>CM070026.1:19122703-20322703 GCA_036247105.1 Cirrhinus mrigala | reverse complement strand
GGAAAA
This sequence comes from Cirrhinus mrigala, assembly GCA_036247105.1. NCBI lineage: Eukaryota > Metazoa > Chordata > Actinopteri > Cypriniformes > Cyprinidae > Cirrhinus > Cirrhinus mrigala. Next base: position 20,322,697 of record CM070026.1, on the reverse strand, counting down.
AGCTCTCTTTTTGATGCTGTATTTAAGTTATACTAAAGGTTTTTAAAAATGCACTTTAGTGTAAAAAGTAAAGCATGCAACAGATATAGTGGTTTAATAAATAGCACAGTAAATAAGGTAAATTTTTCTGTTGTACAGACTCTTTCTTCAAATCTTTAATCATTTCCTATTGTGAATTGATAAAGTAATGCAGTCTCTCGCAAACACTTTGGCTAATCATGGCTGATCATCTGAGACCAGAAATGACTTCAAAACCTTATAGAGTTTTTGATGTTTTAAAGACAGCTAAACCGAGAAGGAAAGAGGCAATACATAAGGTATAGTTTTGGTCTGAGCCTCTACTTCAGGGACTTTCGTTTGACTATTGAGTTTTTTAGCCTGCTCTTTGCTGGACTTTGAATCCTGCAAACCTTGAATGTCCAGGTGGACGGTTTGCATTTAGACATCTGCTTCTGACGTACAGAGAACAGAAGTGCTTTTTGATGAGAGATGAGATCAGCAGAGACCAGCTTTCACCTGCATGCCTGCTTTTTCATGTCCCAGCTGCATGGCCAGGTGTTTAAAACAGAAGAGCCTCTTAGTCATGAAGGCCACTCACAGAAGGCCAGAAGTTTGCAGGTGGGTGTCATTTTTAACTTAAGAGAGAATCCGTAGGTTGATGTGATCGGGACATTTCCCTTTAAGATAAAAAAAAAATCTGTCATTTAGTCACTGCAGCAATGAAAACTGGAATAAAATAATTCAGGGTTTTTTTTTTTCATGTTTTTATTTCATGTTGTCATTAAATCAACTCTACATGGAAGCCCGTTTCCACCACTTAATAAAAAATAAGAAAAGGGTAATTGTGACTTTTTTTCTTGCAATTATGAGTTTATGTCACACATATCTGAGAAGAAGTATGAATTGCGTGATATAAACTCATAATTCTAAGAAATTAAGTCAGAATTGTGTGATGTAAACTTGCAGTTGCGTTTTATAGTCAGAATTGCAAGATATAAACAATGCTGACTTTTTTCTCAGAATTATGAGTTTTTATCTCACAGTTGTGACCTGCATTGTGAATTGTTTTAATCTTGCAGTCCTGACTTTATTTCTTGCATTTGTAAGTTTATTTCACGCAATTCTGAGAAAAAAGTCAGAATTGAGTTTATCTCGCAATTCTGACTTTATAACTTGGAATTACGAGTTTGACACACAATTCTGAGGAAAAAAAAGTCAGAATTGCGGGTTTGCAGAATATCTGGCAATTCTGACTTTATAACACGCAAATGCGAGTTAAGTCAGAATTGTGAGATATAAACTCGCAATTCTGAGAACATATCAGTCTTTTTTTCCCCCCTCAAAACTGGATTTTAAAACTCACAATTGTGGGTTTATATCTCACAATTCTGAGAAAAAAGTCAGAATTGTGAGTTTTTATCTTTATAACACTTTATATAACATTTTATAACACACAATTGCGAGTTTATCTCACAATTCTGAAAAAAAAGTGATAGTTGCAAGAAAATTGTCAGAATTGCAAGATTTAAAACTCGCAATTATGAGAAAAAAAAGCCAAAATTGTGATATAAACTTAAATATTCAAGAACAAAAGTTTTTTTTATTTTTTATCTTGCAATTCTGACTTTATCTTGTAATTTCTCGCATTTTTGAATTTATATCATGCAGTTCTGAGAAAAAAAGTCAGAATTGTGAATCTACAATTCTAACTTTATAACTCGCAATTGCAATATCACGCATTTCTGACTATAACTCTCAATTGCAAGTTTTTTTCTCACAGTTCTGACTGTATAACTTGCAAATGTGAGTTTATATCTCACAATTTAAAAAAAAAAAAAAAAAGTTTATATCTCACAATTCTGAGAAAAAAGCCAGAATTGCGAGTTTGTATTATGCAATTCTGAGAAAAAAATCTGATTTCTGAGATAAAAAGTCACAATAACATTTTTAATTTTTTTTATTCAGTGGCAGAAACGGGCTTCCAGAAGTCTGGGTATGATGTAGCATGTTAATTGTTCATTTCCATCTCATCTGATTATGTTCTTTTGGTATTTTTAGACTCAGTAGGTGTAAATATGAGACAGAATTCACAATATTGGATGTTAATTGGCAAGTTATATTAATTTTTCTTGCTGCATAAAACGTTTTCCAATTACCTTCTTTATGGGCATCCTTTGACCACATTTCATAACGCATTATTATCCTGCTGTGGGGTGTGAAGCTGTCATAACGGAGACTCGGAGTATAAGAAATGCTTGTCACGTCAGTATGCGCCTCGGGTAGACATGGTTGAGTGTCATTCATCAGGACCTGGCTGTGGAAAATCAACAGCATCGATTGTTCACATATCTCCTGCAGAGACTGAGCAGATGAGCCACAGGATGCTGCAAAGGTATTATCATCAGGAGCGCTTCTCATGCTGTTATCTATGGCAATACTAACCTGTCTCATGAACTAACTCACGCTGCTTTGCTACACAGCCCGACCTTGATGCATCTCCAAAGTGGCGTGTTTAAATTTCATGGATTTACCTGGCAAGCAAGACAAGCTAGTGCACTAGAATATGCTTTTCCGCCATCCGCTTTGCTTCAGAAATGACCTTGCCTCTTAAGCGGCTTCAGCAGAGGTGGAAATCTGTCCTTGTTTTCTCTCTTCTCCTCTGTAAGAGTGCCATTCACGGGCTACTGAGACTTGCTGTAATCAAGTTTGAAAGATGGGCTTGATTGAGAAGGGGCTCTTATGGGTGAATCTGATATGTAACCACCCACATCTGCGGCTGCCTCTCATTCAAATCCCTCAGAGACAGCAAGACGAGTCATTTTAATGTCCTCATCAACATACAGACAAAAACAATATATGCATTTCTGTTAGTAAAATTCTTCTTACGTAAAATGTGTTTTGTAATTTAGTCTGAATGTCTAAGTGTTTGTCTCAGTATACAGTGTTTATTTATTACTCAAGCAAGCCTAAGAAAGAAGTTATAGAAATTAATACTTTTATTTAGTACGGATGGTTTAAATTGATCAAAAATGATGATTAAACATTTATAATGTTACAAAAGATTTCTAATTCAGATAAATGCTGTTCTTCTAAACTTGCTATTCATCAGAGAAACCTGAAAACAAATCTACTCACCTGTTTACAACATAATAATAATAATAAATGTTTTTTGAGCAGCAAATAAGAATATTAGAATGATTTCTGAAGGATCATGTGACTGGAGTAATAATGTGAAAAATGTACCTTTGAATAAATTACATTTTAAAATATATTTAAATAGAAAACAGTTATTTTGAATAGTAAAAATCTTAAAAAAAAATTACTGTTTTTTTCTGTACTTTGGATGCAGTCTTGGTGAGCAGAAGAGAATTATTAAAAAAAACAAAAAAACATTAAAAATCTTACTGTTCAAAAACTTTTGACTGGCAGTGTATATTTAAAAATGTTTATTAGCAATAAATTCCTTGGCATTTTTTTTTTTTTTTTTTGTATATGTTGAAATACATATTTTCATGTAACTGCATGTAACTGCAGATTTGGTCTTGCCAACGCTGCAACAAAACCTTCCAAAAATGGTATTTTGTTTTACATGAGCTTGTAAAATAATGTGCCAGAGCTTGTAATTTTTCTTTAGAAAATGATTAGAGACACTTCCCGAACTGGAGGTTGGTTCACCGGCTTTCCTTGAAGAGGCAAGAGCGCTAATTGCTACATTTAGCACACGCCGCGGTGGCCTCTGAGGGGGATGGCACTGTGATAACCTAATAAGAACTCGGCACAGTGTTTTGACAGAATATGACATATGTAAGTGCTCTTTGAGTTGGTGCCAACACAAGGGCCCATCTTAAAAAGAGCTCTCTAGTGAGTGCTGCTGATTGTACTGAAATAGAGTGACAACCCAGCATGAAGCCGAGTGAAGAGCGTCTCTCCAAAAGATAAGGCATGACATCCGTTAACTGCATTTAATGACATTCACTCTCATTAAGTATAAATACATGACTTCATCGTGCGAATTTGCTTAAAATTAAACTCTTTGCCTCAGGGGATACTCCTGCTGGTCTTCGTAACAGACCACTTTTCTGACTTTAAGTGATGAGGATGATTTAGCAAAGTTAGAAAGTGCATTTTTAATGCAAAAATGCATTCTGTGTGAATGGTAGTCACTGGGGCCCGGAGCCCTAGTGGTCAATTCGCTCTGTATATGGGGCCACGGAAGCCTAATAACCATCTGGTTCATAATCCAGCCCTACTTTTCCCACAATTCCTTATTGAAACTTGAGAATCTTGTGGAGCTCAGGTGTGAGGCTGTTGGATGGATGTCATTTTGTCCTCTAAACATGTCACGACGTAGCATTTTATCTGTATTGATTTGAGTGTAAAGCAGACACTCTGCTTTGGCTTCCCTTGTCGCCGCCGGGTTTAGAGGTGGACTTCCTGTCTGGAAGTGTTGACTGTCTACAGCCAGGATCTCTCTTGGGACTCAGGCCAACACTCATCGACCCATTTAGAACAGTTTGCGCTGTAGACTCGCATTTTAGCCACTAGATATAGAGCATTAAACGAAGTGAAGTGCTTTCATGGGTAGAGAGGGGAAATTAGCCTCACGTGGTAATGGATGGGATGACTAGAGTGTTTTTTGGGATAATGAGGGCGGGTCCTCTTGTAGCACAGCTGTATGTTTTGTTCGACACGTGAAGTGGCTTTGCTTTATTTTAGCAGCATGTTGTTGCGGGCTCACAGGGGTTGGGGGCTGGCTTTGATTGTTTATATATAGCTACTGTATGCATTAAATGTCTCCGAAGCAACTGAGATCTCGCCTCCTACACGACACGTGCAAAAAAAATAAAACAGAGCGTCGAGCGCCACAGAGCAGTGATGACAACATGCAATCTCCAAAGCAGAGAACGCTACCTAATCTCATTACGCTCCCTCTCTCCTGCAAAACCACGAGCTGTTTTCATCAGTGCCGGGATTATTTATAGACCGTAGGTGCGAGTTTGTATATTCCAAAGGCCTCCGCCAATGCTTAGACGCCTGCGTAACAGGAGAGGAACGAGAATAGGTGTTTCCGTCACAAGTGAAAGGACCATTATTGAGGTTGTACAAGATTTTGGGAGAATAAATAGACATGGAGTAAATAAATTTGGTCCATGCTATGTGTGTATTTAGTAATGTGAGTAGTAGACGTGGGTGTGTGTTTACACCTATTATGATTGACAGTTTGGTTAGAATGTGATACTACGCAATGCTTGAAAAAGCTGTAAAAGAAGCAGAATAAATCTAATGGTGGGTTGAAATAAAATTAGCATTGTGCTTTCAAATTGACAGTGTGAAACAGAGCTGAGTACTTTGAGTTAATAGCTCACCCAAAAATGAAAATTTTGTCATTAATTACTCACCCTCATGTCATTCAAAAAGCATAAGACCTTTGTTCATCTTCAGAACACAAATTAAAATATTTTTAATTAAATCTGAGAGCTTTCTGAACCTGGATAGACACGTTCAAGGATATTGTTCAATCAGTCCATGTGATGGTGGTTCAACGTAATGTTATGAAGCTACAAGAATACTTGTAGCTTTTTGTGCAAAGAAAACTAAAATAACAACTTCATTTGAATTTCTTCTCTTCCGTGCTAGTCTTCAAGCTTGGGCCTTGAATGTGATAGTTGTGTTGCTGTTTATGCAGGGCCAGAAAGCTCTTGGATTTCATCAAAAATATCTTAATTCATGTTCTGAAGATGAACAAAGGTCTTACGGGTTTGGAACGACATGAGACATTTTTGTCATAATGACAAAAATTTCATTTTTGGGTGAACTAAACCTTTAATGATGGCTTTGAAATACACTACCATTCGAAAGTTTGGAATAATCATGATTTTTTTGGAAGGAAGTCTCTTATGCATATCAAGGATGCATTTATTTGATCAAAAATACATTAAAAACAGTAGTATTTTGTAAAATAGTATCATAATTTTATATTTCAATACATTTCTGAAGTAATGGCTGCTGAAAATGTAGCTTTGCCATTGCAGGAATTAATTACATTTTAAAATATATTAAAATACAAAACACTTATTTTAATGAGTGTAATAATATTTTACAGTATTACTTTTCTTCTGTATTTTAGATCAAATAATTTGTTGAACATAAGATGTCTTTTTTAAGCTTTTGTAGTGTATACAATGATTATCAACAAGCTATTGAGAAATATTACAAAAACGGTTTTGATAAATGCACAAATAGTGTTGGTAGATGTAGAAAGCATTGTGTATTCTGTACAGCATTTACTGAAAAAATAGACTCTGTCAACTTTACTTGCAGCTACGCTTCTGCTGTGCTGCTTTTGTGGGCTGTGTTAATTCTGTATCCTGTCAATATGGGCGCTGAAATAAAAGTGAAACAAGCCTAGACTGTAGATACAGTATGAGATGTGAGTCAGCCAAACTAACTAGACAGACTTTCTTTCCTCTCTCTTCCTGTAGATTGAAGACATCATCACACGCCTCCAAGATGAAACCGAAGGTGTGCCTGTCAGAACGGTCAAGAGCTTCCTGTCCAAGATTCCCAGCGTTGTTACAGGTATACTGGCAGGAGTGGGACAGTTTGCATCTAAACTGCTGTGTGATTTGATAGACCTAGCTTTCTGACCCTGCACAGACAGCGATGCAACTGACACGTTCAAGGCCCAAAAAGGCAGTAAGGACGTCGTTAAAATAGTCCATGTGACATCAGTGGTTCAACCTTAATTTTTTGAAACTACAAGAATCCCTTTTGTACACAAAGAAAACAAAAATAACTCCCTTATTTAACATTTTTTCTCATCCGTGTCACACATTTATTCTGTAAGAAAAAGTGTTTCATAATAGGTTCATCTGATGTGAATGTACATGGTTTTAATAAATATATAGTTCAAAAGTATTATTCATTACAGTTGTGGTAAAACTTTTTTAATGAGGAAAAAGTTACTGAGTGCACCTTTCGAACTGCAGTTTTCCCATTCAATTTAATGATACTTTTAAAAATATGTTTTAAAAAATTTATATCACTGTCAGTGCTGATAAAATTTGTACAGCGCTGTGCATAATTTCCAGGGAATTTCATAGATGAGATTTATTTCCACGATCAGGACCATACAGCCCTGTGGTCTCCACCGATCGTACAACCACTTTAACTTTCACAGATTCCTTTAATGTGTGATAATGAATCCTGGAAGAACAGTTATTTGTCCTCATAAACCCTCAAAGAGAATAAACCTGAAGATATGGCTTGATTTGCACACATCACTAAACACAATTACTACATTGAGCAGCTCTAAATGGATGCCCGCCGGCCCACATCCGGACAACTAATAGCCGTTTTGGAACTAAAGCGCTGATGTTGTACATGATTGAGGTGGTGCTAATGTAGATTTAGCTTGACACACTGAGAATTTTGATCTCTATTAAGTCTTTGAAGAAGTGAATGTAATTTATGCATACATTTGCATGTGAAAATAAGATGAGATGTTTCCCCGTCTCAAACTTCAGGTTCTGACATCGTTCAGTGGATGATGAAGAACCTCAACATAGACGATCCAGGTAGGTGTTGATTTAAAAAAAAGTTACACATCGTATTGATGCCTGCAAATCGTGAAAGCAAATGCATTTTTTTGTATTTACAGCGGAGGCCATACACATCGGCAGCCTGATCTCCGCCCAAGGCTACGTGTTCCCCATCTCTGATCATGTCCTCACCCTCAAGGATGATGGGACGTTATACCGCTTTCAGGTGAGCTTATTCATCCACCATCAACCAAATCTCCAAGTCTCGTGAATTGTATCCTGGCAGCTGTGGTTTCCAGGATGTGATCCTGTTTCACTCCAGCACTGGCGAGATTCTGAATCTACTGTGCAAATCACACCTAAGACACACTATGAAGAAGCTCCACTGACCTTTACACATACTGAACAAATAGGACTGTGTTTGAGCAGTGCAGCTGCCTTTATTAAACACTTCTTATACAGGCAGCACTGAAATTTATTTAACATTCTATATATACACAACCTGAAAGAAATTAGTACTTTTATTCAGCAAGGATGCGTGATGCAGCCCAACCTTAAACTTTTCAACAGTAGTGTTGTGTTTATTTTCTATTGTTGTACTTTTAAAGGAGAACTCCACTTCCGGAACAACGATTTACGTATAATTTACTCACCCACTTGTCATCCAAGATGTTCATGTCTTTCTGTCTTCAGTCGTAAAGAAATTATGGTTTTTGAGGAAAACATTTCAGGATTTTTCTCCATATAATGGACTTCATTGGTGCCCTGATTTTGAACTTTTTGAAAGTAATGCAGCTTAAATGCAGCTTCAAAGGGCTCTAAATGATCCCAGCTGAGGAAGACGGCTCTTATCTAGTGAAACCACCAGTCATTTTTTTTCGAAAAATAAAAATTTGTATATGTTTTAAGCTCAAAAGCTTGTGTACCACAGGCTCTTATTTTCTCCTACAGCTTCAGCGTCCGACATCGTTGTACCTTTTTGTTTGTAAACAGCGTTAGACTTAGTTGCACTTCCTTAGTTGTCTTTGTGTGTTCGCTTTGTAAACACTGGGTTTGTAGTTTCGCCTACCTTTCAACGTGATTCAATAGTACGGATCCCAGAGCTAGTGCTACATGAGCTTTTGTGCTTAAAAAATATAAAAAATTTTATTTTCCAAAAATACGACCGATTGTTTTGCTGGATAAGACCCTTCTTTCTCTGCTGGGATTGTTTAGAGCCCTTTGAAGCCCTTTCCTTTTGGAAGTTCAAAATTGGGGGCACAGTTGAAGTTCATTATATGGAGAGAAATCCTGAAATGCTTTCCTCAAAAACCATAACTTCTTTACGACTGAAGACAGAAAGACATGAACATCTTGGATGACAAGGGGGTAAGTAAATTATTTGTAAATTGTTGTTCTGGAAGTGGAGCTCTCCTTTAAGATCTAAGGTGTTAGATAATATTTTATCTTAGTATGTCCTCTAGATATAGGGCCCTATGTATCTGGTAAAGGCCGAGCCTTAATTTTTCAGTGATTTGGATGATTAGTGAGGAGATGGCCAAGGGCAGGTCTTCCTCTGAGCCCCATTAGCTCACATGAGTCTGATGTTTCACAGCAGAAGCACTGCTGGGTAAAGCTCTGAGAAGCTCTATCACCTCATTTGGAAATTATTGCAACGTTGAGCAAATTCTCTTCAGCCAAAGATCTTTATAATACCTGGAGAAAGCTAGCAATTTGCATTCCCATTCATCTCAATGGCAGTAGCTCAGTTGGAGCTTAATAGTGTGATTAGAATCTGCCGTCTCATAGGCACTCAGTTACACTCATCCACCATGTTTACTGTGTCAATCTGGAATTTGTCTTTAAAGATCCCTCTAAAAAATCACTCAAATGCAGTCATCTACTAAAATACAATGAAATGTAGATGCAGGTGTAATTGTTATGCATCACAGTACTAAAGTATCATGTTAAATTAATATATTCTCAATATCAGTCACCGTAATTTATCAGCTGTAATTTATCCTGAGTTTGACAATAAAAGCCAAATTCTCAGATAATGACATTAGGCTATCTTTCCAATAGGCTTGATACAGTATCAATAGGCCAATGAATGAATCTGAGTTTCTATTGTACGTTCATTAATTACTCGAGAGGGAATTATTGTTTCTGTTTCTCTGGAGTATGGCTCATCAGCTCATTGCCTGACGATAATGATCTCAATGCACCATCATTTGCTTTGTGCCGCCTGTAGTCTTTTAGACTGGCTCCACAAAGGCGAGGGAGTTACTTCAGTTGTTACAAATGTTGTTAATAGCTTTTATAACATGAATATCTTCATGGCACAGAATCATAATATCAGCTACAGCTTTGGCTAGTAAGCAGGTGGCAGACAAGAAATTCTTAGTTCTTCCAAAGTCACACCTGATTTTGAACAGAATCCATGTAAAACAGTGAAGTGGTTATTGACAATTCAGAAGCAATGACTGTATCTAAATATCCAGATATTGTCTAGATTAGCAGTTCTCAACCTTTTTGACTTGAAGGCGCCCTGCTGTCCAACATTCAAAGGAACCCCATATTGGCTCTTGGTGTTTCTGCTTTTAGCTGCTTGCTTTCAAACATTTTTATTAACAGAAACTGGGAATGGTGATGTTGTATATTAAGGTAATTAACCATGATTCATTTTGTGATTCCAGAATAGTCAATATTCTAGATTCAGAATAGTGCTGTCAAATCGATTAATCACATCCAAAATAAAAGTAAATGTGCGTGTACTGTGTATATTTATATGTGTGTGTGTGTGTGTGTGTGTGTGTGTGTATATATATATATATATATATATATATATATATACACTTAATATGTGTGTATATATATATATATATATATATATATATAATACACTTAATATGTGTGTATATATATATATATATATATATATATATATATATATATATATATATATATATATATATATACACACACTGCAGAATCTGCAAAATGTTAATTATTTTACCAAAATAAGAGAGGTCATACAAAATGCATGTTGTTTTTTAAACAGTACTGACCTGAGTAAGATATTTTACATAGAAGACGTTTACATATAGTCCAGTAAATAATAGTTGTTTTTTTTTTAGTCTACAAAAAAGAGTAAATAATAGTTTATAAAAATGACCCTGTTCAAAAGTCTACATATGCTTGATTCTTATACTGTGTTGTTACCTGAATGATCAACAGCTGTTGTTGTTGTTGTTGTTGTTTAGTGATAGTTGTTCATGAGTCCCTTGTTTGTCCTGAACAGTTAAACTGCTGTTCTTTAGAAAAATCCTTCAGGTCCCACAAATTCTCTGGTTTTCCAGCATTTTTGTGTATCTAAACCTTTTCCAGCAATAACTGTATGATTTTGAGATCCATCTTTTCACAATGAGGACAACTGAGCGACTCATATGCGACTATTCCAGAAGGTTCAAACACTCAGTGATGGTTCAGAAGGAAACTCAAAGCTTTAAGAGCAGGGGGGTGAAAACTTTTTGAATTTGAAGATCTAGGTATGTAACTTATTTTGTCTTCTGGGAAACATGTAAATATCTTCTGTAGCTTCTGAAGGGCAGTAGTAAATGGAAAAAATATGATATATAGGCAAAATAGAAAAAATGTACACATCTTCATTCTGTTCAAAAGTTTACACCCCTGGCTTTTAATGCATCATATATATATATATATATAACTTTTATTTTGGATGCGATTAATCGTCAAGTCATTAAAAACAATTATTTAAAAAAGCATGGTCTCAGTTTACATCTTTATTTGTGTGCTTGTTAGCATTTCAAGTATAGAGGTACACTTTTAAATATAATAATTTTAAGTCATCAATTTGCCTCCTTAGAAGTTTGCTGAGCCCTCCTGGTTGAAAACCACTGTTCTAGATATATTCTGCTTTGTTTTCTGAGTTATTTCTGTAACTCATGTAAAATAAACAAACAAATAAATAAAAATACACATATTTTTAAATGCCAGACTAATTTTATAGTATGAAATGCACCAATATTAAAATTCCAGACAAAACAATAAGCCAAAAATGATTTTCATGTTATTTTCGTGTTGATTTAATACAAATTCTGTCTAAATAAGAAATAAAACACACTCACCAAAAACCCAAAATCAAATTTTAAATGATCCAGGTAAATCATTATATTTTTATGACATCTAAGTGCAAATAGCGATATATTCTATTTACACTATGTAAAAATTACAGTATTTTCTTTGCAATAGTTAGATGCTGTTTATGCTACTTAGTGCAAGTGGCAGATATTTGCACCTCAGTATTTTAGTACATTATAAAACAGCGTGCATTAATAACAGATTGAGTTTAAATAATCATTTTCATTAAAATGATTAAATGGATTCTGCCTTATTGGGACAATAAAGCCCTCCCTACACCTACCCCTAACCGATTAACACTCGTGAGGCACTTTACTTTCCACTTTTGATTATTTCCTTCATTTTATTGAAAATAAATGCCTTTCTGATCTGTGATGTGACAATGGAGAAGGAATTCGGGAAAAGGTAGATTCGAACTCTGGTCGATCGCGTCAAAAAGTCACTGTTGCGTGCTTTACCGTCTACACCACTGGAACTGTTATTCGGCAGGCGTCTTTTGTAATGTTGACTAGTCCAACCACACATTCGTGGGCAGAGTTAGTGTTAATAGCCTCTGCCAACAAGCACTTAGTGTAAATATACACTCTGTCTTTTTTATTTATAGTATAGTAAATTATTAGTGTTTTTACAGATTATCTTGAAGTGAGCATTAGATGACAGCGCAGGAAATCTAAATGTTAAAATATGAGATATGAGCAGCACAGCTGAATATATTTTGGCTAGAATAACTTTGTTCAAACTCCAAACTCTGCCTACTCAATTGTACAAATCCACAAGACTCAAGAGTAATCATCTCTTTCTTTCCCACTCAGGCTCCATACTTTTGGCCCTCTAATTGCTGGGAGCCAGAGAACACAGACTACGGTAAGAGAAGGACCCTGCTGGGCGCACAGAGCTTTACCGTAGATGTTTTTCAGAGTTAATATATCTCACAAGGTCCCAGAGATGCTGGACACCTTGTGTTCCGCCTACAGTCTGCTTTCCCAGGATTATTACAGCTCTGTTGGTGGACAGGTGAACAGTCAGGGAGAACTGCAGAGCATTAGTAGGTGTATGAGAATGTGTTGACTGTGGGCAGATGTTCACTGATGGTCAATGGTGACTCATTGTCATTTCCTACTGTCTGTAAACTGGCCAAGCAGAGATGATAGATGCAGAGGAAAATACTAAATCCAATCAAGAGCTTACCGTGGATGTGTGTACATGTGTAGGGGTGGGATTATACATGACAGTTGATAAGGCCAAGTCTCTTATGGCCTCTTGTCTGTTTCTCTCCTCTCTGTCTGTCTCGTTCTCTCTCTGTTGCCTGTCACAGCCATCTATCTGTGCAAGCGGACCATGCAGAACAAGACCCGGCTGGAGCTGGCGGACTATGAGGCGGTAAGTGACCCACTGCCATGACAGCCATCAGAGAAAATGGAGGCAAAAAGTGTTTTTCCAGCTAAAGCATCTCGGTTTGGATTCTCACGACTATTGACAGATACGTCGCGTTACTTTATACCTGAAAATGCCAAGTGTAAGCCCTTGTCATTGAGAATTAAAGGTGAAGTGTGTCATTTTTTTCAATGATGCTTTCTTCTTCAGGTCCTTGCTTAATGTGCAGAGGTAACGAAAAGTAAGCCATTTGTAGTTTGATTCCTTCAAAGAGTGTAAACTCTGTGACTCTGTGGAGTCTCAGTTCTGAACTTTTTGTTGTTGTTGAAAATGGCTTTATGACGTGCGGATTGACAAACACAGTCACTTCCTGAGCTGTGACATCCAGGTCAGCATGTTTTATGCTTTCCAAAAATATTGGACACTGGCAAATCAAAACAAAAATCAATATACCATTTACCATTTATTTATATTTAAATAAAAGAAAGAAAATAAATGAGGACATTTTTATGCATTTTATATGCATAATTTTATATAAAATTTAGAATTGGTTAGATTTGTAAATGTTCTGAAGTCTCTTTTGTTAGTTAAAAAACATAATACTATGAAATATTATTACAATTAAAATAATTGTTTTCTATTTTAATATACAAGTCTTTTAAAATGTAATTTATTTCTGTGATGGCACAAGTGATTTTTTTAGTATCATTACTCCAGTCTTCAGTGTCACATGATCCTTCAGAAATCATTCTAATATTTGATTGGCTGATTTAGTTGGCTATTGTCAGTGTTAATTATCAATGCAAAACAGTTGTGCTTCTTAATATTTTTGTGGAAACCTTGAACTTTTAAGGATTACTTGATGAATAGAATGTTCAAAAGAACAGCATTTATTATGAATACGTGACTTTGTGACATTATGATAAAATATATATATAATTATTTGCTTTCATTTTTAATCAACTTCATGCATCCTTGCTTAAAATATAATATATAAATATAATATAATTTATTTAAAATGTTGGGTTGATTGGATTTTTAAATGTTTTGAAGCTCATCAAGCCTGCAATTATTTGATTAAAGTTACAATTAAACCTGTAATATTATGAAATATTATTGCAGTTTAAAATAACTGTTTTTTATTTTAATATATTTTAAAATGTAATTTATTTCTGTGATGGCAAGCTGAATTTTCAGCAGCCATTACTCCAGTGATCAGTGTCATATGATACTTCAGAAATCATTCAGATATTTGATTGGCTGATTTAGTTGGCTAAAAATTACAGTTAAAACCTGTAATATTATGAAATATTACAATTTTAAATAACTTTTTATTTTAAGATATTTTTAATTGTAGTTTTGAGATCTTTTTTGCTCACAAAGGCTGCAATTATTTGATTAAAATTGAAATATTATTACAGTTTAAAATAACTGTTTTCCATTTTATTGTATTTTAAAATGTAATTTATTTCTGAGATGGCAAGCTGAATTTTCATCATCATCACTCCAGTCTTCAGTGTCACATGATCCTTCAGAAATCATTCTAATATTTGATTGGCTGATTTAGTTAGCTATTTTAAATGTTGAAAACAGTATTGCTGCTTTATATTTTTTGTGAAAACCGTGATAAATGATTTTAAGGATTAGCTGATGAATAGAAAGTTCAAAAGAACAGCATTTATTATAAATAAATAGCTTTGCAACTTCATGATCAAAAAAATATATATAATAGTTTCTATAATAAAAATAAAAAAAATACAGTTTTCACCATTTCTTCATATATAGAAATGCTAATAGTAATAGAGTTGTAGTATGCTAGTATGCTTTTCCATTTTAGATTGATGAATCGGAAGTTAAATGTTTCTTTCTTTCTTTCTTTCTTCCTTTCTTCCACTTACTCATTTATCTCATTCAGGAGAATCTAGCAAGACTACAGAGGGCTTTTGCTAGGAAGTGGGAGTTCATCTTCATGCAGGCTGAGGCACAGGTCAAGTAAGTGCTGTTGTCAGGACAACTACGCAAACACTTGCTCTCACTCATACCTGCTCTCCTCTGTGTTGAAGACACATCTACCCTTTTGTTTTCAGCCCACACACATTCAAAGACATACTGTATATACACAAGCTCTTATTATGATGTAACACAATAATATCGCTGAAGTGCAGTTGTTAGGGGCGAGACGTATTAGCATGTGTGTTTGATTTGGAGAGGTCCTCATTGATTGAAGCAGTCTCTCGCTCTTCAAACACCGGCTGAAGAGCCTCATCTGATGGCCGAGGGCTGCAAACACAAGTCAACCCCGCTCTGATTTTTGATCATCAGTCTGTCTCTATCATCACACTGTCTGCAGTACCCTTTTCATGACGAAAACCCCAATTTTGGTGAGCGCAAGAACAAGAGAAAGAGAGATGAATGAAAGTCTCAGGGCTCAAAACCAGGATCAGTGAGAGATAGAGAGAGCGATGCAGCAAATGTCAGTTACGTAAGAGTGAAGTGGCAGGAATGGAAATGAATTAGCTCCGCTCGCAGGCAGGTTGCAACTTTGATGAGCACAAGGGCTTTGCTCTTTGTCTGTTTTAACGTGTGAGGCAATGTGTGGATTGGGAAGGTTTCCTGCTCTTTGTTTAATATTAATGTCTTGCAGCTTTGTGTTTCTTTGATTTTGTAGGATCGACAGGAAAAAAGACAAAACAGAGAGAAAGATTCTGGATAGTCAAGAGAGAGCCTTCTGGGATGTTCACCGTCCTGTGGTGTGTAAGGGGTGGATGCGGTGTGGGATGGGTTTCTGTGTTTGAATCTGTTTGAATTTAATTGATCAAATAGGCACACTTTAAAAATAAAATACTTAAAACACCATTGTGGTTCCTCAGATCACTGCTTTTAAAAGCCCCTTTTAAAAAAGACAGTTCTTGCTAATTAGAACTCAAAAGTTCCTTCAAACTGTAAAGACTGGTGATCGTTTCTTCAGTTACTGAAATTAAACTCTTTGGAGCACTTAAAATGCATATCAGAGTACCATAAGTACTTAACAGGATACTTAAGGCACCTTCAAAAGCTGCTTAGATGTGCTCCCAAATGGTGCTTAAAAAATCTGCACTGTTCTCCACTGGTCCTTCAGATTTGAGCAAATTTGTGTGTTTTGTACGAAAAAAACTTTATTTACTTTATGTACTTGTCATATTTTAGGACTTTCAGTAGATTGAGATGTTCAGTAACACTTTAAAGTAATGTCCAATCTCTAAAAAAAAGCAGTAATGAACAATTTTACAGTATTTACTCATTTATCTTAATGTGTTAAAAATGTATTAGTACACTAAAAAATGCTGGGTTAAAAACGCGGTTTGGTTGTTTTGACCCAGCGGTTGAGTTAAATGTTTAACCCAACCTTCTGGGTAGTTTTATTTAACTCGACTATTGTTCAAAAATTATATGGCTGGCTTAAAATATATGCAAAATAGGTTGTAAATTAAAAATCAGACACATAATTACTACAGGCATCAGCAATAATCAAAAGGTGAACATTTATTAATAAGCAATTTAAAAATGTTTATTAGTTATTTATTTAACTTATTAAAAAATGTCCATTTATTGAAAAATTGCTAATTTCCAATAGGGCTGCAACGATTCCTCGATTCTATTGGAGTACTCAATTTTAAAAAATCCTCCATTGCATTTTGCCTGTGTGGAGTAATCGGCAAAATACCGGAAGTGGCGCATTCCACATATTAAACCCATTTAAAAATCATAATATAGCTTACAAGCATCTCGGAACAGCTTCATTCACTGTCAATGCACAAACTGTTATCATTTACATCTGTAGAGCGTCTCAAACTCCATCTCTTCATGTTGTTGTGAGTTTGGGTTTATCATAACGTTCATCTGGGAACTAAACGTGCGCTATTTCATTAGATTTGTAAGGTAAATCGTTTGTTAACCTACGCAAACACAAGAGAATATATAATTATCTTTCTCAATATGCTAACAGTTCATCGCGATTTCAAAATAAAAGTTTAAACCCTCACTCTGAGTTTACACGTTTTGATGTCCACATATTCAAGAAATTACAGTGGCTGTAGCTTTTCTATCTTAAAGAAATGGCTAAATATTAAAGATTAAGTGAACATTTAAATGAAATGTTGTTGAGTCAATATTAAACAAGGATTAGATCGTGCAGTAAAGTGTAAAAACAATCGTCAGTCCGTTGGTGCCCTCTGCAGGCGTTTGATATAATGCATAATGTACATTAGCTCTATTGTTCATAATGCATTATGTATTTTAACAGTTTTGTTCAGTAAAACCATATTATTTCTTGCTTTTGATACTTTATTTGAACTAATTATTATTGACTCGTTGCTATTATATATGTATTTTTAAGTAATTTAAATGCTACCCTGCTGAAAAAAAACTGCTAAAACCAGCCTAGGCTGGTTGGCTGGTCTTAGCTGGTTTAAGCTGGAAGTAGCTGGTTTTAGCTGGTCTCCCAGTCTGGCTAGGCTGGTCAGGTTGGTTTTAGCTGGTTGTTCCAGCTGATCAGCTAAGGAAGTGGCCAAAACCCCTCTAAAACCAGCCTGCTGACCAGCTACGACAAGGCTGGATGACCAGCTAGGCTGGTTGGCTGGTTTTAGCTGTTTTGTTCAGCAGAATATTGTTCACTTAGGTCTATTTTTCTGAATTAAAATGAATTATCTGATTACTCGATTACCAAAATAATCATGAGAGACGGCCCTAATTTCCAGCCTATGTTAGGTTCATTTTAAGCAAGAAATATAGTAATTTTTAAGCAATAGTTAAGGTCAAAATAACCCAGTCGCTGGGTTTGTCCATATTTCACCCAGCATTTTTAGAGTGTATGTGTAGAAATGACCATTTAAAGGGACAATTTGCCCAAAAATAAAAATTCTCTCATTATTTACTCACCCTCATGTTGTTCAAAACCTGTTGACTTTCTGTGGAACACAAACAGAGGATTTTTTAAGAAATGTCTAAGTGTTTTTTTGTCCAGTTAAGTCAATGGTAACCAAAACTGTTTGGCAGCTAACATTATTCAGAATATTCTCTTTCATGTTTCACAGAAGAAAGTAAGTCATGCAGGAATTTAAATTACTGGGTGAAATATCCCATTATCCATTATTTATTTTAGCTATTCCAATAACACATAATAATTCATTAAACCCTATTGTAAAGTGTTACCAGATAATTAAGTGTGAGTAATCTCAGTTAACACAGCTGTTAAAACATTCTGTTTCTTTTAAAGGAATGAAACTGAAATTTGTCTAATAACTGGATTTAGCAATTTGTGTGAATCACGATTGTAGTGGAAAATGTGTGTATCCCCAATTTTTTTTTTTTATAGCTGATTTACATGTTATTGTGATTCACAGCCTGGGTGTGTCAACACCACAGAGATGGACATCAGGAAGTGTCGCCGCCTGAAGAATCCTCAAAGGGTGAAAAAGGTGCTTATGCTGTAATAGTGTGTATTAGTACAGTTTAAGACAGAGGATGTGTCTGATTATATTGTGACATGTCTTTGTCTCTGTCTCGCAGTCAGTGTATGGAGTAGTGGATGACACACAGACTCAGAGTCCTGTACACACACCCTCACAGCAGAGCAGCAAGGACACCAGAGAGGACGTAGAGAAAGAGGTGTGTGCGAGCAATGGTGTGAATTTGATTCTCGACAGTCTCACAGCGGCTATTAATATTTAGCACGATCACTCACATGCTGAAGTGGAGATGCGGTGAGTAACGGTATTCTGTCTCTTTCAGATTCTGTTCTTGAACACTCAGTTGGATCGACACTGTATGAAAATGTCCAAAGTCGCTGAGACGTAAGTCCTCTTTCTTGATCTGTCCAAGAAACTCAAACTTTCCACAGCAAATAGTGATACCTGCAATTAATAATGGGTTAATTAACAACCATAATGCTTATTAAGGATGGGAATCATGCGGAATTTATAGGTTCCAGTTCTGATTCCTCTTTTGGTTCCATTAATGATTCTTGTAGTATTTTAGTGAAAAAAGAAATGCAATTTTGTTGCTAAATGATGAGACTGAAAAGTCTTTTGTAAACATTTTCACAAGAATTGTTTTAGAGACAGCTTTCATTGCAATTGAGTAATTGGCAGTAACTATAAAGGTTAAACAATAATATGAAAACTAAAATTGTGTCAACATATTCATTCTTATAAAATACCACTGACAAAACTCATTATGTGTATCTTTAACTACAAGATGCCATACAATATGAATGAATTTCACTTCAAACAGTTAAACTGTAAGCTGTATGTGTTTGATTCATTTAAAAGAATTAATGACTAATTCAAGCTGTTCATTTGGGAAACAGACTACACTGGTTTTGCTGTTTTTGATAAACTAAACAAAATCGGTCTCATAGGAGTTGTTGATTCAGGGATCGAACCACAGTAAGTTTCACGCTACAGATTCAGTAGTGGGTTGCAGTGCCTCTGAATTAGTTGTGTAAGAAAGTCTGTCAGAGTATTTGAGTGCAGTTTACCATCCATGTTTGCATGAAAAAGAGTCCAAAATACTTTTATACAATATTACGAATATAAACATGATTTCAACCAATTTTTTTTTGCAGATTGATGAGCTACACAGAGCAGTACCTTGACTATGACCCCTTTGTGACAGTACCAGATCCAGCTAACCCCTGGATCAGTGATGATGTCACTTTTTGGGAGCTAGAGGCCAGGTATGAAAAGCTAAACACTACATCTCTTTATAGACTCCACTCTTCTCTAGTCTAGTTTTCATTAGATGAAAGGGGGGGAATCTGGATGTCTGAATTTCTTAATTTGTGACCCTGGACTGTTAAATAAGGGTCAATTTTTTGTCCTAGGTTAGGACAGTATTTGGCTTAAAAATCTGCAATCTGAGGGTGCAAAAAAATCTAAATATTGACAAAATCGCCTTTAAAGTTGTCCAAATGAAGTTCTTAGTAATGCATATTACTAATCAAAAATTATAAAAAAGTTTTGATATAGTAACAGTAGGAAATTTACAAAATATCTTCATGGAATGTGATATTTACTTAATATCCTAATGATTTTTGGCATAAAATGTATAATTTTGACCCATACAATGTATTGTTGGCTATTACTACAAATATACCTGTGACTGGTTTTATGGTCTAGGGTCACATTTCACTGAATATCTTAAGTCAAAGCAATGCAAATACATGTAGATAGATCACAGGAGGACTGTAGAGCATGTCAATAGGAAAACACAGCTAAAACCCGGACATTTTAGCAATCAGCCAGGACATGTCTGGGAAAAAAGACATACGATCACTTGCTGGGTGGTATGACCAAAAAGCTGTATCACGTTTTTTTTTTTTTTAAAGGATTCTTTGGTTTTATGGTTTATTAGCATTGTTCCCCTGACTGGGCCTTCTTATGAATCAAAGTGCATAAAACAGTTGCAGAACCACTGCATTTTGATCACAATCCAAACAAATATGCCACATGTATTATGAGCAGTATACAATCTAAATTAGATTGTATAATTTAAAAATTTTAAGCAACAAACAGAATGGTCTGACCTTGTAAAATTATGCTACATAAAACATCTGAATGAAACAAAAACAGCAGACGTACTGAATGAGAGCACACATCCACTCTCTGACAACAGGTGGCGCTTATGGAACAGCAGCGATACAGCGTTTCCTTGGTTATCGATGTAAACAAAGCAGCTGCGCTTGTAAATACCACGTTAAAATGCATTATACAGAGCGATAACAAGATATAACGTTAAACATTTTGAATAGTGAAATGTAAGGACAATAAACACTCGTCTGCAATGATATATGGTTTATCTGTGTTCTTCAAGCCATCTCGTGTATTTTCTAAGCTATTGCTAATCACATACATAGAATATGAGTAAAAAAAATTTATTGTCTGCTTCATTCTGAGATAAGAATCCACATCAGATCACATAAGGAAGTTATTTCAAACACTCGACTGATGTTGTGAATTAAAAACTAGTTATAATGTTTTTTATAACTCTTTTGTTGGGCAACAGGTTTAGAAAGGCTTATCATTGCATGTCATTAGAATGGAAGATGCTCTGCATGTGTTGCTTTTTCAAATATAAGCGGGGGAGAGCTTTCTCATTTCAGCACGTGAAATCGCAGGCACACATACAGCAAATTCCGAGAGAAATAAAACAAAGAAGTTACTTAAATGCAAAAACGAAAAACTGCTATTCACAATCGTGTATTGAACCGTGGATGTCGTACCAAACGGTTCGATATTATATTGAGAATTGTGACATTCCTAGTTGCTTAGGCACTTGTATGCTGTTTTTTAAAAAAATTATACCGTGTGCATAAATTGAACTGGTATATCACCCAGCACCTTAGAAAAAATCAAATTTGAGAATGCAAGGAGACTGATTTGATGGTATTATTCACAGAACCAGAGTCATGTCTCCACAGTAACACTCAAGGTTGCCAGGTTTTTACAACAAGACCTCAATTGCTACTCAAAACTAGCCCAAAACTAATTCAGTCGCATTTAGGGGTCCCCCAATTAAAATTGCGTTCTGGAGGGTAGAATACATGTTTTTGTCAGGGTTCCCTTGGTAAAATGCGCATTCCAGGGGCTAAATGTCACGTTATTAGTGTCCCTTCAACCCGCAGCAACAGTGTTAAAGTTGCCCAATTCCGCAGGAAAACCGCAGACTTGGCAACACTGGTAACACTGACTATTCTGATTGGTGGAGCTCTCCATAGGATTGTGACTAATGTAGTACCTCGTTCTGAATATCACAAGTAGTTTTTAAGTCTCCTGAAATCCTTATGTTGTTTTGAATTATATAAAACACTGCAGGTTCCTTCATCTCCACTTCCCCGAGCCGTTCTCACAGCTCCTTGAAGATGCCCTGACAGGAATTAAGGAATAACTCCCACACACACCCTCATCCTGGTGTTTCGTTTTTGTGATTCTTCTGTCTGTTCACATTGTTCAAGAATGTGACTCTTGTCAATTAATTATGCAAAAATGAGGTTGACTAATTTACCTTATCAAATTAATTAACAGTTGGAATTGGGGTTTTCAAAATGATTAGCATTCCTGTGGTGGTTTACATATTGTTACTTTTTCAAACACTAATTTACAAGATATTATTAGACGTGATTAAGTGATCTTGTGTACACACACAGTCTCTTTCTCTCTTTGTTTTCAGCCTTGTCTTGTTAAAATGACAAACAATGGTACATTGTGTTGTCAAAGCACTAGCTGCTGTCAGTAGATATTGCAAAGAACAATGCGAGTTAAATAAATAAAACACTGTCTTTGTCTTTTCTCAGTAAGGACCCGAGTCAACAGCGAGTAAAGAAGTGGGGCTTCTCGCTGGACGAGGCTTTAAAGGATCCAGTGGGCCGTGAGCAGTTTCTTAAATTCCTGGAGTCCGAATTCAGCTCAGAGAACCTCCTGTGAGCTTTCCATCACCATATTTCTCCGTGCTCCTTTCATTTGCACTTCTGTGACATTTTCTCTTTCGTACTCATCCCTCTCTCTTAACCTCCCACTCTGCTTTTAATGACTTGCACAAAATGTAGCAGAACAGGACAAGCAAAAGGTCAGAGCTGCGCTTTAATATCACTGATGAGAAAGAGCGAGTAAATTCACTGATGGTACATGATCATTACCACCTCTAAAGCCTGATCGCTGATGCATTGTGATAAGCTACTGCAAACCACGGGCGTCGTGGGGCAAATGAGGCAGCGGTGGGCCCCAGGAGACGCCCAAACAGGACAGCGAGGCCCCGAAGGGAGCTGCAGAGATAACGCAGGTCACTGGAGCCATAAAGTGACTGGGCGAGAGATAAAATGCTGCTTGTCTCCATGCATCTCTCATCCTTCTCTTTCTCTCGTATCTCTGCGTATCCCCCAGCTAGGCATCTAATAGCCTCTGTGGGGGCTGTCTTATGTTTGCCAGTCTGTGAGGAGAGTGAAAGTGATGTGTCCTCTTGACTGCCTGACTCTCCCCTGGGCCCATTAGGGCCTAAACCACTTCTGCGCTGCAGAGATCTATAGAGCTACGAAGCAACTGTGATATGAGAGCGGAAGGAGTTTCTGGCCGATTGCTTTCCTCTCTCTTTCTCTCTATCTGTCATAGCGAGTGCTGTGCCTGTACTGACTTCCATAATTAACCTGGTGTTTGTTACTCACAAGTTTGGGAATGCCATTGCCATCAGCGTTGTAAAAAGGATCCAAAAGTAACACATGCCAAGTGCTAATTGGGAGTGAAAATTAGCTTTAGGGAGTGAACTTGGCTGTGGAACAGCAACATAATGCATGATTAAAATCAGATTGTGGGAATGATAGTCTGGGCTTCACTTAAACATAAATGTTTAAAGGTTTTTTCTTCTCCTTTATAACTTAATGCGTTGACACATATATGCAGTATTCCTCATGTTAAGGAAGGAAAATGTGAGGTAGAACACCAAAATATATGAAGAAAATTATGATGCCATTGACCAGCATCACAAATGTTGACATATGATAAACATATGTAGACTATATATAGGTTGTGCAATGGAAGCACTGATTAAAAGAATAAACTTAATTCCGACTTTACATCTAACAATTCTGACTTTTTTTCTTGCAATTGCAGGTTTACAAAATCTCATTTCTGAGGAAAAAAAGTCAGAACTGTGAGATATAAACTTGCAATTGCGAGAAAAAAGTCAGAATTGCAAGATATAAACGCAATTGTGAGAAAAAGTCAGAATTGCAATATATAAATTCATTCGCGAGAAAAAGTAATAACTGCAAGATAAAAACTCACAATTGTGAGAAAAAAATTCAGAACTGCAAGGTATAAACTCGCAATTGCGAGAAAAAAGTCTGAATTGCGAGATCGAGATATAAACTCACTTTTGCGAGAAAAAAGTGAGAATTATAAGACTTAATTGCGAGAAACAAATTGTCCGAATTATGAGTTTTTATCTTTTTTTTTTTTTCCAATTGCAAGTTTATGTCACGCTATTCTGAGAAAAAAGTCAAAATTGTCATATGTAAACTCGCAACTGCGAGAAAAAAATTACCTTTTTTTTTTTTCTTATGAAGTGGTGGAAACAGGCTTCCATAACATTTCCATAACATTGATTTACTTTAGAAATCATTCTCATTATTATCAATGTTAAAAATGGTTGTGCAGCCTAATATTTTTGTGGAAACCATGACAATTTTTTCAGTTGTCTCATTATAAATGTATTTATTGTCACTTTTGATCAATTTAATGCATTGTTGTTGAATAAAAGTATTAATTACTAATTACTATAAATTTTAATCTTACCGAGCCCAAAATTTTGAATGGTAGTTTACATACTTAAAATTTTTATTTTTACAATAAAACAGCATATGTTAAAGTTAATTTGATTTGCACCACTCTCATGACCAATACTCTAGACAGCTGACATTTATTATCATGTTCTCTTTAGGTTCTGGTTGGCTGTGCAGGATCTCAAGTGCCGCCCCCTGCAGGAAGTGGCAGCTCGTGCTCAGGAGATCTGGCAGGAGTTTCTAGCTGAGGGAGCTCCCAGTGCCATCAATCTAGACTCGCACAGCTACGAGCGCACCAGTCAGAATCTAAAAGACCCGGGCCGCTACAGCTTTGAAGATGCCCAGGTGAGTAACTGTCACAGGAAGCGCAGCTCAACCGCTGATGGCTTTTGTTCCTTTTAACAATTTCCACACCCCTTCTTGGGCACAATGATTCTACCGTATAAACTAAATAGGTAGACATCTCGTAATATGTAACAGTTACATAACAGTATTTATTTATTTTTTTTTAATGTCCAATAATTATTGTGTAAACACATTTTCACAGATGATTGAGGGTTTTTTCGAAAGAAGGAAGAAGTATGAAAGCTGCACTTAGGGACAAGTTGTGCCCAAGGCAAAATCTTTTTCATTCTTTGAAATGATGAAAGAGGAACTTGAGGGCTTTGAGCCATTCGGGGAGATTGATGTACAATAATGCTGATGGATCCTCTGTTCCTCGTCCTTGTCCTCATGGCTCTGAGTTTGCCTTATGTCTGTCTCCTTCATTTATCTACATTTACATGATTGATGAAAGAGACAGAATAACAGGCATTGCAATGCTCAGAACCAGAGTGAAAAGTCTCTCTGGAATTATGAAATCCATTTTATTCCAAAAACTGTCACTATAAGCTAACTGCTTTCAGAAAATTCATAGAATAATTGAAGAATGTGTTACAGAATCCATGACATTAGTGCTTAGAGCCTGTCAAGATTCTTGCCAAGAGTCTGTCAAGCGAATTATGCTTTATTTAAAAATAATGTGTAAAAAAAATCTCTCCTTCATTGCCTTTATCGGCAACAGGAAAGTCTTATTAATGCTGCTGCAAGATATACATTGTAAGACATAGATTATCTTATCCCTTGGGAGAACTTACATATTTATTCCTGTTTGCATATCTGAAGTCATGATTGAGTGGAAAATAGAAGCCTGATCATGACTTTTTTTTTTTTTAGAAAATTCTTGGCTCTTTCTCATTACTTTGCATTGAGGTGCATTCCTTTCGCCCAGGCTGCAAACTCACTGTCAGCCTCCAATGTTTTTTTTTTCTCTTGCAGGACCACATCTACAAGCTGATGAAGAGTGACAGCTACCCTCGCTTCCTGCGCTCCAATGCTTACCAGGACCTCCTGCTGGCCAGAAAGAAGGTTAGACTCAATCTCAAATCTCTCTCTGCCGCACGTAATGAATCTGAATAATTTTTCTGCATTTTTGTTTGCAGTATCACTCAGTATTCTTTTTCACAAACCATTCAGCCGTAAGAAACAAAAATCAGTGCTAGGATACTGTAAGGGAAAAAAACTGCAGAAAAACTGCCAGGACATTTTCAGCCCAAAATGAAAATTACAGTACATTTACTCACTCTCATGAGTGTGTTTCTTCATCAAAACAGATTTAGAGGAATTTAGCATTATATCACTTGCTCTCTAACAGATCCTCTGCAGTAAATGGGTGCCATCAGAATGAGAGTCCAAACAGCAAGCATCAATTAAAGGAGAATTTCACTTTTAGAACAAAAATTTACAGATAATTTACTTACCCCCTTGTCTTCCAAGATGTTTGTGTCTTTCTTTCTTCAGTCGTAAAGAAATGATGTTTCTTGAGGAAAACATTTCAGGAATGTTCTCCATATAGTGGACTTCAGTGGTGCCTGTGAGTTTAGAACTTCCAAAATGCAGTTTAAATGCAGCTTCAAAAGACTCTGAATGATCCCAGCCAAGGAATAAGGGTTTTATTTAATGGAACGAATGGTTATTTAAAAAAAAAAAAAAAAAAAGTGCAATTTTATACGTTTTAACCTCAAAAAGCTTGTCTTGTCTAGCTCTGCGATGCACATGCGTCTGGTTAAGACGGTTAGGGTATGTCGAAAAACCCCCATCTCATTCTCTCCTCCAACTTCAAAATCATCCTAAATAGTTGTTTTACCTTTTTTGTAAAAAGGGTTTGACCCTCGCTGCACATTCACTTTGTAAACACTGGGTTGGTACTTCTGCAGCGACGTAGCTGTGAACTTCTCTTTTAATGTCTTGTGAAGTGAAAAGCTGCATCAATCATAAAGATTAAAAAAAAAAAAACTTCATAAGTCCTCTATCCATAATATTGCCTTTTCTAGTTAAGAATCAGCAGAGAATAAGGCGCTTATCAAGCACTGTTAACAAGCAAAAACAGTCAAATAGTCCTTAACAATATATCGCTGAATTTTAAGAAGAAAGGGGATGGAGTTTTTCACTGGAGGAAGCATTTTTATTATTGACGGCACCCATTCACTGCAGAGGATCCATTGGTGAGCAAGTGATGTACTGCTAAATTTCTCGTAATCTATTCCGATTAAGAAACAAACTACTACTTTTTTCACATCAGCACGTTTTTTCTAGTCAGTTCTTTTTTAAGAGACAATATGTGACCCTAGACCACAAAACCAGTCAACCAATAAGGGTTGATTTTATGAAACTGACTTTATTAGGATAGGACAATATTTGGTGGAGATACAGTTATTTGAAAATCTGGAATCTGAGGGTGCAAAAAAATCTAAATATTGAGAAAATCAACTTTAAAGTTGTCCAAATGAAGTTCTTAGCAATGCATATTGCTAATCAAAAATTAAGTTCTGATATATTTATGGTATGAAATTTACAAAATATCTATATGGAACATGATCTTTACTTAATATCCTAATGATTTTTGGCATAAAAGAAAAATTTTGACCCATACTATGTATTGTTGGCTATTGCTACAAATATAAGCATGCTACTCATGACTGGTTTTGTGGTTCAGGGTCACATGTTTCAAGCCTTAGTTTCTTTTTGACTAAAAACAACAGTCCTGAATTGAATCATTTCTTCTTCTTCACTTGCAAATGAGTGTTCAGTGTTAAGTTTGCACTTATTAAAACATACTAAGCCAACTTAATATATACTTATCATCAAATGGCCTACTTACTCTACTGCCAATTTATAATTGCTAAACATGAGCGCTTCAGCTCACTTCAGAGCCATTTTACAGTTTAATTCTCTCGGCCCCATTGTGATTCTTTCAGATTAACATTTTTTTGTTATCCGTCTACTTTTTTTTACTAACACACATTAACCTGGTGTTGTGCACTGTATCTTTCCCGTTCCCCTCCATTAACCTCGGCTCCACAGCCTGAGACTGAGCAAGGCCGCCGCACATCCCTGGAGAAATTCACTCGCAGTGTGGTGAGTGGCACCTGTTGTCTAGAAAGAAATCGAACATCGCCAGTCCTTAGGCTTTATTTTAAAATCAGGCTTTTCTGGAAGATAGATTTCACAGTTGTAATTTCACTAGGCAATACAGTAAATTTGACATCTGCCTATCTATCTAACTATCTATCTATCTATCTATAATATATAAATAAACTGGTGCTCTTTAAATGACCAATTTTAATAATAACATAATTGTGTTTCAGGGCAAGTCTCTGACAAGTAAACGACTGACAGGCCTCATGCAGTCCTCCTGACGAGTCCTGAACTCTGTTGGGGTTTGTTGGGGTGGAAGGATTGTGGCCATGACGGACCAAGTGTATGGACCACCCTCTCTCCAAAACCCACCCGAACACCGCACAGCTACCGACTCTAGATGGCAGCATGCAATAAGTCCAAAAAAAATCTCCAAACGGCGACAGTGCTGTCTGTGTCTATTAAATCAGTGACTGCAAAGGCCGCATACATGAATGTCAGATTTCCCAGTACCATCTAGAGAACCATTTTACGTTTGTTTTATACCTGTAACCAAACTGCAGCAAGGACGGGACTGTCTCGCTGGAATGCCGTTTAAAAACGTTCATTGTCAGATGTGAAAACAAGGTGTGCTGTATGTCAACGCTAAGCATTCGGATGAAGCGAGGATGTGTCTCAAATCTTCAGAGCATTCCAAAGGAGTGAAGAACATGACAAGGGCTTTCAGTGACTGTGTTCCCTCAGTCAAGGTTTGCACAGAACTTTTCGTCATATACTTTTATGTTGGACAGTCACTGAATATGAAGAAATGAAGGGGTTTGGAAAAGCACATTGTTATTACTCCTGCCATTTTGAAGAAACTAGAATTATTTATCTGTTATACTCACCTACTGTATTAGCACATGATACTTCTAACTGAGATGAGAGAATGATGAAGAGCGATACCTTTTAGACTCAGTTTTATTGAGGAATAAAGAAATATCGACCGGTATAATAAAAAGTGTTAGTGTTTCAGGATGATTCAGAGCACAGAATATTGTTTTGCACAAAAACTGCGCCAGTGAGGAACGAAGGATCCCTGAGATGCGAGTCCTGCTCGGTCAGTCCCTGCTAAAAAAAAAACAATAAACACCATCACAAAAATTTGCAATGGTTTTACTGGTTATAATGAGACTTGTATTGGTTTTAATGGAAACTATAATGGACCCTGTTGGTCTCTACTGGTAATTAGTCACCTTCTATTGGTGGCTTGTTAAAACCAATAAATCCTAATGGAACATGCCCCAAAACACACTACAGAAAACACATTTTTAATGGTTTTAATAGTTAAAAGTTGATGGTTTGTAATGTTTGTTCTGGTATTTGTAGTGAAAACTATTAGAATTTTCTGTGATGGTTCTATTGTTTTTTTTTTTTTTTTTCCTGAACAGCTTTACAGCAAAATGTCCAAACAAATAACATTGAAGATTATGGAGCATCTATGGAGGCCCATTGTGCCACATAATAAAATCACAGTTGTGACATTAGTTGAAATTATGATACACAAAGTCATAATTCTGAGAGGAACAGTAAAAATTATGACATGCTAAGTAAATTATTAGATAAAAAAAAGATGTTAGCAATAATAGCAAAATGAGTTTGACTGATCAATCATAACGCTCAATCTGCCGTTTTGTCCGACGAACAAACCAGACAGGAGAATAATAACGTCGGTGAACCTGAACATGAAAAACGGTACGTCATGACATGAACATGAAAAACGTCTTTTCGTGGTTGAAACAAGACAAGTTTGATGTTTATTAATGTTTTTACGCTATAACTAGTAAAGAGAAACAGATGTTCAGTTCACGTAACGTTACCGGTTGAACTGAGGCGCTACAGCGATCTGTCAGGACATGTTAAAGTCACAAAACGGTATTTATTGTTTAAAGTTCTTATAAAAAATGACAACATTTGAAAGCTGAGACTTTGTTTCATATCCAAAGTAACCTGGTTTGTCTTGTCTGTCGGCGCGTTGTCAGTTTCCCTTTTGGGTCTTTTAACAATTATGATTTTATCTCATAATTGTGTCCTAGTATCTCATTTCGACCTTTTTGTTTCATAATTATGACGTATAAACCTGAAATTATTGGATATTAAGTCATAATCTCAACATTTGTGTCATAATTATGATTTTATCTTAATATCTCACAATTTTGACTTTATACAGTACCAGTCAAAAGATTTTAAAAAATAAGATTTTTCATGTTTTTTAAAGAATAATCTTCTGTTCACTAAGCCTGCATTTATTTGATTCAAAATACAGCAATTATAGAAATTAATACTTTAAGTTAGCAAGGATGCTTTAAATTTATCAAGTAATGATAAAGACATTTATAATGTTGCGAAAGATTTTTATTTCAGAAAAATGCTGTTCTTCTGAACTTAATATTCATCAAAGAAACCTGAAAATATTCGACTTAGCTGTTTTCAACCTAATTATAATACATGTTTTTTAAGTATTTGAATATTAGAATGATTAGAATGATTTCTGAAGGATCATGTGACTGGTGTAATGATGCTAAAAATTCAGCTTTGAAACCAAAGGAATAAATTACAAGTTAAAATATATTCAAATAGAAAACAGTTATTTTAAATAGTAAAAATATTTCAAAATCTTACCATTTTTGCTGTACTTTGGATCAAATAAATGCAGTCTTGGTAAGCAGAAGAGACTTTTTTAAATAACATTAAAAATCTTACTGTTCAAAAACTTTTGACTGGTAGTGTATGCCACAATTATGATTTACCAAAGCAAATAAAAAAATTCTCATATGGCAGAAATGGGTTCCATAATCATCTGGTATTACTGTATGTTTGAAACCAACACACTGGTTCTTATCAACTATGTTTGTCTTTGCTTTAATGAATGGTATTGTAGTTTAGAATGTAAACACTTAATGTCGCTTTGTGTCAGTGTTGTAATTAGTATGATGATGATGATGATGAGAATGATGATTTGCTGAGCACAAACATGAAAATCACAGCTCTTCACTTTCAACATATCAACAGTAGACAATGTTTTTCCGGGATTACCATCCATTAGAAAGGTGTTTCAGGAGCAGCCAACCCCAGCCACATTTCTGTATTCTTGCTTGCATTGTTTCCTAAAGCAGCATCACTGCCAGAGACACACAGACTTAAGCTGCTGGAACACATAAATGAATTCTCTCAGTTATCTTTAGCCCACAAGTTTAAAGACAGTCAAACGGCAGAACCGAAAAGGGTGCGGTTGACATAGCACGTTTCCTCTACATACTTTCAGGTAGTTGATTTATTGACTCATAACTGTACATTAGGTTGAAATGGAATGTATAGACTTTGCAGCAATCCTGGATATGGAAGATGCTGTGTAGAATACTGAACGTGGAATATACAGTAACTTAGAGGCACAAGTGCCATATTCAGCACAAAACTATGCATGGAATATTTCTAAAGAGTTTTATTGCTTTTAGGCCTTTTTTTTTTCTTCATTGGCAAAGATCAGGGTCCAGTAGGTCAAGATAATGGAAAAGAAGACCTGAAGTCCTGAGACATTCAATAAACATTCAGTTTGGAGAGCTCTGGAATGGAATCCTTTTCATTTTTCTCTGCATGGATGGCATTTTATGTCAAATATTTTTGATTTGTGAAGGTCAATTAAACATATTTAAACATTTAACTTAGCAATAGATGTATTGCTACATCAAAGCATTGTGCTTCAATAAGCTAAATTTGACTTCAGTAGAGCCAACATGGTAGGATTTCATAATACTGAACTGAGATCAGTACTGAATGACAATATAGAGATTGCCCGTCTTTTAGTGTGTATATGCTGCTCTCTAGTGGTAAACATGACAGGTACAATTTTTTTTAAACTGTGAAATCAGCATAGACGTGGTTTAACTTTTTTAAAATTTTTATTTTATTAAATTTTACATTACAACAAGAATAAAAAGAAACAGACAAGAAATAATAAAAACTAAGTACAAAACGATTCTTGTGATTGCAAAGGATTAAAAAGTCAACATTTGTGTTTGAATACAGATGATTATATACAAGAAATGTCATTGTAACAGGCCATTACACAGATAAATTGAGGTGACTATACAGTACTTTATTTTCTACTTTTGGACTAGATTAATTCATTTTGTAAAATGCTTGATGCTTGTGTTGGTATAATGGAGCTGTTTCTAGCTTAACCCCCGGGTTATCGTCTTTTTAAACCTGCTTTTAACCCCAGGCAATGAAAAGTATTGCACTTTTTCTTTAGAACAGGATTTAGCAGTGGGTTATAAAACCTGAAGCAAAAAATCTAGAGTCAAATTCCCTTTTAAGGAGTGCAACAGTGCCTGTCCACCTTTTTAAGTGCCCTTGGTTTAGGTAGCATTTTTCTCATGGGGATTTGTAGTTCTCATTAATGACTTATACGCTTTGAAACCTGTCAGGTGAGTCAGAACATTACAAACTTTGATTTGAAGCAAAATGTATTTGAAAATAAGACAGAGAGACAAGGTACAAGACTGTACCAGACAGCTTTAATGAGGATAAGAACTACAATCCCATGAAAGATTGTGAATGAGTCAAATTAAATTAAACTAAAGCTGTGTTCACGCTATGTCATAATTCCGAGATGATAACATGTGACATTCTACTCAAGCTGAATTATGTTTCTATGGCAAAACTATCAACATCAACAGCCGTCAATGTCAGGGTTGCCAGGTTTTCACAAGAAAACCCACCTAATTGCCACTCAAAACTAACCCAAAAGTAGCCCAATCGTGTTTTGAGGGGGACCTCCGTTAAAAATCGCATTCCAAGGGGTAACATACATGTTTTTTGGCGGGCTTCCCAAAGTAAAATTAGCATTCCAGGGTCTAAATATAACGTTATTGGGGTCGGTACAACCCGCGGACATGAATAACGACCCTTGGCAATAGTGTTAAAGTAGCCTTTGGCAGCACTACCTCACCATATGCACGGATTACTTCCTTGTTTTAGACAAGCCAACTCAGTCATTTCCGGTCAACTGTAATGTGTCGTAATAGGAGTGTCCTTTGCTCTTTGTCTCTACATAATCCATTCACAATTTGAAGAAAAGTTTTGTTTGTCTAAGAGGACCAAACGTCCATGTATACCATTTTCAAGAATTACAAACGCGAATGTAAACAATTATGCGAGTAAATCCGCTAAATATGCAGCGAGTCATTTGATGTGATTGACAGTAATAACCGAACGAAACATCTGACAAGCCGATGTCAAAAACAGAGCTGTGCATTAAATGATTCAGACTAAATTCAGAGGAACAAAACTACAGCAGGTATTGGCTGAATATAGGCTAATAGCCTTTACAGTTCAAGATAAAACCGTTATTAAATGTGTGTAAAAAGATGTAGTTATTAAATTAAAACTAAAATATTTCAAATTCATATTGACTGCATTATTTAATTCTTATTCCATTATTAACTTATTCAATTTGTAGTAAACTATATATAAGTATTTAAATAATTCACCCATATAGGCTGTTTGTGTCTGAGCTTAGTTATTTATTGATTTTAATGACTTTACTATACTATATACTTCAGTACAGTAAAAGTACTAAAATTTGTTATGCTAGAAATTTTATAATAAATCGAAAAGGAAGACGTGGAAAAACTATGGGAGTTGAAATGGCAGTTGCAGCCAATGAGCGATCCTCTACTGCCATCTTGTGGTTATAAGAGTTATGTGGTTATAATTTCATGTCATTTTCATCTTAAAGGAGAAGTCCATTTCCCAAACAAAGATAGAAAGATAACATATAATGTACTCATCCTCTTGTCATCCAAGATGTTCATGTCTTTCTTTCTTCAGTCGTAAAGAAATTTTGTTTTCTGAAGAAAACATTTCAGCACTTGAGCCCAGTGACACCTGTACCGCCTGACCGCCGCCAGGTTCATTTTGGCGCTATTTAGGCGCTACCTCTGAGTCCGACAACATGGAAAGCTTTGAGTAAAATGTCAGGTGTTGTCATTTCAGAATTACAGTAATTACGACATGGCCTGAACGCAGCATAAATCAGGTATTTTTTGGCACAATTGGCTTGCTGTGATTCTCTGATTGGTGGAAATTTCTTTGCAGAATCATGGGTAATGTAGTTTTTCCACCAGTGAATTCCACTAATTAACAGCAAAAGCATATGGTATATGGTATTTAAGGTTTACAACATACCAACAAATACCATAAATTAACAACCTCACTTTTTTAAGCAGCTTATAAGTAAAAATCATTAAAAATCACTTCATCTGTGGAGAAAATAGATTGGGATGTTGACTATTGCACTCTATAACAGGTAGTTGTTTAGCAACAAATAACCAATCATAAACCTGAAAAGTGCCCACTTCATTAAATATTCATAAATATTCAAGTTTCATGTAGTTACAGAAACTTTTGGATTGTGTTTCATTTCGACGTTTGAGGGAAAAATACGTAAAGTTCAAATAGAAATGAATGAAAAAAATGTGTGACCTTGGACCACAAAACCAGTCGTAAGTAGCATGGGTACATTTGTAGCAATAGCCAAAAATACATTGTATGGGTCAAAATGATCGATTTTCTTTTACGCCAAAAATCATTAGGATATTAAGTAAAGATCATGTTCTATGAAGATATTTTGTAAATTTCCTACCGTAAATATATCAAAACTTAATTTTTGATTAGTAATATGCATTGCTAAGAACTTCATTTGGACAACTTTAAAGGCGATTTTCTCAATATTTTGATTTTTTTGCACCCTCAGATTCCAGATTTTCAAATAGTTGTATAACAAACCATACATCAACGGAAAGCTTATTTATTCAACTTTTAGATGATGTACAAATCTCATTTTCAAAAAAGTGACCCTTACGACTTGTTTTGTGGTTTAGGGTCACATATATTCTTACAAAAAGTCTACTCCAGACAGAACGAGATGATTTGATATATTTAAACTAAGTGCATGCTGTTTTCCTCATCAATATCCACAAATATCTAAAAAAGAATGTTAACCTGGGATTTACAAATGTACAGTCTAAATAAACAGGTACTGAACAGTACAAAACATGAAAAAAGACAACTGGAGGTTTAGATTTAGAATGGGTTAATCTTAAGTGCGAAACTTACTGTATCAGCTGTCAGTTGTTTTTTTTTTTCCTAAACAAAAATCTTAGTCCAAAGGCCTAACTACGGTTAGATGAATGGTCTCTAAGCATCATCAAAGCTAATTTAATTTTGCAACCTTTCATAAATTTCTTAAGCTTAAAAACAAACGTAAATGTGATGTAGATGACCTTTGAAATAGATAAAAATGCATAGCTAAAATATTCAACAGATCGCAAGATCTGGAGAGCGTTGATGAATTGGCTCTGAAAATAGAGCCTCTAATGTATTATACAGGTGAAGGAGGTGGGAATGACATGAGAGAATGTCCAGATGGAAATAGAAATGCTAATATATCACGAGTAGAGAAATACAAAATGGAGTGAACAGATGTTTCACTCAGAGAGGTATGAAGGGCTCCAAACAGGCGGATGGAACAATAGAAGGTTCTAGAACACACAAAACTGGAATGTTCCTGGAGCACAACCAGATATGTCTGACAAAATGTAACGAAAGATTAAACAGTCTAACGCCTTCACATTTTATAATTACAAAATCTAACCTAAAGGAAAGAAGCTGGCTTGAAAAGGCAAAGCAAAGCATGCCGGTATAATCGTAGCACAAGGAAAAGCATAATAGCTGTATTTGAATATGATGGCTATCATGTAATTTACCAACCACACGATTGTCTGCTAAATTATATATATAAAAGAACAAATACAAAAACACTCAACAGCATTATTTTCCAGTCCTGAAGTCAAAGCTGCTTCAATACATGGAAAAAACTATTTTTTTGCCATTTAGTTTAAAGATGTTTTCACAATAACTCAGATACTATGCTCTAAATGTCTACCTGAATAATGATCCCAGT
Organism: Cirrhinus mrigala; assembly: GCA_036247105.1. Lineage (NCBI taxonomy): Eukaryota > Metazoa > Chordata > Actinopteri > Cypriniformes > Cyprinidae > Cirrhinus > Cirrhinus mrigala. The sequence goes on along the minus strand of CM070026.1, from coordinate 20,286,870 downwards.
AAAAAAAGATGAGCTTCTAATCACATTTATCCTCTTTACATCCAAACAGCCAAAAAATGTCTTGTGGGCTTACAAACATCATTGAAAACATGATTAAAAGTGAATAGAAACCAACTAAAATGAAAAGGATTTTGCTTTATATCACTGGTGTGTGTCTCTGAGTAAGTTTATGTTGAAACTGGCTTTGTCAGTCGTAATTTCAAAGAAGTAACAGCTTAGAATCACAGCTCAAGAGCTTCTGTGTATAAGAGGTTGATTAGCACTTCATTCAGTTGTAATATTTAAAGTTCTCGTGCTGGTGTTGCTATTTAACTAAGTACTTTTTATATAACACGACTCGTGTTTCTAGGTAATCGGACAATCTGGACTCAAACCTGCCTTTGGGTTTACAGGATGTGAGGTAGACTACCGATTGCTTAGGTTGAGGAAAATGTTTAACACGGAGGTAGAGGAAGACTCCACTTCACACTACTGCAGGAGGAGAACTACAGAACTACAAAACAAAGACAAACACCCATCCTGAGTCTGCTGTGCGTGTCTGTGTGTAACTGTGTAGAACCTCCTCGCAACGCTTACGGCTCTCCGAAACCAGATGCCTTATCCTTCAGCAGATCAATACAGAGATGACAACTCCAACTTCCTGTGGACAAAACAGATACTAAGGTAACTAAATAGAGCGGACCCACATGTATAGTTTGTGTATTTGTTTATTGTGTGACTGTTTGTTTATCTGTTTACTTCTCTTTTTACTCTGTTTACTTATCTGTCCATGTTGTGTATTGTAAATTAGTGTCATAAATATATAGTTGAGATAAAAAAAATGTTAATTATTTTACAAAAATAAGAGGGATCATACAAAATGCATGTTATTTTTTTTAGTACTGACCTGAATGAGACATTCAGACATAAAAGACGGTTACATATAGTCCACAAGAGAAAATAATTGTTGAATTTATGAAAATTACCCTGTTCAAAAGTTTACATACACTTGATTCTCAATACTGTGTTTTCAGTTTAGTGATAGTTGTTTGTGAGTCCCTTGTTTGTCCTGAACAGTTAAACTGCCCGCTGTTTTTCAGAAAAATCCTTTTTCAGCATTTTTGTGTATTTGAACCCTTTCCAACAATGATTGTATGATTTTGAGATCCATCTTTTCACACTGAGGACAACTGAGGGACTCATATGCAACTATTACAGAAGGTTCAAATGCTCACTGATGCCCCAGAAGGAAAAACAATGCATTAAGAGCTAGGGGGTGAAAACTTTTGAACAGAATTAAGATTTTTCTTATTTTGCCTAAATATCATATATATATATTTTTTTTTTTCATTTAGTACTGCCCTTCAGAAGCTACAGAAGATATGTACATGTTTCCCAGAAGACAAAATATGTTAAATTTACCCTGATCTTTAAATTCAAAAAGTTTTCATCCTCGGCTCTTAATGCATTGTGTTTTCTTCTGAAGCATCAGCGAGTGTTTGAACCTTCGGTAATAGTTGCATATGAGTCCCTCAATTGTCCTCAGTGTGAAAAGATCATACAGTCATTGTTGGAAAGGGTTCAAAAACACAAAAATGAAAAATCAAAGAATTTGTGGGACTTTTCTGAAGAACAGTAGACAGTTTAACCGTATGAATCAAGTGTGTGTGTAAACTTTTGAACAGGGTAATTCTTATAAATGTAACTATTATTTTGTCTTGTGGACTATATGTAAACACCTTTTATGTGAAATATCTTATTCAAGTCAGTACTAAATAAAAAATAACATGTTTTTTGTATGATTCCTCTTATTTTGGTCAAATAATTAACATTTTGCAGATTCTACAAAGTGTATGTAAACTTTTGACCTCAACTAATATAGGGGTCTTCAGTGGTGGGTTATTAGAATTTCAAGGGGTCTGTCAATTAGTTTTTAATGTGATTTTTGACGAATTTTTCTAAAAAGAAAAACACATATATCTATTTAACCCTTTAACTGTCACTGCCATTTTTGAACACAGACATAAAAATGCACTATCCAGACTTAAATTTTTATAATTCATGAATGAAAACATTTCATAATATGAATTTGATGTACATTTTCCGTGGTAATGCAATGTCTGATTTTAAAATGCCTTTCAAATGATGAATTTTGAGGTTTTAAGTTTTGAACTGATATATAACTTCTTATGATATCTAAAGCGTGAAAGGGAAAAAGGAAATGAAGAAAGTCTTTTGTGACAAAGTTCAAAACTCATGTTATGACGTAGATTTTGCACTCTTAGATTAGAAGTTGCACATATATTAATCTATTACTTTTCCTACATAATTTGTAACACAAAATGGTGAAGTAAACTTAGGCATCCCACAGAGTGGACAGTGACAGTCAAAGGGTTAACAAACTGAGTTTTTAAGTTAAACTTTAAAAGGATAGTTAACTCAAAAATGAAAATTCTGTCTTAAACAGAATGACGCATGTGTCATATTGCTCTTGTTAACACACGGTGGAAACTGACACAGAAGAGAAGAAACTGATGAATAAAATTATTTTTGATTTCTTTCCCTGCAGAAAGTATTCTTGTAGCTTCATAAAATTATGGTTGAATCACTGATGTCTCATGGACTATTTTATCGATGTCCTTACTACCTTTCTGGGCCTTGAGCATGTCAGTTGCATTGCTGTCTATGCAGGTCAGAAAGCTCTCGGATTTCATCAAAAATATCTGAATTTGTTTTCCAAAGATGAACGAAGGTCTTGCATGTTTTGGAACAAAATGAGGGTGAGTAATTAATGAGAGAATTTTCATTTTTTGTGAACTATCCCTTTATAACCAAACCTATAATGCATGTTAATATATTCAGACATGGCAACAATCCACACTAATCTGGCAGATTTTAGATCTTGAATAATGCAATTCTATTACTGATTTGTAATATGTATTATGTTATGAGCTTTTACGAAGTGATCTTACCCTCGGGTGGTTGTGTCATTGGAGGCTTAAGACAGTACATGTGGTATCCCCGATCACAGTCATCACAGAACAGAAGCTGATCCTACAAAATTAAAGGGCGTCACCAAGCTGTTAGCTCACATGCACTCAGCCATATGAGCAGGCTTGCAGAAACATGCATACTAGCAACACGCTGTGTCAACAATGTCAGACAAGTAAAGGGAGCTTTAAGAATCTTATTTGAGATGTCAGATAATCTAAAAAGTATTTCTTCATGCTTGCACGCTTAACACTCACGTCGTTCTCAGAGGTGCCACACAGACTGCAGGATTTACACTCGATGCACTGCCACTTGTACGTTCGAACAGCCCGCATCATGTTGTCCGTGAACTGCAGACATGACGGATGGCCTGGCGAAAGAAAAAGATGAAAGAATAATCCAACAGAAGAGGAGCTAAACTCAGACTATTAGATTATCTTCAAATGTACTTCACTATAATCAATGTCATTTAGAAAAATGAGAAAATTTGAAAGTTTCTTAATGTAATTTATATAGTTTAAGGTAGATTGATATGTGAATGGATGGATGGAGGAATATACAGATAGATAGACAGACAGACAGATAACATTAAAGGGATAGTTCACCCATAAAAGACCATTTTGTCATCATTTACTTATCCTCAGGTTGTTCCAAACCTGTATGAGTTTCTGTCTTCTGTTGCGCTCAAAAGGTAACCAAACAGTTGACGGTAGCCATTGACTGTTTCAACATTCTTCAGAATATCTTCTTTTGTACTCAGCTGAAGAAAGAATCTCATATAGGTTTGGAACAACTCGAGGATGGGTAAATGATGACAGATTTTTCATTTCAAGTAAGATTATGACAGGAACGTGAATGAAAAAAAGTGATTACACACGATTTGTGTGGTAGGAACAAACAACAGTTTCCCCTAAACACCTCCACCTTCTGTTCTGCCCTCCACACACAGAGAGAGGGTGAGCACAGGTTTGGAAAATGCCAGATGGTTCTGTAACCTCACATGTCTGTCTTTCTCTCTCTCTCTCTGTCTTTCTGTCTCTTAGGGAGGTGTCAGTTCCTCGGCCTGCTCATTTCCTCAATGAAACTGTGAGAACAGCAGGGTCCTCGTGCTTGGATGCCCAGTAAAGCATGTGCAGTCTTCCCAGTTTGGAAAGCATGTGGGGCCTTGGCTTGAAGTCGGATGTTATGTGAAGCTCTTTCCCTACAGGGAGGTTTCATAAGCGTTGCTACCTCGTTCCTCTTCATGGCTCTGTCCCTGGTATTCACATGGCAGAACTATGTTGAATATATTAAGCCACATTATGCCCACATTTAGACATACATCTATTTCCTGCAAGTATATAGAAACATGCCTGATTTAAAGGGATAGTTCACCCAAAAATGAAAAATACCCCATGATTTACTCACCCTCAAGCCATCCTAGGTGTATATGACTTTCTTCTTTCAAATAAATACAAATACGGAGATATATATATTTTTTTAAAAAAAGTCCTGGTTCTTTCAAGCTTTATAATGGCAGTGAATGGGTGTTGAGATTTTGAAAAGAAAAAAAGTGCATCCATCCATCATAAAAAGTGCTCCACAAGGCTTTGGGGGGTTAAAGAAGGCTTGAGCTGCTGGGTCAGAACAACCCAGTTGCTGGGTTTGTCCATATTTTACATTTGGGTTGGCAAATAACCCAATTGGGTTGTTTTTAACCCAGCATTTTTTAGAGTGTAGTCTTGTGAGAACCACGTTTTGTTCGCAGCAAATGAAAGCCAGTCTCCGCTTGGCTTATACTGAAATCCTACAACATTTTTCTTTACAAATCCTCGTTTTGTACTTCTAATTCATTTTGGTGTTTTGTTTTGCTCTCTCCTCTGTGCTTCTGTGTTTGTCACTTCTCATCGGAGTTTACACTAGGCTTACGTTATACGGTAGGGATGAAGCTAGAGATTATGCTTTATAAAGTTTTAAATATGGATATTTTTCTTACACAAATGCATCTAATCACTTCAGAACTAGAGTACTTTTTATGATGGATGGATGCACTTTATTGGGCTTCAAAATCTCAACACCCATTCACTGCCATTATAAAGCTTTTTTAATATAACTCCAGTTTTAGGAAAAAAGTCATATACACCTGGGATGGAATGAGGGTGAGAAAATCATAGGGTAATTAAAATTTTTGGGTGAACTATACCTTTAAGATGTCGATCTTGATGCCATACATATCAATTATTAAAAAAAATCTATCTAAAATAACTTAGAACATATATTTAATATGGAATTTTTTTTATAAAGTTCTGTTAGTTGCATTGAAATTACAATGACTACAAAGACTACAGTGGCCCCCAAAATAAAATCTTAGAGGAGTAGTTCACTTCCACAACATAAGTTTACAGATAATTTACTCACCCCCTTGTCATCCAAGATGTTCATGTCTTTCTTTCTTCAGTCGCAAAGAAATTATGTTTTTTGAGGAAAACATTTTCATTTTTCTCCATATAATGGACTTCTATGGTGAGTTTGAACATTTAAAATGCAGTTTAAATGCAGCTTCAAATGGCTCTAACGATCCTAGCCAAAAAAGAAGGGACTTATATAGCAAAATGATTGGTTATTTTCTAAAAAAACTGACAATTTATATACTTTTTAACCTCAAATGCTCTGTGATGCACTTGCGTACTCTGTGTAGTCTCGTCAGGACAGTCTCATTTTCACCTCCAACTTCAAAATTGTCCGACATCGCTGCAGAAGTACCGACCCAGTGTTTACAAAATGAACGTGCAAAGAAGTTCAAACGCCCTTTACGAAAAAAGGTAAAACAGCGACGTAGGAGGTGAAAATAAAAGTTTTCGACATACCCTAACTGTCTTGAATGGGACTGCACAGAGTCTTTGAGGTTAAAAAGTATAGAAATTCGCTATCTTTTCTCTAGATAAGACCCTTCTTCCTCGTTTTAGAGCCCTTTGAAGCTGCATTTAAACTGCATTTTGGAAGTTCAAACTTGCGGGCAGCATAGAATTCAACTATATGGAGAAATATTCTGAAATGTTTTCCTCAAAAAACAACATTTCTTTACGACCGAAGAATGAAAGACACGAACGTCTTGGATGACAAGGGGGTGAGTAAATTATCTGTCAATTTTTGTTCTGGAAGTGAACTAATCCTTTAAATATGTACGAATGTAAAGAAAATATGGCACTTTTTTCAAGCTATTTGTTTCACCTTAATACTTTTGCTAAGTTTCAAATTATAAAACAATATATTATTCAAAATTAAGACAGTTATAAGAATGTCAATGTGAACTTTAGAGAAGATGACTTGAACAAAAGTGCTTTGTTCTGAGATGATGTTTAGCATCATTTATTGCAGACTTAGATATTTCAATGTCATTCAGACATTTTAAGTGTTCAAATTCTATCTGAGGTCACTCTGTTTCCCTTCTTTGAAACAAAATTAACTCAAAGAGTACTTCATAAAATGTAAAATGTTTAATGTTTTTCAGTAACAAAATCCAGTGAAAGACTTGCCGGCGGACATTTGGAGTAACAGGACTCAGCAGCGACCACAGCATGGATGACAGGTTGCATGAAGTGAGTTCTGTGTGTTTGTGTGGTTTGTGCCACAGCTCTGCATGACACAGAAGCAGTTACAAGCATCATCTCTAGCCACGTTGCCCTTTGGCTTAGGTTTAAATGAACTGAAGTTCGAATGTTAAACATTGAAACATTTCCTTAAAGTTTAGACATCAAAACACTGGGAGAAATATCATCAGGAGCTGTTAGAGAACAACGGCTTTAGCCTGCAACAGTTCGTGGGCCTATATACATTATACAATATCTTAATAAATTATATGATCGTTTTCCAAAAATGAACGCCCTGAAATAGAGACAAGATCGAAAGCATACGGAACATTTTTCGCAATTCAAAAGTGACACATGAGTTCACCATAACAATAAATAGAAGAGCTTTAAAGAGCTAATTTGGTTCGTACAAAATGGATACACTGAAATATCCCCATATTAACTGGGTGACGTCCCTGTGGCTAATGTGGATTGTGCCTTTTATTGCATGTATTCTGTTTCTAGTTCACATTTGCTGCATTTTCCTATTGAATGTAGGAAGCTCATGTGCTTGAAATCCAGTGTATTATTAGTATTATTATTAGTATTATTTGCACTTACACATACACAGTCAAATCCTCAGAGCTGGATCTGTTAACAAAGGTGAATGGTCCAGATTTTATTTGCAAAACAAAGCCTTCATGAGAATCATTGCACATATGCTACAATTGTACCCCTTCTTGTACCTGTCGCTTAAGGAGAGTTTCCTGAATCGTAAAGGGAAGTTACTCCAAAAATACCAGTCCTTTTGCTTCAAGAAAACTAGGGAGAGGCCAAGTATCATGTATCCTCCAGCAAACACGGGATTTCAATTTTCAATTTTTTTTGTCGTTGTTCTTGTAGCTGTCCTGAGAAAGGAGGAGAGATGGACATTGAAATGCCAACTGGCTCTTACCTCTCTGCAAACTGTCCTCCCTTCCCTCTGGATCCAATCAGGGCCTGGCCTCAGCCCATTCTCTGCCTTCCCGCGATCCCTTTCTTTGCAAATATCGTATTTATCCAGAGGTAGGAAAAAAAAAACCCTCTTCGCTATCCGACCTACAGACACACGGTGAGTATTTTCTCCTCCTTGAGGTTTGAAATTCTTTAATTTCTATTTCTAAAGTAAATTTCCACACAGTAGGCATTTTATCTTACATGGCGAAGTGTAGTCCACGTCCACACATTGGTAACGTCCCTGCAATTTTCCGTGACCGAAAACAAACAGTCCAGAAGTAATGGCTCCTCTGTCCAATAGCTAGCACCTCTCAGTATACAGAAGTGTGAAGCAATAAAAACAACATTCCTTAATTTATAAAAGGCTGCAACTTGTCCTTTGAAAGCAATTCCTGAAGTGTCTGGAGTTGTGAATCCGTTACGCATGCTGCTGCAAAACAACAGGAAAAAAGAAAAAAGAAAAAAAAAAAAAAAAACAGGCAGCAGACACATGCCCATAGTTTCTCTGACGCTGAGGTTTCTTCTTTGTCTATCTGTACTGAGGTGAGCCTGTGCTGTCGTCGGACAGAAGCCCGTCCAGGTCGTCCTCCTCAAAGCCGTGAAAGGTGGACGCCTCGCTTTCTGACGTGTCGCCGAACATGTCCAGGACTCCGCCCGTCCTCCTCTTCGCCCTGGTCCCACCGACGCGATCAGCTGACATGCATGACGGACATATCAGCATCACAGTGGAAACACACACAAGTAACACTGCAGTCAGCTAGGACTCACACTCCTCTGAGCTTTGGACAACTTGCAGTCTTTGCTGTTACTCATACATTAAGCGAATATGTGCTTATCACTGCTTGTAGATTAACGCTGCGGCGCATTAATAGCTGTAAGTGAATCGTGAATCGTTTACAGGGATAGATTACCCAAAGTGAAAATTCTGTCATTATTAACTCACTGATTGATGAAACACAAAGCCGGTTTTGAGGTGAATGACAGAATTTTCGTTTTTGTGTGAATTATCCCTATAAACATTTTTGTTTGTTTGTTTTACTGAAGAATACATCATTTGGTCTCTCCCTGTTCTTGCTATACCATTCGATTATGAGAAGGCAATGAATCACACAGCCAAGAAAACAAAACAAAAAACATAAGGAATGGAAGCATATGAGCAAAATAAATATGAGGATATTTTGCGCACATGAACTGAGATAACTGATAGTGCCCTAAAAAGTTTCGAGCATGTTAGGAAAAATAATTTAGGCTAATATGGGATAGTTAACCCATTCAAGGTCATTTGCTAGCAAAAGCACTTGTGTAAAATAAAAAATGCAAAACACAAGCACACAAAAAGGCCACATCACATATAAATGCTCATTCTCAACATTGCAGGATTTGGCTCACACGTCTATACTTGCAAACACAATGTGCATTTTAAATGCAAGCGTGGGATGTTATTGTTTTTCGTTAGAAAATTCTATTTTTTTAAAAAACCATGTGGATTGATTTGGTAACTGTACAGAGCAAATGTTCTCAGGTCTGCCGTCTTGAAAACTTTTCATGTAAACCTAGGCAGTCTAAATTAGATGTAAGATGCTTTTGGACTTTGTAGTCTTGGCATTAGCCATGAAAAAACGGCATGACGTAACCGTTTCTTCAGTTTCGATCGAATCCCATGACACTCCCACAGCAGTTTCACAGAATTGCACCTGCTTTTCCTTTCAACTCTTATTAAAATGAACTGTGATCTAGTCAAAACAGACGTAGCAGAAAATTAATATCAACTAGATCATAGAGGGTTTTTACTTAGATGTCTTTTGTATGGCAACCAAATAATCTTAGCAGTACGACTGCATTTTAGAAAATTAGAAAGAAAAATCATGACCAAATATTATTTCTAAGAGTGTTTTTGTTGCACAAAAGATATTTAAGTAAAAATGTAAGTTTTCATTGCACATCCAAAAGTTATCAAAAGCAGTTCTTTTCATATTGAGGTCTTTGTATTACGTTACTGATTACATTTTTAGTTAATAAGTAGTGCTGTCAAAATTAGTGCATTAGTGTAGGCGAATAATTTTTCCAGTTTAACAGCATTCAAAATATTTAACGCAGTTAACGCAGGGGCCGGGGCTAGGGTTGGCCAGCCTACTCACAACTGCTTCTGTCTCTTTTTTCTTGACAAGATGCGCGCTTATTTAGTTGCAGAACGTCTTCACGACCACGGGAGACAAGCGAACGCGGGAAAGGTACAGGCAGTGGCGGAGCCAGAGATCTGACATCTGATTGGCCACCCCGGGTGCCACCCCAGTAATTAACATGCTACTATTTCATTTTCTTTGTTTATTTGTACTAAAAGAAGCGTTTATTTTAGGCTCGAACTCAAGGATGCGACACGTATTGTGTTAGTGGCGGAAACATTGTCATAACCGCATACAACGTTATTGTTACCTCAACAGGGTTCCTGTATAGTTTAGTTTAGAAAAATTAAGAAAAAAATAACATACTTAATCGCAAGCTTGTTAATTATTTCTGAATAATTCTCACTCCAGGCTGAACTCAAAAGCTGGCAGCCCTGTTTTAAAGGAGAACTCCACTTCCAGAACAACAATTTACTAATAATTTACGTCCAAGATGTTCATGTCTTTCTGTCTTCACTTGTATAGAAATTATGTTTTTTGAGGAAAGCATTTCAGGATTTTTCTCCATATAATAGACTTCATTGGTGCCCTGATTTTGAACTTCCAAAATGTAGTTTAAATGCAGCTTCAAAGGGCTCTAAACGATCCCAGCCGAGGAAGAAGGGTCTTACCTAGCGAAACGATTTGTCATTTTTTTCGAAAAATAAAAATTTGTATACTTTTTAAGCACAAAAGCTCGTGTAGCACAGGCTCTGGGATGCGTGTCCATGATGCTACGAATTAGTGTTGGTTTGTTAATTTTGAACGAATCTTTAATGTGACTCCGGAAGAATGAGTCGTCTCGGGGAGTGTATCGTTCAGTCGTGCTACATCCTGTTAGGTTCTGTACTGGAATTAGTTCACCTGTTTCGAGTCTTCGGGTTTTTCATCTTATGGGGCTGTCACGTGATGAACGAACGACTCAAACCCGAAAACTTGTCAGATAAGAGGTGAGGTGAGCTAATCATAGACTAAAGACCCAGGTAAACAATGAATTAATCTTTTCTGTTTCTTATAGCATTATAGTTTTGTCTTGTTTGTAGTGTGATCAACGTTTGTGTAAGCAGTAGATGTGTTAGGGAAGTAACACGTAACATTTTAATTATGTTTTGCTAAAATGAACGAAATGACTCGGAAAAAGATTCGTTCATTTTGCTGAATGAGACTCAAAGGTCCATAAAATGATCCAAACTTCCCATCACTACTACGAATCACATCTGTAGTCCCGCCTACGTTCCGCGTGACCTTTTGACGTGATTCAATAGTACATAGTGTCGTGGACGCGCATCCCAGAGCCTGTGCTACACCAGTTTTGTGATTAAAAAGTATACAAATTTTTATTTTCAGAAAAAAATGGCCGATCGTTTCGCTAGATGAGACCCTTCTTTCTCGGCTGGGCACGTTTAGAGCCCCTTGAAGCTGCATTTAAACTACATTTTGGAAGTTCAAAATCGGGGCACCAATGAAGTCAATTATATGGAGAGAAATCCTGAAATGCTTTCCTTAAAAAACATAATTACTTCACGACTGAAAACAGAAAGACATGAACATCTTGGATGACAAGGGGGTGAGTAAATTATTTGTGAATTGTTGTTCTGGAAGTGGAGTTCTCCTTTAAGTAAGATGAAGTTTTAGGTTTCCTGAACAACATTTACAAAATTCACTGTAGCCTACAAGGTAATGTTATATTTTTTGCTCCAACCACTGGTTAAATAGAAGAAATAAGTTCCAATACATGCAGGCTGATGATACATGAGGCAACTTTTTGAGCATTGTTGCCATCAACGGGCAACCAGGTGAGACACGGGGCCCACAACCGATCTAAATTATCCAGATAGAAATTTGTTAGCCATTCTCAATGGGAAACTGCCCAAGCAAGCAACATTGCTCAAAAAAAGTTGCCCAACAAAATTGCTTAAAAAGTTGCCCCGTTTATCATCATCCTAACATTTGAAGTTATGGTGTGTTTAACTAATGTGGGGTAATATGAAGTATGTAATCGTAGGATTATTCATGCTTTTTTAATGCCAGGTTGGAGTAATACACTGATTTTCTTACATGGTCTATGAACTCCCTGAATTAGCCTTCGCCACCCCATCTGTAAAACTCTAGCTCCGGCACTAGGTACAGGTGATGAGGGAGCTTCAGTAGAACAATAGTGAACTGCGGTCGGATGAGATGTTGTCAGGCCAAATGTCAGTAAAAAAAACAATGTATCTGTCCCGTCAGCCATTATACTGTGCTCGTAGCATGCGCGCTTCAATTGCATGCACAAATACGGCAGTGCGCGCTGTAGCCTGCATCATTTCTTATTAAAGCGTGAATGAAACTACGAGCATGCGTTCAGCAGTGGCAGCTCTTAAAGTAATAGCAGCCAAATAACCTAATAACCCAGCTGCTGTGATGTCTGCTATTCAAAGAACAAAAGAAAAAAGGGACTCAATAACTTTTGTAGCTTCAAGGATTCATCTATATTTAATTTAGTTTTTAGTGTCTGATAACTTTATTCTATTTCTGTATATTTCTTACTTGCTGAAGGGCACAGGTAAACAATGGGTTTATGTGAAGATTGTTTTAAGTTTCATTTCATTTAGAAGTTGTTATTTTTAAAAGTCTAATAAATGTTAAAATTTAAAGCTCTCAATTATACTGTAATGTTGAATGTCTACAGTCAATGGTTAAACATTAGGAAAAAAGAAGTTTCCAAGAGACATCAGTAATATTGCTATCAGTGATACTCGCCTTCAGTCATAAAAAAAAGATGCCTTTAAACAAATATTAAAAATATACAGTCTTTACGTCATTTCTAAATTAGTATGAAGATTTAATGTGAAATTATTGCAATATAAAAGTAACTTTTTTAATGTTAAGCGCGATTAATTTAAGTAAAAATGCGATTAATTTGTTTTTGGTTTTTATCGATTGACAGCACTATTAATAAGTAACTTATACTGGAATTAATTTTTTAAATAAACGACCAATCTCTCCTCCCAAGTACTTTTAATCAACAAACCGCAAGAATTCATGAATAAACACCAAGACTGCAACAGATAAACAACTGCATGGAAACAGTGGTAATCTGCCCATCTCTGAACTACTGTGCTGGTTTCCAGGACACAGATTAAGCCTAGTCTGGGTTTATATCACAGCTAATGACAACTCTCCATTAAAAAGCCTTTCTAGTAGAATTAATCAGTGTCTGGGAAATCATTTCTATGTGACACCGTTATGCCAAGCCAAACCCAAATCACAACTCAACGAACTCCATAAAATAAATAAACAAACATGCTCTATAGCAAAAAACACAAAAAGATGGGATATGCACAAACAAGCTGATGAAATGCGCTATTGATGCATGGCATGATAAAGCATTAAATGGGATTTGTCTTTTTTTTGTTGGATACATGTTTACTAAACTTTATGGGCTTTAAATGTATATCACTATGTGGTGTTTTACTGTTGTGCACAAACTTTTCCACATTCAATTCCCTTAAAAACAAGAATGATGTGTGTGTATAATGATCAAACATTTCTGCTTCTTTTAAATAGAAGACTAACATGTCTTAAACCTTCTACGTCAATACTAACATCTACGTGCATCTGATTTGTAGACGAAGTCTTATTGACTTGAAATACAGATACTGTAATCTGGCCCATTTTAGAGCACCACAGACTCTTACATTGATTACAGAGAGAGAGAGAGTGAAAAAAAGAGAATATGTTTACTGTTTCTTTGTATTTACTACTAAAACATCTGGCAATCTTTTTATAATTTCAACCAGATTAGTACTGGCTATGCCATAGTAAACATCTCCCTCAGAGTGAAATTAAAACAGGATGGAGGTGAAACTACCCTTCTTGATCTAACATGGGCAGATACTGTAACTGTGAGTAATAGAGGATAAAGTGATGTGAAAGACTCACCAGAGCGGCCGCAGTCTGAGCAGGAAACCAGCTCCTCAGCCTGGCCTGTCTTCCTGTTAGAGCCTGAGTCTCCCAGACAGAAGTCACAGTAGTCATTAGGGATGATCGTGCCATCAGGCCCTTTCTGTGCTGTAAAAATAGTGCAAATTAAAAAGGGGAAGAGAACAGTGGCCTATTCCACACCCTAGCAAACTAAAAAAAAAGCATTACTTCTAGGCAATTTTTAAAAATAAAAATAGAAACATTTGTGTGTGCTATGTATTTGTCTATGTGCTTACTGAATACTGAATAATATCTATTAAAATGTTATTAGAGTATTTATATAGAACATGTAGACATTGAGGCAGCCAGAGATGGGAAGCGTCTCCACCAAACGGTTTTTATCAGAGTAATCAATGCAAGCAACTCGATAATTGTGTGGAAGCGCCCGGGTGGATCATAGAGGCAAAACTACTGACCTGTTCAGGATGGGGAAGTGCAGGTCAGTTTTATCTGTAAACAGGCTGCTAAGAGTTGCTAGCAGTTTAATGCTTAACTAAGTAAACAAAGACAAAACTACAGCAGTAGTACTATTTACGAAACTAAACTAAATTACTATCATCACTCAAAATACTATGCTTAAGGACTTTATTATTATCTACTGTAAAGTTACAGTAGTAATTTAGCAAACAAATGTTATAAAACATCGTTTTGTAATACTTTCAGAGGGAGGGAGGGCAGATAACGACACAACCCTCATGAAAATTAAAACCAAAATCCATGGTTACTATAGTTAAACCATGGTAACCACAAATTAACCATGGTTTTGCTACACTAATCATAGTCTAACCATGACATGTGTAGTAAAACTATTATTGTAGTTAAACAGATTGTAATCTATCCAACAAAAAAACAACAACAAAAAAACATGGTTACTATACTTTTACTGTAATAAACCAAAAATATGACTTATGATAATGCAATAACATGTTTAGTATTAGGATTTATCTGAAAAGATCTTGTCATGATGTAATCATTATTGTACTAATTGTACAAGTTTTCTTAAATCTATAGTGTTTAAGCCATTTTAAGATAAAACAAGAATACCTGGTCATTATGTGATACTTTAAATTGAACTTAAATAAATTTGTTACTGGAAATGGAATATAATGAGGTGGATGTTTTGCAACAAGGTGGAGACAGTTCTGCTCATAACAGTAAATGGCTGATGGGAAAAGTGACAGGTACAAGAAAATTAGTGAAAAAAGCAAACACACACAAAGTGAGATGCAGAGAGATATCATGGAAAAACGAAGAGACTGAAAAGGAAAATGGAAGTCCAAAAGAGAGCCTTTTTCCTATTTTGCACGGCCCTAGCCTAAGGTTTTAAAGGTTTTTAAAGGTTATTAGGTTTGTCCATGGTTTCAGAATTTGTTGTGGGTGTATGAGATGGCCTGGAAGAGTGTGAGATTTCCCGGACTGAAATTTTGTCCCAGTCCAGCCCTGTTCTACATGGTGGTTGTTTAGCCTTGATACATTCATTAGCTTACAAATTTTAAACGTAAGTTATTTTGTATTAATGTGTCAATATGATGTGAGGTCCAGTTACGAGCGTGACACTAAAACAGGTAGTATAAGGGTACTTTTTACTTCTTTACTTTAACTTAAGTAAAAAAGTGTAGTCAGTACTTCTATTTTAACCAGAGTATTTTTAAACATGAGTATCTGTACTTCTACTTAAGTGAAGGATGTGTGTTTGGAATAGAGCACATACAGTAATTGCTAGTAACTATTGTTACCAGGGCTGGATTTTGACAGATTTTACAATTTGGTTCCACTCAATATCGATTATTTTGTATATATCAGGTACATTACATGGCAAATTTTCTCAAGAAAAAAATATACATGAGAATCAGTTGGTACAACATTACTATAATATTAAAGATTAAAATTTGCTGATTGTATACACTTAAATTATACTCAATGATTTTTTTATGAAAAAAAAACGTTAAAGTTATAAATTGAAGCTAAAATTATAATTACATATTTGCTCCAATTCGTTTTTTTGAAATATAAACATTTAAATGGAGGCTGTCATAAAAACTTGACGGACCTATTAAAACTTAAATAATGAAGAAAAGTAAAAATTATAATGAATATGTTATATGGTTCAAATATTTAGCTATATATTATGCTCCTCTCTAGAGTTCATTTTTCCTAGCTGACTAACAAGTTTATGGTCACCGAATATGTTTTTTTTCTGAGGTAAATGTGACATTACGTGACATTGTTTACAAGCTGTTATATTGACATCTTTGCGCAGTTGAAACACTGATTGAGTGATTACTTGAGACAGAATACAGATTACATTCAGTTGTACTCTTTCTTTTAACCAGGGTTCATACAAGGTGCTTAAAGTTCTTGAAGTACTTTGAAGGACTTTTTGAAATTTAAGGCCTGGAAACCCCTTAAAAATAGTTTTCAATATTTCTGAAGAGGTACTTGAAAAGTGCTTGAAACATTGCAAGACAATATATCTATGAAAAAACGGTTTTATTTTTTTCAATAAGCACATATCTTTTCACGCAAATTCAACAATTCATAACATAATAATATTTTTGCTTATTTCAGATAATGTCATAAAACTAGCGAGCTAAGCCAGTAGCACTGACAATATTGTGTAAACCTGGCTGAAGATATAAAAAGAGGAACAGATGAACCGAATCAGTTAAATAAGTCATTTACAAAGTAACACACCGACTGATTCAAACTTGTGTCTTAGATAATTCATTTGAAGCGATTCACTAGCAAAAACCAGATCAAATCAAAATAGCCATTCATTTTTGAATATCGACATCACTTGTAATGATTTAAAAAGCATGTATAGGGATGGGTGAAACTCCAAATCACTTAAACCAATAAATTGCAAAATGATTCAAATTGCAAATTGTGAATCATTTGATTTACATCAGTGTTTCGGAGCGGGCTTGTGTATCATTTCGCGAACTGAATGATTCACAATCCGCGCTCCGACTCCTGATCTGAAATGATTCGCGAATCATTATTCAGTTCGGGACTTCGGGGGATCGAGAATCATCTGAAGCGCTTCAATCAGCGTATCGCAGATCATCTGATTCAGATCGGGACTTCAAATCGCGTATTGAGAATCATTTAATTTAGATCGGGAATTTTCATTTCGCGAATTGAATGATTTGTGATCTGTGCTCTGAGTCCTGATCTAAAATGATGGTTTGCGAATCATTATTCAGATCGTGACTTGAGAGTGCAGATTACGAATCATTTGATTTAGATCGGAACATCAGAGCAGGTTCGCAAATTTTTGCTTCAGATCGGAACTTTAGAGCACGGATCGCGAATCATTTGATTCAGATCAGGACTTCGTTGCGGGTTTGTGAATCATTTTATTCAGTTTGGGACTTCGGAGTATGTATCGCAAATTATTGTTTACAGCAATGTGTCACTCCACATTAAACAGTACCAAAACTGCATTTATAGTTTGCATATTGTAATAAAATGGAGAGAATTTGAAAGTGAGACTATCAAAGTAACAAATCACAAAGCTTATTGTGATTTCTTGGATGGGAGGCACACTACAATGTTCCATTTATTAAGTGAAAACAGACAAGACTCTTGCGATTCTTGAGATTTAAGAATCAATACTGTTTCGTAAAAATGAGAATCGATTAAAATCGAGAAATCTATATTTTTACCCAGCCATATTTGAGATGTTAACTAAAGAAAACAATGTAACATAAGTAGCAACAGATTATTTCTTCATTTTGTGAAAAAACAAAACAATCCATCAGTTGTTGTTTGAATAGAGGCAGATCTGAAAAAGGGCAAAATTTAAACGGAATAAATAATGTCTGTTAAACACCGCCAGAAAAATCTGTCATTTCATCGAGTTTGAAAAAAAAAAAATTGTCTTTTTTTTTTTTTTTTAATGAAACAAATGAATGGATGAGATGTTAACAATAATGTTATTGTATTAATAACGTTAACACAATAATGTTATTATGCTTTCACAAAACAGGAACAACATACAAAGTAACACACAATAAACAATATTTAAAAAATGTCTAAAATCTCCATCTGGGTGTTGGAACACAGTTCTAGATATTAAAACACTTATTTTACAATTAAAATGATTATTAACTTACGTTTGTGATTCTCGTGGTGGACAGGAGGAGATTGGGGGATTTCAGGTTCACGTTCTTCCTCACCCTCCTCTTCGGCAAGGTGAGTATGGGTGTAATGGTAGCTTAGTCCAGGGCGGTTTTTGTAACGCTTCCCACAAACTAAGATAAAGAACATTGATCACAATGAGATTTATTTTACTGGCAAAAACTTCTTATTTAGTGTCAAATAATCAAGCTGGGATGCTAACACATATCTAAGGAATTCACAAAGCAGCTAGCTGTGGAGTCAAAGCGCTATCACAAAATCTACATCGCATGTTCTCAGCCAGTGAGAGAGACATGCGGGGTGTAAGAACAGTGTTAAAGGCACAGTATTAGCACTGCAACCCCACAGTGTGTCTTCATGAACACGTACAGGTGCTGCTAGCACGTCGTAGCACGTTCTCTGCACTGACTGTACCTGTAAATTGTAGGAATTCACGGAGTGTAATTGGTAATGTGACCTTGAATATTGAGTGTGATTATGTGAATATCACTTATATATTAAATGACACCTCTTTTGAATGCAGTCAGAATTCGATACTGATACCATGTCTTGGGTGTATTTATATGTAACTTTTAATGTGGTCAAGTGTTGAAAACACGTTAATGTCAGTCAGTCTATCAGATTACAGACTTGGGATATATATCACATAACTATATCATAGTGTTGGTGTGTTTAATGGATACAGTATACAAATGAATTGCTGTTATTGAACATGTTGGCTTAGGTTGTCATATTATGTAAACCTCAGTGCAGAAAAGATTTCCTTCTCTCTACAGGAGGATGCAGTAAAAATGTCAAGCATCTGTGGGTTGCAGACTGCAATACCAGCAAGGTAAGCACAATATTGTCACAGTAATAAATTCTCTCACTACAAATCTATAAAAAAAGGATGGACAAACCATAGAAAAGGAAAGCGTGTGTACAGTATCTAAAGAAGATCACAACTAGGAAATTGTTCTTTGATTTTCAAACACAATAAACTAATTTAGATTTACATAGGTCTGTGTCTTATGGATTTTTATTTCATTTTCAATATATTTTTTCTACATTACCTCAAAGACAACATGAAATTTACTTTAATTTTAAAGGGATAAAGCCTGCGCCTGTTCAATTAAAATTCAATGAATAAGGTAAAATCCCACTCCACATTTTGTCCAGATGATTGTTTATTTTACTCTGAAGTAAACTGTATTCCAGTTAAATGCTTATGAATGCTGTTTTCATGTTGTCTTTGTTTAATTTTTACTTTTATGCTTAAAGGAGCACTAAGTATCCAACCATAGTGTGTTTAATTGTGTTGAATGCACACTTGTAATGTACTTCAAATCTTAAAAGTGCTTGCAGATAATGTAATATTAATACAATAAAATGCCACTCAAGTGTACTTAAAGAGAGTATACCTTCTTGACTGTATATTACACACTTAATATGTGTAAAAAACTTAAAAAAACTCAAAAGTTTTACTTTAAAGTACATTGAAAATCATTGTTTTATCATTTTTGTCGTCATACTAAAGCACATACATTACCAGTCATAAGTTTTTGAACAGTAAGATTTTTTATGTTTTTCAAAGAAGTCTCTTCTGCTCACCAAGTCTGTATTTATTTGATCCAAAGTATAGCAAAAACAATAAAATTTGTAAATATTTTTACTATTTAAAATAACTGTTTTCTATTTAAATATATTTTAAAATGTAATTTATTCCTGTGATCAAAGCTAAATTTTCAGCAACATTACTTCAGTCTTCAGTGTCACATGATCCTTTAGAAATCATTCTAATATGCTAATTTGCTGTTCAAGAAACAGTTTTTTGTTGTTATTATTATTATTATCAAAATTAAAAACAGATAGGATTCTTTGATGAATAGAAAGATCCAAAGATCAGCATTTATCTGAAATAAAATGCTTTTGTAACATTATACACTATACCATTCAAAAGTTTGGAGTCAGTATAATTTTTGGGAAAGAAATGATAGAAATTCATACTTTTATTTAGCAAGGATGCTTTAAATTGATCAAAATTGATGATAAAGACATTTATAATGGTACATAAGATTTCTATTTCAGATAAATGCTGTTCTTCTGAACTTTCCATTCATCAAAGAAACCTGAAAAAATTCTACTTCACTGTTTTCAACATAATAATAATAACAATAAATGTTTTTTGAGCAGCAAATCAGAATACTACAATGATTACTGAGGGATCATGTGACTGGAATAATGATGCTAAAAATTCAGCTTTGAAATCACATTTTTAAATATATTTAAATAGAAAACAGTTATTTTAAATAGTAAAAATATTTCAAAATTTTTCAGTTTTTCCTGTACTTTGGATCAAATAAATGCAGGCTTGGTGAGCAGAAGAGACTTCTTTAAAAAATAAAATAAAATCTTACTGTTCAAAAACTTTTGACTGGTAGTGTATTAGCACATAAAATTATAAAACTATAATACATTTTCAGTTAATTGCAATTAACATACAATTAATCTATGTTCTAAAATATTACATTCAATTCTTATTTAAGTATATTCTTATAAAGTATATTATTTCTGTATTAAGAAGTTTGCTAAACTGTAAAAAAAATAAAAAAAGTTGTTTCAACTTAAAAAAGTAAGTGTTCGTGCTGCCTTAAAATTTTACGTTTATTTAACATGAAATGTTAAGTTGTACTACATGAAAATGTGGATATTTGAGTTGAGTAAACTTAAAATTTTAAGGCAGCACGAACCCTTACTTTTTATTTTTTAACAGTTTACTTCTTTTTAAAGTAAAACCGTTTTTTATAAGTCAACAATATGTCTTCATGTGATTGTTTAGTGTAATCATATTTGTTAAAAATCATATTTGTTCATTTCTGTGAGAGAAAAATCCTTAGTGCACCTTTATATATTTGATGTAACAGATATTTTTGTACAGACTGCTGAATCGTATATCCGTACACAGGAATCATTAAGGCAGATCATGTAGTATAGAAAAGGTAAGCAACTACATGCATTTAATTTCAGCAAACTGCACATCCAGAGTCAATCCTTTCAGCAATGCAGCAGATTTCACCTAGAACAGGATCTGTGATCTAGGTGTGGCAATGAAAAGGCTACGTGCTCAAGCTTTGCTATTTTAGCAGCGGTGTTGTTAGCCATGCGTGAAAGCTTTGGCCAAGCAGCGTGAAATATCAGCAGCAGCTACAGAGAAAAGACCGAACCAGCTAATTTATGTTAATAATCCCTCCCCGACATGAGCATTAACCGTTTAGCCTTGTCATTAGCATAGCCCACATGTCCGAGCAAGAGGAAGATGGCAACATGGCTGAATACCTGAGTCAGCGGTTTTTGAGTTATGCTTTTGTTTGTATCTGTCTGAAACAGAGGAGACACAAAGCAAAAGAAGAGACAGAAAACAAAATACAGGAAGTAAGTTACATTCAGAGAGGCCTCTGGAACCCAAAGTAGCTCTAGTATCTCCTCGGGTAGTCACATGCTTTTGATATTATAACAGGCCACCATGCCAAGATGAGAAACACAGGCAGGTACCATATGAAAAAAACATGAAAGACCCAAAGTAGGACAGTCAAACAACAGTATAGTTCAAAACCAGTGATTAAAACAGAGGTCAGACAATAAACATTAATGGTTTTATTTGACAGCAGTGTGAGATGAAAAATAAATACTATTATACTTCTACTAATTTATATTAATATTCAGTGGGGTCCAAAAATCTGAGACCGCTAGTGTCTCTTTTTACTTTCATATCACATTTTTACAGTTTAACTTAAAATAATTGAAGTAGGACTGTCAAACGATTAGTCACGATTGATCGCGATTAATCACAATTAATCACATACCAAATAAAAGTTTGAGTTTGCCTAATATATGTGTGTGTGTGTACTGTGTGTAATTATTATGTATATATAAATACAAACACATTCATGTATATATTTAAGAAATATTTACAAGTATATGTATTTATTATAATTTTTATATAATTTATATTATATATAAATAAAAATATTTTGTGCATAAATAACACATTTCTCTTAAAAAATATAGTACACACAGTACACACACATATATTAGGCAAACTCGAAGTGTTATTTTGTATGCAATTAATCGCGATTATTTGTCTGACAACTCTAAATTGAATACAAATTATATTATCTGCGTAACAATTATTTAAGTGAAAAAAAATCTTTAAAAACTCACACATTTGTTTATTTGATTATCTAATTGTAAACATTAATTTTTTGTAATTGTTTTTTTTTTTTGGTCTAAAATTTCTCTAAATTTGACATTTTAACCAGGTTCAAAATTTAATAGAAATCTGATTTTGAAAATTTGGATTTTCTAAGTGGTCTCAGACTTTTGGATTCAAATAAGTAATGCCAAGTTAGGCTACAAATTAGTTTTTTCCTAATTCGTTTTCTCTTGCATTTCAAATGTATACAAAATTATATATCTATTTTAAGTTGCTTTTTCAAGACTTTATGGCACAAAGGTTGCATATGAGAAAATGATGAAATTGACACTTACTGTCACACACGTAGGGTTTATCCTGATCGTCGTTGGCCACTGCTTCTGTTCGCCTGCGCCCAGAGCCTCGACCCTGATCAACAAATAATTGAAAATTACATGATATAATTACTTTATTTTTGTTTAGATCATTTCTCGTTCACTTTTTCTTAGTTTCTGTATACAACGTAAGTCAAAGAGATCAACGCAGGTATTCTTTTTCATGTTTTATTTCTCTCTCCGGTGTCAGTCCACCCTTGTCTTGGTCTCGATCTGTCTCTTTTTCTTGCTCTCACTTGCCTTTTTTCCTTCACACCATCCACAGACTTTGATGAGTCATGCTCATCACTCACCCTGCCTTTGTTTCGATGCTTCCTCTTTGGTGTGTCCACTTCAAAATCCTCATCGTCATGGAAACCATCCCCATTTTCATCTGCCTCAAGAACCCTCTGCAGAAAATGAAGAAAGTTGGGGTCAGCGATTAGATGACTAAGATTAATGCACCACACAAGAAAAAACAATAGTCTGCGTATAGAGTGGAGAAATTTATTGGCACATATGGTCAATGGCATTCTTAAAACACTGGCTTTTCATGGTACAAGTTAATTATTTTATGAGTGGGGCATTGAATCATTCATTCAACTCATTCATTCAAAGACGCTGATTCATTCAGGAATGAAACAGCATCTACTGTGTGCTGCTTGATATTACCTTAAAATTAATTTTTATTCAACTTTTGAATGAAAACAAGATTTATCTGAATGATATTTGGGTACAGTGTCTCTTTAGTTTGTGTTATGTTGAAGGATATATAGTAATGTTAAGTGCATTGTGTAGAAAGCAAGCTGCAGTTTGTGTTTTGTCGAGCCTAGTGGTCCTTGCCCTAATAATGCGGTATTGTTTGCCAGAAGGTAGGAAGCAAAACAGCTTGCGGCTGGGGTGGATGGGGTCTCAGATGATGGATTGGGCTTTACAGCGACAGTGAATGGTGGATATCACTGATTGATGGTAGACTGCATGTTAAAATGCTCTGCGCCATCAGTTTAAATCTTTGCAAAGCATCTCTGTGGGGTTTGGTAGTACTTTTGTATCATATAGTAATGCAACAATTAAAGAAGATTTCTATGGTGGTAAAAGTTTGAGAGGAACAGCTTCCCCATGCAAAATTTTATTATTAGGAAAACCAAGATTTATACATAGATGTCAAGTGGCCCTCCAAATAAAACCAAAATGATTGTTTATAAAGCAAAAGTAACTAAAATGTCCTTAAAGTGGAAATTCAATGTATGAAGCTAAAAATTAGTGATAATTTGTAAATGTATAAAGGACAGCAGAACTGTCATTTACCATTTTAATATATTAAAAACAAAAACTGAGTGAAATTATTGATTAGTATTAGCCATTTTAACAAGTGAAATAATGCATTTTCACCAAAGCACTGTAGTTTTACACAACAAAAGGAAAGCAGGAGGTATTTTTTTTTACTTTTAAAAGCTGATAGGGCTATTTATTTTGCCTTGAAGGATTAGTTCACTCCAGAATTAAAATTTCCTAATAATTTGCTCACAGGATGTTCATGTCTTTCTTCAGTCTTTCTTAAGTTCTTTGAGGAAAACATTCCAGAATTTTCAATGCAGCTACAAGGGGCTCTACACGACCCCTGCCGAAAAGTAAGGGCTTTACTCAGTGAAACGGTTGGTCGTCTTCCGAAAAAACCCAAAAATATTTATACTTTTTAACCACAAATGCTCGTCTTCTAGAATGCTCGTTCTAGTTCGACTTCACACATTACGTAATCACGTTGGAAAGGTCACGCGTGGCGTAAGTGGAAGTGCCGACCCAGTGTTTACAAAGCAAACGTGCAAAGAAAGTCAAACACCCTTTACAAAAAAAGGTAAAACAATAATGTAGGACAATTTTGAAGTTGAATGAGAAAGTTTGGAGAAGTTGGAGGAGTTTTTCACCCTACCTTACCTTTTTGAACCAGAGTACACAGACAAAGAACTAGCCAAGCATGATCTTTCCAACATGATTACACAAGTCGTAGATGTGCATCACAGAGCTAGTGCAAGACAAGCATTTGTGGTTAAAAAGTATATACATTTTTATTTTTTTTAGAAAATGACCAATCATTTCGCTAGATAAGACTCTTATTCCTCGTCTGGGATCATGTAGAGCACTTTGTAGCTGCATTGAAACAGCAATTTGGACCTTCAACCCGTTGATCCCCATTGAAGTCCACTATATGGAGAAAAATCCTGAAATGTTTTCCCTCAAAAAACTTAATTTCTTTTCAACAAAAAAAAGAAAGACATGAACATCTTGGAAGACTAATCCTTTTTTCCTTTGCTATCAGTGAATCTTTCAGAACAGAGATACAACCTGTTTTTGGTTAATGACCCACCAACTGAAACCACTCTGTTTAAAGGAGAGTCCACTTCCAGAACAACATTTTACAGATAATGTACTCACCCCCTTGTCATCCAAGATGTTCATGTCTTTCTTTCTTCAGTCGTAAAGAAATTATGTTTTTTGAGGAAAACATTTCAGCATTTTTCTCCATATAATGGACGGATATGGTGTCCCGATTTTGAACTTCCAAAAGGCAGTTTAAATGCGGCTTCAAACAATCTCAAATGCGGTTGTAAATGATCCCAGCCGAGGAAGAAGGGTCTTATCTAGCGAAACGATCGGTTATTTTCATAAAAATAATACAACATATGTACTTTTTAATCTCAAGCGCTCGTCTTGTCTCACTTTGCCTGAACAGTTTTTTTCTGGTTCATGACAGTTAGGGTATGTCGAAAAACTCCCATCTCATGTTCTCCCTCAATTTCAAAATCTTTGTTGTTTTACCTTTTTTGTTAAGGGTGTTTAATCTTCTTTGCATGTTCACTTTGCAAAGACTGGGTCGGAACCTCTGCAGCGATGTAGGATGATTTTAAAATGATTTTTGAAGTTGAGGGAGAAAATACGATCAGAGTTTTTCGACATACCCTAACTGTCTTGAGACAGAATACACAGACTTCAGGCAGAGCAAGACAAGACGAACGTTTGAGATTAAAAAGTATATAAATTGTATTATTTTTATTAAAATAACCGATCGTTTTACTAGATAAGACCCTTCTTCCTTGGCTGGAATCGTTTACAAACACATTTGGGATAATTTGAAATCACATTTAAACTGCATTTTGCTAGTTCAAAATCATGGCACCATATCAGTCCATTATATGGGAAAAATCCTAAGATGTTTTCCTCAAAAAATATCATTTCTTTACGACTGAAGAAAGAAAGACATGAACATCTTGGATGACAAGGGGGTGAGTACATTATCTGTAAAATGTTGTTCTGGAAGTGGACTCCTCTTTTAAGTCTGACACTGACTCTTAATATATTATCATGCACATCTAAACCAATGAAGGCCCTTAAAAAAGACTGTCGATGTGTTACCTGGATTTCCAGTAGTGTCTCTTCCTCTTTAGAGTTATTGTTCCTCTTGTCCAAGATCCCATCACCTCGTAACAAAGCCTCCAAGGCCGTGGCCTCAGTCGCTGGGGCTTCTCTCTTGGCCATCAGCTCAGCCTCTAAACACAAAAGAAAGAGGGGGAAAATGAGATTGTCAGGTAAACAGCCAGTACAAGCAGCTTCTTTGAACCTCTCATCCATTAAAGGATTAGTTCACTTCCAGAACAAAAATTGAAATATAAAGTACTCACCCCCTTGTCATCCAAGATATTCATGTCTTTCTTTCTTCAGTCATGAAGAAATTATGTTTTTTGAGGAAAACATTTCAGGAGTGTTCTCCATATAGTGGACTTCAATGGTGCCCACAAGTTTTAACTTCCAAAATGCAGTTTAAATCCAGCTTCAAAAAGCTCTAAACGATCCCAGCCAAGGAAGAAGGGTCTTATCTAGTAAAAACGATTGGCCAAATTAATATTTATACACATTTTAACCACAAATGCTCATCTTGTCTAGCTCTGCGATGCACATGCATCCAGTTCACGACATTTAGGGTATGTCGAAAAACTTCAAAATCGTCCTACATACCCTTATTGTCTTGAACTGGATACATGTGCATCGCAGAGCTAGACAAGATGAGCATTTGTGGTTAAAAAGTGTAGAAATATTAATTTATTTAAGAAAATGACCAATTGTTTTGCTAGATAAGACCCTTATTCCTTGGCTGGGATCATTCAGAGCCCTTTGAAGCTGCATTTAAATGGCTTTTTTGGAAGTTCAAACTTGCAGACACCATAGAAGTCCACTATATGGAGAAAATTCCTGAAATGTTTTCCTCAGAAAACATAATTTCTTTACAACTGAAGAAAGAAAGACATGAACATCTTGGAATACAAAGGGGTGAGTAAATTATCTATACATTTTTGTTCTGGAAGTGCACTAATCCTTTAAGTCTGAGACTTAAATTTTATAACATTCATAATATTGTGCAAAAAGGTGTATGTTCTTCTGTATTTCTAAATGTTTCTATTTATTTCTAGGTTTAAATCAAACCTCAGACTAAAGTCCCAGATTTTAGACTTCACTGTATATCTAAATAAGATGTACAATCATCTAGAGACACTGGCATTAAATCACTTTTCTGAAGTCACTTTATGAAGGCATCCATTTCACACAGGCAGACAGATTGTGTGTGTTTTCCACCATCAGTTTGGGTAGATTTCTTGGACACACCAGCCATCAATATGTTTTTATAGGGTGGATAGCTTTTCAAGCCTCATTAAAGGTGAAAAGCTCCAGGTGCTGAAGATAAAATGGAGGATGTTTGTGTGTATGGAGGAGAAAGCAGGAGAGAAATAGTCTTAGGCTGTGTCACATTCCACTCCCTAGATCTTTATTATGAGAACTGGTATATTGTAACAAAAATAAATAAATAAATAAAAATCGGGCACTATGACATAACTGCAAGATCATGCATTCAAACACGCAAAAAACAACATTAAAATAATAGTAATAAAAGTAATAAAATACTTGCCTAATAAATATATTAATTGACTGGCTACCTATTTAAAGGTTTAATAAAACGAAATATTTTTTAATGAACCTCTTTTTAATCTTTTAATATCTTTAATTCCATATAAACCTTTTACTGGCTTAGGTTTTTCCACTATAAATGCAAAATTTAAGAAAAGAAAAAAAAAAGATTTAAGAAGACATGATCATTTCCGATGAGCATCTGGTGATCATTTCCTACTAAACATCTGATGTGCATTCTGGGTAGGGAGTGAACGTTTCAGTGCACCGGATCCATTTTGACAATGGAAAGCCTTAGTAATGGCTGACTCTCTGAGAAGCTCACTTCCTAGTTAACCAAGACATGGATAGAAACACACCCTTAAGTCTGTCTCAACATTTTAATTGTTTTCTGATCTATAATCCGCATCAGTGGAGTTAAAGTGCTCCCTGAAGCTGTGGTTTCTGACAGCCATATCATGTGTTCGCTGTAAGATGTTCCTACTCAGTATGTGTGTACATGATTGAGAATGTTTTTATGAATCTCTGTCCTTGTCTTTATTCTCTTTGTGTCTGATTGAGCCGAGACACACTCTTCCCCTGGGAGAGGAGCTGAAAATAGCACAGGCTGCCAGTCAGGGGGCTGATTGCAGCCGCCCATCCCCCGTTTCCAGCCGCCAATCATGAACAAGAGGCTAAGAGAGGTTGATGTCTACAGACACAAATCATAAGGTCTTAATCATCGCAATATAATACAGCGCTGCAATATTTATGCATGCCATTAAATCACGACATTGGCACCGAAAAGGCACGCGCTGACTGGAAAGACTATGTACTGCTTTTAATTAAGAATTCTGCAAGATCGCCCTGAGGAGTCCGTTTCATATGGCAAATGTAGAGCGTAATGAATATATCAGTTTACTGAGATGCAGCTATTTGGTGTTGTCATAGTGGCAAGATTATATAGCAGACAAAATAGCCTGATTGAATTAGTTTATTAAATTAGAGGCTGTTTTACATGCCACATCTGCTATGGAGAAAAAGAGAGCATATGAGGATTTACATTGGAATTGAGCTTGCTTGCTTGCTTGTCATTATGAACCAGACTTGGATGGGATATTGGACACCGAACCTGTTTACAGTGGCTGAGGACCCAGAAATGTACAACACAAACACATTTCAGACAGGAAGCGTAGGAATGATGTCCTGCTGTAACGGACCAGAATTATGCCTCGCTATAGTGTAAATATTACAATTCCAGGACTCTGGAAAAGACATAACTTAAGGGGGATAGTTCACTCAAAAATGACAATTATGTCATTGTTTACTTATCTTCATGTTGTTCCCAAACTGTTTGACTTTCTTTCTCCTGTGCAACATGGAGTATAGTGTAGCGATTGCTTTTATGCTGTTTTTACATCTTTTTTGAAGCTTGAAAGCTCCAGTCGCGATAATTGCAGTTTGGGGTCAGTACTAGGTCTGGGTTTTAAAACTAATTCCATGATGCGACTTGATTTTGAGTCACAAGCTTGCGGTTTGATTCGATTTCTGATTAGATCCGATTCAATCAATTACTCTGGATATATATCAGGTACAGCACATGCCATATTTTCTCAGGGAAAAAAAAACTCGAAACTAATGCTGTAACATTTACATGAGAGTCAGTTGGTACAAAATGACTATGATATTGAAGGTTCAAATGAACTGATTTGTATACAGACGCTTAAATTACACTTAATTAAGTTTTTCTAATAAAGTTACATTTACAATTATATTTCTACTCCAATTCGTTTCTTTAAATATACTTTAAAAAAAAATTAAAATAATACTTTAAATATGGTGGCTCTGATAAAAACTTGGATTTATTCAAATAAAAAATGTAAAAATATAAGGAAAAATTATGTAGTTATATGGTCTATATATTTAGCAAAAATGCCCCTCTCTAGAGTTATTTTTTCTAGCTGGCTAACAAGTTTATGGTCACCAAATATGTTTTTTCTGAGGTTAATATGACGTTACGTAACACTGTTTACAACACTCTTAAAAATAATAGTTCCAAGAGGGTGTTTTTGCAGTGATGCCATAGATATCATTTCGTAAAAATGAGAAATCAGTATTTTTAACCTAGTCAGTACATTTGTTTTTAAAGAAATCAATGCTTTTATTCAGCAAGGATGCTTTAAATTGATCAAAAGTGACAGTAAAGACATTTATAATGTGACAAAAGATTTTATATTCCAAATAAATGTTGTTCTTTCTAACTTTGTACTCCTCAAAGAATCCTGAAAAATATGTCTCATGGCTTCCACAAACATATTAAGCAGCACAACTGTTTTTAACATTAAAAACACTAATAAAATACAGCTGCAAGCAGCGATTACCAGGGTTTAATCGTTTTAAGGCATTTAAGCATGTATGAAAAAAGACATTATTTAGCAAGTTTGTGACCATCTAAATCAATGATTTAAAAAGCATTTTTAGTAAAACCAGGTAATTTACTATAGAAATGTTATGTTTTTTGCAAACTTTGCATGCTTTTGTAGAATCACCTGTCGCGTGTGCTCACCAGGTTTCGTGAAGTTTTGCGTTTTCCTTTAGGCTTTATAGGATTTTAGGTAAATTCGGACAGGCCCCTTTTCTAAATGACCCCCTTATAGCTTCACAAAGGGTAAATTCCAACATTGTTTTGATAATTATTGACCTAGAGAGTCCAGAGAATTGTACGGTAGTGTTTTTTTTCAGGTTGAGTGAAAAAACTAGGACTAGGTCGCAAAAGTAGTTTTTTTTTTACATCTTCTTTAACAAATGATTTGATTGACAGCAGTGGTTCCAGAGGCAAAGTTGTCCAGAATGAGGAGTTCTGTCGTAAGATATGAATATTGAGCATATGTGCGAAAAACCGTGCAATGTACAATCGTTTACATTCTTAAAATACGCGATAACACCCCCTGGTGGCCGATTTCTTTCAAATTTCTCACAGACCTTTGGGAATGTGAGTCAAACAGGTCCACCCAGTTTCGTTCTGATCGCCCTCCATTAACCATGTCTAATATGTGCTCAAATTTCATTGGCCAATGGCGGCCATGTTTTTTTAGATATGCCAAATATCCTACTTGTAGCACTTTGGACCAAGACCAATGTGTAGCGATTTTCTTGTTGATAGGACAAATGGTTCCATAGGTATAGCCATTTTTGTGGGGTTTTTTCCTCTTATAGAGCCACCAAGTGGCGGAGTTTGGCGGAGATACCTCATTCCGTTCAGGAGTTACAGGCATTTTACTAAAAATGGCCCTGCCCCTTTCGAACGTTTTGGCATCTCTTTGTGATGGTGAGCTGAAAGTTCAACTTTTTTTTGATAATTATTGATATTTACTGTCCAGAAAAGTCTGCACAGTCCAGAATTTTTCTGCACTGGTTGGTTCTGATCGGACAAAAAAAAACTCGAAATAGCTCTCAAAAGTAGGTTTTTCAAAAATACAAAATACCCGAAAATGTTGCCAGGCTTACAATCGAATCTGATGTGTTTTGTCCGGCGTGAGCCAAGGATTCAAACAACATAAGACACTTGAGCCTGTGACTGACGGTTTAGGAGTTATGAGCGATTGGGGCAAGCCTTGGTCACATTGACCACTACCTTCCCTCCAAGTTTCAAGTCTCTACGACTCACGGTTTAGTCTGCACGATCAGTTTTACGTGGAGATCACTGATCCGTGACCATTCTAACACTTACAATAGGGTTTCAGTGCTACGTGCTTGATCCCCTAAAAAGCTTTTTAAGCACCAAATCACAATATTAAAATGATTTCAAAAGGACCATGAAATGACTGATAAAAATTCAGCTTTGCCATCACAGGAATAAATTACATTTTAAACTACATTTAAAAAAATATATTTATTTTCATTTGTAATAATATTTCACAATATTACAGTTTTTTCTGTGTTTTTGAGCAAATAAATGCAGCCTGTGTGAGCATAAGAGACTTGAAAATATCTTAGTGGCTCCAAACCTTTAAACAATAGTGTACGTTCTTCAAAATTTCAGAAGGAGGACACAGAAGAAGGAGAGTGATATAGAAAATGAACAACATGAGGGTAAATAATGACAGAAGTTTAATATGTGCATGAACTATCCCTTTAAGAATAGACTCCATTGCATTTTAAAATGTCTGAATGGCTCAGGAGAGCAGTCATGTGACTTGAAGGGTGCTTTGGAGGGGTTAATTGCAGTTCCTGCATGACACTTGGCAGGAGTTATTTTGTCATTCAAATCCTTCTTCTGATATCTGCATTATTGGAAAGCAATCACACACTACTCAAGGCCTGAATCAGTTTTATTCACTTTTTTTGCTGAGAGTTTTTTGCTGAACTCATGCTGGCTGAGCTCCAAGTGAAGGTCAGGGGTTCTTATATTGCTTTACTGCTATTGTATTTCCAGGGACAGCTAAGAAAATAATAGAGTGGCTTTCTTGTTGACACAGACAGGCCTTTATGTGCCTTTATCGAGTTCGTCAAGCCCTTCTGTAGCCCCCCATCAGTCCCCAAGACTTACATTCTAATGCTGCATGGCCAAATGATTAAAGGGGCCCGGTCAGGGCACAACACAGACACAGAGAAGGATAATGAGACCCAGATGGGCTGGTTCTACAGCCTCTGAATGACCTCAGAGCAAAGAAGCAAGGACGAAGAGAGAAAAGCACAGCAAGAAAGAATTCAAAACCAGAATGTAAGCATGAGAGAAATCACACAATTAGCCGCAATCATGATCTCACCGAGTCGGAGTTCGCAAAGGCGAAGCTGGGGGTCAAGTGGCGGATGAAGTCGCCTCTTCTTTCTCCAGCAACGTGCTGGGTAGGTGTACATCTGACCTGCTGCCAACCCTGCAAACAGACAGACAAGAGCCTAGTTTGAATAGGCTTTTACACACATTCTTCATTTAAGCACCATTTGGATGGGATCATTTTTGTAAACAATGTTTAGGAAAATTAACAGAAGATATACCAGTCTGCAACAGGGTTTTCACTGTACACTTACATAGATCTGTGAGGCACATGGTTTCAGTTATTCATCTATGCAGTCTCTTAATAGTAAAATTGAGGAATCGAGAGCAGGAGAGAGAAACCCAGAATAAAAAAACATCCAATAAACACTGGTCTACCACAAAGTGTAGGGTGTGGCTATAAAGCTTTTAGTTGCGAGGCGCTGACTCTATTTGTGTCCGGTTCTCGGCAGGCATATTGTTCCCTTTGGCAGCTGTATGTCTAGATATTGGCTGTTTTGGTCAGATAATAAGGAAAGGAATGCTGTGGAAAGACTAGAGGCATACTTCTGTCTCATTACATTGAATAGTGCAATGCATTGTTTAACATGCTGCAAACTTACAATTTCCTAAACACAAGTACGCTGTATAAACACTCATCAGCACTCAGAGTTTGATTGCACTTTCTGTGCCATCTGCTTTAAAATGAAATTCATAAGTGTTTATGGTTAATCAAGCTGCATTTTTAAGTGGATTTTAAAATTGATGTGTATACTGCCAAAGTCCAATTTATCCAAATGCCTGTGGTGAGAAAAAAACTGCAGAATGACTGGACATGATGCAGTCTACTCATTTTAAACATTAGGTTAGACGACTGTGTCTTGAGACGACAGAACCCTACAAACCCCTTCATCCAATCTGTAGTTCATTTATTCTGCATTAACACATATGCAATGTAAGTAAAATATTGCTAATATATGCCAGCACACCACACCTCATGAAAGAGGACATCTAATGCCCATTTTCCACAAGTTGGTATAATTCATCATGAAATGTCTGAGACATACTTTGGTTAAATACCTCAATGGTCGTGTAAAACAACACTCTTTTTACCTTGTCAAAAACAGCTCTGTTCACAGCGGCCCATTTCGGTGCATGTCTCTTTAAATGATAATGAGCTACTGCTCACTCCACCCCTCTCTTCCATTTTTTGTGTATTTGGTGGTGCATTACCTTCATATACAAAACTAAGCCACTGCATGCTCAGTGGCTCTGATGTCAGGAGAAAAGACTCTTATGTCCACTTTTACATCCAACTACAAAACACCGGCATTGCTCACGAGACGTTTTCGCTACAGCGGCTCAGCCGCAGAGAAAATGGTGGACAGTGCACAACTGGCTGAGGGCGGGAATATGGTAATACCAGACGATCGTGGGCGGGGCCTGAGCAATGTGACATCATACTGCTCAGAAAATCTAAATGGCTTGATAAATGAGACGGTTTATGTTTTTTTGGGGTTAAAAAAGTGAGTGAATGGATTTTTAACATTGTTGTCCATGCATCTAGTGTAAAACGTGTCAAATCGGCTGTGCGGATCACTCCACTGTGGCGACCCCTGATAAAGGGAGCAAGCCGAAGGAGAGAGAGAGGGTGGTTGTGTCCACACACTGCTAAGACACATTTAAATGCGAACACCATGTAAAAGTGAATTTTGTATCCGGTGTCCCCTTCAAAAGGAGACTTCACCAAAAAAATCACCATCGCAGTCATGAAATCCCAGTCTCATATGACTGACTGGCTATTAAGCTCCAAAAACATTAAAAAACCCACCCAAGAAAAAACACACACACACACACCAAAAAAAAACTAAAAAATTACAATTTTACCATTGAATAGTTTTTAATAGAAATTTAACTGAAAGTTAACTCAAGAACCACCGTGACCAGATTGTTCAGTCATCGAATTCATAAACAAATTAGTCTTGTTAAAAATTCGCTTTGTTGAAAAGAACAGACACAAAAAGAGTGATTCATTCACTTATACAGTTGTCAAGTTTAACTTTCAGTCAGTTCCTCACATAAAGTTACTGGATGGTGGACCACTTATTTTTTATTGCTTTTATCTTGTTAATAATTGTATACAAGTTTTATAATATTATTATATAATAACATTATATTTGGATATAAGCCTTGTATGTGATCTGCTATACATTCTATTAAATAAATAAATAAAGTAAAAGTTTGTAACAACATGAAGGAATGTAAATAATGAAAGAATTTTCTTTTTGGGTCAACGTTTTATTCCAAATCTTTTTAACATTAAAGGTTAGTTCACCCAAAAATGAAAATTAGCCCATTATTTACTCAACCCTCGAGGCATCCTAGGTGTATATGACGTCCTTCTTTCAGACGAATGCAATCGGAGTTATATTAAAATTTGTTCTGGCTCTTCCCAGCTTTATAATGCAATAGGCAGGTGTTTTTCTTCATCAGTCCAAAACAAGTCCAATAAAGCGTGAATAAAGGCCTCCTGTAGCGAATCGATACATTTTTGTATGAAAAATATCCATATTCAAAATGTAATAATCACTTTAATAATCACATAATAATCTAGCTTGCGCTAACAGTTGTACACGGAAGCAGGTCTGGGCGGGTCAAATCGGTGTTGTGCATGCGCCGCTCAGAAGTGACGAACGCGGATGCACAGTGGAGAGATCAAAACAAAACAATGGTTATGAATTAAAAGTACCAAACGAGGAATTGTAAAGAAAAATGGAGGATTTCAATATAAGCCAAGAGGAGACTGGTTTTCCTTTGCTAAAGTCAGGAAATTTTGCTTCCTTTGCTACTGTAAACAAACGTTGGATATATGGATATTTTTCTTACAAAATATGGATATTTTTCTTACAAAAACAGATCGATTTGCTACAGGAGGTCTTTATTCACCCCCCCAGAGCTGTGTGAAGCACTTTTTATTATGGATGGATGCGCTTTATTGGATTTGTTTTGGACTGATGAAGAGAAACACCCACCCATTGCATTATAAAGCTTGAAAGAGCCAGAACGATTTTTAATATAACTCTGACTGCATTTGTCTGAAGAAGGAAGTCACATACACCTACGATGCCTTGAGGGTGAGTAAATAATGGGCTCATTTGCATTTTTGGGTCAACTAACCCTTTAATGTTATTTTAAAGGTAAATGAAGAACGAGCTACCTGGCCCCCGGTGCCGCTTCTCCATCCAGATGTAACAGTTGTTCTGAGCTACGCCCGTCTGAGAGTCCAGGAAGGGCATGCGTACGCTGCGTTCCGCACACAAGCGGGCATTGTAGCTCCGACAGTGCTCAATGGCCTCCCTGTAGAACTGGTCCCCGAGCCTGAGGAAGACAAATTTGGTGAGGAACCCTGGTTTCAGCATAAACCATGTATTATTATGCTATTATTATTGTGCCACCTTCAACTAATAATCAATAGTATCCAAAAGCCTCACTGCAAGCTAAACTTCCATACATTAGTCAGACTATGAAGACGTTTTAAAGAGCCTACTTTGGAAAGGATAGGGCTATTTTTGTTGGCTAATACTGCTGCAGATCAATACAGTTTCAGTTGTTTTGTGAGGTTGAGCTTGCTTTCTTTTCACAATTCACTTTCCCACTAACTTATAGTGTTATCCATGTCATTCTCTAGGCAGTCAAAAGGCACAAAGACGCGACTACCAACTTCCAAACCGAAAGACAGAGGAGGCGCTGGACCTGAGCCAGCCTGCATGGCTTCTCTCCCCATAACTGCCTCCTGTTTCGATTAGATCACTCTTCTCTGGACTAGAGGATACACAGATATGTGAGGAATTCTGGGCTGGACAAAGAGGAGTATTCCAAACCAGCATAGTGACACAAAGAGCCTCAGTGTTCGGAGGGAGCAAGAGAGAAAAAGAGCAGACAGGTATGAAAAGCAAAGGTCTGAGAAAGACAAATGGGACAACTAACATTTGATAGCCTAGTCTACTCCCAAAAGTAGGTTTGAGAATTGAGAACCAGTTCTTATTCAGAACCATTTCCATTAAAACAAAACTGTTAGAGTTCTGGAATGTCTGTAAATATGAACAGAAAACAGCTCATATTCCTCATGCCATTTCAAACTTGTATCTCTTTCTTTCTTCTCTAGAACACAAAAGAAGATATTTTGAAAAATAATGGACTCCACAGTTGTTTTGGACTAGTGCTGGCACGACTACACAGTTATCCTGGCCAAAAGAATTAACAATAGCAATATTTTTGTGATATCTATAGAAATTCTAGGAAAAATGCTATCAGTGAAATTCATCTTTAACTTTGTTTATTTTGTGTGTGTGTGTGTGTGTGTGTGTGTGTGTGTGTTTTTGTTGTTGTTATTGGCCAATGAATCACATTTAAAATATGAGTGTATGTAGGTGGAGAGAGAGTTTGTAGAAATTTCATAAATCTTGTCACTAGTGTCAGTATCATGAAAAACTAATACTAGCCTAAACTAAAAAAAAAATAAGAATAGGAAACTAATTATAAGCACTAGGTCAAAAAACTACAGTAGAACAAATAAATCAGAAATGCTATGTAAACTCCATAAAGTAATCAAATAACACTGCATATTCTTCACTGTGTAAATTAAATTTATATTTCTTCTTATTAAAGTAACAAAAGTGATTTAGTCAAGAGCAGTGAGAGATTTTCTCTCTTGTTTGATTAACATGAATGACAGACAGCAGGAATATTAGACTGCTGTCACTTTAAGAGCTGCCTGGATCCAACATACTGTCACACATGTGTTTTCTTTCTCAGCTGTTTGCTTTCACTTAAAGGAACACTCCACTTTTTTTGTTAATAGCTTAGCATAGATCATTGAATCAGATTAGACCATTAGCTTCTCGCTCGATGCTAACGGTCTAATCTGATTCAAAGATCTATGCTAAGCTATTAGCAAAAAAGGGGAGTGTTCCTTTAAGATGTGTTTACGAGGACACTTGCAAAGACAGGCATTTGTGCATTTAACCTTTTAGGGCCTATAAAGCGGCAAAAATAACTCTTATATTATAATAACTCTTACGTCTTCATGTGCATGCACCTCTCTGTCTCTTAGATAGCATGCGCAATAGCGAAATTAGTCCTGTTTCGCTGCTGATTGCATTTCAACGGAAACAAAATCACAACAACGTCACATGAACATGTAATCGCGTTACATTAACCACATGTATCCAAAATCTCTACCGGTTGACAAATTTCTATCGGTTAATCATGTCTACCAATATATTGCCCACACCTACCACCTACTAAGTTGGAGTGTCAACCAGTTCCCAAATCTCAAATACTAATTTCCAAATTCGTTATTCACAAAATTATTGCATGTGTAGTACTAACACAAAATCATTATTTCACTTTTAAAATATTACAGTCAATACCAATATATTGCAACAACCCTATTGACTTCATTGAATTTTGTCCAAACATTCTTCAAAGTACGTTCCTTTTTTTCTGCAAAATGTTAATTGTTTTGCTAAAATAATTTAGTATTGACCTGAATAAGATATTTCACATAAAAGATGTTTATATATAGTCCACAAGAGAAAATAATAGTTGAAAAAAAGTTTACATACGCTTGATTCTTAATACTGTGTTGTTACCTGAATGTTTTTGTTTTTTTTTTATGATTCATGAGTGCCTTGTTTGTCCTGAACAGTTAAACTGCCCGCCGTTCTTCGGGAAAATCCTTCAGGTCCCACAAATTCTTTGCTTTTCCATCATCTTTTTTGTATTTGAATCATTTCCAACAGTGACTGGATGATTTTGAGATCCATCTTTTTCACAGTGAGGACAACTGAGGGACTCAGATGCAACTATTACAGAAGGTTCAAACGCTCACTGATGCTCCATACAGTCGTTGGAAAGGGTTCAGATACACAAAAATGCTGAAAAACCATAGATTTTTGGGACCTGAAGGATTTTTCTGAAACACAGCAGGCAGGTTAACTGTTCAGGACAAACAAGGGACTCATGAACAACTATCACTAAACAAAAAAACACAGCTGTGGATCATTCAGGTAACAACACAGTATTAAGAATCAAGCGTATGTAAAGTTTTTAACAGGGTCATTTTTATAAATTAATATAACAACTATTATTTTCTCTTGTGGACTATATGTAAACATCTTTTATGTGAAATATCTTATTCAGCTCAGTACTAAACAAAAAATAACATGCATTTTGCATGATCCCTCTTATTTTGGTAAAATAAATAACATTTTGCAGATTCTGCAAGGTGTATGTAAACTTTTGACCTCAACTGTAAGTCATACAGATTTAAAACGACATGCATTCCTCCTGAAATGGCTAAAATAATCATTAATAAAAAAAAAGAAACCAAATCAAAACCGGAACCAGAATCTTTAAATTCTTTATGTTTCCAGTCTCTAACCAAAAGACACTGAGAACAGTATTATCCCCCAAATTAGCTGTTTCAACATTCATCTAAAAAAATCTCCAGATTACATCTACATTTCTTCCTTCCTCCAGCATTCACTATATTCCCCTGCACCCTTTTTCCTGAGCTTCCTGTGTGTATTATTTCCCTGAAACGAAATGCCTGTGCTATCAGCTGGAGACTGCAGGAGTCATTATGTAAGTTGCAGTGACAGAGGCCCGCATTAGAGCGCCCACGACCTGTGCGAAAGCCGCTATCACCATAATCATCAACA
This sequence comes from Cirrhinus mrigala, assembly GCA_036247105.1. Classification (NCBI taxonomy): domain Eukaryota; kingdom Metazoa; phylum Chordata; class Actinopteri; order Cypriniformes; family Cyprinidae; genus Cirrhinus; species Cirrhinus mrigala. Next base: position 20,248,124 of record CM070026.1, on the reverse strand, counting down.
TGCTCCACTGGACTAAACGGCCCTGATGGCTCTCAACTCAAGTTCCCTCTCAGAGTCGATCTATAACTACTTTTCAGCACCTTAAACAAAACCATAACAGCCCCTGGAGATGACAAGTGCTTACCAATGAGCGGCTGATGATGACGGTGTCTATCAGCACCATCTTAAGAAGAGAGCCTGTGTGTGGACACCAAGAGTCATACAGCCTCCCCCATACAAAAGCTCTACTATAAACATACCGTGTGTTCACGGCCTCCCGTATTACACTCGAGGCAAGGACTCTGGTCAACAGAGTGGAGCAGTTATGTAAACAGTTAGACTGGCGTGTTGGAAGACACGTATTCTCTCTGCCACCTCCCTGGAGGCGCGGATAAAGAGAGTCTCTTGAAGGTCGTTCAGATCTTCAGTCTTTTAATGTCGATTAGTTATGGACTAAAGAGAATAGAAGGGGTGTTTATTAAATCTGTCACAGTATTTGATTTTCACAACCCTAAGAGCATGAAGCTGCTATAGATGATGCATGTTTTACAAGCGTGTGGTCGGGAAACAGAAATGTGACTTTGGCCGATTAAAATCCTTTATATTTAAAAGTGAAAGGTTAATGCTGGGCTTCTCACTGTCTTTGTGAACTCACCAAAACTGTGGGATGGTATGACACTGGAATGTTTTAGAGTAAACATTCAGCTAGGTGTCATAACAGAGCATTATGGATTTCGATTCTTCTGTAAGCCGAGAGGTTTTAAAGACGTAGAGCAGTGCAAAACATGTTGAATGGAAAAAGAAACAGCCTTTACCTCAATTACGCACAGCGTGTGGTAACACTTTACAATAAGGTCTCATTTGTGAACGTTAGTTAATGCATTAACTAACGTGAACTAACAATGAATGATATATTTTTACAGCATTTATTAATCTTTTTTAGTAACACTTCACAATAAGGTTCCATTAGTTAATGCTAGTTAATGTATTAACTAACAAACAAACAATGGACAATAACTTTATTACAGCATTTATTAATCTTTGTTAATGTTAGTTAATGAAAATACAGTCGTTCATTGTTAGTTCATGTTAATCCAGTGCATTAACTAATGTTAACAAACACAACTTCTGATTTTAATAATGCTTTAGTAATGCTTTAGTTTACATGTAAAAACATACAATTAATAAATACTGTAGAGGTATTGTTCATTCTTAGTTCATGTTAAACTAAAGTAGTTAACTTATTACTAGTTAGTGTTATCTGATGAACCTTATTGTAAAGTGTTACTATCTTTTTTAATGTTAGTTAATTAAAATGTTTATGTTCATGTTAATCCACAGTTCACTGAACTTAATATTAAAGGAGAAGTCCACTTCCAGAACAACAATTTACACATAATTTACTCACCCTTTTGTCATCCAAGATGTTCATGTCTTTCTTTCTTGAGTCGTAAAGAAATTATGTTTTTTGAGGAAAACATTTCAGCATTTTTCTCCATATAATGGACTGGTATGGTGCGCCGATTTTGAACTTCCAAAATGCAGTTTAAATGTGGCTTCAAACGATCCCAAATGCAGTTGTAAACGACCCCAGCCGAGAAAGAAGGGTCTTGTCTACCATAACGATTGTTATTTTAATAAAAATAATACAATTTATATACTTTTTAATGTCAAACGCTCGTCTTGTCTTACTGTGCCTGGACTGTTTTTGTTTTCTGGTTCATGACAGTTAGGGTATGTCGAAAAACTCCCATCTCATGTTCTCCCTCAACTTCAAAATCGTCCTATATTGCTGTTTTACCTTTTTTGTTGAGGGTGTTTGATCTTCTTTGCATGTTCACTGTCACACCCCTGTGGACTGTTTTTGTGGTTTTTCCCGATGTATGCCCTTATTTGGTCTTTCCTGTTCCGTCTTCAATTATTACGTCATTGTTTAATCGTTCACACCTGTCCTCGTCTGATTAGTCTGTGTATATAAGTTTGGTTCTGTTCCCCATTGGTTTGTCGGTTATTGTGTATGTCACTCCATGTATTTCAATGTCTTTGTAAGTTGTTTGCGTGTGGATTCCCTTCTGTTCCTGTTCATTCCTGCTCCGTTGTATGGATTATAAAAATAAACTGTGTTTCCTGATTTCCTCGTCCCTACTCCTCATTCCCGCAAACAACGCCGTGACATTCACTTTGCAAAGACTGGGTCGGAACTTCTGCAGTGATGTAGGATGATTTTGAAATGATTTTTGAAGTTGAGGGAGAAAATACGGTCAGAGTTTTTCAACATACCCTAACTGTCTTGAGGCAGAATACACAGAGTTCAGGGAGAGAAAGGCAAGACGGGCGTTTGAGATTGAAAAGTATTTAAATTGTATTTAATTTAATGAAAATAACCAATCGTTTCGCTAGATAAGACCCTACTTCCCCAGCTGGGATCATTGACAACCGCATTTGGGATCATTTGAAGCTGCGTTTAAACTGCCTTTTGGAAGTTCAAAATTGGGGCACCATAGAAGTCATTATATGGAGAAAAATGCTGAAATGTTTTCCTCAAAAAAAAAAACAATTTCTTTACAACTGAAGAAAGAAAGACATGAACATCTTGAATGAAAAGGGGGTGAGTACATTATCCACCTTATTTTTCAATGCGGAAGTAAGCTGTTTTCTGGTAATGTGTTAGACTTCCTGTTCATAATCTGCCATAGAGAAATAACGAGAAGAATATTGAAGTGCCATAAATTGTAAAACAGTTTGCACTACAAACTATTGTGTTCATAATTAAGATAATACATTAAAATAATATGGTAAGACACGCTAATTTGCAATATCAAGCAGCAAAATGAGCTGTTTTGTTGATAAACATAGCTGGACGCGGATGAGACCGGAAGCCAGACACATTAAATTTACAAACAGCCGCCTCCAATCTTATGGCAAAAATAAGGTGGATATGTGAATCTTTGTTTTGGAAGTGGAATTCTCCTTTAACTAACATAATTAAAAGCTATATAATTATCGTTCATGTTAACTAATAATTAATGTTAGCAAATAAAACCTTACTGCGAAGTGTTACAATGTTAAAAAAGAAAGAAGTCAATCAAATGAATGAAATCACAAAACAAATATTATTTATTTTTTAAAGAAAGAATGAAAGAAAGAGAGATAGCAACTAATTTTAATAGCTTGATTGTTAATTAGTAAATATAAACTATTGATACACAAAATGTAAAAAAATTTGAAATTTTTACATTTTGATAAAATAATCATTATTCTGCAACAATAAACATATGATTATCTAATTTTTTATATATAATTTGTTGTTGTAGTTTATGTATAATTTAAATTCTTAATTAAATTTAATACTTAAAATATTTAATATTAAATATATTATCATTATAAAATTATTATTATTATTAAAATAACTTTGTTTTTGCATTTTGACACAATAAGTAATATACTGAACAATTAAAACATTTTTATTTTTATTAATAATAATAAACACTATTACTGTATTTCTGATGTTATGTATGTTATTATTTTCATATTTAATACTTAACAGTATTTTTTTAATGTATGAAAAAGTATTAATAAGTATATAAAATGATTACTTGACAATTTACAAAATTTTTGTTGTTACAATATATTATATAAAAGGTAACACTATACAATAAGTTATCATTTGTTAACATTAGTCAATGTATTAACTAACATGAACAAACAATGAACAATACATTTATTACAGTATTTATTAATCTTTGTTAGTTTTTTTTATGCAGTTGTTCATTGTTAGTTCATGTTAGTTCACAGTGCATTAACTAATGTTAAACACAACTTGTGATTTTAATAATGCATTAGTAAATGCTGAAATTAACATTAAGATTAATAAATGCTGTTTATCTTAGTTTATGTTAACAAATGTTAACTAATGAACCTTATTGTAAAGTGTTACCATATAAATGATCAATAATAATGTTTCTTACTTAACAATAAATGGTGGCTCTGATTGATAGACCCAATATCTGATATAGCAGAAAGATTTACATTTACATTTATGCATTTTGCATAAGTTTTTATCCAAAGTGATTTTCATTGGGTACATATTTAATTGATCAATTATTGCTTTCCCTGGGAATAAAACCTACAACCTTGTCATCATTAGCAACATGCTTTACATTTATATTTAAAAATATAGGAATATATAGGGAAAATACACTGTTAACCAAAAGCAGCAGTGAATCTGTTCTCAATGAGAGGTAGAGCAAAGAAAATTAGCTGCCGACTAAACATTTACTCCCTTTTTCACACATCCAATTGAAATGCATTTGTAAACGAGTGTTTTTCTATCAGCCTGTTTCAGCCTCTATGAAAACTGTAAATGATCCTTCTGCGCTGAGCCATGTGCTTTGTGCCTGGGCTGCTCTTAGGAAATTAATACCTATTCTTTATTCAACAGAGCAGAGCTGCGGCTCATTCACAGTTCTGTGTGTAACTCAGAAACTGGAGGCCCCTTTACTCAGCCAGCGTCTATATTCATATTACTTGAACAACAGGGGTGTCTCCTTTGTGTCTCAAAAGAACATAGCCACACTTCTTAAGGATGTCGAAGATGCCTTTCATATTCAAATGACCCCTTTAGTTTGATTTAATCCGAATGGTCTCTCTAAGGACAGGTGTCCATGAATAATCATTGGCTTAGGTAGGCGTCGCTCAGAGAATTGTTGTTCAAATACATATGCATACCGTCGTGATAATCAGCACCGCATTTCAATTAGACACGTGCTTTGTAAACCGGCTCTCCAAATGTGATTAAGCTTTCATTAGTTAACAGGCCGGCACAGAGACGTCTTGTCTCAAAGCACTTCCTAAGGACGCTTTTCATCAGTGCAAATAAACGAGATCTGCTTGAACTAAAATGCTGTCTCAGACTTTTTTTGTAATCATCATGACTTGCTTGTTCACCTACTCATTCACAAATCTCACTACAAATGCTTCATAATAAGTCTAGATATCCAAACGAGGTGTGCCATTTTTTTTATATTGGCTCAACCAATGCAGCTAATTTGAGGGCGGGGCTTTCTGTTCACCGACCAATGGCATTCGTGAAATGATCCGTTTGCTACAGACGCAGAAATACGCCACCTTAAACCTCTTCAAAACCTCTCACTTTAAAGTAAACCCCTCTCTCCAAACAGAATAAGCATTTTATGTGATTGTATGGGTATTTTTAAATAGTCTGTGGTGGACCGGAGGATAGGGAGGTGCTGATATGAATAGGGATTTGCCCTCCACAGTGTATAGTGAGAAGAGAGAGAGTGATCCATCACAGTCAGGCTCCTTTCTGTGTGTCTATGGGGAGATGAAGAGGCTGAAAACAGAAGCTGTAGTCTCTCTCTCTCTCTCTCTAAACACCCAGGGCACTGAGTGCACCACATTCACTACATTCACTCATTACATGCCTGTTAATCCAATTGACCATTAATTACGGGGGCTACATTTGCCATACCAAAAAGCATTGATCCTCTACAGCAATTTAGCTTCATTGAATTTTAATCATTAATGGTGGGGTTCATTTTTGGTTAATGGCATATAAACTGTGTTTTTACTGTCATTTTTAGCACTACATCGGGACCATATTAATTATCAGCAGACATTGGAGATTTTTAATTTAGCAGTATTCATCTGTTAATATTGGAAAAATAAACTGCTCAAAAGTTTGGGCAGTAAGATTTTGAAAATTTTTTGAAAAAAGTCTCTTATGCTCGCCACAGCTGCATTTATTTGATCAAAAAATACCGAAAAAATAGTAATTCTGTGAAATATAGTTATTACATATTATATTATTATAGTTAAATGTTTTTTCATTTTAATTTGATGGCAAAGCTGAATTTTCAGCAGCCGTTACTCCAGTCTTCAGTGTCACATGATCCTTTAGAAATCATTCTTATATTCTGATTTGCTGCTCCAGAAACTGGTCTTATTATTATCAGTGTTAAAAACAGTTGTGCTGTTTCATATTTTTGTGGAATCCATCATACATTTTTCTCAGGATTCTTTGATTAATAAAAAGTTCAAAAGAACATTTATTTGAGATTTTTTTAACAATGTAAAAATCATTACTGTCACTTTTGATCAGTTTATTGCATCCCTACTGAATAAATGTATTATTATTACTTTTTTTTTAATCTTACTGACCACAAACTTGAATCGTGGTGTATTATATATTCGGGCTGGGTTTTGACACAAATTTCACTTTGATTTGATTCAATTCTGATTCACAAGCTTTCAATTCGATTCAATTCAACATTGATTATTTTGGATACATATTAAGTACAGTATATGCCAAATTTTTCAAGGGGAAAAAAATGCTGTATTATAAATGAGAGTCAGTTGATACTACATTATTATAATATTAAAGGTTAAAATGAACTAATTTATATACAAACGCTTAAATTACACTCAATTAAGTTTTTTATAATAATAAAGTTACAATTACATAATTATATTTATATAATTATACAGTTATAAAAGCGTGACCTGGAGACAAAGCTTTGCGTTGTACCTAACAACACCCTTTAGCTGTTATAAATTCATTGTAAACCATGGCTTCTTGGGGCTTATTACTTTATTGAAGAACAGTTATATGTTATATGGTGCATATATTTAGCAAAATGCCCCTCTCTAGAGTTCATTTTTCTAACTGACTAACAAGTTTATGGTCACTTATAAAATGAATAGTTCTGGTCCTTGATTCTGTTTGGTTGAGCAGTGTTCAAAGCTATTGTAAATTACTATACAAACATACACCTTTGTTTACGTCTGTGTGTTACTTGGAAACCTTGCAACCACAACCGTTTCAGAGGAACTACATTGTTTGGTGGAAGAATAATGCTTTTATTAATATCATTACTCTTTATTTGCTCTGTTTAATTTTGTGAAACCTTACTACGTATATGGAATAACCGACTTATAAAAGCAATAAGCCTCGTGAAGCCTTGGTTTACAGTGAATTCAGTGTATCCGCTGCACCCCTTAGCTGTTATAAATTCACTGTAAACCACGGCTTCTTGGGGCTTATTGCTTTATTATAAAACAGATAGTTCCTCTCCTTGATTCTAATTGGTTGAGCTGCGTTCAAAGCTGTTGTAAATCACGCTACAAACATACACCTTTGTTTACGTCTGTGTGTTGCTCGGGAACCACAACTGTTTCCGAGGAACTACATTTTTGGCGGAAGAATAACGTTTTTATTAATATCATTACACTTTATTTGCTCAGTTTTATTTTGTGAAATATCGTGTATATTTAGAATAACCATTTTATCAAAGCAATAAGCCCCATGAATCCATGGTTTACAGTGAATTTATAACAACTCCGCTTCTCGCCGTGCCTAACAACATCCCTTAGCTGTTATAAATTCACTGTAAACCACGGCTTCTTGGGGCTTATTGCTTTATTATGTTTTTCTGAGGTCAATGTGACATTACGTGACATATTGTTTGCAAGCTGTTTGACGTCTTTCCGCTGTTGAAACACTGATTGAGTGATTACATGAGACAGGATACGGCTTTCGGTAAGGTGTACTCTTTCTTTTAACATACCTTTGGATGTTTGTTCATGTGTATTTCATGCTGAAACTGGTTTAAATGGAGGAGATGATCAGCTCACCTGCTTCTCTTGAACTGAGGCACTACAGCGATCTGTCTGATCTCCACGTTAAAAAGTGCCAAAATTGCATTTATTGCTTGAATATCGTAATAAAATGGACAGAATTTGAAATTTGAGACTTTGTTTCATATCAAAAGTAGCAAAGCACAAAGCTTGTTGCAATTTTTTTGGAGGGGATGTGCTCTGTGTTCCATTCATTAGCTGAAAACAGGCAAGACTAATCGATTCTTGTAATTTAAGAATCAATATCGTTTCATAAAAATGAGAATTGATTAAAATCGAGAAATCAATATCTTTTACCAAGCCCTATTATTTATATACATATATATACATATATATATATATATATATATATATAGTGAGTGAATGCTCTTGACACATATTATACGTCCATCAAATACTTTTTCTTCAAACTCGCTAAAATACCAGCCTCAGCCCAATCAGAAGTACCGGTACTTACATAGAAACCTATACATCTGAGCCTGATAAAAATGCATTTTTTAAAGAAAGACGTCAGATGGATTTAGCTAGTTTTGCATCTGAACTCTTCATATATACATAAGGCAAATCATGTATCGATAAACAAACTTGAAGCTTATAATCACTCAAAATATAAAAGTGAAAAATAAAAGTAAAAACACAAAGTGTAAGTATTTAGAAGATGCATTTATTTCATGGTGCATGGTAATTCACATGCATGTGTATCCATAAATTGTAATTTTACAATTTATTATTAATCTATGAACTATGTATGACTGTAATGGAAATGTAATGCCTAATTCTGCTCTGCTCTGAACCTCTTTAGTCAGTCTTGAAGAGTTTGAAGCAAATCTAGGCTGTGAAGAAGCTAAACATAGGTGCCCCATCAGGACGCTGTGCTTTCATGATATCGCTCACATTCTGAGAGAAACCCCTCAGCGGTGAATAAAGAAAGGGCCTTGAGCAAGAGAGAGAGGCCAGAAGAGCTTAAAGAAGTCCTGGAGTGTGCAGTTGTCTACCTTGTTAGCAAATATTTAGTGTCTTTATTTAAAAAAAAAAAAAAAAGAAAAGAAAAAAGGTGACGTAGAGGTCTAGACTGTTCGCAAATGGATTATGGAATGGAATGAAGAGAGGCATGTAAAATATGCTTTCCTTTAAGTTTAGTAGTTTATTATTTCATGTCCATTTCTTTTGCAAACCATATTATTTCAGCTGACTAAAAACGTGACTCAGTATATACAAAAAGAAACAAATGCTAAACAGGAAAAGGGTTTAGACTAGTGGAGTCTATCCCAGCACAAACCCTTGTTCCTGGACACACAAAGACCTCGGGCTCAACAGTGTTTGTAGTGCAGTTGTAATGCGAAAGCGAAATGCATCCAGACAGACGAAGATGGGGGGAGGGGAGCAGGCTACTGCAAGCGCCTTAACCTAAACCCCACATATTCACCCCCCCAACGCCCCCTCGATTTATAAGAGACGAAATGAACGCAAACCACCTGACCCTGCTCTCCAGACACTAATAAATGAATAGGCTAAATGCTGTTGAATGAGGTATATATGACTGCTCCTTGGTAGAAAACAACACTTGAATTTAAGAGCGGTGGGAAGTAATCTCATTCACAATGAACAAGCAACCAGACAAGAAACACATTATTTGCCTGGGCAACATAATGAGATTTATAGACGAAGACAAAACAGCATAGCCAAAACAGCCAAATTATACCAGTAACAGTCTTTGTTAACCAAATCAAACATTCACAGATTCCTCCATAACACAATAAGGAAAAATGCTTGCTGTTTCATAGCAAAGTATTTTGAATAACAAGGAAAAGTGTGCTCAGACAGGTGTATAAGGCTCCTTTTCTTGCTCCCGGTGACCCCCTGATGTCTTTTTGGTGGGATGGGAGGGGAGCTTTATGTCCCTGATCTGGAGCAGATGGGGCTCCGTCTCTTGCCCACTGACATCTCTGCGGCTAGTCATCGGAACAGATGGGTACTGAGGGATCCTGGGATATTGCTAATCTGCTCCACCACAGCATTTAGAGATGGTGCATCCCCCTCAGTGTACACACTTACATCGACAAATCAGCTTGAGTTTGAATGGAGATGAATCACTAAAGTAACTATGATTTAGGCTGGTATGAATCCAAGGGTGTAATGCAACCTTTTTTTTTTTTTTTGAGGAGGAGGAGGAGGCACCAGATAAAATCCTAGCTCTCTCCTTTGCAAGATAAGACATGACCAAAGAAAAGACACACTTTTATAAATAATGTAGTTACTCATATAGTCATGCAATTTACACACACGTTATACATATGTTATAAAACATGACTAGACATTGCATAACATATGAATATAACATATATAGCATGAGTATTTTCTTTCTTTTAAATGCCTGCAAAACTACAAATATTTCACATTTGTCCACTGACTATGTAAAAACGTAACACATATGTTGAATTCAAAGGGTGACATGTATTTGCTTTATTAATGTCAAGATTGGTGATTATTAGACATCACACTGTAAGCAAATCATTTCTTTCTCCATCAAACATTTAAAATTCCACATAGAGACTACTCAGTTTAAACCAAAAGGTATTGACAAATGCCAGTAAGAAGGGCAGCCCCTTCTGACCTCTTCTTAAAGCGCTTATAGATGTAATGTAATAGAACCTGGAATTCTGTCACATGCACTTCAACAAACAACAGAGAAAAGGACACTGAATTCCATCGTTATTTATCACTTATCTCTTGACTTCATGATTGTTAGCCTGTTTTATATTACCATAAAATATCATCAAACAAAACGTCGTTTATTCACCAGACACGACGCAAATGTCAATGTATATCTCGTATCAAACAATATCCGAAGTAATGTTTACTATCACGCCGGTGTACAAAAACTGAAAGCTGTATGTGCGCTAGAGAAAGTTATGCAATTAATTATTATGGAAAATGAACATATTTAATGTTTTAACTATAAAACTCGTTCTGCAACTTGCCACTTTCCAATTCCCAATGTGTGTGTGACAGGGCATGTCAGTGCTCCATAGGCCACAACGGGGAAATTATTCGATGCCATAGGCATGTTAAGATAATTGTTTAGGCTAAACACACAATTATTTTAGTTCACCACGTCACATGTGAATCTTTAAACGATTATTTGACGCTATAAGTTGTTTAGCGTGACATACAGCACGCTCGTGTAAGTCATATGACAGCTCATCCCGACATATTTCATATATGGCCAAGGCTTTATCTAGGTGTCCTGCAAAGAAGTCAACGGAGTCTGTAACGTTACACTCTCAAAGCATTGCATCCGAAATAATGCTGCACTAACACTGACCATCAGAGGCTGAATGCTGAGACACACATATTGCATATTTGCAGAATGAATGTCCGAATACAAAGCTTCTAATGTATTTACATATGTATATATACATTTCACATCCACACAAAGAGAAACTACATTGATTAAACAGTTATTCGTTTGGGACAGAATTCCTTGAAATACAAAATGCACCGTCCATACGGTCCTATTTCGAGACTCGGTTTGCACCCACGCTCTAAATCATGCGGAACACAGCACATTTTCGAAAACGAGCGAAAATAATGTTTAGAATTACTTACGCTTTCAGCGGATTCTGAATGACAGTCGCCATTTTGCCACACTGTAACCCAATATTCCAAATCTCTGAGTTCTTTGGGAACCTTGTGAAAGAAAAACAGCCAATACGGACCTCAGTGTCCGGCAGTCTGGCCAATACAATACCAGGAATCACAATCTGGGCGTGGTTTCTGAGAGCTGTCAAAATTATAAAAATTATTTCAACATCTTTACTTAGACTACTTGCTTGGCAAGTTGGAGAGATAAAGTAACCATATTTATGTTATGTTTTACATTCAGCAACAGAATAAGAGCCCCCTGTAGCCTTAAGAAAACATTTATCTGTCAGTTTTAATTAGATTTTTTTATTTGAATTGTATTTTTTCGACTTGCTACATAATTTAGCTTGGTGACCTATTTAAATATATTTTAAAAATGTAATCTAATTTAATTCATTGACAATATTGACAATGTTAATAAAATAAGTGCCTATATTGTTTTACTTTATCAGTTTTTCATTTAATATAAATACACAATTCACACACAATTCATACAGCGATCATCATTAAAACACATTTGCATTGTGTTAATCATAACTATTTATATTTTTATTCATTTCTTTAGCTTATTTTCTGTACATCAACGAGACAGCCCCTGACGTGATTGACAGCCCATTATCCAATCACATTGAAAACTCTTAGGGCTTCACCAATGAACAGTAAGGAGGCGGGAATTCTCGGTGTCATGAGGAAACCATATTTCCAAACAGGAAGAAGTCAGTACGAGTGCGTTTTTATCAGGTAAGTTCATAATGACTCTCCCTTTACATATAGCAAATCAATCAATCAATAAATATATTAACGCGAGTTTTCTTCTGAAAGAGTAACCATTAACATAAATGTACGAGCCACGTGAATGTTCATAAAGCAGTCTTAGCAAATTAGCTCCTTGTTCAGCTCCATAACAAATCAGTGTTTTTCATCACTGCTCAGTTTGTTAATAATGCTAAACCTAAATAAAGATTAGGTTTTCCTTCATTTGTGCTAAAACCAAAAAATAATACACAATTTTCTCTCTGTATATTATATAAGACATTAATCAGTTTTGACTAATTTAGCATATATACTGGCATGACTGCTGAGATGAAGAAATGAAGCGGGGGAACTGGCGATCGAGTGGCAGGGACCATCACCGACAACGCAGTCATTCACATTGGCGGAGCAGACACCGTTCAGCCCACGATAACCAGGAATATAGGTAGCTGACACAGACTGAGTCTATCATTTTTCACCTAGACGCTCCTTTAAATAAAAACGATGTCATTTAATCGCGCTCATGTAGTTGTAAACCTGTTTGAGTTTTTCTGTGGAACACAAAAGGTGATGTCAAGCAGAATAAATGCCTCAGTACTATTCACTTTCATTGTATGGACAAAAGATGCGGTCAAAGTGAATGCTGTCATTCTGCATAACATCTCCTTTTGTGTTCCACTAAAGAAAGTCAAACAGGTTTGAAACAACTCGAGGATGTGTATTTTTTCTTAGTGAACAACCCTTTTCTATGTATGTTGCATTCTAAATCAAAGTATTCAGCCCTTTTGGCAGTCCTAACGGTCAAATTTTATTTGGATTCTTTTCAGTTAGGCTTTTATTCAACTTTATATTGGCCATTAACATTAGTCCTTTTTCTAGTTCTGTCAGCACAGCGGGTGATGCAGATTCATCCTCAGCATCCTCATCTGCACCAGGTGAACTTTTACTTTACATCAGGGATAAGCAATGTCGGTCCTGGAGTGCCGATGACCTGCAGAGTTTAGTTCCAGCCTGAAAAAGCTAATTAAGTTCTTCAGGACTACTAGGGCTACAGGCAGGTGTTTTTTTTTCTCCAGGTTTGGAACTAAACTCTGCAGGACGTCGGCACTGTAGGACTGACATTGCCTATCCCTGCTTTACATGATCTCCCCGCATGTCTTTTTGTCCTGTCAGTCCAAAATGATTCACTTAACCGTTAACCATTTTTTTTTTTTTTTAGAGTTGCCAGGTTTTTACTTTGACCCAGAGAAAAACCGCTACTTTCGTTTGTTGCCTGGGCACAACAACTGTAACCCTCTGACAAAAGAAGGGCTCCAGAAAAAGGAAGAGGAGAAAAAGAGATCTGCTCTGCTGGCAGAAGATGATGGTCCTAGGAAGGTGAGTTGGGAAAGTACTGAATATGTCCTCTAGCTATACGTAAATATAGTTTATGGGCCATTTTACAGAATTGGATCAAAGCCAGAGTTGGAAATGTCTTTTTCCACAAAATTTGTATGGATGCAAATTGTATAATATCCAAGGTACACTTTTCTAGTAATTGTGCAGTTAACTCTCATATTGTATTTTCAGAAAGTTTTTGAATATTTCTCCTCTTGACAAATTTGTTACTACTGAAATGCAGTAATATAAATTTAATAAGAAGGGTTATATTGACCTATTAAGATTTTGCTTGCATCTTCCTTGTAAATATATAATTTTTTCTATTTCATTAACATTTTTCAGAGGTAAATCAATAACAATTACAATTTTAACAATATTTTAAGTGTGATTTATGAGTTTTGTTGTATTTTGAATCCTATTTTTCTTTGTAAAAGGCAAAAAGTTGATCATGCTGATTTCAAGGTTAAGGATTCATTAGTTTGAATTAAACCAAAACTTAAAACCAAATTCTATCATAACATGTTAGCTGATAATTCAGTATGCTTTATTTTTGACAAAACATCCCATGTTTCGGTCATGACTGCGCATTTTCGGTAGTGACAGTAATGCTTCGGTAGCGATCACATCACATTACAGAATTTTAACCCACATACAAAAATAATAAAATTGGCATAACTGTACTAAATTTTGTTAATTTCCCCCAAATAAAGGATTATGTTTTTCCTTTTGTCCCTACCGAAACGATGACATGTTTTGGTGGTGACAATTTTAGATACTTTTGAACCTAGCACAAAGATGCTAATGGTTAGCTAGCAGTTCTGAACAGTGGTGTACATATAAAAACTAAATGTTATGGAATAACTCACAAAAAAGTGTTTAATTATAGAAAAATGGTGTTTGTTAGTGACATTCTTTAAAGTTACACAGATTTTTCATACTTTTGAACACATTTACCTCAAAATTATGGGACCTATCCACTCACCATGTAGCTAAGAGAGAGAGAGAGGCACGTGAATATTTTCTGATCATAAATGTTGAGGTGTAGTTAAAATCAGTCTCAGCCAATAGACTAAATCATACACTGTTTCGGTAGTGAAATAAAAATGTGGGACACATTTTTTTTTGTACATAAAGTTGCATAAAACTTATAAAAAAAATTGTTTTTTTTGGACTTTGGAATAAAAAGCAATGGAATAAAATGCAAAAATTATTTCAGCATCATTTTTATAAGTTGAAATTTAGTGGTTAGTAAACATCTAAGATTTGAATACTTTAAATGCTTTTTAAATGTGTTTTTGGTTGTGGGACAGCAGTTTGGACCAGTTCTGTCGAATAGCTGTTATATGGACATTCCTCATTGTTTGTATCACATTTTTGCGCTAAATTCCAACTCTAAAAATCTTTGAGAGAAATCTATTGATGTAAAATCATACCTGCAGTAATAAATCATAGTATTGAGATGTGCAGGTGATTCACTTTCTGCTTGTTTCTTCCTAATATGTTCAGAAAGCTCCTAGGACTGGGCTGAATTCTGCATTGCTGTTACAGAAGAGACACCTGGGTCTGCTGCCCCCAAGCTCCTATTCTAGGTATGACATAAAAATATCTTAGGGACAGGAAGCTCTTTACCAGAATCCCAAAATGAATTTGATTCCAATGGTGTTCTCATTTTGCAGGCTGATCCATGAAGTTAAAGTCAGCGGGATGCAACGTCACAGGCTGGAAGTGCAGAGCTCTAGCTCCACCAGCCCAAACACAGACAACTTCCATCTTATTGTTGTAAGCCTCTCATTTACTAGAAAACTGGCAACTCAGTCCATTTAAATGAGTTCTCGGAGGGAAAAACTTGAGAACAGTCAGACCATTTGTGGGTTACTTTTTGTTTTAATGGAAATGGATTGCTGGCAGGTGTTACTGGAGGTTTTGGCCTCCAGTTGTCTGTTCTTTGAAAAACTAGCAGAAGGGAGATTAAGTTTTGGCAGTGATTGTGGTTTCAGACTGTGCTTTCCTTTTTTTTTCTGTATTCATCTTATTAGGCAGATTCAGCTTGTGAACGAGTTTTCACAGTAAACGATGTGTCGCACGGAGGCTGCAAGTACGGCATTATGAATTTCCACGGCTGCAGAAAAGGCGCTCTGTCAGTAGAGATGTGCGATAACCTCTATTTTACTAACCGCAAGGTAACCCTGGGAATTTAAAATTAATTCCTTTCACCAAAAATAAGATATTTCATAGCACTGAAAACTATTAATTTTGTTTCAGGTGAACTCTGTATGCTGGGCGTCCGTGACACATACAGACTCGCATGTTCTGTATCCTTTACACATTTCAGATTATTAAAACTAAATCTTCAATTAATTTAATGCTTATTTGGAAACTGTAATTCATTGTTGGCATTACCACAAAACAGATGTGGAGGTGGTTAATTTCCTCTTCATTTTATTACATTCAGATTTCACTTTGTTAATTGTGAAATACTTCTATGAATGTAGATCAAATAATAGCTTTAATTTGAATAACGTGTGTCATTACAATAGGATCACATCTGCATATTGCTCTATTAATGACTGTTCATTAATCATCAAATAGTCACAAACATCTCTAATCAATGAGGAAGTGTTTCTTGACAAGTCTTTTTAGGTTGTGTTTGGTGGGCATTTCTCAGACTCCAGGCTGTGTAAGCTTATTACCTGCTTCTCTTTTCAGCAACTTCAATCCAGGTACAAGTCTTTTCCTTTTGGGTCTCCCACATTTTTAAATTAAAAACACTTTTTATTTGTTTTCCTTTTATGAAACTGAAATTACTTTTACTTTTTTTTTTTTTTTTTATCAGATCAACCAGGGATGCTGTGCAGTTTTAAGATCTCCACAGCTTGGTCATGTGCATGGTGCCTCAACCCACAGGCTGATAAAACCTTCAGCACTGGTGAGTTTTTATATGTGTTTCTACAATATGCGATTGGAATGAAAATAATGCTTCCTATGGTTACATTTAATTGACTGATAATACAGTTAAAACAGTAATTTTACAAAATATCACAAATTTCTGTTTATGTATACCTAGGCCTTTCTCGACGAGTGATTGTAACGGATGCTGTGACCGGACGTAGAGCGACATACCTTGCAGGCAGTGATGTTCTAGCTCAGCAGTTTGCCCTGAGGGTGAGAAAAGAACAATGATTTTTTTTTAAGCTCTTTTGGTCTCCATTTCAATCAGTTTCAATCAATTTTACTATAGGGTCATTCCATGTTAAATCAACCAAATTTCAGAAACTTCCGAGACATACATTTTTGATTTTGCTATTTTTTTCTGAAGAAAGATAAACATGGATACTGGGAAAAGCCGCTAGCCTAAAAATGTCATGGATGTATATTTACTGAGTTATCCTCTATTTTATAGTGGGGGGTCAAAATAACAATTTTTCACCTGAGATTCAGAGCCAAATACAGGGGGGGTAAAAAGACTTCAGAAAAATGGCAGCATCATTGTTATTTTTACACAGAGATTGGTAGTTCTATTAGTAAAATATGTAGACTGGTTCAGTATAGTGCTGTAGCTATCGATTATTTTAGTAATCGAGTATTCTACCAGTTAATCTATCGATTAATCGGATAAGAAGTAATTTTGCTTTATTAAAGAGCAATACTAAATATACAAGAGAAAATAAGATGGGTTTCTTAAAATAAACAACTAATTTGTTTCCTTTTTAGAAAAATCAACATTTTTATTGCTGAAATTGCATGCATTAATAACCATGAAAACTAAACCCATTTAATGCATTTTTTTGCCAAATTACATTCAAAATGCAAATACAGATATATCAATTATATAGAATAAACTAATAAAAATTCCAAAATCAATTTCACACTTGTTTAGAAAAAGGTAAACATTACAACCTAAAATGAAGCCATAAATCAAGAAATTTAGACATTTAGATGTAGGCCTATTTACCCACTATTTAATTCAGTTCAGAGGCACATGAATGCATTTAACTTGCAGTTACAAATGCATTAATAATATTTTGTTATTTTAAATAAAACTTTGAATACTGATATTTACATGAATTTTTAAAATTAGGATACTATAATGTGAAATCAATACCGCCAATAGGTGGCATCAAGTCACTGTTAAGTAAGTGAGTTATTGCGATTGAACTGAATCATTTAACGGGTGATTCATTCAAGAACGAAACACCGTCATGTTGCTCAAAGACGCAAAACAGTGCTGTGGCTGTGTTTGAAATGTTTATTTGTTGGCGAAATAGAGCAAAAACAGGCAATATGCTGTCTAAAATGTAAGTCTCTTAATATTAACTTCTTGTTTATTGATGAACTGTTGCATAAAATTGGTATCACATTTGTAATCATGCTGAGGCCCTCCTCGTTTGATATTGACTAACTTTCTGTGTGTCACAGAGAGAGAATGAGACAGTCAACATAAATAGCACTTAGTTTTCCACAAAACATAGCTAACTTAGGGACAACATAACTAACCACCATTAATTTACGGGCTTAAATGTGTCCAGCGTTTATCGTTTTGTGCGTCAGTAAAAATGGTCCGTGGGGAAACACAGTGTTCAGTATGTAGTTACAGTTAATGGACTAAACGAAGCCTGAGATGATTTTTTTTGTATTCGAGTTACTCGAGGAATTGTTTCAGCCCTAGTTCAGTTCCAGAGATATCAAAATTTCAGTTCTGGAGTAAATCATTAAATTGAAATTTTTCAGTGGTCAAAAACCAAATGTGGGTCACTTTGCATACAGAAACAGCACTTTTTAAGTTTGTTTTTTTTTCTCCAAAGTTTGCAAAGTATCAAATAAGTCTTAATGCCCTTTTAGATATTGAGTCTCAACAAACCTTCCATTTGGTATCTTATTTTTTAAGTGCTCTATATGGTTCAGTTTCAGCAATATTGGAATTTCCATATGGCTTCTGGAGTAAATCATTAAATTGTGTACATTTTCAGTGGTCAAAAACCAAATGTGGGTCACTTGATATAGGGCCTTGAAAATTAAGAAAAGTTTAAAAACTAGAATCTAAAACCATAATGCAGTATCTTTAATACTGCTTGAGCTATAGGCATGCAAACTTTGGAAAAAGGAAATTAATGCATTATTTGTTCTTCAGACATTCCTCTTTTTTTTATTTTTTATTTATTTTTTTTTTTTAAAAAGTGACCCACATTTGGTTTCTGACCACTGAAAATGTGTTCAGTTTAATGATTTATTCAAGGAGCCATACTGAAATTCTGATGTCTCTGGAACTGAACCAAACAGGGCCTTAAAAATGAAGATACCAAAAGGAAAGCTTAAGACCCAGTGCCTAAAAGACATTAAAATATCTTTAATACTTCTTGAGTTACAGGCATGCAGACTTTGGAGAAAAAAAATTTTTTTTCCCATTTTGAATGGTCTCCATTCAGTGCAACACATAATGCAACAATGATGCAACAACAAACAGATTTTACTAGTAGACCTACCAAATTCAGTGTAAAATAACATGATGCTGCCATTTTCTGATGCCATTTTTACCCCCCTATAATTTGGCTCTGAATCTCAGTTGAAAATTGTCATTTGAACCCCCACTACAAAATAGAGGATTGCTCAGTAAATATACATCCATGACATTTAATATTTTGGTTTTATCGCTATACATGTCTATAATTTTTTTTCAGAAAAAAATATTAGTTATTATATTATATTATATTATATTATATTATATTGTATTATATTAGTTAAAATATTAATATTATCAAAAATCATTGAAATGTTTTACAAAAATCAATGATTTGTGTAATACTGCTTTCATACCACTAAATGGGAGAACAAGTTGACAACACACAAAAAAAGAGTGCACTTTTTGAGGGGCTTAATAACCCTAGATACAACGTTCAGGCAAAATTATAGTTTAAAAAAATGTTAATAAGAAAAATCTCTTCTACACCTTGTTTAAACTCTCCAGGATTTTAAAGGAACACTCCACTTTTTTTAAAAAATAGGCTCATTTTCCTACTCCCCTAGAGTTAAACAGTTGAGTTTTACCGTTTTCAAATCCATTCAGCTGATCTCCGGGTCTGGCGGTAGCACTTTTAGCATAGCTTAGCATAGATCATTGAATCTGATTAGACCGAAAGCACCTCGCTCAAAAATGACCATATATAATGACGATATTTTTCCTATTTAAAACTTGACTCTTCTGTAGTTGCATCGTGTACTAAGACTGACAGAAAATGAAAAGTTGCGATTTTCTAGGCTGATATGGCTAGGAACTATACTCTCATTCCGGCGTAATAATCAAGGAACTTTGCTGCTGGACCATGGGTGCAGCAGGCGCAATGATATTACGCAGCGCCTGAAAGTGACCGGCACTAAGTTTGTGTAGATGCAGAGTTGCAGCCGGCAGAATTGGTGGAGTGTTCCTTTAAAAGTTATAGTAAATGACAGTTTTTGTTTATTAAAATATCTGTTTTAACCAATAGCCAACAGATATCTTATCTGTAACAGTTTAAAAAAGTTCTTGTTTATCCCTTGTTCACATGTATTTGGTAAAATTAAGAAGACTTTATAATTTGTCTCTTTGACTGTTAATAATAACATTCTGCGGGGGAAAACTTTTATAAATGTTATAAAGTTTCTCACATTTTTTACTTTATGCACATGAGCAAAGATATCTATCTGTGTGACACTTTGTGCCATGCCCCTCATATTTTAGGCTCCCGTGCTGTTCAACGGCTGTCGCTCAGGAGAGATCTTCAGCATTGACCTGCGTCAGCGTGACAGGGGTCGCAGTCACGGTTGGAAGACCAGCCGCTTCTTCCAGGAGTCAGCAATCACCTCGGTCCAACTGCTACAGGATGAGAACTACCTCCTCGCTGCTGACATGCTGGGCAAGGTCTGTCTATGATAAACAACTAAAATGACCAGTCCATCGTGCTATTAATAACAATTTAGAGCTTTGAATTATTAATTATTTTTTATTCTCCCTACTAATTGCCACTGAATAGATAAAGCTTTGGGACATCCGTGTTAAGCGGACCGTCAAACAATACGAAGGACACCACAATGAATACGCCTACCTACCCATTCACGTCAATGAGCCAGAAGGATTGCTGCTTGCTGGTACATTTTCTTCATATAAACCACACTTTCAGTTTAGCTCTGTCGTAGTGCTTGTACCACATCTCATTTTGTGCCGTTTGCAGTGGGTCAGGACTGTTACACCCGACTCTGGAGCCTCCAGGACAGCCGTCTCCTCAGGACAATCCCCTCACCTCATCCCGCAGGAAAAGACTCAATCCCAAATGTGGTGTTTTCCCCCCAGCTGGGTGGTAGTAGAGGACTTCCTGGACTTCTTATGGCTGTTCGTCATGATCTGTACTACTACTCTTACAACAAAGACTATCAGGATGGACTAACACTGGAGGGTCAGTGCTATCAATTACCAACTAAAAACAAGAATTAGGCTGCTGTGTGGAAAATACATCTGTTGCCATTGTCCTGTTGACCAAAATGTTGCCATTTTACCATTTGCCTTTAGTTTTTCTTTCTTTTTTTTTTTTATTAAGAAAAAAAAAAGTAATATTCTAGATTAGACTGTGATGGATTTTTGGCTGTTATATCATCAATAGACTGATTTTTTTGGAAAAGCTTATTAGATATAATATTTAAATTATAGTCGCATATAGCCACTTGAAACATACCTCCAAAAAGTGCAATTTCGTGATGTTTATGTTTTTTTGGAAACATTTTACTTGAAATATGCTGGAAGTTTTTGTAAAAAAAAAAAAAAGAGTGGAAACAATTCTTCAATGTTTAAAATAAATCCAAACTTTGTTTGTCTTTATCTGTAGTTCAAATCCCAACATGAATTTAATGTTTTAACTGTTTTTGTCCACAAAATGAAAAACAACATTGGACCCCATTGACTTTGATTTTATGGATTTAAAAAAATGTCCTGATAAGTTACTTATCCCCATGTCATCCAAGATGTTCGTGTCGTCCTTTCTTCAGCCTAAAAGAAATGAAGGTTTTTGAGGAAAACATTCCAGGATTTTCCTCCATATAATGGACTTCAGTGGTGGCCAACAGGTTGAAGGTCCAAACTGCAGTTTCAGTGTAGCTTTAAAGGGCTCTACACAGTTCCAGCAGAGGAATAAGGATCTTACCTAGCAAAACGATCTGTCATTTTCTCATAAAATAATATTATACTTTTTTATTTTTTTTTTTAACCACAAATGCTCAACTTGCACTAGTTCGACACATTACGTTTTCATGTTGGGAGTGTTTACAAAGCGAATGTGCAAAGAAAGTCAGATGGCCTTTCCAAAAAAAAGGTAAAACAATGATGTTAGATGATTTTGAAATTGGAGGAGAAAATAAGATGGTGTTTTTTTAAACCAAAGTACAAAAAATGAAGAACTAACCACTTGTGACTTTTCCAACGTGAGTACGTAATGTGTTAAGTTAAGCTAGTGCAAGATGAGCATTTGTGGTTAAGCACAAAAATGGTTTATTTCATTTTAGAAAATGACAATTGGTCTTGTTAGATATGACCCTTATTCCTTGGCTGGGATATTATAGAGCCCTTTGGATCAACAGTTTGGACCTTCAACCTACTGGCTACCATTGAAGTCCACTATATGGAGAAAAATCCTGGAATGTTTTCCTCAAAAACCTTAATTTCTATTCGACTTACACATAACACAAGACATAAACATCTTGGATAAAATGGGGGTGAGTAAATTATCAGGACGTTTTTATTCTGAAAGTCAACTGATCTTTTAAAGGAGAAGTCCACTTGCAGAACAACAATTTACAGATAATGTACCCACTTGTCATCCAAGATGTTCATGTCTTTCTTTCTTCAGTCGTAAAGAAATTGTATTTTTTGAGGACAACATTTCAGGATTTATCTCCATATAATGGACTGATATGGTGCTCAGATTTTGAACTTCAAAAATGCAGTTTAAATGCAGCTTCAAACGATCCCAAATGCAGTTGTAAACAATCCCAGCCAAGGAAGAAGGGTCTTATCTAGCGAAACGATCGGTTATTTTCATTTAAAAAAATACAATTTAAATACTTTTTAATCTCAAACGCTCATCTTGTCTTCCTCTCCCTGAACTCTGTGTATTCTGACTCAAGACAGTTAGGGTATGTCGAAAAACTCTGATTGTATTTACTCCCTCAACTTCAAAAATCATTACAAAATCATGCTACATCCAAATTCCAACCCAGTCTTTGCAAAGTGAACATGCAAACAAGATCAAACACTCTCAACAAAAAAGGTAAAACAGCGATATAGGACGATTTTGAAGTTGAGGGAGAACATGAGATGAGTTTTTCGACATACCCTAACTGTCATGAACCTGAAAAAACTGAGGTCGGGAAGAGCAAGACAAGGCGAGCGTTTGACATTAAAAAGTATATAAATTGCATTATTTTTATGAAAATAACCGATCGTTTCGCTAGATAAGACTTTTTTTTCCCCCTCAGCTGGGATCATTTACAACCGCATTTGGGATCATTTGAAGCTGCATTTAAACTGCATTTTGGAAGTTCAAACTCAGGGCACCATAGAAGTCCATTATATGAAAAATGAAACGTTTTCCTCAAAAAACAATTTCTTTACGACTGAAGAAAGAAAGACATGAACATCTTGGATGACAAGGGGGTGAGTACATTATCTGTAAAATGTTGTTCTAGAAGTGGACTTCTCGTTTAAGGGAGGGGTTCACTGTCCCTTTAAGTACAAATATGCGTTTACACATTTTGATATTTAAGCCACACTCTTAGAGGTACTCAAGTTAAATTTAATTAGCATACAAGGTGCAAAAAACATAAAATGATATTGATTTTTCTTATGTCTGTGTCAGTCTTGTTCGGTCATCAACACATAATGCCTTACTGAGTCTACCATAACCTGATTCTACAAAATGAGTGTTTGTTTGGCCAAGAAAACAACTGAACTGACAGTGATCATAACACATACCAGGGGCTAAATAAGATAATGAAATTTATGTGGATTGGCATCTCTTTTGACGGATTATGCAGAGCCACATTTGTGTGGTTTCAATGGCTTTGTGTTAAGAGTCACTATGCAGCTGATTCGGCAACAGCGGTAGTGATTCATTAAAAAGGTCTGTTTTAAAAAACATTTAAAATAAATGATTAAAAAGTTTTTAAATTATGCTGAACAGCATCTGATAGTTTAGCATGATCATGCCAAATCTGCTTCATAACAGGCAGCAAATGAAAAGAATAATCTAAAATCTACACTAGGGATTCTTGGAGGGTAAAGGAATGCAAAACAAAATGGACAGTCTTGCATTTTAAACAGGTAAAAGCAAATTAAAATTCTAAAACAGAAAATTCAACAACACAACAGGACAGTAAACAATGTAACTAATATTTGTGCGCCGGTCTATGCGTCATGTAGAGGCCATATGTTAGCTGCCTTTACCCACAGGAAGGCCCATATGGATCTGCAGCCACAGAAATGGAACGGACATATTCATATTTTGCACCTTTAATCATGTTTAACGCTTTATTTCTACCATGTTTAAACCCATTCCGCAGATTTTCCCCAAAACGTTCATTGCAACGTTCCATCTGGGCCTGCCCACAGGTAACGTATTGCATGGTAGACAAAGGATTGTCGAGGGTTTGACATACATTTATTTTCCTGCTGGATTTAATCTTTAAAAGAAGAAAATACGTAGGCCATTACATATGTTAAACTGTGAACAGCTTATGTAGAGCTGAGGAGCATGACGCAAATGAAGTGTTGGGACAAAAAGCAGAGATGTTCCTCTCAAACAATCATTCGTTGGATTCATTGGTTCGAGAGCAGCGCTTCTTCCCTCCGGAGCCGTCCTGAAGCGCCGTGGCCACATACGGGGGTGTCTTATAATGCGGAGTGATGTTCGCTTCTGCTAGAGCTCTCCAGATTTCT
Source organism: Cirrhinus mrigala (assembly GCA_036247105.1). Taxonomy (NCBI): domain Eukaryota; kingdom Metazoa; phylum Chordata; class Actinopteri; order Cypriniformes; family Cyprinidae; genus Cirrhinus; species Cirrhinus mrigala. The sequence goes on along the minus strand of CM070026.1, from coordinate 20,223,757 downwards.
GGTTGCAGGTGATGCACACCCGCACAGGATGGTCCCAACCCCTGGAGGGCACGGCCCGGCGATCAGGGGAGCAGTCGTTACATACTCCTTGTCCACATGCACGGCAGTGATGGATAGAGAGACGGGCATTAAACTCACGCTGGCACTCGTGGCAGCAACGGATGTCTTGGTCGGGGACCCAATATGCTGGACGGGCGGCATCTTTTACCAGACCTAGTAAATGCATTTGATAATTTATATATGCTGATATTTCTGTGCAAGCATGTAATTGATGTGGTTACTTTAACAAGCCAAAGGTTTATAAGTAGTAAACGTTATAACAGATTGATACTCAACTGTATTTTTAGCTTGCGTTTATATTAGTAGTAACATACCGTCATGTTAACATTTTTATATGCTCTGAGAGGAGTGAAGAACTCACCGAGAGGGATGTCTATAGCAGTGACTACCGCTCCTAATGTGTTCTGAACAGCTTCTCCCACCTTCCTCGCGATCAGAGTTCCACCTTGCTCCTCTTCCAGCGCAGCATCCAGTAGTTCTGTGTGAGACCAGTTTTGATATTCATATTATGAATTGAAATGCAGCATGTCACAACATATTGCACCAGGATCTGACATCAAGTGTGTAGTACTTTCAAAATTATTCAAACCTGTGTAAGTTATACATTTTTTTAACACAATATTTAGCAAGGTGTTATTTAAGATATTAATGATCTCTCTGATTTGCATCATTGCACAGTAGATTATGATAAAACAATCACTTTTGAGCTTAATTCTTCATTAGTACTATCCATCTTTAATGTTTTTAAAAAAGTCTTTTCTGCTCATCAAAGCTGCATTTATTAGATTAAATACAGAAAAAACAATGTGAAATTTTATTGCAGTTTTAAATAGTGATTTTCTATATCAATATACTTTAAAATATAGATGCAAAAGCTAAATTTTCAGCATCATTAATTCAGTCTTCAGTGTCACATGCTCCTTCAGAAATCTTTCTAATATGCTGATTTATTATCAATGTTGAAAAAAGTTGTGCTACTTATTTATTTATTTAGGAACCTGTTATGTTAAATTGCAATAATATTTCGTAATATTACTAATTTCTTTTTTTTTTTTGATAAAATAAATGGAACTTTGAGCATAAGAGACTATATACATATACACATACATAAACACACACATACATATATATATATATATATACACATACCTTGCAGAATTTGCATACAAAATGCATGATATTTTTTTAGTACTGACCTGAATAAGATTTTTCACATAAAAGATAAGATATTTACATGTAGTCCACAACAGAAAACTGTTGAATTTACAAAAATAACACTGTTTAAAAGTTTACATGATACTTTATACTGTGTTGTTACCTGAATTCTTTTTTATTATAAAAAATAGTGATAGTTGTTCATGAGTCCCTTGTTTGTCCTGAACAGTTAAACTGCCTGCTGTTCTCCAGAAAAATTCTTCAGGTCCAACAAATTCTTTGGTTTTTCAGCATTTTTTGTGTATTTGAACCTTTTCCAACAATGACTGTGTGAATTTGGGATCCTTCTTTTCACACTGAGGGACTCAAATGCAGCTATTACAGAAGGTTCGAATGCTCACTGATGCTTCAGAAGGAAACACGATGCATTAAGAACCAGGGGTGAAAACTTTTGAAGAGAATGATATGTACATTTTTCTTATTTTGTTATGTTGTGTGTGTGTATATGTATATGTATATATGTATATATATATATTTATATTTATATATATATATTTATATATATAAATATTTTCACCGCCCGGCTCTTAATGCATCGTTTTTCCTTCTGAAGCATCAGTGAGCGTTTGAACCTTCTGTAATAGTTGAGTTACATATGAACATTTGAGTCCCTTAGTTGTCCTCAGTGTGAAAAGATGGATCTCAAAATCATACAGTCATTGTTGGAAAGATTTAAAATACACAAAAATGCTGAAAAACCACAACATTTGTGGAACCTGAAGGATTTCTCTGAAGAACAGTGGGCCGTTTAACTGTTCAGAACAAACAAGGGACTCATAACCAACAACTATCACTAAACAAAAAAAAAACAGAGCTGTGGATGATTCAGCTAACAACATGGCATTAAGAATCAAGTGTATGTAAACTTTTGAAATGGGTCATTTTTATAAATTCAACTACTATTTTTTTTTTCTTGTGGACCGTATGTAAACGTCTTATTCAGGTCAGTACTGAATAAAAATAACATGCATATTTTGGTCAAAATTTGCAGATTCTGCAAGGTGTGTGTAAACTTTTGACTTCAACTGTATTAGATAAATAGATAGATATTATGTATATATCTTCTGGGATACCTTCTGAGATTCCTCGGTTTTGAAAGCAGGCGTCACAGACCCGCACAGGCGCCAGACCCCAGCCTCTCTCAGGGACTGGCCGTGCCTTAGAGGAGCAACCATCACAGAAACCGTCTCCACAGGCCCGACAGTGGTGCTTCGTATCATTATCTTGGAATTCCACTCCGCAGTTTTTACATCTCTGGAAAAAGTTTTAGCATTTTAGTGAAGGCATCTCTTCATTAAAAAAAGCCACAATAAAATTGCCTAGCATTAAAACTCACAATGATGAGAGAATTGGGCTTCCAGTAAGCAGGAGCAATCTGGTCTGTTAACCAGGCGGTAACGGCTTTGGCAGGCTTGACGCTTAGCTCTGAAACAGACTGAGCCATATAGTTCACACCATCCAGCAGCCTCTGCGCGGCGTTGTTATTGTCCTTCAGGAATCCATCGGACTGAGACAAAAATGTGACATAAACAAAGCATTAGTTTTGCTATTTAAATAGTAGAAACATGGGAAAACCAGCAGATTGCTCTCACCCCTGGCCAGACATGCTGGATTTCAGTCCGAACCACTGTATCAACAGGGTCCTGGTTTCCATACCAGTATTGCCTACTTCTATAGATCACCGAACAGTTTGGACACTCGATCACATATCTGCAAAAGAAAACACTCAATTTAGTCCTGTATTTTTTTTAAACTAAATTAACTTACAAATATAAATTTAATAACACGACTCACCCAGACCAGGCGTATATAGCCAACCCAAACCATGGTGAGTCAGAGGATGCCGTCGTCTTTGGAACCACAATCACCTCTTTGCCACTCTCATAACATGCCTGGAATAACAGGTTTACACGCATAATGTCAGACCTGGCAGTCGCAGAGCGTGTCAGGGTCAGATCATGTGTTACATTGTTTATGACCTACCTTGCAGGTGTAGATGCGATTATCATAGTGGGCTGAGTAGCGGCAGCGGTGTTTAGCCTCATGCGCCACACCTTCTCGTAGGTGATTCATGCTGTTTTTGCAGCCTGAGCTAAAAAAAAAAAAAAAAAAGTATGAGAACTACATTTGTTTAAATATGTAATTTAGAACAGGTTTTAGGATGATATATATATATATATATGTGTGTGTATGTGTGTGTGTGAGACTTTTATTATGAAAGACATAATAAATTATAATGAAAGACATGCGTGAAGCTGTTGACATTTCTGTCAGATGCAGTTTAAGTAGGAAACACACGCTGCCCCGATTCAGTATCTGCGGCCAGATGAGATGTTGTCGGGCTTAATGTCAGAGTCATTATTCTATCGTTATTTTCGTGACTTATTACGAAATAAAAAGTCTCACACCTCAGAAAAACGCACTGTCCTATCAGGTCAGACGTTATAATGTGGTTGTAGCACGCACTCTGCTCGCAAATGCGGCGGCGCGCTGTGTCACTGTATTCACTATGAGCGTGCAACATGTGAAAGTACCAATAAATCACATAACTGGTTAAGTTACTTCGTGTGTTAGCTGTTTAGAATTTGCATTAAGGTATGACATTCTTACTATTCAGGAGCAGTTTCCATGTTTCATTAATCAACAGTTCATGTTAGTATTGTGTATTCATAACCCAAAAATGCCATGTTATTTTCACTTTGTGTAATTTTGTATGTTTAAATGACTGTGGTGGCTCATACCAACTTAACTGTATTAAAAACTAGGTTGGGACTGCTATTTAATAGCCTTACCTTAGGATGTTTATTCATCAGTATTAGTCATATTTTTACAATTTATGTGTATGTTAAATAAAGGGGGGTGGTACTTGTGTGTGTCAATTTTACTATAATTCTATCTTTTTTTTTTTTTTTTACCATATTTATTTCATTTTTGTTCCTCAAAATCAGCATAAAATGTCATAAAGAACACTGACAGATTCCATCTGAATCTTTGTACCCAAACTGTGTACCCAAATGACACTGTTATTTAACAAAAAAAATAAATAAATAAACTATCGTTTAAAGGTTTGGGGTAATTAAGATATATATTTTTAAAGAAATTAGTACTTTTATTCAGTAAGGATGCATTAAATTGATCAAAAGTGAAAGACAGTATAATGTTACATAAGTTGTACGTAATGGCTGAAGTGCATTTTAAAATACACTACCAGTCAAAAGTTTGATTTTTAATGTTTTTAAAGAAGTCTCTTTAGCTCACCAAGCCTGCATTTGTACAGCAAACACAGTAACATTCTGAAATGTACTATTTAAAATAACTGTTTTCCATTTGAATATATTTAAAATGTAATTTGTATTATTATTATTTTATTGTTATTATGTTGAAAACAGCTGAGCAGAATTTTTTGAGTTTTTTTGATGAATAGAAAGTTCAGAAGAACAGCATTTATCTGAAATAGAAATGTTTGTAACATAATCAATTAAGGCATCCTTGCTAAACCGAAGCATTAATTTTTATTATTTCTTTTCTCAAAAAAAAAAAAAAAAAAAAAATATATATATATATATATATACACACACACAAATATAAAATATTGATAATAATAAATGGTTTTTGATATTAGAATGATTTCTGAAGGATCATGTGACACTGAAGACTGGAGTAATGATGCTGAAAATTTTGCTTTGATCACAGGAATAAATTACATTTTAAAATATTCAAATAGAAAAAAATTTTAAATAGTAAAAATATTTCAAAATACTTTTTGCCATACTTTGGATCAAATAAATGCAGGCTTGGTAAGCAGAAGTAACTTCTTTAAAAAAAAAAAAAAAAAACATTAAAAATCTTACTGTTCAAAAACCTTTGACTGGTAGTGCATATTACAATAAAAACTGTAATTATATTTCAGAATATTTAAAAAATGGTAAACAGATTTGAAATCAGAAGTGGAGTGATTCCTGAGATGTTATGACTTACCCACAGCTGAGGCAGATGCTGGAGCAGGTAAAGTATTCATCTGGAAAGAAAGAGTTGCTTGCCAGATGCTCATCAGGAATCTCTCCACTGAAGCATTCACTCAAAGCCTGAAGAACAAGAGCTTGATCAGCGACACAAACTACTGTACATTAAAATTCATACCTAGAAATAGTACACGTGTCCCATGGAATATTTCAAGGTCAGAGCTCAAGAATTTCAAATAGTCATGTGACAAAAAAAGGCTGCCTTAGTAGACTAAACACATAACAGAAAAACTAATGTGTGCCTTCTGTAAAGGTCTGAAGAAATGTCACTGGAAACATCAATTAGATAAAAGTGTTACTGAGCTTATCAAAGAAAAAAAATACCTGCAAGGCTTTGTAGATGACACCGGCAGACCGTGGAGATCGTGTAGTGTTGTTGTCTAACTGCTGCTCCACGCTGCGCAGAAGACCGCTGAAGTCAGTAGGAGGGTTGTGGGTTCGAGTGCCCCGGTACTGAATAGAGCTAAATGCTTCCGGAAAGAGGCCAAGCTTTCTGAAACGCTCCTGAAGAAGCCGCTCGGCTGATTCTGATGGCTTGTCTATAGTGGGTGTAAGAGGGAAGTATTACACATTAACTATTTCTTCTTACCTTATCTATTTCTGTGTCATTCCTAACTGATTATTGTTGAGTGCAAAGGACAGAAAAATGGAAAACATCCAAAACTTAGTAAACTGACCTGAGCCTAATAACTTAGTGTGGACTGTCTCATGGAAGATTATAACGGCAGGACCCAGAGTCGAAAGGGGCACGTCCAAACCACAGCGTGCAGTTGTGGCTTTCAGCTCCTTCGTGAAATGCTTTAGATACGCATCTGACGCATCTCCAAGAAACTTGAAAAGATCATCATGCAGCCGGTCAGCGTGTGTCCGATAGATGACCAGATCGGAGACTGCGAGCACCTTCAGGAGGAGACGGGTTCGCTGGCCTTGGTTAGTTCCTGCCCCTAGGAGTCCCTCTGTGTCAACAACCACCACCTTATGAACAGGGTCCATTGCTGCCCACACCCCAACGGTGCAGGATTCCTGGGTTGGAGATGTCTTGAAAACTTCACGACCCAAAAAGAAAGTATGATTCAGGGTGTGGGATTTGCCTTCTCCGGTGTTGCCGAAAATGGACACCACCTTCAAGAGCTCTTCGGGCCTGCAGCCTAATTTCCTCACAAACTCCTCCTCATCCTTCACCTGTTCAGATTGTGGATATTGATATGTTGTTTAATAATGAGCTACATTTTACCTCAATCTGTATCACAGATTTTCCTTGTATCACAGTTTTTCTACAACAGCTACATAAAATAGTAATTTTAAAAAGTTTATGCTCAATAACTTGATTTTAAAACCAAAATTGGTCATAATTTTCTTCCAACAAGTATTAACAATGGAAGAAAAAGAATCATTGCCTGTCACAATGCAATGTACAGGCTAAAACTTGGTCTGGAACAACATAATTAAGTGGAGCGGAGTGACAGCTTAAGACGTTCTAAGATCACTCCACTCCAAAGCCACGCCATGTTTTCCACTTTTCAATCCGCCTGACTAGTGAGAAAAAACTTGCTTGGAGTGATCATGAATCTACGGAAGCCCGTTTCCGCCACTGAATAAAAAAAAAAAAAGGCTTTGCGACTTTTTTTCTCAGAATTGTGACTTTATTTTCGAGATATAATTACAATTCTGACTTTTTTCTCATAATTGTATGATATAAACTTGCAATTCTGACTTTATAACTCCCAATTGTGAGTTTATATCTCACAATTACGAGAAAAAAGTCAGAATTGCGAGCAATTCTGACTTTTTTTCTCAGAATTGACTATTTCTAAAACTCGCCATTGCAAGTTATAAAGTCAGAATTGCGAGTTTGTATCACATAATTCTGAGAAAAAAAGTCAGAATTGAGAGCTGTAAACTCGCAATTGCGAGAAAAAAAGTCAGATTGCAAGATATAAACTTATACAATTCTGACTTTATAACTCGCAAATGCAAGTTTATATCTCACAGTTCTGACTTTTTTCTGAGAATTGTGACTATTTCTAAAACTTGCAATTGTGAATTATAAAGTTAGAATTGCGAGAAATAAACACGAAATTCTGACTCTATAACTCCCAATTGCAAGCTTATGTCTCACAATTACGAGAAAAAAAGTCAAAATTGCGAGTTCTGACTTTTCTTCTCGCAAATGCGAGTTTATTTCTCAAAAGAAAAAAGTCTGTAAACTCTAAAGTCGTAATTGTAAGAAAAAGTCAGAATTGCGAGATATAAAGTCGGATGTGTGAGAAAAAAAGTCAGATCTTACAAAAGTTTATATCTCGCAATTCTGACTTTTTTCTCAGAATTGACTATTTCTTAAACTCGCAATTGCGAGTTATAAAGTCAGAATTGCAAGAAATAAACTCACAATTCTGACTTTTGTGAGTAACTCCCAATTTCAAGTTTATATCTCACAATTACGAGAAAAAAGTCAGAATTGCAAGTCTGTACCACGCAATTGCAAGAAAAAAAAAAAGTAAAAACTGAGTTTGTGTAAGAATTCTGAGAAAAAAAAGTCAGAATTACGAGCTGTAAACTCGCAAATGTGAGAAAAAAGTCAGAATTGTGAGATAAGTCGCAATTACCTTTTTTTGATTCAGTGACAGAAACGGGCCTCCATATGAATCTCTGTATAATTCGTTATTCAATTTTTAAAAAAATCCAAATTCGGAAAATCTAATTGTCTCATTATCTATTTTCAGATACAGTATTTGGAAAAAATATATAATATCAATATAATATCAATTTAGAATAAAAAAAAATCACACAAATCCGTTTCCATTTGCCAGATCCATTCCCAATTTTCCAAAAAAAAAAAAAAAAAAAAAAAAAGGGTGTGGCTTCAGTCAATTAGCTTCGTAATGAGTACCCTCAGCCAATCAAATTTGAGGACCAGAACTAACTCTTGTATAAAAGTGAAAACAGTTCCAAAGTACAAAGGTTACACAAGCTGACTTACTTGCATATCTTCCTTTTCATCCACTAGAAGAAAACTGCTGACTTTCTCCAGTTTAGCTTTCAACGCGTCCAGCTGTTCATCCCCAGTGCTGCAGTTCTTCTCGACGGGTTTCGAGGGAGGATAGGCGGTGAGAGGGTGCTTCCTTTTACTGACCCCGCTGTGAGTCCGTTTTTGACAGTCCAAACACAGGTTGATTTTACATCCCTGACAGCGGACCACTGCTCTCAGCCGCCCCCCGTTCGGAACACCGCCGTCCCCTTTACATGAGTCGCAGTAGGGTACGTGGCCAGGTGAGATTCGGATCCTGTCGTGGTTCCTCATGCGCTCCTGACGGTGGAGCTCCAGCTCGCAGCGGGCGCATTGCAGGCTGCCGCATTCGTCGCACTCGAAGGCGGCCTCGTCGGAACCACCGCAGGCGTAGCTCTCCTGACAAACCAGGACGCCGTTCACCCCCTTCTCCACCGACGAGCCCTGACTGCTCATTATACGTCTAAATATAAGAGCGAGGTAGCGAACCGAACGGAAGCAACCGAATTCAAAGTACTAAAGTCCCTGTGTAAACACACTCAGTAGATACTCCTCAAAGTTGAACCAACTAACTTACAGTAGAGACCAACCTAAATGTGCAATCAACGAGAGATGATATAATGCCTCAAATATGATTTTAAACAAAATATCTCACTCGTTTGCCTTGAATTTCATTGGAATTCAAAATGTGATGTGTCAAATTATGACACTGGCTTAAAATCAAATATTCAATATGAACTATAAATAGATCAGTTGACATCCGTATAGCACTGGCACTAGGTCAAGCTTGTCTAGCTTTCAGGTTGGTTTTAAAGTGATCAAGCAGTCTAAAGTGTCTAAACGTACAAACTACAAGCAACAACCATCGACATGTATTTATTGGCAGGTGTAAACACTAAGAAAACAGCTACATTCGGGTGGTGTTATCGTCCTGGGCTTTGTTACTCAAGCTAGCTAAGCTTAGCATACGTGTCTGTAAAAACACCTCCAATTTCAAAGACTACAAATACTATGGGGTTAGAAATATGACTAATGCAGCTGAATTAACAATTGTTTAGTATCGTACAGACTGTCCTTAAAGTATGTTCACCCAACAAGACATTGATCAACACAGCTTTGACCGAACAAAACAAGCTGATTTCGAGCCAGAATCACACCGCAGTTTTCATCAAACAAGCTGCTGAATTCCCTGAAACATCGCACACGACAACGACCCTTTGATAAACACAAATTAATAAGCCGGTTGATGTCAAGATTACTGTTTTTTTCCCCACCAGCTTGTAAAATGATTCCCCTCCCCGGTAGATTCGGGTGAATGTTGTTGCCAGGTCAGATCAGCTGATCGGCTTGTTTTCACTGGAGCGGAAGTCGAAAGTTACCAGCTGCAAAGCAGGATGGGAAACGGAGTCCACTCTCCACGCAAGCAAAACTTACTTGTAGGATGTGGCAGAAGAGTTGCGGTGGGGAAAGGTCAACAGCTATGATTTCAAAAACAAGATGGTGCAAGAGGAACACCTTTGGGAACATATGAGGGGACAGAATAATAACCCACTGGGCGTTCCTATCTGAAGTGTGCTTAATATTATGTGCACATTTTAGTGTACTTCAAATCTTAGTGTACTTCAAGTTTAAAAAACTGTACTTTCAGCTAATATTAATAAAATAAAGTTGTTTCTTAATACTTTTTAAAAAAGTGCATTTTGTAATGTCAAATTATTTTTTTAAAGTACATTTCAAATGATTTAATCTTTTCTTGTGCTTTAAAGAAGTACACTTGATATGTAGACTAAGATATCAAATCATGTGGAGTACTTGATTAAAAGTTTTAACTGTGTTATTTAATGCTAGATTTAAAGTTTAAGCTTTCATTACTATACACTTTAGTTCAAACTACAATTCACTGAATATTATTTCTGTAATGAGTACTCTTTTTAAGAACTGTCCTAAAGTGTAAAGTCCCTTGTGTTCATTTTCACCAAGATTATGCTGTTTAAAAAGTCACTTATCACTAGTAAACATCTTTGAATGGACTATATTCAGACAACATTTATTTTTTCGCTAATGAAAGTGAGGATCTAAAGGACAGACATACAGACCATTCTAAACTTTATACTGTCTTATACACTGCCATTCAAAAGTTTGGGTTCAGTAAGATATATATATATATATATATATATATATATATTAGGGCTGTCAAACAAATAATCGCAATTAATTGCAAACAAAATAAAAGTTTGAGTTTGCCTAATAAATGTGTGTACTGTGTGTAATTATTATGTATATATAAATACAAACAAATTAATTTATATATTTAAGACAAATATGTTATTTATGTACACAATATTTTTATTTATAAATAATATAAATTATATACAAATTATAATAAATACATACACTTGTAAATATTTCTCAGATATATACATGAATGTGTTTGTATTTATATATATGCAATAATTACACACAGCACACACATATTTATTAGGCAAACTCAAACTTTTACAGCCCTAATATATATATATATATATATATATATATATATATATATATAATTTTAAGAAGTCTCTTATGTTCAAAGTTCCATTTGTTTGATTAAAAGTTTTAAATATTTTAAAAATTTTTGCTATTTAAAATAACATTCTATTTTAATATGATTTAATTTGATACAAAGTTGAATTTTCATTAGCCACTACTCCAGTCTTCAGTGTCACATAATCCTTCAGAAATCAATCTAATATGCTGACTTATTACCAATTATCAATGTTATTCTTTGATGAATAAAAAGTTAAAAAAAAAAAAATGAATTTATTATATGGTCTTTATTGTCACATTTTTAAAAATCAATTTAACACATCCTTGCTGAATAAAAGTATTAATTTCTTTCAAAGAAAGGAAACATTTACTGACTCCAAACTTTAAACGGTAGTGTAGATTGTTAGAAAAAAAAAAGAAAAAAAAAGAAATATAAATATATATATATATATATATATATATATATATATATATATATATATATATATATATATATATATATATATATATATATATATATAAAAGCTGAAAACTCAGCTTTGCATCACAGGAATAAATTTTAATTTTAAGTCAATTAAAATAGAAAACTACTATTTTAAACTGCAATAATATTTTACAATATTACTGTTTTTTTCTGTGTTTTCAATTAAATAAACAACCTTGATGAGCAGAAAAGACTTCTGCAAAACATAAAAAATCTTATTGATCCCAAACTTTTGAATGGCAGGGTATATGGTTGTAAAAAATCGCATTACATAGAAAACTTGTCTAATTTTTACAATGTTATTTAGATTTTTTTTATTTATTTTTTTTAAACATGCATTTAAAATAAATGTCTGACACCCAGGTGCACAACAGTAGCAACAACCTACTGAACTGACCGTTTAACTCTAATTTTTAATCGCGTAAAATTAAATAATAGGCCTAACCGCCCTGAAAAAGGTCAATTAGAACGAATTCTTACATTTTCCACACCCCAGTCCAGTAGGTGGCGGAAAATACTTTTTTAGTAATGTTACAACGACATACTCCATATGAAGAAGATTCTGTTTGTTGTCAAATGACTGTTAAACCAAAGCTTTTTAATCCTAAATGCTCATTCATATAATGTTCTGACGGTGATCAACATGGCCGAGGAAGAGTTCACAGACATAAATGGCAACTCGATTTCTTTAGACTGCCAAACTCACTCAGCATTTTGCAGAGAGTTTACAGTTACCTCACCGAAACTGTCCTTGCGCAAGGTGATGGTCTACACCTGCTTTATATGGTTATTTGCTTATGCTGTATTTTTCTTCACCGAGGTAAGAACATTTTACACTGCAAAAATATGAACTCGCATGAACCTAAAACGAGTCTATTCTACTACTAATGACTTTATAATGTATAGAACACGACTGTCCTGTCGAGTGCCATCATCCTCACTCTGGCTGGGATGATGATTCATATTCACTTCGTGAAGGTGGACCACGAGACCCTCCTTATAATCGGTTCCCTCGGTGTCCAGCTATCTTCATCTTACGCATCTGGACGAGAAAGCACGATCTTCATTGAAATGAGCAAGCTGAAAGACATTGTCATCAACGAGGCTGTTTATATGGTAAACACAACCGTTTTCTCTAGTGACTTGTGACATTGTGATCTGGAAGTAGTCAAAAATAATCACCCCATGTATGTTTCCACCTCAGCACAGCATTATATACTATCTGTGCATTCTGATCAAGGACCCAGCAGATCCTGAGACGGTGAGCAGTGTTGTCCCTCTTTTCCAGGTATGAAGCAGCTGTTGTTGTTCTATTGCAAAAGGAAAATTATAGGAATCTTTGACATGTCAGTCTGTAAATTAACATGTTGCATTCTTCCGCCAGAGTTCAAAGCCTCGGCTGAATTGTTTGGTGCAAGTGTACAGAAGCTGTCAGGAGATTCTAGCACAATCCAGATGACGCCGAGGTAATGGTACGTTATGCTTCATACTATACATGTTTTACATAATTGACATAGCTATGTGTCTATAAATGCTTTATGGCTCCATTTTCTTTTACTCTACAGAGTCTTTCTGTGAAACAAGATAAAGATCGGAAACCCCAAGAATAAACCATAAGCGTATTATTGGTAATTTTTGTATTGTCACCCACACTAAATTTTTCTGTTACATGTAGTGGTTTGTTAAATATAATCTTATTGACTACAGTAGACTTTATTTAAAAACAAAAACATTGTTTTATGATCAGACATTTCATATTTGTTAGTGTTTTTAACATTTTTTTTATATTAGTTAAGTACACTCCTGATTTTGGATGTTTATTTAAAATTCGTAGTAAATGTTTTAAATATTTTCGGTAACACTTTACATGAAGGTTCATTAGTTAACTACATTAGTTAACGTGAACTAAGTATGTATAATATGTCTACAGCATTTATTAATCTTAGTTAAACAATAAACGACTATTTTTATTAACTAACATTAACAAAGATTAATAAATAGTGGAATATATGTATTGTTCATTGTTCGTTCATGTTAGTTAATACATTAACTAATGTTAACATATGACGCCTTATTGTAAAGCGTTGCCCTATTTTCTATATTAATATTGCAATGAAAATAGATGATTGTTTTTCCTTCTGATTCTGACCTGAATTAGCCACTAGGGGGACATGTGTGCCAATTTTTGATAATTGGAATGAAATCACTTTGTTATAATATTAATGATTTTCTATTTTAGTATTTTAACTGTATGACTTTTAATTAGTCATCTTGTTAGTAATTTATTTTTTCCTATTAAAAAATCAAAGTGAAAAAATGAGCAATAAAACAGTTTTAATAAAAATTGTAATACTCATTTACTTAAAAACAATACATAAAATTTTATGTGTTTTAAAAAACAAAAAATGAAAAAGTATGGTGAATCAGTGTGTTATTCAGATCTTTTTTGGCCACCATTGTTGTAGGTCACTTGAGGGATTATGCTAATCCATCTCATTTACTTTTTGTTGGGTCAGCATTTAATTGTGTTCCTGCTTTTGTCTTTTTATCCAAAGCAGTTTATGTCTGAGAGTTAGCATACAGACTCAACTCACTGTATGTTCATCTGAGCTCTTATTGCAGAAGCTTCTGAGTTCCTTAAAAATGAAGTTGTTGAATTAAGATATTTTATCAATGTCTGAATTACATTTAAATGTTATAAATAGGAAGTGGAAATGTATACTGTGGTTGTATGTACCAAGTAAATGCTTTCTGGAGGTCAGACAACAGAAGGCGAGTGCAGCTTTCTTGCAATATCGGTTTCACTGTATTTCTGGTCTGCAGCTGTTATGAACATCCATCACACTGTAGATCTTACTGTGGTTTTGTAGAACACAAAGCTTTTTTTGTTGGTGTGTTTATCTTAATTTAGAATTCTGCTAACTTTTACATATTCTGAGGAAATGTTTTCCATGCCACCTCCGTGTTATTTAAATATTCTGCAAGTTCCTTGTAGGAACTCGCTGCCTGTTGCATAGAGGCATGTTAGAGTTGTCATACAAGTTTACCCATTTGAGGGAAAAGGAAAGAGAAACCACCCATGTTTATTTGTTTTTACACACAGTGAAACATTCCCTTTACTTTTAAAAGCAACTGTCAGCAATGATTAAGACAATTTCCCTTTGTGCTTAAATGAAAATACTAAGATCAGTACAATATGTTTAAATGACAGCAAATCTGTCTTTGTGTTGATTACGCAAGAATATTTTGTTTTTGGTTTACAGTGAGGAACTTGAATGGATAAAAGCAGCTAGGGCCAATTTGTTATTGTTAAATATTCACTTTTTTTTCCCCAATAGTATATAGCCACAAGTTTCAACAATATTTGTGTTAACCTGGTTTTAGTGTGAAAAATGGTCACTGACCTTTTCTGTGTGTTTGCATATATTTTAAAGTGTCATTTGTGATGGCAAAGCCGTTACTTCAGTCTTCAGTGTCGCATGATCCTTCAGAAATCACTTTAACATGCTGATTTGCTGCTCAAGAAACATTTCTTATTTTTAACAATATTAAAAACAGTTGTGGTGCTCAGTATTTTTTGGAAACTTGGATAATGTGAACATTTTTTTTCAGGATTCCTTTATGAATATAAAGTTTAGAAAAGCATTTAGTTGAAGTAGAAATCTATTGTAACATTGTCTTTCCTGTCCTTTTAGATCAATTTAATGCATGCTTGTTAAATATAAATATTCATTAAAAAAATAAATAAATAAAAATGCTGACCCCAAACGTTTGAACGGTAGTGCACATCCAATTTCCACCTTTTTCCCATGTCACTGTAAAATGACAGTAAAAATTATGAGCTTTACAGCTTTAATAATACACCATTTTTAACAGAGGACACGTACACGTACACTACTAGTCAAAAGTTTTTGAATAGTAAGATTTGTAATGTTTTGTAAAGTCTCTTCTGCTCACCAAGCCTGCGTTTATTTTATCCAAAGTACAGCAAAAACAGTAAAATTTTGAAATATTTTTTCTATTTAAAGTAACTGTTTACTATTTGAATGTAATTTATTCCTGTGATTTAAAAGCTGAATTTTTAGCATCATTACTCCAGTCATATGATCCATCAGAAATCATTCTAATATTCTGATTTGCTGCTCAAAAAAAAACTTTATTATTATTATTATTAGTAGTAGTAGTAATAGTAGTAGTAGTAATATTATGTTGAAAACAGCAAAGTAGAATTATTTTCAGGTTTCTTTGATGAATAGAAAGTTCAGAAGAACAGCGTTTATCTTAAATGGAAATCTTTTGAAACGTAAATGTTTTTATCATCACTTTTGATCAATTTAAAGCATCCTTGCTTAAAAGAAAAAAAAACTGTATGTTTATATTGTAAATATTTATAATAATATTAATAAAAATGTTTATTGAACAGCAAATCAGCATATTAGAATGATTTCTGTAGGACCATGTGACACTGAAGACTGGAGTAATGATGCTGAAAATGTAGCTTTGATCACAGGAATAAATGACATTTTAAAATATATTCAAATAGAAAGCAATTATTTTAAATACTAAAAATATTTAACAGTATTATTGCTTTTGCTGTATTTTGGATCAAATAAATGCAGGTGAGCAGAAGAGACTTCTTCAAAAAAAAACTTACTGTTCAAAAACTTTTGACTGGTAGTGTATTAAATAAAAAAAAAAAAGAAGTCCTGACCCCAACTTTTGAATGGTAGTGTACATCCAGTTTACAGCATGGTCACGTCATTGTAAAATGACAGTAAAAATTACGAGCTTTACAGCTCTAAAAACACACATATTTTAACAAAGACAGATGTAACTGATTTTATACAATTTATTTTTTAAATTTCATAACAAGCTTTGAATTTCCTTTTAAATCCTCCAAAAATTGACCCCATTTGCATACTTTATCAGTGCCTTATTGCTCCCTTTTTTTTTTCTTTTTTTTTGGAGAACACTAAAAACAAAAAAACTAAAAACAAGTCTTATTTGCAGTAATCAACACTGTATTCCAAATGCTCTCAATTGGGCTTAACTCATATTGAAGTCAAGCTTGGGCCCGAATAGAACCCAAAGGTCAGAGTTCAGAGACCTTGTTGTTATTCAAATACTGTTTCCCATGTTGCATTGCTTCAATCCCCTCCGACCATTTGGAATAACCATTCCCATAGAGGCTGTGAAAACAACTCAGGGGTTTGAAATGATCCTGTTAGGTTGCTGTGAAGATGCTCCTGACAGGATAATCATCCCTCCCGGAGGTGCGAACCTCCCAGGAACTCTGCTCGGGGGGTGTCAGTTGGGGGGGGGGGGGTTAGACCATCCTACACCCTGCAGCCACCTAACGGAGCACATCGTAAACAAGCCGTGAGCACTTTTCCAATGAATTAAACTTAGTATAACAATAAAAAATCAGGGTGTTTTGCTGCTCGGATTGACTTGTTTACACTGCGTCTTCATGACCCGGTTAAATGACGTTAACCACAGTTTATATTGTTGTGTATACATAAACACTCTAGAGGCACGTGAACTCTCTTGGTTTATAAACTAAAGGACTTAAGTAATAAAACTTGACATTTTCAACTCAAGTGGGAGGAAGCCTCCTTAAAAGCTCTGCTTTGGGCTTTCACACGCAAAGGATAGTACATAAGGTGTTCTTTAAGGAACCCAAAAATGGTTCTTTAACTGTGAAAACCCACTTTTGGATTTAAACCGAGACCCTCGTGAGTGGAATTTAACGGCCACATCTGATTGCCTGAAGGATGGGCTGTTTTTGGAGGGAAAACACTTGTGTGGGAAGGGTGCAGGAACCCCGCTGTGATGGGAGTTCCCCTCCCGACACTACTTTGCCTCCCTGTGGACTTTTACTATGTGCTAAGGTGTAACATTCACAGGCCATGAGGCAACACAAAAACACCCTGGTGATAGAATATGGACCGCTGGAGCAACTCCCTTCTCCAGCTGTAATCTTCCTCTGGCCGCTAATTTTTTGTACGCAGTTGCTCATGGGTTGGACTTAATTATGTTACCGGGAAGTGGCATAAACCCTCCCTAAACTGTGTTTGTGTGCTTTTTTGTATTGTGTGATAACAAATGCAAATAGTGCTGAGTTACACAATGTGGAAAACCTCAACGCATCTGCTTCAGTTATTGACTTCAGATATGCAAATATAGCAAATATTAACTTGTTCAGGATATAAAAAAAATTTGGTGGGCATTATAAAGCCTTTGAAAAAGGAGAAGCTTTGATAGTTTTATCCAGGAAGCTATACTGCTGTGTTTTTCAATGCTCTCCATCCCCCATACCTCTCTGAATAACAAAACTCTTACTGGAAATTCAACCAGAAAGCCCACCCCTTCAGCCTCAAGTTTTCATTTGAATCTTGGCTCTAAACTCTCTAGCTTTTCTTGATAAACGTGTGCAGAAACATAGGACAGGTGCTGCGGCTATGCGTCTTTTGTTACCTGAACTGACCCGTGGGAACTCGGCGGCGTCTTCTGCCTTGCCTTGCAGTTTATTTGTTAAAGTAGTCTGTTATAAAATGTCTTTTTTCAGCTTTGCAGAGTTAGGTACTTAAGCGCTCTCTTTTTCCCTGAGGTTGTTTTGAACTGTGCATTTTCCATCTGCCTCGCTGTGAACCTTCACCTAGAAATATCCACCAGATATCCTCTTAAATTAATTTCTCAAGGTTGCTACTGCCAAGCCACTGAGAACGGCAGAGAGGGAATAAACAGCAGTTTTTGTGATAGTAGGTCACGCAGTAATGAAGCAGAAAGATGAGGCTATTAGGTCATTATAATAAAATGAAAATAACAATATGGTAGTGACATAATTTTTGTTAAAATCTACACCCCAGATGTTATTGTATATAATCTGTTGGGAATGCATTCTTGAGGTCAAATGTGAGAACTAATACACAAAATACTTTTTGTAAATTAAATTTATAATATATAATATATTATATATGTATATGTATGCGTGTGTATATATACAGTAGTCAACATTTGAAGTGGATCAAAACCTTGTCCAAAACAGCCAAAACAATACCCATTCTTGTCTTAGGACAACTTTGATGGACTTTTTTGATCCACTTCGAATGTTGACTACTGTGTATATATATATATATATACATACATACACACACTCACACACACACATATATATATATATATATATATATATATATATATATATATATATATATATATATATATATATATTGCCGCTCAAAAGTTTGGGATCAGTAAAATTTTTAATGGTTTTTTTTCTCATTTATTTGATCAAAAATACTGAGAAAAAAAACAGTAATATTGCAAAATGTTCTTACAATATAAAATAATGGAATGCATTCTTGAGGTCAAATGTGAGAACTAGTAAACAAAATACTTTTTCTAAATTACCTTTGTAATATATTAAATTTGACATATATACACTGTTGCTCAAAAGTTTGGGATCAGTAAGATTTTTTATGCTTTTGAAAGACATTTCTTATGCTCATCAAGGCTCGTTTATTTGATCAGAAATACAGAAAAAAGTAATATTGCAAAATGTTATTACAATATAGAATAATGGTTTTTATTTTAAAATATAATTTATTCCTGTGATGCAAAGCTGAATTTTTTCTTGTCACATGAATCTTTAGAAAATAAATTTATTTTTTTTTTTAATGTGACCCTGGACCACAAAACCAGTCATAAGTAGCACGGGTATATTTGTAGCAATAACCAATAATACATTGTATGGGTCAAAATTATTGATTTTTCTTTTACGCCAAAAAATCATAAGGATATTAAGTAAAGATCATGTTCCATGAAGATATTTTGTACATTTCCTACCGTAAATACATCAAAACAAAATTTTTGATCTGTAAAATGCATTGCTAAGAACTTCGTTTGGACAACTTTAAAGGTGATTTTATTAAGATTTTGAATTTTTTTTTTTTTTTTGCACCCTCAGATTCTAGATATTCAAATAGCTGTATCTCGGTCAAATATTGTCCAATCCTATCAAACCATACATCAATGGAAAGTTTCTCAATTTGACTGGTTTTGTGGTCCAAGGTCAAAATTCAGCTTCAAACTGAATTTAAAAAACATAAATTGTAATATTATTTTACCGTATATTAGTTTTTATTGTATCACATAAATGCAGCGGTGGTGAGCATAAGAGACGACTTTCAAAAACATAAATCTCACACAGCTCAAACTTGTAAACGGTAATACATATATGTCATTACATGTTTATCATACATTGTCAGATGTCATTAAAATGTAACTTTCTTTCTGAAAGGTACTTTAAAAACTAGCTTAAAACATTGCAGCAGATGTGCGTCATTTCCTCGAGGATTATGTTAATTTGTAAACCCCTGTTTCATTGGAGCTTAATCACCTCTTGATATCATTGTTTAAGTCTTTGGAAGCGGATGTTGATGTGTTAACTCAGCTCTCTTCTCACATTACCTCACCAGCAGTTAGCTGATCTGAAGGCTGGGCCGACAGGGTAGATGTTCTTCCAGTCAAACCGGCTCTTTTGACTCAGTGCCTTTTAAGTTGAGAGGTGAGAGAGAGAGCTTGTAAAGCCGGTCAGGTGAGCGTTCGCTTTGTTAACAAATCTTAAGCCTCGTGCAGACATCGGTTTAAATCATCAGTTTACCTCTTATCAACGACCTTTGGACTGAATATGCTTTATGCTTGCATCAGAGTCACCGTGTGTGTCTTCATAGCTTGGTTAAATTTGACATTTGTGGAGCGGGATAATGCTGAACGTTCACTCATTTGTAGAGGGGAATTTGTTTGTTGTGACATCATGCTGTTTTTATGAATGCTAACAAACAATTTTTATCTTCTGCGTTGAAGGAACGCTGTTATCAGCTTATTTTCCTACTAGTTTGGATGTATTGGTGCTTCCGTGTAACACACATCAGTGTCTTTTTTTATCATTTATCAATGAAAAATATGTGAAGCTTCTTCAGAAAACTCTGATGGCTCCCATTCTTTCAGACTGAGTAAACAAGAACCAGTCAAGTTTAGCCATCTAGTAGATGTCATTGGAAGCACAGCTGACCCACATGCCGGTCCTGCATGCATTACATTCTTACAGTAATACTACGATTAGAGCTGACAAATGATAACACTGATATCTGAGCTGTCCCAGATCATTCTGACAAAGGATTATAAGGCTCTTGTACATTTCCTTTTCTTAGCTCAGTGTCAAGAACTTAATCTGACTTCGACTGATAGCAGTGTTCAGCAGCAGTGGCTTTCTACCTTTCTTTAACTGCTTACAAATAGCCATGGTGTTACCTCACTAATGAGAAATGCAATAAAGCAAAAAAAAAAAAAAATATATATATATATATATATATATATATATATATATTTATGAAGTCATCGGTTAAGGAGATGCAAGGTACTTTCCCAAAACATTTTTGTTTGAACAATGTCTTGTATTTTTTTCCTGGTTCCGCCTGTCAGCCAATCAGAATTAAGCATTCTAGAGTGAATGGCAGAACTATGACATGTTCAAGTTAAAAATGGTTACACCAACTATACAGTTAAAGGGATAGTTCACCCAAAACTGAAAATTCTGTCATTAATTACTCATCTTCATGTCATTCCAAACTGTAAGACCTTTGTTCATCTTCACAATCCGAAAGCTTTCTGACCCTATTAGACAGCAATGCAACTGACACGTTCAAGGCCCAGAAAGGTAGTAAGGACATCATTAAAATAGTCCATGTGACATCAGTGGTTCAACCGTAATTTTATGAAGCTACAAGAATACTTTTTGTGCACAAAGAAAACAAAATAACGACTTTATTCAATAATTTCATCTCTTCCGTGTCAGTCTTCGACACACGTTCATGAGAGTACTATGACGCGTGCATATGGTGCTGCTGACACAGGAGCCAGCGTTCTGACGTAGAACCTGGGTGCACTGCGCCTTGTTTACAAGCCGAGAAAGACGCACACTGTACATAAAACAGTCTTCGTAAACATGTCTGAAGATTTCGCAGAGAGGATGACAAAATTTTTTAATCAGAATATACCTGATCTCATGATAAAAACGTACCTGTGGGAACTTTTTCACAAGACGCAAAATACGACATACATATCACTGCAGTTTCCAACAGAAATGAACACTAGAGGTGGTAAAACAGCAAGCACTTGTAATCATTTTCGCTTGCTCAGTAGCTCAGCTGGCATAGAATTGGACTTAGAATCCAATTGCGGAATCCTTGGGTACAATTCCTGTGAAAAACATGACTCATGATGAAAGAGCTAAAAGATGAGAGATGGAAAAACAAGCTAAAATGGCATGAGATTGTGTTTTCCATTACATTCGCTTTTGTTCATACTATCGAGCAGGTTTGCTACATTGTTTTAAAACGTCACGGAGCATTAGAGTTATAGTGCCGCTCAAGAGACATTTCGAGCCATAACTGTGGTGACATGCAAAACCAACGTCACTTAACACGTTCATCTGTTCCGGGGGGAAAAAAACAAAACACTCATTTAGTGAGACGTTATTTTTGTTTTCCTTGCTCAACTATTCTCATAGCTTCAAATCATTACGGTTGAACCACTGATGTCACATGGACTGTTTTAACAATGTCCTTACCAGTGATGGGAATATCGGCGTTACAAACAAATGGCGTTACCAACTGCATTACTTTTTTCAGTAACGAGTAATCAAACATTTCCCCGTTACAATGCCGTTACCGTTACTGACAATAAAATGCGGCGTTACTTAAGCTCACTGAAGTGGTTTTCATCCTAGTAGGCTCTCTTTCAGCCATATATGTAGGATCTGCAAAGGTGTGTTCTTCCTCTGAGATAAATTCCGGCTTATTCCTCAGCGCATGTTCTTCCAGAAATGAAAAGTACCTGAGATGACCTTAATGAATGTTCACGTTTGTTTACAGAGGCGGTGTGGGCGTTTACCCACATGTCTGCACGTCTCATGTGGATGTTTAAAACATTCAAACATTTGAAAAGTGGAGCCTCTCATTGGTCTGATTACAGATAATGAGTTTAGATGGGAAAAACTGGAGCTTGTGTTGGTATCATACGGATTAATTTATTAAAGAAAATATGTTTTTCTTTTTGGACTTCACTTCATTTAAAAGTTGACATTTGAAACTATCTATATATATATATTTCTCATGTCTTTGCAGGTATTTACTGAGATTCAGGTTGTTTTATTTACAAGTCTGTGAAGAGAGGCGACGGAGACCAGGGTTGCCAGGTTTTCACAACAAAACCTGCCCAATTGCTACTTAAAACTAGCTCAAAAAGGAGTCCATATGGGTTTCGAGGTGGGGTCCCCCACTAAAATTCGCGTTCAGGGGGGTAAAATACACGTTTTTTGCTGGTTTTCCTCTGATAAAATTAGCTTTCTTGGGGCTAAATATTATGTTATTGGGGTTGCTTCAACCCGCTGCAATAATATAAAAGTATCCCAGTTCCACAGGAAAACCGCAGACTTGACAACACTGATGGAGACCGAGACAGCAGAGAGCACACCTTGTTTGTTTTCTTTATTTTACAAAAGCACATTGTTTTTGCTGTTATCATGACTATACACAAATAAAAGTAGACCCTTTATACTTTCAAATGATACCTTTTTCTTATCTGTACCGGTGCGGTCTTCGACCCCAGAGGGTTTACCAGTGTTGCCGCAGGATGTTTTTCATGTCCGCGGGTTGAAGCAACCCCAATAACATGATATTTAGCAACCTGGAAGGTGTCTCTCACATTGTCCCACAGCAACATTAAAAAAGTGTAGATTAGTGTACAATGTTTTATTAATTTACTATATTTCATATTGGGGGCATACAATTAAGTTATCTGACATATTTTAACTTTTTTTTTAAAAAGTAACCCAATAGTTACTTTGCTGGTAATTAGGTACTTTTATAATGATGTAATTCAGTTACTAACTCAGTTACTGTTTGTGAGAAGTAACTAGTAACTATGACTAATTACTTTTTTAAAGTAACATGCCCTTAACTGGCAACTGGTCCTTACTACCTTTCTGGACCTGTATGCAGGGTCAGAAAGCTCTTGGATTTCATCAAAAATACCTTAATTTGTAAAATGAAGGTCTTGCGGGTTTGGAACAACATGAGTATTTATGACAGAATTTTCATTTTTGGGTGAACTAACCCTTTAAATATATAAGGTGTATTAACAGGGATGTTATGTAGAATAAAGTGCAGCATTTAGAAAAAAACGTTCTCCGTTATGTGAGAACTGCGATTGAGGGACAGTGATGGTGTTCTCGCCAGCCAATGATCTTGTTATTCAACAAGCCTTAGCAAGCTTGTGTGAGTTCATGCGACTTGATGCACCATTGGTAAATATGTCCTGATGTCAGCTTGTCTTGTCGTTTGGTACTGGCTCGGGTGCTTGAGAAGTGTGGGATACTGTTGGTTGTTGTTATCATCTTGTCCTTACTTGCAGTTGCGCCACTTACTTGGCTCATGTGGCTGCACCCCCACCCCTACATGCAAAGTGTGAGAAAGGCACCGCCTCCTGATTCTCACCCTTGATGGACCTATCATAATTAATTCACTTATCTTTACAGAGGCATCTCATCATTACAATAAAGTTACTGATGTTTCTAGAACTTTATTTTGGCTGTTTGTGTTGCCAGTTTGTCTTGAAACGTGACTGTATGTGTCTATGACTCTGCTCCAAATGTAAGGAGGTTCTAAGCATCTTTACTGAAATGATGTGACTCGTTTTGAATGCTTTACAGCAAAACAAACAGAAGTCTTGACTCACATTTGCTGCAGCATTAATAAAGTGATTTTATAATAAGCAAAAAAGCACATTCAAGTAATTCTGTACATTTCATAATCTTGTATGTTTTAGTCATTTTTATTGTTCTGTCATGAAACTCTAGATGGCGCAGGCTGACGAGTCGTTAACTCAAAATAATGATATTCAAAGCGTTAAACTACTCAGGACAAGCTGATTGGTTCGTGTTGCATACGCAGTCAATGAGCTTGCTGCTTTACATTTAAATAGCTGGTTAGCATTCACTAGAGCTTCTTTTGAAACCCTTCACTTCCCCAGCTCATACATGTATTCGTACCGAACCGTCACGGTACGGGCATCTCGGTTCGGTGGATGAGGCCTTACAACGAATTCAGGCAATTCACCCTCAATCCAGAAGGGGCGCCCGCAGTAATGCAGCTCTGTTTGATAACCGCCGGCAGAAGAACAGCGAATTCCAGGAGTTGCGCACTTGAAAACAAAGCCCACTACACAGTGACCATGTGCTGATTCTGAACACGTCTCTTACTGATAAAGGCTTGCGCATTCAACAGTCTGGGAAATGGAGTTTTGTGCTGTTGTATCCTACCTCTCTCAATCGGCACAAATCCAAATATTCCATAATATATCCATATTTGTGATGCATTCAAATGCTTAACTATTATTTATTATGTAAATTATAGACTTTGTACTTCACTCGCGTTCTAACGGTGACACAGTGAGGCGGGCGCGCCGATGTTTGGTTCACTGCGTTTTATTTTGATAAAGTACTAACTCCGCTGTCAAGTTAGCTATGCTGGAAGCCTGGGACTGATATGTTTTGTGTTTGTGTGCGCCGGCGCGATTACTTAAACTTTCCTCATGCCAGCAAAATCCAACTTAAACAAAAAACAAATAGAATGTGGCTTTCTGCCGTTTGAGTTTCCTTTCTGTCACAAAACTGAACTGAAACTCGGCAAATATAGGCTACGTTACGTGTCGCACAGTTTTTCCCCCCTTGTCTATCAGTTAACTAAATTAAATATATTTCAAGTGTTTATTCATTGTATGTATATATGTACTGCAGATTATATAGCTTATATATTACATTAATTTGATATATTTAGTATTTTCACATGTAGGTGGAAAAAATTGTAATTTGTACTACGGTCTGTTTAAAATAAATGAAAAGAAACCTAGCATAGTAAATTTTTTTTTTTTTTCTGTTGTACTGAAATCGTATCGAACCGAGGTGCGTACCGAACCGTGACATCTGTGTACCATTACACCTCTAATGCTATATGTGCAACAGCATTATGTCACAGCAGTGTATTTACGTATGTATTGGCAGTAGCAAGTTTCTGGACTTGCTTTGCAGCTGCAGCAGCAATAAAAAATGGAAATCAAAATACAGCAAAGTGAAATATCAGCACGTAGCACTGTGTCCTGTGACAAGATTGCATCTTATGTTGACTGACATACTCAGCAGTTGCTCAATGGGTTTCAAAAGGTCAGACCGTAACGTGGACAAGAGCGACATGTCAATGGCATAAGAGCCGCACAATTGATTTAGTTCAGTGGTCAGAATGATGCCATCACATTAAACAGTCCAATCAAGGCTTGTATCAAATCTTTAAAGTCTTTATCAGCTCATCAGTCTTGTGAAAGGGGACCAATTTGAGGATCAGAAATGATTTCTTTGAAGACGGACTGAAAGACGTTTACTGTAGCAGCTGATGAACTGTCATTCTCTAATGAGGCAATCCATTATGTATGTTATCAAGCAATCAGTGTTCACAGGATCACATGACTACTTACCAGTTATCTGTCAATACAGCCAGGAACAGATTTAACAGGATTCTGTCTTACAGTATGTGTGTGAGAACTGAAACCATAACAGCTTATAAGCCACACACCCGAAACTGGGGATGAATCAAATAAACATGACAGTGAGTGTGGGAGTGTGTAACGTTACTGCCTACAGGCAGTTCGGCAGACAACAGCTGTGAGACAAGGAAAAGCCTCAAGCTGTCCGTTATCACTACTTTTATTTTCCTGATTAAAACTTTCGCCTTGCTTCAGGGATCTTTACCACAATAACATTTGGTTTCTAATTAGAAAGACTCATTGAAGTGCTACATTTAAAGTAAAAACAGCAATAATAAACTGTCTGCATGTAATTCAATTAGTTAATAGTGTCAGTTTGTAAAGCTAATGAGGCTTTGTTCTGTATGTAAAGAATGTTTACAAACAAACAAAGGTATATTAAAACTAAACAAAAAAGTGTTTATTTACTTGTACCACTTTTTTGGTTTTTGCAACAAAATTTATGCTACAGACATGAAATATGACTCATCTTTTTTTTTTTTTTGGAAACAGGTGTGTTATTAATTTAGTTATTGTATTTTTTTGTTGTTGTTTGTTTTTTTGATGGGCAGATAATAAATTGGTCAAATAAATATCATAAACATGAGCCATATCTGGGGAACACAGTATCATAAAATCTTTAGACACTAGTAGTAATGCTGACAAAAATAAAACTATTAAAATGTTTTCATTAAAATATTAATAAACTGAAAATAAAATAAAATCTAAATAGTAGTATTACATGAAAATTATAACTTAAATTTAAAATATATCAAAAGCCTTAAAAAAGAAAAATATAGGCTGAATACATAGAAAGAATAGAAATAGAATAGAACTAAATAGAAAAGTTGCAGTGACTGTAATAACGCTAAATAGAAATAATTGTAAAAATAAATATAAAATGACAAAGGAAAATTCTTAAAACTTGAACTAAAATGTAATTAAAAACAGCAAATACACTGACCAAAATTATAAATGCAACACTTTTGTTTTTGCCCCCATTTTTCATGAGCTGGACTCAAAGATCTAAGACTTTTTCTATGTACACAAAAGGGCTATTTCTCTCAAATATTGTTCACAAATCTGTCTAAATCTGTGTTAGCGAGCACTTCTCCTTTGCTGAGATAATCCATTCACCTCACAGGTGTGGCATATCAAGATGCTGTGTGCCTTATAGGCTGGCCACAATAAAAGGCCACTCTAAAATGTGCAGTTTTAGTGTATTGGGGGGTCCAAAAACCAGTCAGTATCTGGTGTGACCACCATTTGCCTCACACAGTGCAACACATCTCCTTCACACAGATTTGATCAAGTTGTTGATTGTGGCCTGTGGAATGTTGGTCCACTCCTTTTCAATGGCTGTGCGAAGTTGCTGGATATTGGCAGGAACTGGAACATGCTGTCATAGACGCCGATCCAGAGCATCCCAAACATGCTCAATGGGTGAGTATGCTGGCCATGCAACAACTGTGATGTTTTCAGCTTCCAGGAATTGTGTACAGATCCTTGAAACATGGGGCCGTTCATTATCATGCTGCAACATGAGGTGATGGTCGTGGATGAATGGCACAATAATGGGCCTCAGGATCTCGTCACGGTCTCTCTGTGCATTCAAAATGCCATCAATAAAATGCACCTGTGTTCATTGGCCATAACATTCGCCTGCCCATACCATAACCCAACCGCCACCATGGGCCACTCGATCCACAATGTTGACATCAGCAAACTGCTCACCCACACGACTCCATACACGCTGTATGCCATTTGCCCTGTACAGTGAAAATCGTGATTCATCCGTGAAGAGAACACCTCTCCAAAGTGTCAGACGCCATCGAATGTGAGCATTTACCCACTCGAGTCGGTTACGACGACGAACTGCAGTCAGGTCGAGACCCCGATGAGGACAATGAGCATGCAGATGAGCTTCCCTGAGATGGTTTCTGACAGTTTGTGCAGAAATTCTTTGGTTATGCAAACCAATTGTTGCAGCAACTGTCCGGGTGGACAACTGTCTCAGATGATCTTGGAGGTGACGATGCTGAATATGGAGGTCCTGGTCTGGTGTGGTTACACGTGGTCTGCGGTTTTGAGGCCAGTTGGATGCACTGCCAAATTCTCTGAAACGCCTTTGGAGACGGCTTATGGTAGAGAAATGAACATTCAATTCATGGGCAACAGCTCTGGTGGACATTTCTGCAGTCAGCATGCCAATTGCATACTCCCTTAAAACCTGCGACATCTGTGGCATTGTGCTGTGTGATAAAACTGCACATTTTAGAGTGGCCTTTTATTGTGGCCAGCCTAAGGCACACCTGTGCAATAGTTATCCTGTCTAATCAGCATCTTGATATGCCACACCTGTGAGGTGGATGGATTATCTCAGCGAAGGAGAAGAGCTCACTAACACAGATTTGCGAACAATATTTGAGAGAAATAGGCCTTTTGTGTACATAGAAAAAGTCTTAGATCAGAGTTCAGCTCATGAAAAATGGAAGCAAAAACAAAAGTGTTGCGTTTATAATTTTGGTCAGTTTATAAAAATATTTATAAATACTATAATAGAATAAAAATAATTCTGAAATAACATTAATAAATAGAAATATAAAAAAATGACAAAAGCAAGATTATTAAAACTTGAACTAAAATGTAATTTAAATCAGAAAATATAAAAATAAAAGTTAATTAAAAATATTTAGAAATATTTTTAATTGAATGTAAAGAATACTGAAATAACATTACTAAATAGAGATATTTTTTAAAAATGCAAAAAGACAAAAACAAAATGATTAAATCTTGAAATAAAAACAGGAAATATAAAAATAAAAGCTAATTAAAAGTATTTATAAATACTATAATAGAATATAAATAATACTGAAATAACATTAATAAATAAATAAATAAAAAATACCAAATGACAAAAGCAAAATTAATAAAACTTCAACTAAAATGTAATTAAAAACAGAAAATAAAAAATAAAAGCTAATTAAAAATATTTCTACATATTTTTAATTGAATGTAAACAATACTGAAATAACATTGCTAAATAGAAATAAAAAACATTATGACAAAAGCTAAATTATTCAAACTTAAACTAATGTAATTAAAAACAGAAAATATACAAATAAAAGCTAATTAGAGTATTTATAAATACTATAATAAAATACAAATAACACTGAAATAACATTGCTAAGTAGAAATATTTTTACAAATGCAAAATTATTAAACTTTGAACTAAAATGTAATTGAAAAACTGAAATAAAACATAAAAGCTAATTAAAAATATTTATAAATACTATCACTGAATATAAATAATAGCCAAATAACAATGCTAAATAGAAAAATTTAGAAAAAATATAAAATAAGCAAAACTTGAACTAAAATATAAATATAAGAAAGAAAAATATAAAAATAAAAGCTAATTAAAAATATTTATAAATACTATAATAGAATATAAATAATACTGAAATTGCATTGCTAAATGGAAATGGAAAACAAAACGACAAAAGCTAAATTATTAAAACTTGAATTTAAATGTAACTCAAAACGGAAAATATAAAAATAACAGCTAATTAAAAATATTTATAAATACTATGATAGAATATAAATTATACTAAAATAGCATTTGTATGCATCTAGAAATGTATAGCAAAATGCTAAAAATCCAATCACTTAAACACCCTGGCTAAAACAGCCTAGCTGCTAGCAAACATTACATACATTCAGTGGTTGATAAAATGCCAAAATCTACTTAGCATTTGAATCAATGAGATAAATTACCTAGAATACTAAAAGCAAAATTAGTAAAATTCAAATCAAAAGGCTTTTTAATACATGAAAACAAGTCCCAAAGGCCTATACATCATCCTGTCTGCCAATCAGCCTTAGGCAATAACAGTAATCCGTGATTCGGCTGACCAGAAACAGGCCGGGTCTGTGACTATGTACCTGTCTCCTCTCAGGAGGCCTGTAGGTAAATGTGACAGGAGTGAAACTCACTGAAACTGGCTGCGTGCCAGAGAAGGCACTAGTCAGTTTAGTCTGAGGCCTGGGAAAGGGGGCGGGCAAGAAAGCTAACAAAGAGGTGAGTAACCGTTTCTTTAACCACAAAGTGTGATGAACACCTCACCATTCATGGGAACCTAAACCTGTCAGGCCTGGCCTCTGTTGCTCAACATGTGGAAAGCGGTATCACGCTAGACTCCAAAGCACAAACGCATCCTCGAAGAAACGTGGGTGTGTGTGAACTTGGCTGAATTTACAAGGAGAGAAGATTAGTTAAATTACCTTATGTCAGACTAATTATAGAAATTTGTCATTTCTTGCTTTCCTGTAGTTTTCTGACCTTGAAATGTTCGCTAGACTCTTAGAATAGATGTAAGAAACAGTACTGTATTGTTTGATTCCTTTTATTCAAGCATTCATACCGACTGTGGTCGAACAAACATGAGGTCATGTGTCATTTGAGCTTTCATATTGTTAGGAGTGGCGACACCTAATCTAGTCCTCATAATCCATAATGGTTCACTTCAGTGCAACAGGAATTAGTCAATTGTGCAACTCATTTAAGCAGGATGCTCTTCATGTAGCAAGAGTGTAACCCTACATTGGAAGTGATTCATTGTTTTTGGGCTTACTAGAATCTCTGTTGCAAACATGAGCAATACCATCATACCCATGACAATTTCACTATGTGGTTTCTGTCATTTAAACTAGGTACTAATGGCAGCCATTACTTCTGCAATTCAACATGACTGTGTTTACTGTTTTATGAGGTCTGAGTTTACATGTGAATGATTAAATGTAAACAGTAATTTGATCTGGAAAATTATAGTTTGTTGAGACAGTTTAAATGCTGAAACCGTTTAGCTTTGCCTTAAAGTGTAAAAACATTTGTTGCTCACCGATGAATCCTCTGCAGTGAATGGGTGCCGTCAGCATGAGTTCAAACGGCTGATAAAACATAATAATGACAGGTAATCCACACAACTCCAGTTCATCAGTTAAAGGGATAGTCCTCTCCAAAATGACAATTTGGTATCATTTAGTCACCCTCAAGTTGTTCCAAACCTGTTTGAGTTTCTTTTGTTGGACACAAAAAGAAGATATTTTAAAGAATGTTGGTAAGCAAACAGTTGCTGGTACAGTGGGGTCAGTGGGGACCAGAAACTGTTTGGTTACCCATGTATCTTAGGTTGTGTTAAAAAAAAAATCATTTTTGGGTAATGTCTTTTGAAGCAAAAAGCTGTGTGTTTGTAATATTCAAATTGTTAATTAAATTAATATTTTACATGGTTAATTGATGGACTGTAGCCATGTGGATTACTTGTAGACAGCTGGTTGGATTCTTATTCTGACGGTACCCATTCACTACAGAGGATCCATTGGTGAGCAAGTTTTGTAATGCTGAATCCGTTCCGATGAAAAAATAAACTTTTTGATGTTCTGAGCACATTTTCATTCTTTGGTGAACTATTCCTCCAAAAGCCTTTAAGTTTGAAAGTGTTTTAGAAAGAAAGAAAGAAAGGATATTTTAAAGAATGTTGGTAAACAAATATTTGCTATGGATTTATATTTGCTAATATTTGCTATTACTATGGAAATCAGTGGAGACCAGAAGCTGTTTGTTTGCTATATGTTTGAAATATGCAAATTCATAATTAAATTAATATTTTACATGGTTAACTGATGGACTGCTGCGGTCATGTGGATTACTTCTGGACAGCTGTTTGTACTGTAATTCTGACGGCACCCATTCACTACAGAGGATTCATTGGTGAGCAAGTTTTGTAATGCTGAATCTGTTCCGATGAAGAAATTAACTTTTGGAAATAAATGTTCTGAGGGTGTATACCTTTTTAGCACATTTTCATTCTTTGGTGAATTATTGCTTCAAAAGCCTTTACATTTGAAAGCATTTTTTTTTTTTTTTTAGAAAGAAATAAAAAAAAAGAAATAATATTTTGAAGAATGTTGGTAAGCAACCAGTTGCTGGTACAAAATACTTTTAAAGTCAGTGGGGACCAGAAACTGTTTGGTTACCAGCATATCTTTGTTTGTATTCAACATTTGAAGTGAAAAGCTCTGTTTGTAATATTAAAGTTCATAATTAAATTCATATTTTACATCGTTAATTGATGGAATGGAGCCATATGGACTGTAATTCTGTTTGGACTGTAATTCTGACGGCACCCATTCACTGCAGAGGATCAGTTGGTGAGCAAGTTTTGTAATGCTGAATCAGCTCAGATGAAGAAATAAACTCCTCTAGATCTTGGATGTTCTGAGGATGTGTACATTTTTTTGCACATTTTCATTTTTGGGTGAGCCATTCATTCAAAAGCCTTGAAAAATGTTGGTAAACAGTTGCTGGTATAAAATACTATGGAAGTCAGTGGGGACCAAAAGCTGTTTGGTTTCTTTCTTTCTTTCTTAAAAATGCTTTCAAACTTAAAGGCTTTTGAAGAGATAGTTCAACAAAGAATGAAAACATGCTACAAATGTATACACCCTCAGAACATCCAAGAGTTTATTTCTTCATCGGAACAGATTCAACATTACAAAACTTGCTCACCAATGGATCCTCTGCAGTGAATGGGTGCCATCAGAATTAGTCCATACGGCTATCCACAAGTAATCCACATAGCTACAGTCCATAAATTAGCCATGTAAATCATTGATTTAATTCTAAATTTGTATATTACAAACACACAGCTTTTCGCTTCACAAGACTTTAAAGGTATATTTAACCCAAAAATGAAATGTTTTGAACACAAACTAAGATATGTGGGTAGCCAAACAGTTTCTGGTCCCCTACTGACTGTAGTATTTTGTACCAGCAGCTATTTGTTTACCAACATTCTTCAAATTCTCTTTTCTTTCTTTTTCTTTCTTTCTTTCTTTCTTTCTTTCTTTCTTTCTTTCTCTTAAAAATTCTTTTAAACTTAAAAGCTTTTGAAGGAATAGTTCACCAATGAAAATGTGCTAAAATTTATACACCATCTGAACATCCAAGATCTAGAGTTTATTTCTTCATTGGAACAGATTTAGCATAACAAAATTTGCTCACCAGTGGATACTCTGCAGTAAATGGGTGCCGTCAGAATTTGAGTCCAAACAGCTGTCCACAAGTAATCCACATGGCTACAGTCCATCAATTAACCATGTGAAATATGAATTTAATTATGAATTTGTATATGACAAACACAGCTTTTTACTTCACAAGACGTTAAAGGTATAGTTAACCCAAAAATGTACAAAACTTGAATACAATCCAAGATATGCGGATAACCAAACAGTTTCTGGTCCCCACTGACGTCAATAGTATTTTGCAATTTTGTAATTTTTCAAATTGTAATATTCAAGTTCATAATTAAGTTAATATTTGACATGGTTAATTGATGGACTGTAGCCATGTGGATTACTTGTAGACAGCTGGTTGGACTCTGACGGCACCCATTCACTGCAGAGGATCCATTGGTGAGCAAGCTTTGTAATGCTAAATCTGTTCTCATGAAGAAATAAACTCCTTTAGATCTTGGATGTTCGGAGGGTGTGTACATTTTTAGCACATTTTCATTCTTTGGTGAACTATTTCTAAAACCTTTGAGTTTGAAAGCATTTTTAAGAAAGAAAAAAGATATTTTGAAGAATGTTGGTAACCAAACAGTTGCTGGTACAAAGTACAATGGGAGTCAGTGGGGACCAGAAACTGTATGGTTACCCACATATCTTAATATGTGTTCAAAAGATTTTCATTTTTGGGTTAACTATACCATTAATGTCTTGTGAAGCGAAAAGCTGTGTGTTTGTGATATACATATTTATAATTAAAGTAATATTTTACATGATTAATTGATAGACTGTAGCCATGCGGATTACTTGTGGACAGTTGTTTGGACTCGAATTCTGACGGCACCCATTCACTACAGAGGAACCATTGGTGAGCAAGTTTTGTAATGCTAAATCTGTTCCGATGAAGAAATAAGAGAACTTGGATACTCTGAGGGTGTATACAGTTTTAGCACATTTTCATTCCTTGGTGAACTATTCCCTCAAAATCCTTGACATTTGAATTCTATAGAGAATAAAGCTTTTTATTTTTTAAGAAAGAACATTTATTTTCTTGGATCTTAGGAACTTTTGTATGAACATTTGAAAGAAAGTCTAGCTAGTGTAACAGACTGAATTTCATTTTGAGCAGTTTGAACACTACAAACACTGGCAACGAGCCCTTTGTCTTCTGTTTGCACTTCAAGGCTACGTGAGTGACATCCTCTCCCAAATTCAGCCGAGCTCAGCTCAAAGTCACAGCATGAGACCTCGGAGCAGAGAAGTGTGAGTTCACAATGCATTCATATTCCTTCAGTACCTGACACTTCTCTGTGTTTCATTTACACCCTCTGAAGATATTTGCAGGCCCATTTACATCAAGTACTCACGCTGTTAGGGAAGCGTATTCAGATCTCTAACATTTGTTTGCTATGTAATTGTATATAATGTACATAATTTAGTAGCACATAGCGTGTGTAAATAAAGCAATGTTTGTTCTCATAACCACATATTTAATTAAGTCAATTATTTTCAATCAAAATTCATTTAAATTAGTTTGGGAAAAAATATTTCAAATGGTAAAAAAATGTATATTTTAAATTCAGTAGATACATTAAATTAATCAAAAGTGACAGTAAATATATTTATAATTTTACAAGGGTTTCCACAAAAATATAAACAGCAAAATGTTTTCAACACTGATAATATGTACCAATATGCACCGAATCAGCATTTTAGAGTGATTTCTGAAGGATCATGTGACATTAAAGACTGCCATAATGGCTGCTGATTCAGCTTTGCTATCCTAAGAATAAATTACATTTAAAAAATATAAAAATATAAGTTATTTTTAATTATATTTGACAATATTATAGTTTATACAGTTTTTTTAATCAGATAAATGCAGCCTTGTTGAGCATAAAAGACTAAAAAATGTCAAAAATCCTACCAACCCCAACTTTTGAATGATATAAAGCTTAGTGTTGCTTAGCTGAGCTCAAAAATGCAATTAGGGAACAATATTCATTTTCAACATGTTGTTTATTTATTTGATATCTCATAGGAACATTATATGATTGTGTAAATAAACAACGTTCACATATAACACTTAAAGCAGGAAAAAAAGGAATAAAACCAGAGAACTTGCATAGTTGCGTTGTGAAAACAGCACTGGAAATGTATTTTGCCCTTTAAATTAATTTTTTGATGATGCAAATAAACACTGAAGGAGAAGCTGTTTAAAAGTGCTGCTTGAATTTGATCAAAAGGCAAAACAACAGTGAAGACAGATAAAATGATCAAGCCGTACATCCTTCTTGCCTGAGGCATCAAAACAGAACAGTTAAAACTGTTAAAACAGAACTGTTAAAACAAACAGCATTTTAAAAAGGTAACTTCCACAAGAAGCATATTGGTAACAATGACAGTACTATTGACTCTGTGAGAAGTACACACTGTCAGTTCAAAAAAAAAAAAAAAGACAAACAAAAAAAAAAAAAGACATAACCAAGCTACAGCTCCACAAAATGGGCTGGGCTGCTATACTTTCATCTGTGTGTGTGTGTTCTCACAATACAAGAGAGGACACTTAACCTGTCTTAGGAAACCAGGAACAACCCTGACTAATTTTCTCCGGATGCAGGAAACCATTTTCACACAAGCCTAATAATCTTATCTTGCCAATTTGCAAGACAATCCCCAGCTAAGATTTATCAGGAGGACAGGCTGAATCATTGTAAGCGTGATGTTGAATTTATATAGTCACAGGCACCTAAGAAGGAGACAGCTCACACATTGGGCTGTTGCATATGAAAGAGCCTGTCTAAGTAGCGCCTGACACAAAAGAGATAAGACAGATACCCGCTCTTGTTCCCTCAACCATCAGAGACATCTCCACGTGAGCACCATTCAAGCTTTGAATAGGCAGCTCATGCAAATACATTCATTTACATACGGTGGGTGCTCTTTGTGAACAATACATGATGAACTAAGGAGTAGTTTTCACTAATCTTTCTTCATAACGCATCTATAAATCTTACAGCTTGTGCGATGAACGCATTGTGTTGAGTAACACGACAGCTCCCAAATGTCACTCGAACTTCCTGGGAAGTTCCCCACAGATCAAACAACTCCGCCCATAAAATAAAGCTAAATGACCGAAGGTAAACACACTGTCCGAAATAAATTAATATCCCATGTAAACAGTCCACACAGTTTGACCCACAGGGTCAGATGAAGCAGAAGAACTTCTTCCAGCTGCATTTGGAAAAAGCTTTAGCTCGTCTGTCCGACAGTCTTAGTTTTTTGGCCTTCCTGGCCTTGTGTTTGATAGCCGCGAAAATTGCCGCGTCGAAGGCCTCCTTTAGGTTCTTCTGGGTCAGGGCCGAACACTCCACGTACTCTGCGGCCCTGATCTTCTCTGCCAGGCTCCGTGCCCGTGAGCTGAACACGGGTTTGACCTTGTACCTGTCCAAGTCTATGAGAACGTTAACGTCCAAGAGAAGGTCCGATTGAGTTCCGACTAAAATGATGGGGGAGGATGGGTTACACGCGCGAATCTCAGGGATCCATTTCTTGGTTATGTTCTGGAATGACGTGGGGTTAACCACACTGAAGCAGAGAAGGAAGACATCCGTGTGTGCATAAGACAGAGATCTGAATTCATCAAATTCTTCCTGCAAGTCAAAGTCAAAGACAAAGACAGATAAGAACACTTGATAAACTTTTGTTTAACACAATGTACACTTTACACACTTTTTAAAATGACATTTAAACAGTTTTAAACAATCTTTACAAATTGTTAGTTTACTTTTTACTAACTTTTTTTTTTTTTTTTTTTTTTTACAATGTTTACACTTTACAAACCTTTCTGAGCAAAGTTTAAACGTTAGAGAAAACTTGTTTGCAGTTGACAAACGAAAAGTTTACTACAGACCAAAAGTCCCTTCTCAAAATGTAAACTTTCAAGAGATTTCTACAATATCTGTGAAATATTTGATTAAAAACGGTTACCTGTCCAGCAGTATCCATCAACTGAATCCGCACAGGGGTCCCATCCACCTGAACTTGTCCTGAATAAGCAGAATTTCAAGACTCTTAAGTTTTCATCCTCATGATTCATCTAATTACTTTAACTTAACCATCATGTTTTTGAAGAAGGGGGCAAAGATCTTACCTGAGAAGACGTCAAAAGCCGTCTGTTTGTAATCCGTAGGGTATCCATTGGTTGTGTAGCTGACAATCATACTAGTCTTCCCGACCGCACCATCCCCGACCAGCATACAGCTGATCGCTGGCTCCAGCGCGTCGTCCTGCTCTAAGCACACGGACGGAACTCTTGACTCTTGGTAAAAGTAATCCATTTGAGGTGGCATGTCCAACAATTAAAGCCAAGGAGAAGTGTCTTCAGGAAAACTTTGTAAACTCCACAGTATTAGGTGGTGTCTTTGTTGAGATTGATGAGTGACTCATTACTTTCGCAGCTCACGAGCTGAAATGACTCTCTCTGATGTGTGACGGGACCTCACTGTGCCTTTTGAATAAGCGATGGATATGGGGAGGCTTGACTTTGCATAGCCACGCCTACCGCAGTCACGGGCTTCCACGGAAAGAACGCAAATCTTTGGTTTGAACACAGATAAGCTATTTAATGATTCGTTAACGATTTTAATCCCAAACGATTCTCAGTGAAACAAAGTACATGCCTGAACAGTTAAATTAAATGTATTTTATTAGTGTAACTGGCTACGGAGGTTATTATTATTATTATGCAATTTAATTAAATGTACTAAATATGTATAATACAGTAGTGTCCTGAGGCGTTTTATGCTGTTTTGACACAATCAGCATCTTTAAGAGAAAAAAATTGAATTAAACAGTCCTGGTCGATTGACTATTTAAACAAGAGCCTTGTAAAAATGTTAAAAATAAGGACAATTTGCATTTTTATAGCTTTTTTTTTTTTTTTTTTTTGGACCTACACTACCAGTCGAAAGTTTTTTGAACAGTATGATTTTTAATGTTTTTAATGAAGTCTCTTCTTTTCACCAAGCCTGCATTTATTTGATCCAAAGTACAGTAAAAACAGTACAATTTTAAAATATTTTTACTATTTAAAATAACTTAATTTTAAAATGTAATTTATTCCTGTGATTTTAAAGCTGAATTTTTAGCATCATTACCCCAGTCGCATGATCCCTCAGAAATCATTGTAATATTCTGATTTGCTGCTCAAAAACATTTATTATTATTATTATTATTATTATGTTGAAAACAGCTGAGTAGAATTCGTTTCTGGTTTCTTTGATGAATAGAAAGTTCAGAAGAACAGCATTTGTCTAAAATAGAAATCTTTTTTAATATGATAAATGTCCTTATCATTACGTTTGATCAATTTATAACGTCCTTGCTAAATAAAACTATTAATTTCTATCATTTCTATACCAAAAAAAAAAAAAAAAATTAAATTAACATTAAAAAAATTATATGTTAAAAAAGCTTTGTATTTCAGATAAATGCTGATCTTTGGATCATTCTATTCATTAAAGAATCCTCAGAAAAATTACTCAACTGTTTTAAATATTGATAATAATACTAATTCTAATAAATGTTTCTTAAACAGCAAATCAGCATATTAGAATGATTTCCGAAGGATTATGTGACTAGAGTAATGATGCTAAAAATTCAGCTTTGAAATCCCAGGAGTAAATTGCATTTTAAAATATATTCAAATAGTTATTTTAAATAGTAAAAATATTTCAGAACTTTACTGTTTTTGCTGTACTTTGGATAAATAAATGCAGGCTTGCTAAGCAGAAGAGACTCCATTAATTTTTTTTTTTTTTTTTTAAATCTTACTGTTCAAAAACTTTGACTTGTAGTGTATGTCTTTGGATCTTGATTTAAAATGTTAGACTGCCATGATTTCTTAAAAATAAAATAATTCGATTTTTTTAAGTAGCACAAATGAATCATAATCCCAATAATGTATAAAACTGTAATATTTAATAAATGAGAATCAATCCTTAACTAAACAGTGCCACAACGTGGACAAATAACAAACCGCAGTGAAGTTTTGTCATGTAATCACATGATACTCATCAGCTGACCAAGACAGCAACGCACACAACACAGCTCGGTCTCTTAGTTCTGTCCTTATTTATTCATAAAATATAATTTATAGCTCAGTTTCGTTTTATCTCATATCTGTTTTAGTTCCAGTTATTTATAAATTAGCACATAGCACATTGTCAGTAAGTGAGCTTTTGAACTGGACGTTTAGCTCACATGCTAGCGTGTTATGGGTGGGAACAGTAGCTAGAGATACGGTATATCTTTACATGCAATGTAAACACAGCTTCAGTGTTTGTTGTGCATACTGTAGTTTTGTGAATATTTGATCAGTTGCAATGGCATCTATTCTGGATCAGTATGAAGATTCTCAGAACATCCGTCAACACAGCCGTGTATCAGCGGCCAACATCGGCATTACTCATTCAGGTACAAACCTTCACAGCATTCAGGATATTACAAACATTTGGTTCAGTTTTACATAATTTGGGGTTACTGTGGTGCTTTACACTAAGTTTTTTCTGTTCGTTTAAAGGGTTTGTGAATGTAAGGTTGGAAGAAGAGAAACCTATTTTCAACAAGCAACGCATCGATTTCTCACCTCCCGAAAAAATCAACCACTTCTCAGTATGCAACAACCAGTTATGCATGAGTCTGGGTAAAGACACCCTGCTGAGGTAAATCTGCCATTTCTCGACTCTATGTTAACGACAACTGTTTAATT
Source organism: Cirrhinus mrigala (assembly GCA_036247105.1). Classification (NCBI taxonomy): domain Eukaryota; kingdom Metazoa; phylum Chordata; class Actinopteri; order Cypriniformes; family Cyprinidae; genus Cirrhinus; species Cirrhinus mrigala. Next base: position 20,183,957 of record CM070026.1, on the reverse strand, counting down.
GGGAGATTTTGCAGTTGATAAATTTTGCATTGATTAGTTTATGTACATGCAATTAGTGATTAACGTGTATTTTATTGTCTGAATATTGAAAGGTAACAGGACTAAGCAGCGAGGATGTAAACCATTAAAGACAAATCTCTTTGAAATGCATATTTAATCTGGATTCATTGTGTTAAAGTGGGATAAAAGTCAATTAATCTGCCTTTTATTTGTGTTATTGTAATCATTCAATTACTAATTATGTCCTGTAAATTGACCTGAAAGACCTCAGCAACATTTACAGAGGAGTTTAAAGTGTTGTAATAAACTGACATGCATATTATGTTTCAGAATTGATCTGGGAAAACCTGATCAGCCTAATCAGATTGAATTGGGAAGAAAGGATGATAGCAAAGTGTACAAACTTTTCCTAGATCCTACAGGTAATCACGTGCCAATGTTCACACCTTGTTGTAAGAGGATTTAAATGCGTTTGGGCCATCTATTGGGTGTCATTAGACTGAGTGGTTTGATTAGATTTCCATTCATATTAGTATGACAAAAGAAGCATCCCAAAGTAGTTTAACAGATGTGGACTGGGAAATTCAATTAGGAAAATGTACATCTTCAATGCTTGGAAACAAGTGCAATGAATAAACTAATGAATGCAGTTTTTGATATGATTTATATCACGTAATGCTCTACAACCCATCTCATTGAGAGAAACTAGTTATCTGTTTAAACCTGGTATTAAGATCAGTCTTCTGTGATCCATTCACAAATGGTCAGGTGAGACTCAGCAGTGTTTACACATGGTAATAATGTGCATTTGTTGTGATGTACAAACACTGTTTAAGCTTTGTGTAGCAGTAAATAGCACAAACTAATCATGTTAATTATGTTTTGCTATGAATGCCATCATTTAAATTTAAAAATACCAAATAAAATGTAATAATTAAAAAATAATAAATAAAAATAAATGAAAACATAAGTGCAAATTTATAAATATAAAATTGTAATTTTTAAGTCATGTTTTTTTTAATAAGAAAGTTTTTTTGTTTAAAGCTGTAACAAAGTTTAATTTCTCTTTTCCCTTTTTAAACTGGTTAGCTTTGTCTAAATGCCTGACATTGCAAGATTATCTTATGATAGTCAATCGCACAAAGATACAGTAATGTTTGTAGGCCCCTATGAAATCCATTTTATTTTTTTCCAAATTCCCCCTTTTCCATTTAATTTTTTCTGGATTCGTTTTTCTAGACTCTGTTTTAATGGTTACATTAAAAAATATCAATCCAACATGCCTAATCAACAGAAACTTATTAAATGTTCACAAAAAAATTAAATTTTTAAGGCCCTATGAAATCTGTTTTTTTTTTTTTTTTTACCAAATTCTGTTTGCATTTTAATGATCAAAAGCATCTCTAATTAATTGATTATATAAAAATGGATTATTAATTTATTATTATTTTATTTATTTATTTTTTCAGAAATGTTGTGTTGTGTATTTAAATTTTTCTGTTAAATAAATTATGGTAAATATTTTTTCTGGTAAATATTCTTTAAAATGAATGTTTTAATAATAATTTTATTATTATTAGTAGAAATATCATTACATTAAAGGAACACTCCACTTTTTTTTTTTAAATTGGTTCATTTTCCAACTCCCCTAGAGTTATACAGATGTGTTTTACCGTTTTTAAATCCATTCAGCCAATGAAAATGAACCTATTTTCAAAAAAAGTGGAGTGTTCCTTTAAGTATATCTCTGTCACAGTTTCCTTAAGTTAAACTGAACCTTTTTTTGACAGGTTGCTTTAATTTTTTTTGTTTGTATATGATAAGACAATCGTTTTTTGGTAAAATTCTCATGAAGTGACTCTCAGAGCAGTTCTAGAGATTGTTCATGTACTCCTATAATGTGGTGGCAGAGGCTGAAAACACCATAAGCGTCACTTGCGCTTCAGTATGTGTGCAGTAAACGAAACTGTGCATCTGCACCACTCATTCATTAACACAGAGACACGAAGAACATGCAGGATTCATATTTAAATAGTATTTTTGCAGCTTGTAACTGTCCTACTTTTGATTTATTCATCTAAAATTTGGCAAATTCCATGGCATTCCATGTTATAGAGTAAATTCTATTTTTATGACTGTATTTTGTGAATCATAGGGCATATGTTTGCTTTTTATGCCAAAATAATAATAAAAAAAATTTAAAATACACGTATAGCAGCAAAGTTAAAAATCTCTCAAGCGCAGTGGTTGATTGACAAGTGATTAGGCTCATCAAATGGATTAGCTTTTACAATACAAATATGACGTGGTCGTTTTTAACCCCATTTACACCCTTGTTTAGCATTGACTGAAGATGGATCTATACCAGGTGTAAACTGGATCAAAGGCTCAGTCCTGTTGTTTTAAACTTGTAATTTAGTGCTTAGTGAACTGCTTAAACTTACTTGCAGGTCTGTAAAATGACCTTATCAATTGTCTTACAGGGTCACATTTAGTCATCAGCCTCACTACAAGCGAATGTGTATACCTAAACCGTAACACTCAAAAGGTCCGAAGTCTGTCACGATGGAGAGGCCACCTGATTGAAAGCATAGGTTGGAACAAATTAATTGGCTCTGAGACCAACACCGGGCCGATTCTGGTCGGCACCAGCCAGGGAATCATTTTTGAAGCGGAGATCTCTGCCTCAGAGGGCAGTCTGTTCAACACTAACCCAGACCAGTACTTCAAACAGGTTCATTCCCTAGAGGAGGATGGCAAGCCAGCTCCGGTTTGTTGCCTCGAGGTAGAACGTGGCTTGGAATCTAAGTACTTCATTGTTGCGACCACACGAAAACGCCTGTTCCAGTTCGTAGGAAAGCTTGCAGAGGGATCCGAGCAGCAGGGGTTCAGCTCTATCTTTGCCCAGAATCAGGATCTCCTACCCAGCTTCCAGGAGTTTCCAGTCAATATGGGCTATAGCGAGATTACGTTCTACACATCGAAGCTGCGCAGCTCCCCAAAGACCTTCGCATGGATGATGGGAAATGGGGTTTTGTATGGGCAGCTGGACTACGTACGGCCCGACTCCCTACTCAGTGATGTTCAAGTATGGGAATACACATCAGACATCGATTTAAACCACGTCAAGCCCATCTCTATAGTACTCACCCAATTTCACTTCCTGCTCCTGCTTCCAGACCGCGTCAAGGGTATCTGCACTCTGAATGGGCAGGTAGTGCATGAAGATGTGTTTCCAGAAAAGTTCGGCGCCCTGAAAAAAATGATCAAAGATCCCGTCACTGGGCTCGTGTGGATCTACACCGAGAAAGCTGTGTTTCGCTACCACATCCAGAGAGAGGCACGGGACGTTTGGCAGATGTACATGAACATAAATAAGTTCGATCTGGCCAAAGAGTACTGCAAAGACCGACCAGAATGCCTAGACATGGTCCTCGCCAAAGAGGCGGAGCACTGCTTCCAAAACAAACGCTACCTGGAGAGCGCCAAATGCTATGCTCTCACTCAGAATTACTTTGAGGAGATTGCGCTGAAGTTCATCGAGGCCAAGCAGGAGGAGGCCTTGAAAGAGTTTTTGATTAAGAAGCTGACCAACCTTAAGCCTACTGAGAAGACTCAGATCACTCTACTGGTCACCTGGCTGACTGAACTCTATCTGAACCGGCTTGGTCAGCTGGAGACCGATGATGGCAAGCAACACATCTTTCTCGAGACCCGTGAAGAGTTTCGTACTTTTCTCAAAAGTCCTAAACATAAAGATTGCTTCTACAACAATCGCAACACCATCTACGACCTGCTCGCTAGTCACGGTGACGTGGACAACATGGTGTATTTCTCAGTCATTATGCAAGATTATGAGCGTGTTATATCTCATTATTGCCAGCATGATGATTTCAGTGCAGCTTTAGATGTTCTTTCCAAACATTGTGATGAGAAGCTCTTCTACAAGTTCTCCCCAGTCCTCATGCAGCACATCCCCAAAAAGGTGGTCGATGCATGGATTAAAATGGGAAACCGGTTGGATCCGAAGAATCTGATTCCAGCACTGGTGAACTACAGCCAGATGGGCAGCATGCAGCAGATAAACGAGACCATCCGGTACATGGAGTTCTGCGTGTATGAGCTGGATGTCAAAGACGAAGCCATTCACAATTACTTACTCTCGCTTTATGCCAAACACAAGCCGGATGCTCTGTTGTGGTACCTCGAACAAGCCGGAACACATGTCTCCGACATCCACTATGACTTAAAATATGCCTTGCGGCTTTGTGCCGAACATGGGTACCTGCAGGCCTGCGTCTTGGTTTACAAGATTATGGAGCTGTATGAGGAAGCTGTGGATCTAGCTCTACAAGTATGCATGCTTTTCATTTTCTTTACATCCTTGTTTATTTCTGGTTGAGATGACATGACTTAGAGGAGTTTCCATGGTAGAGAAAAGGAAAAACTTTTAAAGTTCACTTCGACAATAAAAATATCTTGCTAATTTACTCACCCCCATGTCACCTTTCTTCAGTCAAAAAGAAATTAAGGGTTTTGAGGCAAACATTTCAGGATTTTTCTCCATATAGTGGACTTTAGTGGAAGCCAATGGGTTGAAGGTCCAAATTGCAGTTTCAATGCATCTTTAAAGGGCTCTACACAGTCCCAGCTGAGGAATAAGAGTCTTATCTAGTGAAATGATTGTCATTTTTTTAACGAAAATAAAAATGTATATACTTTTTAATATGGCTGCCCCCTAATAGTTGACTAACCATTAGTCGACGAGAATAGGCTTGGTCGACCAAAATTTGATTAGTCGTTCAGTCGGAGGAAAAAAAAACAACAGGAAGTGGCGAAGTCACACAGTCTGTTACAGACAGATTGTTAATGGCTGGTACATCGGGCAGGACATCCAAACGCTTGCCTATCATTTATCAATGTCAAATATGGCTTATCAACCTAAATATGTAGTAGCAACTGTACAACGTCGTTCAATCTAATGTTAACCGAAAAATGTGAGCTATTCAAGTGTCTATGCGGAGTGTGAAAGCTGAATAGTGGCACGCTCACTGCGTGACAGATGGAGGCGCCAGTGCAGTCACTTGCTCTTAAAATACTCTATCGTCGTACAGATAAGAGTAATACATCTTTCAAATCTGTTAAGATTCTACGTTTATAATTTGTGTGCACTCACAATAACAACAAAACATTGTGCTTTTGTAAAATAATGAAATGTGCTTTCTGCCGTCTCAGTCTCTATGAACTTAGCACGTCACTTCGAAACTCTGTGTATACTTGCCATACAGACATGAAAAAATATATCTATAGAGAGCAAAATGTCTATTTTTAAATGAACCAATTCAAATGGAAAACAGATATTCTCAGATTATGTCATTCGTATGAAACATGTATACAGGTGCATAAACTACTGCGGAGATGACAAGTCAGTGTCACGACTTCATCTCTTAAGCCGAAAACAACAACAACAACAAAAACTATTTTATCAATAATTTATTAAGTTAATGCAGCCTCCTTGCTGTTTTTCCCTGAAACATTCATAATCATTACTTCTGCCGGTGCGCTGTGACAAGCTTTATGTGTATTAGGCTATGTAGGCATTTAAAGACTCATTATTATTATTTAAATGGTTTATTAATAAACACACAATTAGTCGACTAATGCTTAAAATGAACACTACTAGTCGACCAGAAAAAAGGGCAGCCCTACTTTTTAACCACAAATGCTCGTCTTGCACTAGCTCAACTTCACGCATTTCGTAGTCATGTTGGAAAAGTCTTTGTCTTAGTTCTTTGTCTGTGTACTCTGGTTCAAAAAGATAGGATAGGGTGAAAACTCTGTCTCATTTTGTCCTCTAACTTCAAAATTGTCCGACATTGTTGTTTTACCTTTTTTTGTAAAGGGCGTTTGACTTTCTCTACAAGTTTGCTTACGTCATGCACGACCTTTCCAACGTGATTACGTAATGCATGAAGTACAGCTAGTGCAAGACAAGCATTTGTGGTTAAAGTAAATCATTTTTTTCCCGATTGTTTCGTTAGATAGAACCCATATTTTTTGGCTGAGATCATGTAGAGCCCTTTGAAGCTGCATTAAACTGCAATTTGGACCTTCAACCCATTGGCCAACATTGAAGTCCGCTATACGGAGAAAAATTTTGAAATGTTTTCCTCAAAAACCTTAATTTCTTTTAGACTGAAGAAAGAAAGACATGAACATCTTGAATGACATGGGGGGTGAGTAAATTATCAGGTAATTTTAATTCAGGAGTGAGCTAATCCTTTAAAACTGTCTACATTGGGATAATTATGCATGTACATTTTGTTAAATTATGTCTATGTTTATTGCTTTAGGTGGATGTAGATTTGGCCAAGTCTTGTGCTGACCTTCCAGAAGATGACGAGGAGTTGAGGAAGAAGCTGTGGCTGAAGATTGCCCGTCATGTGGTTCAGGAGGAGAAAGATGTCAAGAAAGCCATGAACTGTCTATCCAGTTGCAACCTTCTTAAGATTGAGGACATCTTGCCTTTCTTTCCAGATTTTGTTACGATAGACCACTTCAAGGAGGCAATTTGCAACTCCCTGGAAGAGTACAACCAACACATCGAGGAGCTGAAACAAGAAATGGAGGAGGCCACAGAAAGTGCCAAACGCATCCGTGAAGACATCCAGGAGATGAGGAACAAATACGGGGTGGTGGAGTCTCAGGAAAAATGTGCCACTTGCGATTTCCCCTTGCTAAACAGACCTTTCTATCTTTTCCTGTGTGGACACATGTTCCATTATGATTGCCTCTTGCAGGAAGTCACCCCTCACCTCTCTGCCTATAAGCAGAATAAATTGGAGGAGCTTCAGAAGAAGCTGGCAGCGACCACGCAGACCACCAAATCCAGGCACAGGCCCAGAGAGGAGGATACAGTCAGCTTAGGGAAGGGCCAAGGAAGCAGAGAGCAGATCAAGTCTGACATTGATGACATCATAGCTTGTGAGTGTGTCTACTGTGGTGAGCTGATGATCAAATCCATTGACAAGCCTTTCATAGATCCACAGAAGTTTGATCAAGAGATGTCCAGCTGGCTCTAAAGGACACAATGAGTTCATTTGAGGGCTGCACAATAAATCTGTTATACATTGTACATATCCTGATAATTTAACCATCTGTGCATTGTGAAAGTTGTAATTTGTTTAGGATGTTACATGCTGCATGCTGAGTTAATGAGCATTAACATGACTCTGCTAACAGATATGTACTGTACAAATGGCCTTTTTTGATTTTAGGTTGCTTCCTTAGATCACTGGTCACTTCAAAATTTAATATGCACTTGTTTTCATGTTGCATCATGAGTAATGTGAATAATATCTTTTTTAATGTATGCTGCAAAAAAGAATAAATGATTGCTATTTACCAGACTTTGTGTTGTGATACAACGTTATGGGACAAAAGTGTGCTCTAAAGGTGATTATTTGTAATGTAATGATTATATTTGTAATGAATATTCAACATTTTATGGAAAATTATTTCATTTTGTAAAAAAATAAAATAATAATGTAAAAAATAATAAAAATTAATGAGAAATATCTAAATAATTTTATGTCTAAGCACACTTTAAGTTGTTCTCAATAAAGTTACTAGTGTTATTTATTTGATAAAACAAATAAAATGACCTCTGTCAATTAGTGCTGTTTATATTTTAACAATAGTATACAAAAAATATAATTAAAATAAAACATGACAAAAGATAATAGCCAAGTCTTAATACATCACACTTTGACAACACTAAAGTAAAATATACAAAATGAGAAAAGTAAAGAAAAGCAGAGAAATGTTATATAGATCACTTACCCACAACAGACCTTTCCTCAAAATATAAAGAAAAGCAAAAATGAATACAAAAACATCAAAATGTGAGCATACATTCGACGTTTAGTAGCTTTTTTGGTTACAGGTGATAAAACTGGGTTCATTTTAATACCTCACATTTATGTATAAAATATTTGGCACGCAAAATAATTAAGTTGCATAGAAAATACACGTTTTCATATTGTGTTAATGCTATTTATGTATGACAAGTCTGTGACAAATTTTACGTCAGGTCCCAATCACGCGATATTTTGAGGCTACATTCGGAAAGTGTTACGTCATTGGACCTTCGGCAACGTTCGGTTTTTCTAGGCACAATCAGTAGAACTCCGATAGCCAGTTTGCTCTCCTCCAATAACCCACTAAATTTATAATGGGTCGAATTCTCATCACTATCTTTTTTAGACGAAACTACTCTTTTCTTTTTGCTACTAGTACTTTATTATGACAAGTCCCTAAAATGCTTATAAGATTGCAGCCTTCGCTCTATAATTGATTGGTACGCCTGTTCCCCACTCTGTCCTCGCCATGGCGCCGTGTCCCTGCTCTCTCAGTTACTGAAAGTGGCCGCCTCTCTGCTGCTACCGACTCACGGTCTCTCTCTTGCTCACAACCGCCATTTTGGAGACAGAGAGCTGCGAGTCGGCTGCAACAGAGACAGAGCAAAAACGGCGGACACGGGGGACAAGGTGAGCTAGCGTTTATGAGGAACATGGTGGGGGAGCAATGGGGGAAGATGGCCGGGAGGGAGAAAGAATTAGAATATGGGAATCGCAGATCTGCTGGCCTCCTCGACTCCCGCAGTATATATAGACACGAGACGGGACAGACGGTGCTTGACCTCACGTGGAACAAGGCCACGGAATATTACAAATCATTTTAAATCATATCTTCCTACATTTCATTTGACAAAGAGGTGGTGGCCTTAAAGAGACAGAACCCCTTTCAATTATTCAAAATAATCAAGAACTTGCTATGATACTAAAAGTCACCTCTGCACGGTTATCATTCCAAATAGCAGCCAGCTGAACTTCATAGCCTTGCGTTTAAAAATCCAATAAAGCTCGTTTTTACTGGTCGTGGCTCAAGTCTACCTTATATTGCTGTGCTGCTAACTAGCAACATATACAGTAACCCTGGATTTAGATTAACAAACAGCACTGGCTGTTGAGACGCTTAGCGTTAGCTAAACCTAGCCAGCTTAGTGTGCTAGCTAAGCTAAGACGGATATAAAACATCAGCCTGTCGATAATATTGTGTGAACTAACAGTAGTTTTATCTGGATTTCATAATAAGTCTTAAGACACCTTGCACCGCGGTACATTTCCTTTGTATATAAAAGGATACGCTTGTATGACTGTACCATCAGTGTACATTAGGTTTATCAATTGCGTTGTCTCAAATGAAGAAACCAAAACTGGCAGTTTAACATGCGTTTATTCTCATTGTAATAATAGTTCCCTCGTATTAAAGCCTAATGAGTAGCCAAACTACTGAAATGAGACATTGCTGTGTTTGTTACTTTGCATCCAGGAAATGGTTAAATGGGGGCACTAAAACACTAGTGGTGTCAGTGCTTTAGTTATGTTTACAAAAACTCTCAAACCCTGTGCAAGTGTACCAACATTGTTTGAGGTATTATATAATGTATTGGTTTAGATTTGCAGTGGGTAAATCCTTTTTTAATTAAACAATGCCTATTTTAATATAAATAATACTTTAAACAATTCAGCAATTCACAAGTTCAAAATTAACAATTCATCCATGCACTGAAAAAGATGTAGCAACTGATTTTTTTTCTTCTGTACTGACATGCAGAGATCAGTTGCTACTTTTCCTTAGCATTACAGACCCCAGGAAATGCCACAAAACATGATTTGTGTGAAAACAAGTGTTTTTGGATGGTGTTGATATTCTCATTCTAGTGAGCTTTCGATTTGAACAAAGTCTGTGCAGTGCAAGATGAGTTATCAATAGCTTTTGATAAAATGTCTTGAGCGAGTGAATCTGAACGAAAAACACTATATGTGACCCTGGACCGCAAAACCAGTCATAAGGGTCCGTTGAAGCTGAATAAATAAGCTTTCCATTGATGTATGGTTTGTAAGGATAGAACAATATTTGGCCGAGATACAACTATTTGAAAATCTGGAATCTGAGGGGCCAAAAAAAAATCTAAATATTGATAAAATCGCCTTTTAAGTTCTCCAAATGAACTTCTTGGCAATGCATATTACTAATCAAAAATTAATATTTTTTTAAATATATTTACAGTAGGAAATTTACAAAATATCTTCATGGAACATGATCTTTACTTAATAGCTTAATGATTTTTGGCATAAAACAATAATCAATCATTTTGCAGGGCTCAACGCTAAGGATTTTTGCTACTGGCCCAGTTGGGCCAGTGGTTCAAATTTTTACTTGGCCAGTCAAAATTTTCACTGGCCCTGCCACAAAAAAAAAAAAAAAAAAAAAAAAAAAAAACATAGTTGCTGTTATCAATGTTTTGACCCATGTTATCTTTTAATATATATATATATATATATATATATATATATATATATAATATATATATATATATTATACATTTATATTTAATAAATAAGCTTATATGACATCAAAATTTTACATTTCAACTAAATTGTACAATTATTCTATTTCCATTACGCAAAACCTACTAGCCTAACAAATTTAAAGTTCAAACATTATTTGTTTGTTCAAAAATTATTTGATCACTATTATTTTATTACAAATGAAACGGTGCTTAGGAAGAAACAGCAGACGGACTGAATGAACGCAAATTCAGTCTCTGCCAGCAGGTGGCGCTTATGGAATAACGATACAGCGTTTCCCTGGTTACCACTGTAAACAAAGCAGTGCCGTCATTATGAACGCAACTTTAAATGCATCATACAGAGGTAAATTAAAAGAAAACGCCATGTAAACCTTTCTTAAAACACTCCGTTTCCCTCGGAGATGCATTCATATAAACCCCGTTTCAGTATTTAGGATATTATTTGCAATATTTCGCACATTGTGAACTGTGATCTTGTTCTGTTTGCTAACGTTACAGATTTTTTTCCTTTTTGTGTTCGTCTTCAGCGTCTCTGGCCTCTGTTAACGGATGTTTAAATAGTTCGTAATATTTCCACACACAAGACATTTTGAAAAAATATTGCATGCAGTTTGTGTGCAACCCCAGAACAGAGATCGGTTGAAATATGTCCTGTCGATCGGTGCATCTGTACTCTACTGTATAAATGATATATAGATTAATCATTGTTAAAACTACAAAGTTACTCGTCAAGACGGATATTTCGACATACTTTTGTAGGCTATCTGTCCGTCAGAGACACGTCTCTCTGTGATCGCTTGAAATTTCAAATGAACAAGACTTAAAAACACGAGCAAATGATAAACTTTCGTGACGACGCAGCAGTGGCCCGAGCGTCTTTCATGCTCCTTATTGTCGAGCCCTGTTTTGACTCATACAGTGTATTTTTGGTTATTGCTACAAATATACCCGTGCTACTTAAGACTGGTTTTGTGGTCCAGCGTCACATATTTTAAAACTGAATATCTGATAAAGGTGAATTCTGTTTCCTTTTAAGATTACACAATCATAGATGGCCTCATTTAATAGCTGCAAAAATGCACTCTAAAATGTATTAAAATTGTTATTTAATATTGTAATAAACTATAACAATATTGCTGTTTTTATTGTATTTTTGATCAAAGAAATGCAGCCTTAGTGAGCCTAAAAAAACAATCCCAAATTTTTTAACAATAATGTAATTAATAAAGAAAATCAAATTTTCTTGGAGTCTTTGAACACATGCACATCCAAAAGGCCCAATTACAAGCTCAATGTCATTCACAAGTTTGTGGCCCGCTGATCAGCACCTCTGTTGCCCTACACACATCCTTCTGTGAAAATGGAATAAAGTCAGTGTTACATTTCAGTATGCTATCAATAAACCTGTCAGCTGTGTTAATCTCAATCTGCCTAATTCTCACTCAGCCAGTGTCAGTATGCCATATGCATATGCATTTTATGAATTTATTCCTCTTTTTTTTTAGTTGCTATGAGTTATTGTCATCCAGTTCTGAATATTTACATGCAATATTCTTTTCTAAATGTGCAATAAATCTAACAGTGATCATGTCCATATGACAGCAGACAATATAAGCCAATATAACATTTTTTTCTGTTTCAGATTCATTATTTCTGGGACGCTGAATGTTGAAATTGTGAAATATGAAGTTTCACTCTCCAAAGGTACCCTACTGTTCTTTGACCACAAATGTATGTTTTATTACTGTGATTCAAAGCACCCGTATAAGTTTCATAATGTCATTTAGACATTTTCTGTATTGTATTTGCAGTGATCGCCCTTTCGGGGTCTTAACCTCTACCTATGGCCTCAGAGCAGGATGGCGTGGGAGGCGCCACATGCTCAAAGTTGGCCAAACCACTTCACCTGCAGTACCTTGAGCGATCTCTCCGCCTAGACACTTTTCTAAGGCAGACTGCTGCTGTTTTTAACCAGAACATTTCCAGGTAATTCGTTTTGTGGTTCTCAAAGGCATACAGATCCTTTGTGACTTTAGAGTCACTGCGTGACCAAACTGCATGCCCCGACAAAATCCTTAGAGACTATAATGTCCCACTGCAGTTTGTGATTCTTAACTATTTTGTTGTTTTAAAATGTTTTTCCATTGGCCATAATTCCCAAAGCCAAAAGCTAATGGTACATGGGAAATTTTGCATTGCAGCTTGGTCGTAATGCCTTTGGTGGTTTGTTTATGGTTGTTTTTGTGTGTGTGTCTCTATATCAGTGATGACAGCGATGATGGTTTGGGCGAGGGGTCTTCTTTGGCCCCGTCTAACCCACTGCTGGCAGTGAAAGATGATCACATAAGCCCTGAGAACGAGACCAAGGACTCCTGCAGAGATGGAGAGGCCGAGTGTGGCACTCTCAATGGAGCTGTGCTGCAAGGTACGAAGACATAAAATAAAAAATAGTCATGTTATGTAACATAAGAATGTAATTTTCTGTATATATTGTACTGACCAGTCATCTTGGACTTCTGTTGACCTGTAAAGCCATGGATTTAATATTAAAGGGATAGATCACTCGGAAATTAAAATTTTGTCATTACTTATCCTCATGTTGTTCCAAACCCATAAGACCTTTGTTCATCTTCAGAACACAAATTAAGATATTGTTGATGAAATCCGAGAGCTTTCTGAGCCTGCATAGACAGCAACGCAACTGACACGTTCAAGGCCCAGAAAGGTAGTAAGGACTATCAATAAAATAGTCCATGAGACATCAGTGGTTCAACCTTAATTTTATGTAGCTACAAGAAGATGCCTTTCTGGACCTTGAACGTGTCAGTTTCACTGCTGTCTATGCAGGGTCAAAAAGCTCTCAGATTTCATTCAGATTTTAAAATATCTTACTTTGTGTTCTAAAGATGGGTGAACTGTTCCTTTAAGAACACTTAAGTACATCCCTTCAAGTGTATCTTTACTATGATAAAACAAGTAGCATTTGGCTGGTCATGTGATTTCACCATGCCTTTATGAGGCATTCCAATGTGTATATGACTTTAAACATATTTTTCAAAAGTACTCTTCATTTATTTAGGGAGAAAAGTTTTTAATGAGTAAAAAAATTTTTTTACTGAGTTCACCTTAAACTTTAAATTGTCATCTACAGAACACAAAGCTGACAAAGCAAGCCTGTATAACTTCTCAAAACTGAAGAAAAGCAGGAAATGGCTAAAGGTATGTATAGATACAACACTACAGTAAACCTTTATCTAAATCCAGTCTCTGCTTTATAGAAGCCTGTTTCTGCCTCAGAGTAAAAAATAAAACCAGTAACTGAATAAAAATTCACACTACCAGTCAAAAGTTTTTGAACAGTAAGATTTTTAATGTTTTTTAAAGAAGTCTTTTCTGCTCAACAAGCCTGCGTTTATTTGATTCAAAGTACAGCAAAAACAGTAAAATTTTTAAATATTTTTACTGTTTAAAATAACTAACTAATAACTTTCTATTTGAATATATTTTAAAATGTAATTTATTCCTGCGATTTCAAAGCTGAATTTTTAGCATCATTACTCCAGTCACATGATTCTTCGGAAATCATTCTAATTTTCTGATTTGCTGCTCAAAAACATTTATTATTATTATTATTATTATTATTATTATTATTATTATGTATAAAATAGCTGAGTAGAATTTTTTCAGGTTCCTTTGATGAATAGAAGGCTCAGAAGAACAGCATTTATCTAAAATAGAAAGCTTTTGTAACATTATAAATGTCTTTATCATTACTTTTGATTAATTTAAAGCATTCTTGCTAAATAAAATTATTAATCTCTATCATTTCTGTCCCCCCAAGTTTATACTCACTCTACTAATACAGACGCTTTTGACTGGTATAGTGTATAATGTTACAAAAAGATAAATGCTGAAATTAAAGAATCATCAAAGAATCCTGGAAAAAAAATGCACTCAGCTGTTTTAAATATTATTGATAGCAATAAAATCAGCATATTAGAATGATTTCTGAAGGATCATGTGACACTGAAGACTGGAGTAATGATGCTGAAAATTTAGCTTTGATCACAGGAATAAATTAAATTTTAAAATATGTTTAAATTGAAAAAAGTTAGTTTAAATAGTAAAAATATTTGCTGTATTTTTAATGAAATAAATGCAGGCTTGGTGAAAAGAAGAGAATTCTTTAAAAAAAAAATTAAATTTGACTGGTATTGTAGTCAAAATTGTGATATGAAAAGTCAAAATTAAGACAAATAAAGTGGCAGTACTAGTGAGAATAAAGTCTAACTAAAAGAAACTCACAATATTGAGGTATGAACTCTAAGGGGACATGATGGGGGGGAAGAAACATTGCATTTGCTCCCAAAATGTTGGCATTCTCTCACAAAGAGTTTAGCGTTGTCCCAGAGAAGCTTTGCATTTTAGAGAGCAAACACAAAACTGGTGATGTGAGGCAGGATGAAATATTATATTTTTTATGCTTTTGTGAACAAATGTCACATTTCTTAGGGGTACACAATACGTTTGTGAGAGAAACATTTTTTTTCTATGGGAAAGAGTTTTGTGAGCAAACACAAAAGCAAAGAAAGAAGTTTTTTTTTTTTTTCCCATAATCATTCCAGAATGCAAATAAATGTGCAATAATAAGATATAAAATTACATTTCTTTTTTTTGTTCTAAAGGAAAAACAGGCTTCCATACTATTATTCAAACTGGCAAAAAAGTCATTCATTGGTAATTGTGCCTCTCCTTCATTTCCATGTCTAAGCAGTCTCATTTTTTTTTGTGAATTTCAGGGCATCTTGCTGAGCGATGACACCACAGATTCCGACACTGACTCGGATGATTCTGACTTCACAATGACACGGGAAGAGCTCCAAGACATGCTGCGTCTGCACAAGTTCACCAAACTCCACCAGAGCAAGTTTCACTCTGACAGAGAAGTACGACACGCTCGCTGAGTCTGGGCTAGTTGCCCCCGCACAAATAGCTTTATGGAAACAGTTGGTAATGTGTGTTTGTGTTCACAGCTGCAGCACTATCAACACTACAGCACAGGCCTCCTGTCCACTCATGATCCATTCTACGAGCAGCAGCGCCACCTACTGGGCCTCAAGAAAAAAAAAATCAAGGAAGAGAAGAAATGCAAGGGTAAGCCTATAGAACAAAAGAGGATGAGAGTAGCTGTTTTTGAGGTCATTTGAATACTCATCCTTCTGTTTTCACAGCCAAATTAAAAAAGATGAAAAAGAAGAAGAAACGAGGAGAGGAGTTCTCCATGGAGGGACGGACGCACATTACAAAAATTTTTGCCAAGTTTTCGCATGATGCACCCCTTCCCATGATCAAAAAGAAGCACTTAACCATTGAGCAGCTAAATGCTCGTAGACGAAAGGTCTGGCTCACGATTGCCAAAAAAGAAATCCCAAAGGTACAAGTATAGTTCTTGGTCAACAGTTTGCAATGCACAAGATATATGTACTCAGTTCACACTTTAATCTATGTTTCCTTTTCTTTTTTCAGGCGTTTAAACAGAAAGTTTCAGCAAGGAACTTTGTTTTAACCAATGCCCGAAAGGTAAGAGATGTTTATTTTTTACATACATTACCAATGGGGTTGGTAAGATTTTTTTAATCTTAATTTTTTAAAGTCTCTCATCCAACAAGGCTGCATTTATTTAATAAAAAACACAGTAAAAACACAGTAATGTTTTGAAATACTAAAATTTTCTTCTATTTTAACTAGGGTTGTCAATCGATTAATCGTGATTAATCGCATACAAAATAAAAGTATGAGTTTGCCTAAAAAATGTGTGTGTAGTGTGTGTAATTATTATGTGTATATATAAATACAAAAAATTAATATATCAATTTAAGAGAAATATGTTATTTATGTACAAAATATTTTTATTTATATATAACAGAAATTATATAAAAATTATAATAAATACATATACTTGTAAATATTTCTTAAATATATACATGACTGTGTTTGTATTTATATATACATAATAATAACACACAGTACACACACATATATTAGGCAAACTCAAACTTTTATTTTGTATGCGATTAATCGCGATTAATCGTTTGACGGCCCTAATTTTAATGTATTTTAAAATGTAATTTAATTCTGTGATGGCCAAGCTGAATTTTCAGCTGCCTTTACTCCAATCTTCAATGTCACATGATCCTTCAGAAATCATTTTTATATGCTGATTTTGGTTATCATCAATGTTGAAAACAGTTGTTCTACTTAATGTTTTTGAAGAAATTAAGTAATGGAAAATCTCACTGACTCTAAAAATTTAAATGCCACAACATTTTAAGGTCAACACAGAAAATCAGCAATTAAAAATGCATTTGTACACTTGTCCAGTTGGCCCACCAGTGTATGCGCGAGGTCCGGAGGGCAGCGATCCAAGCGCAGAAGAACTGCAAAGAGACTTTGCCGCGGGCACGCCGCCTCACCAAAGAAATGCTGCTGTACTGGAAGAAGTACGAGAAGGTGGAGAAGGAGCACCGCAAACGTGCTGAGAAGGAAGCTCTTGAGCAGCGCAAACTGGATGAGGAGATGCGGGAGGTATTTGCATTTACATTTGTCCGAAAATAACTTCCTAAAACATTGTCCTGACAGTTCTTCCTGTGTGTCCTGTCAGGCTAAGCGTCAGCAGAGGAAGCTTAACTTCCTGATCACCCAGACAGAGCTGTATGCTCACTTCATGGGGGGCAAGCAGAACGCCGGGGGAGACGGCACACAGGAGGACATCCTGCGCAAGCTTGAGGACAACACCTCGCAGCGGCAGATCGACATCGGTGGAGGGGTTATGGTCAACGTTGGCCAGGAGGACTATGGTATGATCTTATTCTGTCCCTGATGGATTTTATTAAAATGCGTATTACAATCGTAAGAATTTCATGCTGTCCTCTTGCAGATAGTGAATATTACAAGTCTCAGGCCCTTAAAAATGCAAAAGAGGCATACCAGATCCACCAGGCCAGAGTAAGTGGCATTACATTATACATGTCAATCTTAATGAATTTTGGCTGGAAGTTATTTGAATGTCCCTCTTTTTGTTTTATAGACCAGGTTGTTTGACGAAGAAGCAAAGGACAGTCGCAGCGCCTCTCTACACGCGGCTAGCGTGTCTGGCTCTGGCTTTGGTGAGAGCTACAGCCTATCAAACCCATCTATTCAAGCAGGTGAAGACATCCCCCAGCCCACCATCTTCAATGGGAAACTTAAAGGCTACCAGCTCAAAGGCATGAACTGGCTAGCCAATCTTTATGAACAGGTGATTTTTGATGCTCTCTTATGCTTATTTGTATATACAGAAGCGTTCAAATGTTTGGGTCAATGATACTTTTATTCAACACGGATGCATTAAATTGATTAAAAGTGATGGTAAACACATTTACAATGTTGGAAATGCTTCTTTTGAATGTTTTTTCATCAGAGAATCCTGAAAATAATATATCATAAATGTATAGTTTTTATTATTAAGCAGGTCGACTGTTTTCATCAACACTGATAATATAATTCTTGACCAAGTCAGCATATTAGAATGATTTCTGAAGGATCGTGTGACACTGAAGACTGAAGAAATGATGCTGAAAATTCAGCTTTGCCATCACAGGAATAAATTACATGTTAAAGTATATTAAAATAGGAAACTTTTGATTTAAATTGTAATTATATTTCACAATATTACTGTTGTTACTGTGTGTTTGTTTAAATAATAGAGCTTTGGTGAGCATAAGAGACTTAGGTCCAGAGACTTACTAACAGCTTGCGCCAGCGCAAACCACCTTTTGGCGTTAAAATAGTACTGTCATGATTTACTAAAGATGTGCAATGAAGAATTAGTGCTGAAAAGGCATAGACACAGTTATTTTTGAGCCTGACCTTATTAAATATGCATTTGTAGGAGTTTCTCTTTCAGATGCAAAATTTATGAGAGGAGAAAATGAATTACGCAATGCAACATTTGCACTCGTCAAATTACTGGTATTTGCGCATTATTAAACACCTAAAAAAAGCATGTCCTAAAGCAGGCGGTAATTTGCGCTGCTCTTGGTACATTGCAGAGGCGGACAGTAGTGAAGTATTTTTACTCTGCTGTAAAAGTACTTTTCGAGTATCTGTACTTTATCAGAGTGTTTTTCTTTAGAAAACTTTACTTCACAACATTCTAAAGCACAATATTGCACTTTTTACTGCACTACATTTCATATTCAAAATCATTTAATACTTAACTACATTAGAAATCTATTACTTTCTTACTTCTACTCAAGTAAAAGCAATTCAAAGATTTACTTGAGTACAAGAAAGTACTACATTTTTTTATTTTTTCCCCCTCCCATTTGCGCTTTTGAAGAGTAGTGTATGTTGCGTTTTTCTATCATGCCTGTGATCTTTATAAAGATGATTTATGTCTGTTTGTCTCTCATAGGGCATTAATGGCATTCTAGCAGATGAGATGGGTCTTGGAAAGACGGTCCAGAGCATTGCTTTACTGGCTCATCTGGCAGAGGTAAGGACTGACATTCCAAGTTTGAAAATTAAGACTGAAACAGACTGAAAATTAGGTAGTTATGCACTGAAAATCTCGGCATTCATCCTAGGTTTCCTCAATGAAGACATTTCAAATATTATTTTATTATTATTAATGCCATGTTCTTTCATGAAACTCTAGAGGGCATAGCATGATGGGTCATTAACGCAAACTGATGATATTCACAGCGTTAAACTACTTGGCACAAGCTGATTGGTTCATATAGCATACGTAGCCAATGAGCTTCCTGCTATACATTTAAATGGCTGGTTAGCATTCCTAGAACATTTCGCAGCATGCTTTCAAAGTTCCTCTGAAACCCTCCACCTCCCCAGCTCCACCTGTATAGATCTGCTATGGGTTGTTATATGCTATTTTTGCAATAGTAGCAAGTTCATGTACTTGCTTTGCAGCAGCAGTAACAGCAAAAATCTACAACAACAGCAATAACCAACAGCAGCAGCAATGCAGCAGCATAGCAGATCTATTCCTGCCAAGACCAAATACATTAACATTGTCATATCCATTACCATGCTAAAATCTTCCAAGAGTTGTCTTGATCGACATACATTTACAGAGTTCAAATAGTACAAAAGTAACAAATAGTAATGCTGCTATTACTACTACAAGTATACGCTCTCCGTCCTTATTGTATCATCTTCAAGCCAACAGATTTCACTTGAAAGAGACTGTATTTCCCAATTTCTGGGCTCTAAGGTCGAAAATCTGGAAAAGGTTTATTTTTTGGGAATAAGACACCAGCTTTTTAAAAGAAAACATTTCTCTGTTCTGCTTTCCTGTGCTATCATATTCATTTCTCCTAAACAAACCCCTGACACCACAAATCAGCTATTTGGCATCACTGTGAACCCTCCAGCTGTCTCCGCTGCTCTCCGTGACTTCCAGAGCTTGCGAAAAGAGGAGGATACAGAGTTTTGGTATTTGATATGAAAGTGTAGCGCTGTGGGCCCATAGGAAGCCATGGTAGCATGTTACCTCGGTTTTCAGTTGTTTCCTGTTTTGACCCCTCTCTCCTCTCTCTTTCTTTCCCACCATCACTGTCCCCTTCCCCCTCCGCTATCTGCACCTGTTTGGCTTATTTTGCGTTCGTGTGCTCTATCGGACAGAGGGAAAACATCTGGGGACCCTTCTTGATCATCTCCCCAGCCTCAACACTCAACAACTGGCATCAGGAGTTCTCCCGCTTTGTCCCCAAATTCAAGGTGAGTGCGGCAGCTGTGCAGGGAAACACCTGTGGCCGTGGAATCCTTTTTCTCTCTTTCAGTGTCCCTCACTGTCTCAAACTTTTTATAAACCCATTGAACTGTCTATTTTCAGAACAATGGAAAATGTGTTTTTTCTTAGCCTTTGCATATTTTTGCTGTAAGGAAATGCGTGACAGATTACTGCACTTCTGGTCTCATTTTTGTTATCCTTTGGGGGGCAGTGTTGTATCATTTATAGCGTGTTCCAATAATATCAGCAACCTAAATATTCATTTCCTGCCAGTCAGACTAAATCTAACAAATCATCTGTATCTGAAATCCTAGCCAGAAAACTTTAGGAATATCCGAGGGCTGAACAGTAATTGTAGGCCAGTAGTTCGGATTAATACTTGCCCCTGCCGATGTTTTCATTGGCTCTGCCACAATTTATTTTTAGCAACACATTTTTCTGTGTCAGAAGGAAATATGTTTTCATTAAACGTTAGTTTTCTTAAAAAAAAAAAAATGTACAAAAAGTAATGTATTATGCTTTTAATTTGTGTAATAACTGGTTTTAGAGCTATAATGTAATTTCATACTCTTTTATTCTTGCCCAGGTTAATCGGTGTATCCTTATTTTTGAACACTGAATAATTCACATAATACGCAATGCAATGAAGTTAATCATTGCAAACTTGTCTTATTCTGTCTTGTAGGTGTTACCGTATTGGGGAAATCCACACGATCGTAAAGTTATTCGAAAATTTTGGAGCCAGGTAAACATTTCATAAGAATATTGCACTAAAATATCAGATTAATTGAAATCTACTACTTGACTCATGTTTTATCCCTTTTTGGCTCCTGTAGAAAACTCTGTATACCCAGAATGCACCATTTCATGTGGTCATCACCAGTTATCAGCTGGTGGTACAGGATGTGAAGTATTTTCAGAGGGTGAAATGGCAATATATGGTTCTGGACGAGGCCCAAGCACTAAAAAGCAGCACCAGGTAATTAGCATTCGATTAGTACTTTTAAAATTTGAAATGACAAACAAACAAATACACGTATAGTTTTTGGAATAAAATGATGATTGACTTCAAAGCTTGTGGGATTATTACATACAACCAGATTTTGAAAATAAGTAAATAAGCAAAATGAAATAAGTGTAACATAAAAGATTAACTGAAAATATAAAAATATTAGTGCTGTCAAATGATTAATCGCATCCAAAATAGAAGATAGAATAGAAATACACACACACACACACACACATATAAGTATACACACATATATTATGTAAACAAAAACTTTTATTTTGAATCCAATTAATCACAATTACTCATTTGACTAAAACACTAAAAGCACTATATATATTTCATACAGTTCCATATAGAAATAGAATTTCACTTGTTATAGCTATAAGCATTTGTTTTACACGGTATTTACCTGAATTGTTTTGGAACTGACACTAGCACTGCTACTGTTGAAAAAGGCCAAGTATAGCCAGCTAATCACTATTTTCTTGTGAACATAGCTCCAAAATGTGCAAGTCTGGTTGTCTAACTGATGTGTATCCTCAGTTGAACCTTTCAACAAGGGAAAAAGAGCTTATAAAAAGCTACAGATGCTTCAGGGAGTCTCCAGTACTGGTGCATCTCAGATTTTCCATGTTCCCGTCCTCATAGTCAGTGCAGTGACACTATGTCTGGACTGGAACCCCTCAGAGAATGAGGGCCTCTTGAGCTCTGAGTGTGAGTTCGTGCCTCTCTGGAGATGACAGCACATGTGCCAGCAGCTTCTGTTGTGGTGGAACATGATTTATTGCCCGATCAGAGTCTCGACAGTGCGTCAGAGTAGATTTCGTGAGCTTTTAAGTCCCCATAATCAGTGAAAGACTTAACCGAGTCTGAGAAATGAGCTCTGAAGAGAATACCTGTAGGATTCAGTGTTCAGCATTAAGTGTTGATGCCATGTCTAGAGTTATATCCGTCATTAACCTCAGCTTGCTTGGGAGGTCTTAGTAACTGTGTCTGGTTCTTCTTGGCAGTGTCCGATGGAAGATTCTCCTTCAGTTCCAGTGCAGGAACCGCCTTTTGCTAACAGGGACGCCAATCCAGAACACGATGGCAGAGGTGAGTGTATTCATGTGAGGCGCTGTTTGAGAGTGCACGTGTGCGAGTGAAAAACCTGATGTTGTTGTGTTTCCTCTCAGTTGTGGGCCCTGCTTCACTTCATCATGCCGACTCTATTTGACTCTCATGAGGAGTTTAACGAGTGGTTCTCCAAGGACATCGAGAGTCATGCTGAGAACAAATCTGCTATTGATGAAAGTCAGTCAACTCTTGTGTTTTTCTCCATTTAAGTTGTTGTTTACCATTCATTTGATCTCCAAAGAGTTTACAATATGTGTTAGGGAACAATATAGTCACATAAAGTATTCATAAAAAGTTATGGATGTTGATTTGAGAAAGACAGGACAGAAAGTTTGAAGTAGATTAAAAAGCTTGAAGGTTTGAAGATGCACTAAGAGCCGGGGGGGATTGAAAACTTTTGAATTTGAAGATCAGGGTAAATTTAGCTTATTTTGTTTTCTGTGAAACATGTAAGTATCTTCTGTAGCTTCTGAAGGGTAGTGCAAAATAAAAAAAAAATGTACACATCTTCATTCTGTTCAAAAGTTTTCACCCTCCTGCTCTTAATGCATTTGTGGGAAGGATTTTTCTGAAGAACAGCGGGCAGTTTAACTGTTCAGGACAAACAAGGGACTCATGAACAACTATCACTAAACAAAAAACACAGCTGTGGATCATTCAGGTAACAACACAGTATTAAGAATCAAGCGTATGTAAACTTTTGAACGGGGTCATTTTTATGAATTCAACTATTATTTTCTCTTGTGGGCTATATGTGAAATATCTTATTCAGGTCAGTACTAAATAAAAAATAGCATGCATTTTGTATGATCCCTCTTATTTTGGTAAAATAATGAACATTTTGCAGACTCTGCAGACTTCAACTGTATTATTTGGAATTTAAGCTACAATATGATTTTAATAACATTTAGTATTAAAACAGCAGCACTCATGCTGAGCAAGCAAAGCCTTAATGTTTTGCTCATGTTTTTCTGTCTTGATGTGATTTACCATGGTTTACCCTTTTAGACCAACTTTCCAGATTGCACATGATCCTAAAACCCTTTATGCTGCGCAGAATAAAGAAGGATGTAGAGAACGAGCTCTCCGACAAGGTGATGTCCTATAGCTTCTCAGACATAATTATGGTTTCATACCTAAAATATCTACGTATGTGATATTTATGTTGTATATTATTCTCAGATTGAAATCCTGACATACTGCCAGCTGACCAGCAGACAGCGGCTGCTTTACCAGGCTCTAAAGAACAAGATCTCCATCGAGGACCTGCTGCAGTCATCGATGGGCACGGCCCAGCAAGCCCACAGCACCACCAGCAGCCTCATGAACCTTGTCATGCAGTTCAGGAAGGTGAGGCAGGATTTGTCAGCTTTAAAGGGATAGTCACCCAAACATGAACATTTGGTTTGAAACAACAAAAGGGTGAGTAAATCATGACACAATTTTCATTTTTGGGTGGACTATCCATTTAAAGTCTGTGTGACCTTTTGAACTCTTTCTGTTTATATAGTCTATAAATAGTTTTTAAACACAGCTTGTTGTTCTCAACTTTAAAAGGTTTGTAACCACCCAGACCTGTTTGAGCGCCAGGAGATACGCTCACCTTTCCACATGTCCCTGAAGCCCTTCATCATGTCCAAATTTCTGTTCCGACACGCCCTCCTTCGCACGTCTGACCATGCAAAGACCAAGTGAGTTGATCTCAATGTAGCTCCAAGGTTTACTGATTCTGTAAGAACAGGGAAGTCCACATCACAAATATACATAGAGGAACAATATTGTCAGAATAAAGAGTGAGTTTTTTTTTTTTTTTTTAAGTTTGACAGACAGTCAGAACATTTAAAGCACCAGACAACATACAGTTGTTTAAAATTATTCATACCCTTGGTAAATATAATCAAAGAAGGCTGTGAAAATAAATCTGCATTGTTTATCCATTTGATCTTTCAATTTAAAAAAAAAGTATGTGTGTATATATATATATATATATATATATATATATATATATATATATATAGTCATGGCCAAAAATATTGGCACCCTTGCAATTCTGTCAGAAAATGCAACCCCTCTCTCAGAAAATTGTTGCAGTTTCAAATGTTTTGGTACTCAAGTGTTTATTTTTTTGTTTGCATTGGAACAACACAAAAAACAGAGAAGAAAAGTCAAATCTGATAAAATTCCACAGAGAACCCAAAAAATGCACTGGGCAAAATTATTGGCAAACTCAACTTAATATTTGGTAACACCCCCTTTGGAAAAAATAACTGAAATCAATCGCTTCCTGTAACCATGAATGAGTTTCTTACACCTCTCTACTGGAATTTTGGACCACTCTTCTGTTGCAAACTGCTCCAGGTCATTCAGATTTGAAGGATGCCTTTTCCCAACTGCTGTTTGAGATCTCTCCACAGGTGTTCTATGGGATTCAGATCTGGACTCATTGCTGGCCATTTCAGAACTCTCCAGTGCTTTGTTTGTAACCATTTCTGAGTGCTTTTTGAAGTGTGTTTCGCGCCATTGTCCTGCATGATTTCTGGTGGAGCTTTCTGAAACTGGCCACTACGTTGTGCCCCAAAATTCTTTGGTAATTATCAGATTTCATGATACCGTTCTTTTCTTTGAAGGCCTCATTTCTGTTTCTGTAAACAGTGCCATGATGTCCTTTACCAAAAGGCTGTACTTTTCTCTCATCTGTCCTCAGTACATTCTCCCAGAAGGATTGTGGTTTTGTCACATAAGTTTTGGCAAACTCCAGTCTTGCTTTCTGCCTTTGTGTCAACAGTGATGTCCTCATGGGTCTCCTACCATAGCGTCCCTTTTCATTCAGATGGCGATGGATAGTGCGAGTTGACACTGTTGTACTCTGTGTCTGCAAAACAGCTTGAATTTGTTAGGAAGTTAATCAGGGCTCTTTATCCATAATTCGAACAATCCTTCGTTGTAATTTTTCATTAATTTTGCTCTTCCGTCCACGTCCAGGGAGGTTAGCTACAGTGCCAGGGGCTGTAAACCTCTTGATGATATTGCAACAGTCGACACAGGAACATTAAGATCTCTGGAGATGGACTTGTAGCCTTGAGATTGTCCATGTTTTCCGGAATTTTTTCTCACTAACTCTTTACACTTCTTTCTTTTCTCCATGCTCAGTGTGACACACAACACTAAGGTTGAGTCAACTTTTCTCCATTTTAACTGGTTGCAAGTGTGATTACTATATTGCCCACACCTGTTACTTGCCACAGGTGTGTCTAAATGCAAATTACAGGAGCATCACATGCTTGTAAAGCAATCATTTCTTAATTTTGACAAGGTGCCAATAATTTTGTCCAGTCTTTTTGAGTTCTGTGTGAAATTTTAACAAGTTTGACTTTTCTTCTCTGTTTTTTTTTTGTGTTGTTGCAGTGCAAACAAAAACAATAAGCACATGAATACCAAAGCATTTGCAATTGGAACAATTTTCTGAGAGAAGAGTTACATTTTCTGACAGAATTGCAAGGGTGCCATGACTCTCTCTCTCTCTCTCTCTCTCTCTATATATATATATAACAATACTGTAATAACTGACTATACTATATATATATATATATATATATATATATATAAACCCTTTAAAAAAAGTGGAAGTTGGGGAAAATCACGTTATAAAATAAATATTTTCTTCTAATACACAATGACCTGAATTATTGGTATCCCTATAAATTCTTATGAATAAAATATATCTAAAGTATATTCTCATTCATTATTTAGCGCACCAGGGTGACTAGGAACATAAAATTATTCAGCCATTACTTCCTGTTTCACAGGAGTATAAATATGAGGCAACACAAAGGCCAGATTCCCTTAATCATCCATCACAAGGAGTAAAAACAAAGAAAATATTTCTGATGTGCAGCAAAAGATTAGTTTGGCCAAAGACTCTCCAAGGATCACAGCTGGAGAATTGCAAAAAATAGTTATGTCTCTGGGCAGAAAGGGGTTTAAGAAAAAAATCAAGAAAACAAAATGCTCTCATTTAAAAACAAACTCCAGCATATTCGGTTGTCAGACACGACTGGAACTTCAAACAGGGCTGGCTTCTATGGTCAGATGAAACAAAAAAAGAGCTTTTTAGCAGCAAACACTCAAGATGGGTTTGGTCCACAATGAAATATACTGCTGTATCTTTAATGATGTGGGCCTGTTTTTCTTCCGGAGGTCCTGGACATCTTGTTCAGATAGATGGCATTATGATTTCTATCAAATAACAACAGATAAAATATCAAAACCTTAATGTCCCTGCTAGATGTTCTTATAATGGGCCATGGTTGGATCTTCCATCAGGACAATGATCCAAAAAAACATCAAATCAAAGCAAAAATGGGTGACTGAGCACAAAAGAAGGTTCTGCCATGGCGGTCCTGGTTCCCTGACCGGAACTCTATAGAAAATGAGTGGGGTGAACTGAAGAGAAGAAGCACTAACATGGACCTGGAAATCTGAAGGGTCTGGAGAGATTCCGTATGAAGGAATGATCTCTGATCTCTTGTCAGATGTTCTCCAACCTCATCAGGCATTATAGGTGAAAAACCAGAGCTGTTATCTTGGCCAAAGTGTATCAGACAAAACTTTGTTATATAATGAGATTTTCTCTCTTATTTTTCTTATTTTCCAATGAAAAGTTAGATTTTTGTACATTTTTTAAAAAAAAGATCAAAAGGATTAACAAAGCAGATTTATTTTTCACAGCCTTGTTTGATCATATTTACCAAGGGTATAAATAATTTTGAGCACAACTGTAACTGCAGGATGCCATTATAATTTATAGTTATTTTTATAGTTCTTTGTAGTTATCATTCTTTATGTGAATAAACCTTTAGGGTGATTCCTAACCAACTATGTGGCATTGTTGGTTCCATCAAAATGTTGTTATAGCTTTCATGATTTTTTCATTGTTTTATTTATTCTCTCTCTAGGCTGAAGCAGACTCTGCTTTCTCCATTCTCTGCTCAACACATTCAACAGTCCTTGTTTCACCGAAAAAGTAAGTCTCTATTATTCAACAATTATATTCTGATTTTGTAATTTCAAGACTTCACTAATTTCTGATCATATGTTCAATGGATACAGCTGAAGATGAAAGCAGCAGCTATTCTTTCTTGCGTTTCATTGATGTGTCTCCTGCTGAGATGTCCAACATCATGCTTCAGGGGACTCTAGTGAGGTACATTACACCACACTCAAGTCAGTCAGACAATAACACATGTTGAATTACATACTTACACACTCTCCGAGCTAGGATAGTTACTTAATATATCAATAAGAATCTAATTATTGCCACATTTGGATGCATCAACTCAATTAAGGTGGGATTAGGGTGTTTCAGCATATTCATTGTTTCCTATGGCAAACAAAAGCAACTTAAAGGCATAGTTCACCCAAATTATTTACTCACGCTCATGTTGTTCCAAACCCATATGACATTCATTCATATTCAGAATAGAAATTAAGATGTTTTTGATGAAATCTGACAGCTTTCTGACCCTGCATAGACAGCAATGCGACTGACATGTTCAAGGCCCAGAAAGTTAGTAAAGACATTGATAAAATAGTCCATTCAGTTGTTCAACCTTTAATGTTAATTAACTATGAAAAACTTTTTGTGTGTGTAAAAAAACAAACAAAAATAACTTCATTCAACAATTTCTTCTTCTCTGAGAGTACCATGATGCATGAGCATGGTAATGTGCTGCTGATGCATGAGAGTGGTATTCTTGTGGATGTGTGTCAAAGATTGACATGGAAGAAAAGAAATGGTTGAATTAGGTCGTTATTTTTGTTTTCTTTTTTGCACACAAAGTATTTTTGTAGCTTCATAAAATTAAGGTTAAACCACTGTTGTCACTCGGACTATTTTAACAATGTCCTTACTACCTTTCTGAGCCTTGAATGTGGTAGTTGCGTTGCTGTTCATGCAGGGTCAGAAAGCTCTTAAATTTAATCAGAAATATTTTAATTTGTTCCGAAGATGAACGAAGGTCTTACGGGTGTGGAACAATGTGAGGGTGAGTAATTAAAGGTGCACTAAGCGATTTTTGCCAAATGATGCTGATATTTGAAAGCACTAAAACAAATACGCCCATACCCCAACAACCTTGCCCCTATTTTGATATCTCTGGCCCACACGTACGTACACAACCCTGCCATAACGCCGATCGTGGAAACAAGTGAAGAAGGCACCCAAGCATATTCAAACAAAAGTCAACACAGATGAGTTGTGTGAAATAATGCAAAATCAGCGTTACTCGCCTATCAACCTCTACGTCCGATTCGAGCCCTAGCTCCCGTTCCTTGAGTTCTCTTCACCTCTGGAAAGCTGCTCCGAAATTTGCGCAGGTCCTACCTCTTACCTGATCGTAAGCCTTCTTTTTAATCTTTTGTTCCTCTGATATTTTCCAGTTGTCTCTATCTATAGTCGATCTGCTAATATCCGTCCTGTGCACTCAAATTGAGCGCTCTCTTCTCTCTATCATTACAAGACATGCCCCATACTGCTGATTGGCTACAAGTGTGTATTGAGACCAGGTCCGACACTGCGGTCAAAAACGTTTTTTAAGAATTGCTTAGCGCACCTTTAATTTTCATTTTTGGGTGAACTATCTCTTTAAGAGCTGTTTAGATAATAAAATCTCATCTTTTCTCAGGTGGTTAGCCCTATATCTGTCTTTCAAATCAGCCTACCGGCTCCACCACAGCCGTTTGTGGAATGAAGAGGTGGAGGAGAACGAGGCTAAAGGAAGACCCCGGTTAGGCAATCTGTGTCTTTCACACAGAGATCTCGTCCTGTGGCTTAACCGGCCAACGTCTTTCCCAAATGTCCACAGCAGTCCTATTCTACAGGTGAGCTCTGTCTTATTTTTTGCTTTCACTCATTTTCATTCGTTCCCAATCCGAGAGTTTTCTGACCCTGCATAGACAGCAATGTAACTGACACGTTGAAGGCCCAGAAAGGTAGTAAGGACATCATTAAAATAGTCCATGTGACATGACAGTGGTTCAACCGTAATGATATGAAGCTATGAGGATAGGTGCAAAGGAAAAAAAAATGACTTTATTCACAATTTTACCAATTTCCTTACTACTTCTGTGTGAACGGTCCCCCGGACTTCTCATTATTGGCATACGATCTGATGGAAAGGTACGTCCAAAAATAATAAGTACTGGTTATTTCTCAGGCATAATTCAAAAGACTTAGTGGAACTGTCCTGCTTCTAGATTTCTAGTTAACATGCTTGAACAAAACTGAATATCTTCCAAAGATTTGATTGCACAAATTTTCTTTGCTCATCATATTTCTTGCATGCACCCTTTTGAAGTTTATGTACGAGTGCACAGGTCTACTCTTGTTTTGGGTTACCCCACTGATCCAGATTAAATGACCCTCATCTTTCATTAGCAGCAAAGGCTCGTATTTCGTTGTGGAAACCTCTTTCCACTCACCCACGAGACACTCCGGTGTTGCTGTATATCAAATGCTGATGGGAATATCAAAGGTCCAAACTGATTATCGGGGAAAGGAAAGACGATAGAGGAAGTGATGCTGGATGTCCCATTCCAGAAGCTACGGTGTCGTCCCCTGGAGGCCAAACAGCAGCAGGGGTTAACCTGCAGTTTGGCGCGCTGGCGTGCGTTCAGGCTACGGTCAGGGGAAGCTGTGTTCAGAAGGTGCTGACTGAGGTGTAATATTATCCACTTCCCACTACAGCTTTTATACCACACAAGCGTCTCCTAGCTCCACTGGGGCATGGATGGGGAACACGACACCACAACAATCAGCTCCCCGTGTGGACTGGCCCATATCGAGCACTCAGAGGCCGGGCGTTAGACTTGTAAAGAACTATACTAACTAGTGGCAAAAGTGAAAGCACCTGTCTTTTTCCACAATTTGGAGCAGTTCATTTTTCTCTGAACATTGCATCATATTGTGGTTTTGAGTTATAAACCAAGATACTCAGCAAAACCGATTCCCAGTCTCCAAATTTAAGCTGTGATTTGTAAGTAATCACATATTGCTTAAGCCCAGTGCCAAATGTGAACCGAGGGATCCTCCTGTCAGAGGTGCTCTGTGCAGATGTATCTGATCTGTGTTGTTGGATGGTAATTAGCGTTTCATGTGTTTGTATTAGTCAGTGTGCAGCCGCAGGGAGCAGAGCTGTGAGAGTCTCAGTGCTCTGGATGCTGGATACTATTGATGCCTCATGTGTGTTTGTATGGTCACTCTCACTGACATCTTGGCAAGAGTTTCCAGCCTGTGCTTTATGAAACGAGACACAAGCACGCCTGCTGAGACTGCCCTACAGAACCTTTTTTTCTTTCTTTCTTTCTTTCTTGCTTTCTTTCTCTCTTCCTTTCTTTTTCTCTCTTTGTCGTTTTTCATTCTTTCAGTCATACTGTTGTTTTCTTGTGTTACTGTTTTCTTGCTTGGTTTTATTCCAAAAAAATTCATTTTTTTTGTTTAATCATTTATTCTTTTTTCTTGGCTTTCATTTATATATATATATATATATATATATATATATATATAAATGTATTATTTATTTATTGCTTTCTCTCACTTTTTTGAATTTCCTTAGTTTTTCGTTGTCTTTTTCTTTCTTTCTTTCTTTCTTTCTTTCTTTCTTTCTTTCTTATTCTGTTGTAGTTTTTCATTCTTTCAGTCATACTTTATTCTTTCTTTCTGTTATTTCATTTTTTTTCTTGCTTGCTTTTTATCCTTTTTGTTTATTCATTTATTCTTTTTTATTGGCTTTTAGGGTTTTTTTTTTTTCCATTTTGTTATATTGCTGTTTAGTTATTTCACTCTCTCTCTTTTTGTGCTTTTATTTTTGCTTTGCTGTCATTAATACATTTCTATTTTTTCTTGCTTTTTCTCTTCTTTCATTTCTTTAATTTTTCTTTCTTTTTCATTATTCTTTCTTTCTTTCTTTCTTTCTTTCTTTCTTTCTTTTTTCTTTCCTACTTTGTCATTTTTCATTCTTTTAGGCATACTTGTTTGTTCTTTATTTTCTTCTTTCTCTGTTCTTTCATTTTTTTATTCTTCTTTTTCTTGTATTATTGTTTTCCTGTCTTGGTTTTTATTCTGTGCTTGTTTGTTCAATTATGTTTTCTTGGCTTTTTGTTCTGTCTTTTTTATTATTGGTGTTTATTTTTTGTTCTTTCATTTTTGCTTTCCTTTCAATTTGTAATTTATTTTGTTTATTTATTTAATTAATTAATTAATTAAAAAATGTTTTAAATTATTTTCTTGCTTTTTCTTTTTTCCATTTCTTACATTTTTCAGGTTTTTTTTTCTGCACCCTCTCACCCCCCATTTTTCTGTTTTGACAGATTTTTGGTTTCTCTGTTCTTTTATTCTTTCTTGTGCTCTTCCATTCTTTCATTTCTGCTTTCTCCATTCTTTTATTCTTAGTTAGTTATTTTTAATTAGTTATTGTCATTTTTCATTCTTTCAGTTATACTTATTTGTTCTTTCTTTTCTTCTTTTTCTGTTCTTTCATTTTTTTTGTTCCATTTTGACAGATTTTTTTTGTTTCTCTGTTGTTTTAATTTCTTGCGCTATTTCTGCTTTCTTTCTCCATTTTTTTTATTCTTAGTTATTTGTAAATAGTTGTTATTTTTCTTTCTTTCAGACATACTTCTTTGTTTTTTCTTTTCTTCTTTTTTTCTGTTCTTTCAGGGTTTTTTTCTTGTATTATCGTTTTCGTTTCTTGGTTTTTATTCTTTGTTTGTTCATTTATTCTTTTTTCTTGGCTTTTTATTCTGTCTTTTTTATTTCTATATTTATTGTTTTCATTTTTGCCTTCCTGTCAATTTGTAATTTATTTATATATATAATTTTAATTGTAATTTTTATATATATATATATATATATATATATATATATATATATATATATATATATATCGATTTTTTTTTTTTTTTCACTCATACTTGCTTTTTTCTTGTTTTTTTCCCCCTGTTGTTCCGTTTTGACTTATTTTCTGTTTCTCTGTTCTTTTATTCTTTCTTGCGCTCTTCAATTCTTTCATTTCTGCTTTCTTTCTCCTTTCTTTTATTCTTTTAGTTACTGCTGTCTTTTTGCTTGCTTTTGCTTATTGTATTTCCTTTCTCTCTGACTCTCTCTTGATTTTTCTTAGGTTTTTCTTTATCTTTCTTTCTCACTTTTCTTTATTTTTTCTTTAATTTTTGCTCTCATTCGTTTCTCACTTTCTCTCTTTTCTTTCTTTCTCTCTCATCACATGTCTTTCACACCTCATCCATCATTAGCTCCCAGCCTCCTCTAAATGAAGTTGACAGGTCTGTTTATTCTTGTCACTTGTGTGGATGCAGACAGGAAACGGGCAGATATATAGGCTGGTCTTTATGATTCATGCAGGTCATTAGAGCCGTAGTTTCGACTGTGACCCCGTCTGGACGTCTGTTACCACTGTGGTCTCATTTAGGGTATCACTTCTGCTCAGTGTGACCTCTTGACTCGTGACAAATGGAGCTGATGAGATGGGAGTTGGGTTTACATTAGATTAGGAGTAACTCGTTGTAGAGAGTAGGGAGATCACTAGGAGGTGCTGCAGGCTCATGTACTCCTTTGTGACAAATTCACACGTCATGCAGAA
The DNA here is from genome assembly GCA_036247105.1 of Cirrhinus mrigala. Classification (NCBI taxonomy): domain Eukaryota; kingdom Metazoa; phylum Chordata; class Actinopteri; order Cypriniformes; family Cyprinidae; genus Cirrhinus; species Cirrhinus mrigala. Next base: position 20,150,949 of record CM070026.1, on the reverse strand, counting down.
AAACGGCCATCCTCACACACACACACTTAGTCATAAGTGTTGACATTTTGACAGCATTTGATTTAGTGGGGTGTAATATCCTATACTGATTACTTTTTTTTTTCTTTTTCTCCTGCAGGATTTAGTGTTCATGTCCACAGGGTCTTCGCTAATCTGTCACACTGACGTGGTCATCCACAGCAGACGCTCATCCACTCAGACGTTCAGACCGTGCCAGCCTTTCCAACCACCCAAGTTTTTACTCACCGTCACACCCAGGGTGAGAAACACACAGCCTTTCCTTCAAAAAACATCTTAGTGGACCGTATTGATTGGCAAACTTTCACTCAGTTTAGAAGTTTGAAATCACTCCAGATTTCTATATGCAGTAACTGTTGCTGTTTTCAGTATCCAGTAACGGTTTGGCAAAAGTCAGAAACTCATCAGCGTGGATTTCTACTGAGGGTGGTCAGATGCTGACAGGGATCTCCCGCTGTCTCAGAAACAAACTTGCTATCCAAAATGAAAGACTTGTTCTCTGTGTGGCCCTCAGTACAAGCCTGGTTTATTTATCCTCTTTGACCCCCTGACAGATCTTCTGCTCAGCTGATCATGACCCCGGTGGAGAGTAACCAAACAACACAAGCCCACCAGTGAGAAATTAGAGGTCTTGGTTAGGGCCTGCTTCTTTGGCTGTGAATACACAGCCCATTAAAAACCACACCGCCATTTGGGATTCTCTCAGACTTGGGGATTTTCTCAAAATGTTGTGAATTCACGTGTTTGGGACTGAAGGAAACATGGTAGTTGAGACTTACAACGTCATTTGCTGGTTCAAGATCAACATTCCTATCAAACAGTTCTAGCCAAACTATCTGAGTGGTTTTCAGATCTTTTTAGATTGGAAAAAAAATCTCAAAACAATTATATGTACATTGCCCTTAATTTTATTACTTTTTCTAGTACCTTATTATTATTATATTTATTGTTATTTTTTAAATGGCTTTTTTATAATATAATTTTATTAATATAATAAAAATATATAATTTATATATGTATGTGTGTGTGTGTATATATATATATATATATATATATATATATGTATACATATTTTTTATTAGATTTGTATAATTTTATGTAATAATAATATGTGACCTTGGACCACAAAACCAGTCTTAAGTAGCACAGGTATATTTGTAGCAATAGCCAAAAATACATTGTATGGGTCAAAATTATCGATTTTTCTTTTATGCCAAAAATCATTAGGATATTAAGTAAAGATCATGTTCCATAAGATATTTTGTAAATTCCCTTATATTTACCATAAATATATTAAAATTTAATTTTTGATTAGTAATATGTATTGCTAAGATCTTCATTTGGACAAATTTAAAGGCGATTTTTTTGCACCCTCAGATTAAAGATTTTCAAATGTTGTCCGATCCTAACAAACCATCAATGGAAAGCTTATTTATTCAGCTTTATGTATGATGTATAAATCTCGATTTAAAAAAATTGACCCTCATGACTGGTTTTGTGGTCCAAGGTCGCATATAATAACTATTATTTTATTTATATAAGTAGTAATGTGAGAGGTCTTATAATTTTATATAATATAATAATGAAGTATTTTAATATATTTTATAGTACTTTATTTTATAAAACTAATAATGTCATAGTTCTATATTCTTATTCTACTAATTAAATTTTAATATTATACTTTTGTTTTATTTACTTATTTTTCTCTTAATCCTAACTATGACCCACCCTTTAAACCAGAGATGATTTTATCTTTTATCAAATGACAGTTTGATCAGAATCTTTTTTTAAGCCCTTAAAGGGATAGTTCACCCAAAAATGAAAATTACCCTGTGATTTACTCACCCTCAAGCCATCCTAGGTGTATATGGCTTTCTTCTTTCACACAAACACAATTGGAGTTACATTAAAAAATGATCTGGCTCTTCCAAGATTTATAATGGCAGTGAATGGGTGTTGAGATTTTAAACCCCAAAAAAGTGCATCCACCCATCATAAAAAGTACTCCATGTGGCTCCGAAGGGTTAATAAAGGCCTTCTGAAGTGACTGAATGCGTTTGTGTACGAATAATATCCAAAAAAACTTTATAAACTGTAATCTCTAACTTCCTCTAACTGTCGTACATGCATTCACGAGAGAGTGCTGCTCCAGCGGATGGCGTAGCATGTAGGCTTTGGTGAGAATATGATAGTCTTGTGAGAACCAAGTTTGTTTAAGCAAAGGAAAAACAGTGTCCTCTTGGCTTGTATTAAAATCCTACAACATTTTTATTTACAAATCCACGTTTTGTACTTGTAATTCATAACTGCGATTCATCTGCTGGAACGCCACCTTCTCGAAAGGTTTACAGAGTTTAAATATGGATATTTTTCTTACACAAACGCATTGGAGCACTTTTGGATGGATGCACTTTTTTGTGCTTCAAAATCTCAGCACCCATTCACTGCCATTATTTATTTATTTTTTTTTTTAAATATAACTCCAGTTGTATTCATCTGAAAGAAGAAAGTCATATACACATAGGACGGCTAGAGGGTGAGTAAATCAAGAGGTAGTTTTAATGTTTTGGGTGAACTGTCCCTTTAAGCCTAACCGTAACCCTTAACCTAATCTGAAAATCTGATTGGTAGATGGGAAGGTTGTTTCAGATCCAGCAAACAACGGTGAGCCAAAAAACCTTCCTACTTAAGCTAGTCAAGATATTAATCTTTTATACGTGACCAGTGTGGTCGTACCAAATCATATCTGCAGCGTTAATGGTTCAGACATGTATGAGAAACTGTGTTCTTTTCCCTCCAACATCTGCTGTTAACTTGGCTAATGTAAGGCTATCTCTGTGTTATCCCAACCCTGAGAGTCAGGATTGTGTCTAGCCTCATGGCCGCGCTGTGAGAATTGGCACCGCGTTGTCACCGGCCCCTAGGCACCGGGGCATATGGGCACTGTGGGAAAGTGATAAGATAGATTAGTCGCCTTTTTTCTCTTTATTCACAAGGGACTCTTGACCCTTTTGGCTTTTTATGGCCACATCTGCGTGTTCGCGCTCCTATTGGTCAGCTGTTCGCTACAAAACTGGAAGCCTGGCCAAAGCTGAGCTGTTTTTCATCAGAGATAAGAATGAAAGGAAGATAATATCATCCGCTTGTCAGCACGCCATAAAATTCTCCATGAAGCTGAAAGAGGGATAAAGCGAGAGGGAGAGGGAGAGAAAAGAAACGGCCAGTGGAAGGGGTTGTGAGTGGTGTGAATCACTACAGGAAATGGTCATCTGTTACTCAAAGGCCTGTTAGCGCTGTTAGCACCGCTGACCTCTGCCACGCTTTCCTGCCAGAGCGGCGGGGTTCGGACAAAATGTCAGAAAGACAGGGTTGTGCGTGCCTCTGTGTGTGTGTGTGCTCTTTCGACAACTGGAAATGATTTTTCTCCCCCTTAAGCTGCAATTTGTTTAGTGTTTCGTAGCGATAAAAAGACTGAATAGGGAAATAGATGCCAGTTATCTGGAGGAAAGACAATCTGATAGCGTAAACAGCCTCGGAGGTGTTGACTAAGGGATTTTCTTCTTTCCCTAGGTGACTTCAGTTCCCATGGAACGCTACTGTGCCGATCGCAGTGCCGAGTATGAATGGAGGTTAATACGAGATGGAGGGAGTCTCATTGCTAAGCAGTGCTTCCTGTACGGATACCCCGAGCTGGCTTGCGCCTGGGCTCACCGCTCTCAGGCCTTCCTCCCTCAGAGCCCAGGGGGCGTCATGGCACTGCAGCAAAGACACGGCTGGTCCTTCATAAGGATTCCAGGTAGGTGAAATCCTGGGTGGGAGTTAGCGTGCGTGTGTGCGTGTTTGTTTATGTTTGCCCCTGTGTAAAAGCGGTTGAGAGGTACTTCATTTTTCCAAGACGTTTGTATCCGGCTATTGTCCTCGCAAAGACATTTTTATTTAAGACAAAGGACTTTCTCACGTTCAATGGTTTGTTCATAAAGGTTTCGAATGTCTCGAGAGGAAGTCAAAATTTTATTGAAATTTATAATGCCCTCAGAAGCGACAACTCCCTCCTTTTAGACCAAACACAAACCAGAGAACTTTCTCTCAGCTCCTCATGGCAAGCCTTCAGGCCCTGAGGGACTCCACGGCACTGGGGCCAAAGTGCATTTCAATCAAAGAAAACTCACAGAGTGCCTAAAAACGAGATAGGGACCCATGGGAGAGGTCATAGAAGAGGTCACGTCTGAGGGCCGTTGCACCTAAGTCACTGTTTTGGCACCAGTGCACAGCCATTCGTCACATGTTTAGCGTTGGGAATACTGCCAGGCGGTACTTAAGACTTCATTTGCAGATAAGACAGATTTTTGCATCAGCCAGTTGCGTGAATTGCGCACAGGCTTGTGTTTGTCTGTGCGTTCCAGTGTAATTGCTGGGAGCAGACTGGGGAAGAGAAAGAGGTCTGGGAGCGCTTGTGAAGTTGGGAGGGGGGACAAAGCAAGGAAGTTGGACTATTGGACATTGTTTCTGCACAGCGTTAGGTAAGCGCTTTGAATGTGTGTGTGTATCACTGTGAATGTTCATTCACAGGCTTAAGGTGTTTCAGAGCGCACTTTTCCCATTTTCTCAGAGTCATACTGTACCCAGGGAAGGAAATGACACAAGCCTGGGTAAGAGTCATTGAAGTATGCTGGCGGTCCCACCACTGGCTCATTAAAACAAAAGTCTACATTTCCATATAGAGGCTTATTAGTAATAACAAAAAAAAGTGTAGAAATATATTAATAAATATAGCTGCAAGCAGTGATTACGCTTAAGGCATTTAAGCATATATGGAAAAAAAGACATGACATATTATTTAGCAAGGCTGTACCAAGTTAATGACTAAAAAAGCATTTTTTGCAAATCCAGGTAATCTACCATAGAATAAGGTGACCAGACGTGCCACTTACCGGGGACATGCGCAATTTAGAAATCCTGTGCTGAATGTTTACCTGGGAAGTGGCACGTATGGTCACCCTACCATAGAAATATGATATTTTTTAACGTTTATGACTTTAACGTTTATCCAGTCCGCTTAAAACTTTGCATGCTTGTTTAGAATCATCTGTTGCATGTGCTCAGCAAGTTTTGTGAAGTTTTGAGTTTTCCTTTAGGCTTTATAGGGTAAAGGACAGGGCCCTTTTCTAAACGACCCTGTTATAGCTTCCCAAAGGGTAATTATTGATAATTATTGGCCTTTTGAGCCCAGAGAATTGTACTACAGTGTTTTTTTTTCCATATTGAGCAAAAAACCTAGGACTAGGTTGCAAAAGTAGGTTTTTTTACATCATCTCAGTCATTTAGCAAACAATTTGAGTGACAGCTGTGGCTCTAGAGGCAAAGTTGTCCGGAATGAGGAGTTCTGTCATATGATACACATATCATGCATATGTGCGAAAAACCTTGTGGCGTACAATCGTTTACACACTTGAAAAATGCAATATCGCCCCCTCAGTGGCCAATTTATTTCGCAATTTCTCTCAGATCTTTGGGGCTGTGAGTCAAACAGGCCCACCGAGTTTCGTTCCGAACAGCCTCCATCAACATTGTCTAACGGGTGCTTGAAATTTGTCGGCCGATGGCGACCATGTTTTTTGAGATACACAAATGTCCTTGTGGACACTTTTGGCACTTCAGACCAAGACTGTACACACCAATTTTCATGTTGACAGGACAAATAGTTGGACAGTTATAGCCATTTTTTATAGCACCACCAAGTGGCCAAGCTCTGAATTGTTTTTTTTTCAGTAACTCAGATTGAGCTCTTACATAAGTGTTCTGAGTTTGGCGGAGATATCTCATTCCGTTCAGGAGTTATAGGCATTTTAGTAAAAGTGGCCCTGCCCCTTTCAAACGTTTAACTTTTTTTTAAAAAATGATTAATATTCACTATCCACAGAATCTTTCTGCACAGGTTTGGTTCAGATTGGGCGGAAAAACCATGGACTAGTTTGCAAAAGTGTTGTTGTTTTTTTTTTGTTTTTTTTTTTTAAAGAAATGGGAAATACCCAGAATTTTTGCCAGGCTCATGGTCGAATCTGAGGCCTGTGTTTTGTCCGCCAAGGATAAGCTTAAAGTGAATGAATAAACATTGAACATATTTAGAATTTATTGATTTTTCACAGTGTAAGTTGGGTGTTTACAAGAAACAATAAGTGCCTTATAAAGGCCCTCGTATGAGGTATAATATGATAATATTTCGGTGTCTGGGACATTTTAAAGATTTAAAACACTTGATTACATGAAATGTGTCATATAATAAAGTCATCCAAAAATTAGGATGATCACACTAACATGTTATAAAGACATAGTTTACCCAGAAATGAAAATTCTGTCATTAATTACTCACCCTCATGTCGTTCTAAACCATCTTCATTCAAGGCCCAGAAAGGTAGTAAGGAAATTGATAAAGTAAGTCCAGTCCATGTGACATCAGTGGCTCAACTGTAATTTTATGAAGCTACAAGAATGCTTTCTGTGTGCAAAGAAAACAAAACTAACGACTTTATTCAACAATTTCTTCTTTTCCGCGTCTGTCTTCATGAGTGTACCACAACACACCACACGCATGTTCACCTTTGCCCTCTTTATAATGCCTAAACATTTACTATATTTACTGTATCACACACATTTACAAGATTCAACATGCTGCATATTTTTTGTAGCTATCAATATCAGTGTGGCGGCTCATCGGCTGGTTTGTATACATGAAAGTGTTGGTGTATTGCTGCTGTACCTTTCGTGTCACACTAATTGGGGGCAGGCCACAGGAGGACAGGCTTTCTCTTACAATAGCTCTGCACATTGTTGCAATGCGACTGCTTTGAGCTGTTGTTTTGAGGGAGAGAGAGTGAGAAGGCTGCAGAGCTCAGCTCACAGACAGCCTGTGGGAAACTCTGCTTTCCCTTCCTGTTCTTTCAAAGAATCTCTGCACTCCAGCAAAATGGCCGGAAATATTCCTGGCCTTTTTGATTTGGGGCCCAAACAACAGTGACTGCATAATTGTTTGTGATCTGCTCCCTCGTCCCGCCTTTCTGGCCGCAAAAAAACAGCCAGGCTTCACCAAGGTGTTTGGAAAGATTATCCTTCAGTCAGATGCCTATGCATTTTTTTAATACTGATAAGGTTTTATTTTATTATTATTGTTTTATTTTATGCATTAGTTTTAAACATTGAATGAAATAGCATTATTTTTTAATATTATTTGAATTTTTTTAATTACTATACTTTTTTTTGTTTGTTTGAAGGTACATTTATTTTCTAGTAGTACAAGGACACAAAAAAATCAGTATGGGAATAAGGCCAGGAATGGACTCGAACCCTGATTTTCCCATGAGCTCCACTGCTCAGTATGTCCTCAAGACCACCACTTATTTTGTTTTTGCAGGTCAAAGGCTGCAGAATGATGTTGACCTTTTGTGAAAGGAGTTGCTTCCCTGATGCAGGTCTCCTTCTGGCCTATAGAGGGAGCATTTTGCTTGGTTTTAGTCTGCTTTGCCTCTCCCTTTTGTGTGAAATTCAAAATGTGGTCACACATTTCACCCCCTTTGCTTTAGTGTTTGGATTTGCGCTCAGATCCTCAGATCGATACACGACAGCTTAATGATAGGCTCCTCATTCGTTTCACCTCCCGTCCCAGGAAGATCTGTGGTCGCTGGACTGATGCAAGAATCTGTAAACATAGTGTGTGGCAAATGTGTCACATTTCATATGATCTCTACCTACAAAAAGATGGCTTTAGATGGAATATCCAAACGATCCGAGCCATTTCATGAGCGGCTGGCTTGTGGGTTTTCTGTCTTGAATGTTGTATTTTTTTAAAGGGATAGTTCACATGTTGTTTTGAACCGCACTGACTTTCATTGTATGGACAAAAACAGTTGAAAGAACTATCTTTAGTCATTCAAAACAACATGAGCGTGAGTAAATGATGACATAATTTTGATTTCAAGTGAATTACATTTTTGGAACGACAAACCTGAGCTCATACCCTGCTAAACTGTGATTGCGTAATTTACCCAACTTTGCCCTGTTTTTAAGGTGCAGTAATCGCTATCACTTCTGCGAAGTTGTGACAAGGTGGCAAAACAAATATTGTTTGTGTTCAGCACCAGCCTCACCCCTTGTCCCTGTGCTCATGTTTAGGTGTCGGCTAGTGGTTGTACTAGGCGTCAGTAAACACTAAAGCTAATCTTCAAGGCCCGGTGAGTCTCTTGTTGTTACCCACTGTCCCTTTTCCAGAAGAAGCGTCCCTAAAACTGAGAACGCTTTAATGAAATTAGCAAGCAGCGGAAAAGCAATTAAATAGGCAGGGGGGTTAATGAGCTCGTCCAGGGCTCTGTGACAGATTTTTAAATTGGGTCACCCTCGGGTCAGACCTGAATTCTGGACAGGAGGGATTGGATTAGAGCTGAGGCTGGTGGAAGGGGAGTCTTGAGGGGTTTCCACCAGCAGGTGGGTTAAATTGATAGCGGTGTCTGATGGCACAGCGCTTGGTATCTTTGTTCTCCCCCTGTTTTGCAGTTGGAAGCTATCCTGAAAATACACAAAGCCGTCCTCGATGAACTTTCATTCCGATGTAATCCACTCCTAAATCTGTTATCTTGAAATCTAAATGATGAAGTCACTCTTGTTAGTTTCCTCTGAAAATGTTTTTGTATGAGATTAGTTGTGTTTGATAAGCATGTCTAAGAGCTGGGTTTAGATGAAGTAGCATGTGTCTGACTAATTGCAGACTCGTCAGACTTTTGAAATAGGACGTGTGGGGGGATTTGATAAGACGGGAATGGAAACACCAGAGGAGACTCTGTGGTGCCGGTGCCGTTGAGCTGTGGGTACTAACGGGGCACATCATCCCTTTAGACCACCATCTTCGTCCCACAGTCTTCCAGGGGCTTCATAAAGTGGGATCTGGCAGCTCTTTGCCTCATCTCTCTGACGCCAGACCCATTAGATTAGAGCTTTATGGGGAAGAGCTTATGGGAGACTCTTTTCTCTTCTGCATCTTTCTCGCAGTCGGGAACCTGAAACCTCTGCTTTTCGCTGTTAACACTGTGGGACATGGTTGTTAAACTTGTACATGTATTTCAGCAAGCAATCTCTTGGTGAAATATGTGATCTTTCAAGCTGTCTTTAGTGGTTTGAAAATAGTACATTATGTACTGTAATATGTAATCATTGTATAGTGTATAACCAGTTCGAGCAGATCTTTATTAAATGTGCAAGCTCAGCTGCAAGTCACTGTAAAACATTAAAGCAATTTGAGGTATGTACTCTACCATTAAAAGGTTTGGGGGCAGAACATTTTTTTTAATAAGTTAATACTTTTATTCAGCAAGGGCATATTAAATTGATCAGAAGTGACAGTGAAGTCTTTGTTACAAAATGTTTCTATTATTTTATTTAACCCTAATTTAACTAGGATAGACTCTCTGAGAATAAAAATCTCTTTCACAGGAGTGTCCTGGCCAAAATGGGCAGCAATACAATTAGTTTCATTACAAGTGAACAAAACAAAAACAAACTAAGAACACTCAAAACAATTACACATCATTGAATCATTTTCCATTTGCTGAATAATCATTTAAAAATGTTCCAAAGACAGAAAATATTGTAATTTCAATTTTGATTAAAGGTGATTCTGGTCAGTTAGAGCTGCATACACTATCAGTCAGAAGTTTTTGAACACTAAGATTTTTAATGTTTTTTTTTTTTTTTTTTTAAGAAGTCTCTTCTGCTCACCAAGCCTGCATTTATTTGATCAAAAGATCAGCAAAAACAGTAAAATTTAGAAATATTTTTGCTATTCAACTGTTTCTATTTGAATATATTTTAAAATGTAGTTTATTCCTGTGATCAAAGCTAAATTATTATATTATATATTATTTTTTTTTAAGCAAGGATGCTTTAAATATGATAAAGACATTTATGTTACAAAAGATTGCTATTTCAGATAAATGCTGTTCATCTGAACTTTCTATTCATCAAAGAAACATGAAAAAATCTACTCAGCTGTTTTCAACATAATAATAATAAAAAAATCATTTTTGAGCAGCAAATCATTAGAATGATTTCTAAAGGATCATGTGACTGGAGTAATGATGCTAAAAATTCAGCTTTGAAATCACAGGAATAATATATATATATTAAAATAGAATTATTATTATTATTATTATTATTTTAAACAGTAAAAGTACTTTTTTTTGCTGTACTTTGGATCAAATAAATACAGGCATGGTGAGCAGAAAAGACTTTTTTAAAAATGTTACTGTTCAAAAACTTTTGACTGGTAGTGTACTTAAAAGCTTTTTTTTACCCAGTTCAGCTGGAACAAAAGAAACAGAGAGATTATAACAATTTTGAGAATGAAGGAAATATTTTTCAACATTTTATAGTTGAATAACACATCAGAGATATTAAGGCAACATCCCCAAGATGGCTTTGTAAATAATTAAATACCAGTGCATAGACAATTAAATGTTAGATGTTAAATGTTAGCAACACAATAAACAGCATCTAAAGAAGAATGAAGATAAGGCGGCACAAATTGATACAGTAAATTACCATAGTTGAGTACAGATAAAAAAGTAGCAGAAACTAATTTCTTTCTTACGTTAAATGAAAAACACAACTTGTTCCTACAGTAAAACCCATGCTTAATTTTACATTTTTTGTTTAGTTGAGTAATATGAGAGCTAAACGATCAACAATGATGCTGAGGTATTTATACTCTTTTACTAACTTTTACTTAGATTACTTAGATATTTTACTTACATTTAAAACTAGTTTTAAATTATAAAGTTGTGACTGAATGACATCAAAAGCTGACTGAAGCTCATGCAGGGTTACTGTCCAGGTAAAGCACTATAATACATGAAAGTATCATCTGCATAAAAATTAAAATTAGGATCCTGAATGTCAAAGTCAAGAGTATTTATATAAATAATAAATAAAAGGGATCTCCAGTGGCAATCTCCAGTGATTCAGATAGTTTACCTTCAGCTTGTACACTTAAATAATAAATAATAATAAATAAACCAAGAAATGACATTTGATAAACCAACACTCTTTAACCTATGCAGCAATATTTCATGATCCACTGTTTCAAAAGCCTTTGATAAATGAATAAAAAGGGAAGCACAATAATCGCCATTATCAATAGATCCCAAGTTATTAATTAGAACTTTAAAAACAGCTGTTTTAGTACTACTACGTTTTTTTTTTTTTTTTTTTTTTTTTACAAATCCAGATTGATTATTAGACAAAACTTTGTTTGCATTCAAAAAATTGATAGCACACACAAAGCTTTGAAACTGGTCTGTAATATGGTAGGATCTCCCCCTTTTAATAAAGGAACAACAAAAGCTTTCCAAATTTCCAAAATGAGACCAGTTTTTAATGAAAGATTAAAAACATAAGTTAAAGTTAAAATGAAATTAAATGCTGTTCTTTCGAACTTACTACTTATCAAATAAAATCCTGAAAAATCACGGTTTCCACATGAAAATTAAGCAGCACATGGCTGCGGAAAATTCTGCTTTGCCTGAACAGGAATAAATTACATTTTAAAATATATTAAAATAGAAGTCAAAGTTAAGGTCAACAGCAAGTTGACCCTTTTTAAATTTTAAAAGAAATTTTAAATGTCTGATTTGTCTGAAACTCCCTTGGATGTGCAACTGCTTCATGATTAGTGAATGAAGAATTTGTAAACTTTAAGTGTCTAATTTGTTTTTCCAATTTCGTTGCCAGATGCTCTCATCAAATCTTGCCTTTTTAAAATTGGACAATAATGAGAAATCAAGTGTAATTTTGTGTTATTTGCTTGTAAATTACATGATTAGCTCTCAAGCTTTTAAACAAAACTTGCATCCTCTCTGCAAACATATCACTTGTGTGTGATTTATTTTTGTCATCTAGTTCAGTGTAGCCGCATGCAGCTGTTTTGACAAATATGAGCACACAGGCTTGTTTGTTAGTCTTTTGGATGATTCAGACTTAAAGGGGTTGAATATGGCCCACAGGTCTGATGTTTGAGACCCCCTGCGTTAGAGCACATATTTACCTCGGTGGAGTAAATTAGATCCATGTGTTCATTATCTTGTGAATCATCAACACGGTGAGTATGAGATTCTTAAGTGCATCGGCTAATTTGAGCTATTCTCCACCACTCATTGAAAAGGTTACACACATGCCCTTTTCAGGGTCATGGGGCTGTTGAGTCAGGGTTCAGCTATGGTTCACATTAGCATGAGCAAGATGTGGTAACAGCGACATGGTCATGCTGGCTGTGTGTTTGACATGCTCTTTGTACTGTCTAAGGCTCAGCCAGCAGGCCTCAAACTCTCTCTGGGGATCTCTAGATTGCTCTGGCAGCAGGCTCATTTTGTGTGTATAATCACTTTCTGAGTGCCCATGACTAGCAGGGTCATTTAACTTCCCCCCATGAGCTGACCTTAGGGTCAAGGGTTGCACCAGTCAACAATGGGAAGCCCGTGCTTCCTCTTTTGTAAGCACTGTTGGGGTGACAGCATTGACAGACCATTGCCACAAAAGGTTCTGGTCTGTGAACCTCGATCAAATGTATTGAGGTCTTATATAACGGATGTACATTTGATGACCAGCTTCAGTTTTTAAAAACTGATAAGATACAGTTTGATTAGGATTTACAGGATGATGTGGATTACATCAGAAAATAATGTAAATGTTGAAAAACAAAAAATGGCTAGAGATGAAACATCATTAAAATACAAGATATTGACTAGATATATGGCCAAAATTTCAGTAGTTTTTTTGTCCAAAAAAACAACAACATTCACATACATTTAGGCATAACAGCATTACAATGCACAGTATGAAAAATGGAAATTCACTTTATTTATTTTTTCTAAAAATGACATTTAACAGTATTAGTCAATTATTAGTGTTTTTTTAAGATGAATATAGTTTAAATTTAAAATGCAGAAAAGAAAAGGGGAAACAAAACTTGAATATTGTCCTGTAATCAATATGTATGAAAACCTGTTTCCACCACTGGGGAAAAAAAAAAAAAAAGGTAATAGTGACTTAGAAAAGGTATTTGTGAGATATAAATCTGCAATTGCAAGTTATAAAGTCATAATTATGAGATATAAACTTTAAATCTGGCAATTCTGAGAAAAAAGTCAGAATTGCGAGATACAAACTTGCATTTGTGAGAAATGTTAGAATTGCCAGTTTGTATCTCGCAATTCTGAGAAAAAAACTCAGAATTGTGAGACCTTACACTTGCAATTCTGAGAAAGATATAAATTCATAATCCGTTTTTTTTTTTTCTTTCGAATTGTGAAATTTCTCACTTTTTTTCTCAGAATTGAGATATAAACTCGCAGCTGTGAGAAAAAAGTCAGAATTGCAAGATACAAACTTGCATTTGTGAGAAATGTTAGAATTTCCAGTTTGTATCTCGTAATTCTGAGAAAAAAAACTAAAGGTCCTAAAGGTCGTTGCACACTGAGTCTGAAATTTTCGTATGAATTTTTTCATTTTTTATTACATTTTTTTTGTATTTGTCATCCTTTCCTATCAAAATGCTCGCAACGGATGCTAAAACACAGAAAATCGAAACTGATCTGAACTTTTTTATGACGGATGAAAGTTTCGGAGGCAGTGTGTAAACGTGATTGACACAACATGAGGTCGTATTTATTTTTTAACGTGCAAAAATTTTGGACGGAAATGTCGGACTCAGTGTGCAATGACCTTTACACCTGCAATTCTGAGAAAGTCAGAATTGTGAGATATAAACTCATTATTCTGACTTTTTTCCCTCAGAATTGCAAGTTTAAGCCACAGTTGAGAGATATAAACTCGCAATAACCTTATTTTATTTCTTATTCAGTGGCAGAAACAGGCTCCCATAGATATGGTATCAATATGTCATGCATCACTAAAAAATAAATAAAAAAAGAACCCTCTCATACCATGTCATCCTGAGTGTAGTATGTTCCATTTTAGTTTAATTCGGTCTTTTAATAAAGCATAACATTTTTCTCTTAAGTAATCTTTTTTTCCACTTAAGAAAACTTTTCAATTTTAGGTTGAGTTGTTCATGATATCATAAAACAAACATATTGAAAGAACTTTACAGTGAATCTGTAACAAATGCTGCTACTGAGAGTGGGATTTCTGTCATCGGTAGGTGAGGAGCAGGAAATGGAAAACCCGAAGCGGAGCTGGAGCGGAGTGATTATAGAGCGCTTTGAGCAGAGAGGGGAAATTGCTGTCACTCCACAAGCTTATTCATTATATTGCTTTGATTTATCTAATCAGCTCCATTCCGACAGTGTGGGATACAGTTTTGATCTTGAGAGTTGGCGCATTATTTACCATGTTTTTCTCATCTTTGTTCTTCAGACAAAGAGTCTCTAATCACAGACAGCGGGAAGCTTCACACTCTAGACCTGCTGCTGACTCGACTGAAGTCTCAGGGCCACCGAGTTCTCATCTACTCTCAGATGACCCGCATGATAGACCTTTTAGAGGTGAGTGCTTCCAGGAACTTCTCACAGTCGGTGACTGACAGCTCTGTGGCCTGTGAACATTACGTAGCTACGTCATGTCATTGTGACATGTTTTTTCCTTTAACCTTCAACCTTTCCTTCAGAAATCTCTGTACTGAAGTGATCGTTGATATCCGAGGTCAGGCTCTATGTGTTTTTGTTTACATGTTCGTTGTACTTGTAGCGTTAGTCCCACAAAAGGAGAGATGGCTAAATTTGATCAGGCATTGTGAACGGAATGTTTGCTGTTAAACAACTGCATATTGTTAAAGCTGGACAAAAGCTGAGAGAAGATAACTGGAGGAAACAATCACTTTTTCCAGAGGCACACAGTTGTTTGCCACATGTTCAGCAGCAAGCCAAACACGGAGCTAAAAGTAGAAGCCTCCAATAACATTGTCAACACAGGCCGCTTATAGTCCTACACAACAGCGCTCGTAGTCTAGAAACACCTCCTTAGAGTCAATAGGAATTCCTTCCGATTCATTTTGGCTGAAGCGGTTTCCATGGCCGTTTCTCTAAAGTCCAATTACGTAGATTTGACTTCCTTTATTTGTGAAGTAGTTGGTCTATAGAAAATGGAAAAACATGGTATAAACCTTTGGCTTTGATTGACCATTAGTTTTGGCATAGACTTGTATATCTACACCATATATTTTAACTTTAAGTCAACATAAAAATCTTGATTGACCTATTTTCTTTTTGGACACACATTCCTGGTCTTATTGTGAACGATTCATCAGTGCACACAATTCAGAAGAAAAAAAATGTTTGGCTTCACATTCTTTCATCAAAATGTAATAACTTACCCCGCCTTTGAAACGACTTTCCTTTTCAGCTGGCATCACTAATATGTCTTATTTTTCAACCCCTTTAGTTTATAATGGAAAATATATTATCCAGATATCCTGCTGTTTGAATAGAAATATGTCACTATATATATATAACCGTTCTACTCTGCATTTTTCAAGTGGGGACCCCTTCCTAAAATGTAAAGGAAGCTATATATTTTCATTTATAAAGACCTAGTCACAGCTGAGGTCAAAAGTTTACATAAACTTCGCAGATAATATATTAATAATGGTAATTATTTTACCAAAATAAGAGGGATCATACAAAATGCATGTTATTTTTTATTTAGTACTAACCTGAATAAGATATTTCACATAAAAGAAGTTTACATATAGTTCACGAGAGAGAATAATAGTTAAATTTATAAAAATGAGCCTGTTCAAAAGCTTACATACCCTTGACTCTTAATACTGTGTTGTTACCCGAATGATCCACAGCTGTTATTTTTTTTTGTTTAGTGATAGTTGTTCATGATTCCCTTGTTTGCCCTGAACAGTTAAACTGCCCGCTGTTCTTCAGAAAAATCCTTCAGGTCCCACAAATTCTTTTTTTTTTTAAGCGTTTTTGTGTATTTGAACCCTTTCTAACAATGACTGTATGATTTTGAGATCCATCTTTTCACACTGAGGACAACTGAGCGACTCGTATGCAACTATTACAGAAGGTTCAAACACTCACTGATGCTCTAAAAGAATACACAATGCTTTAAGAGCCAGGAGTGAAAACTTTTGGAATTTGAAGATCAGGGTAAATTTAACTTATTTTGTCTTGTGCGAAACATGTAAGTATCTTCTGTAGCTTCTGAAGGGCAGTACTAAATGGAAAAAAATATGATATTTAGGCAAAATACAAAAAATGTACACATCTTCATTCTGTTCAAAAGTTTACACCCCTGGCTCTTAATGCAGTGTGCTTTCATTCTGAAGCATCAGTGAGTGTTTAAACCTGTGGATCATTCGGGTAACAACACAATATTAAGATTCAAGTGTATATAAACTTTTAAATGGGGTCATTTTTATAAATTCAACTATTATTTTATCTTGTGGACTGTATCTAAATCTGTCTTTTATGTGAAATATCATTCAGGTCAGTACTAAATAAAAAATAACATGCATTTTGTATGGTTCCTTTTATTTTGGTAAAATAATGAACATTTTACACTACAACGTATATGTAAATTTTTGACTTCAACTGTACCTATAACTGCCAGTTAAATTTACCCATGCACATGGCTTCTATTTTGATATGGCTAAAAACATATTATGTCACTGTATTATGCTACTATCATCACAAAATAATGTCTAGAGTCATGAAATGATTATTTTAGTCATCCACTATGTCTTTGTGCTGTTGTTTTATGTTCAATAGACAATAATGAGCAATAATAATTCACCGCACTGCATAGGATGTATGATGCAATGACAAATTCAAGCACACAGATTCACCTAATTAATTAATTATTCATTTGTTTAGTTATATCATTTACAGTTTGAATAAGAGAACAACACCAATAAACTTGGGGTAATCATAAAATCATAAAAATTGTTTTATTCATTACATCATAGATTTATATAGGAAACGGGCAGACTAGAATAAATAGCAATCGAGTTGTGAGCAATAAATTAACAAACATGAATAATTTAATCCAAAGTTTGAACATTTATGAGTAGGATAAAATAAACTTTGGATTAGTTATTCATTTTTGCTTTGCAATTTTTGTCGTTTATTGTTCGTACTGTGTTGCTATTTATTCTAGTCTGCCTGTTTCTGATCCGGTGAATTATTATTGCTCATTATTGTCTACTTTAGTAATTTAACTAACGTTGGTTATCTTAAAACATTTTATTATAATATTACACCACCCAAATATATATTATATCCTTCTAATTCTTGTTGTCATTGCAGTCTGGTTTAGCCTATATTCACCTTTAAGAAACATTATTAGTGTAGCCTGCTTAAAACAGGACTAAAACGTAGCTGACATTACTTTGTGAAGACAGTGGCATAATACAGTGACATACACTACCAGTCAAAAGTTTTTGGACAGTAAGATTTGTAATGTTTTTTTTTAAATAGGTCTCTTTTTGTCTGCATTTATTTGATCCAGAATACAGCAAAAGCAGTAATATTGTGAGATATTTTTACTATTTAAAATAACTGCTTTCTATGTGAATATATTTTAAAATGTAATTTATTCCTGTGATCAAAGCTACATTTTCAGCATCATTACTTCAGTCTTTAGTGTCACATGATCCATCAGAAATCATTATAATATGCTGATTTGCTGTTCAAAAAACATTTTATTATTATTATTATTATTATCAATATTTAAAACAGCTAAGGAATTTTTTTTCAGGATTCTTTGAAAGATTCAAAGATCAGCACTTTAGAAATTATAGAAATTATAGAAATTTTAGAAATTATAAAAATTAATACTTTTATGTAGCAAGGATGCTCTAAATTGATCAAAAAATTGATGGTAAAGACATTTGTAATGTTACAAAAGACTTCTATTTCAGATAAATACTGGAGTAATGATGCTAAAAATTCAGCTTTAAAATCACAGAAATAAATTACATTTTAAAATGTATTCAAATAGAAAACAGTTATTTTAAATAGTAAAATACTTTCAAATTTTAATTTTTTTTTTTTTTTGGCTGTACTTTGAATCAAATAAATGCAAGCTTGGTGAGCAGAAGAGACTTCTTTAAAAAAAAAAACATGAAAAATCTTAAATCATTCTGTAAATCAAAAATTCTGTAAATCATTAAAATGTTTTAAAAACATTAAACAATTATTAATTTCCTTCTTAAATCAACTTGTTAACTTTAACAGAAATGCATTTTGTAATTTTTTTTTTTTTTCCCCCCAAATTTTCCACGGATTCCCTCAAACCCCTCGTA
This sequence comes from Cirrhinus mrigala, assembly GCA_036247105.1. Classification (NCBI taxonomy): domain Eukaryota; kingdom Metazoa; phylum Chordata; class Actinopteri; order Cypriniformes; family Cyprinidae; genus Cirrhinus; species Cirrhinus mrigala. Next base: position 20,132,615 of record CM070026.1, on the reverse strand, counting down.
GGTCCCTGGATCCCAATTTGAAAACCCCTGCATCAGTGTATTCTCTGTGCAGAAGCCGAACACTTTCAGATCTTGTCTCCTTTGATATTGTGTCTCTCCAAACAGATCCCTTAAGTATTTTGGTCAAGTTTTTTTTTTTTAATTTATTATGTGTTCAATAGCTCAAGTCCCACTTGAGGTTTGTTCAAGCATATTCCAGACTTTGTTCCTAAGTCTCAGGCTAAATCATCTTATGTTCAACACTCTGCTAACCTGGAGTTATATTCTCCGCGGTGTAATGCTATTTAAGATGGTCCCATTACTTACAGCTGCAGAGAAGCTTGGGATTTGTGATCTAATGTTACTTCGGGCTGGAACAAAGTCCTAATCAAAGACAGTTAATGTCAAGGAGAGTGCTAATGCTTGCTTCATACGGTCCAGATGTGCTTTTGGGAGGCCGTCCAGTTGAGTCGTAGGCCCGATGGAGACGAGACTTCACCCTGGGTGGCGTAGGAGAGTGGGAGGTCATTTGAGAAAAGTCACTGAGAAGAGTCTGTAATGCTAATGAGGATTTGTGGCGGCCCTGTGGTCTTTATGAGAGGATTAACGTGAAATAGACACACCGGTTTCGTATCGTTAACTTGTTTATCTGCTAATTTTCCATTTTCTTACTTGAAATGTTTCTCAACTGTCCTGCAGGAGTACATGGTGTACCGCAAGCATACTTACATGAGACTGGATGGTTCATCCAAGATTTCGGAGCGGCGGGACATGGTGGCCGACTTCCAGAGCCGGTGAGTTTTCAACTACGGTTTGAAAAGGAGACGTACACGTCTGTGCCCGTCTCTTCTGAAACCTAATTGGGGCTTGTTTTTCCAAAATGTCACCAAGCGTAAATTCCTCATCCCTGGCGGTGCTGTCAAGGTTTTGCGCTCCCTTCTTTCTTCCCACCCTTCCTCACAGGGTCTGGTTTGCATTAGCTCAGCTCTCTGTGGGTGCAGTGGGCTCTGGTTTTTATTTTCTAGAGGAGTGTGCTGTATATTGAAACGTTTCTCTGTGTAAATCCTGGGCGGTTGGGCAGGCCCCTTGAAGAGCACGATCTGCCTGCGCTTTATTTGCTTTCTCTCACTGTTCTGGTCTCCCCTCCCTTTGCAGGACGGATATTTTTGTCTTCCTCCTCAGTACCAGAGCCGGAGGCCTGGGGATCAACCTGACAGCTGCAGACACGGTGAGGCCGTAGCCCATCAGCACATCATGATTACCAGATCACCTTCCCCCCACCGGGGGCCATGAGAACGGCTTCTAATATTGTATGAACTCAAAGACGTTTAGCACTCTGTAATAATAGCTGCTGAACTGGTTGACCTTCACATGGACACTTTGAAGCTTCGACCAAATGGTCAGAGTGTAACACGACCAACCACAGTTTGTTTTGATTGGGGGTGGGTTTATCTGAAATGGTGGATAACGCATTAATAGAAAGGTATGAAATAAATAACGGTGCAGCAGTCTATACAAGCACAGAAAACTCAGAAAAGTTGAGAAAAATGTATCATTTAAAAAGTGTAGTTTGTGTAGATGCATTATAGGATCAGAATTAATTTGACATGGCTCAAAAAAAACAGCAAAACTTACTTGCTACTTCATGTATGCTACATATATCTCTGATATACACTGCCATTCAAACGTTAGGGATCAGAAAGATTTTTCATGTTATTTAAAGAATCTGTTATGCTCGTCAAAGCTGCATCTATTTGACTAAAAATAAAGAAAAAGAAAAGTAATATTGTGAAATATTATTACAATTTAAAATAATGGTTTTCTATTTTAATATACTTAATTTATTTCTGCGACGTAAAGCTGAAATTTAACAGCCATTAGTCTAGTCTTCAGTGTCACATGATCCTTCAGAAATCATTCTGATATGCTGATTTATTATCAGTGTTGGAAACATTTGTGCTGCTTAATATTTTTGAAACCTGTAATACTTTTTTCCCAGGATTCTTTGATGCGTAAATGTTTAAAAGAACAGCATTTATTCAAAACATCAATGTTTTTTAACAATACAGGTCTTTACTATCGCTTTTATCTTTGGTGAATAGAAGTATTAATTTCATTTAAAAAAAAGGAAGAAAAAAATACTGACCCCAAACTTTTTAAATGGTTGTGTATACTATTACAAAATTAATCCTGTTCTTTTTAAATAATTTTATTTGTTTAAAAAATCCTGGAAAGAGTTTCAAAGGTTCCAAAAAAAATATTAAGCAGCACAATTAATGTTGATAATAAATCAGCATGTTAGAATGATTTCTGAAGGATCATGTGACACTGAAGACTGGAATGATGGCTGATGAAAATTCAGTTTTGCATCAAAGTAAATAAATTATATTTTAAAGTATATTAAAATGGAAAAGCATTATTTTAAATTGTAATAATATTTCACAATATTACTGTTTATTTCTGTATTTTTAATAAAAATAAATGCAGCCTTGATGAGCATTAGAAACTTATTTAAAAACATTAAATATCTTACTCATCCTAAACCTTTGAACGGCAGTGTACATGCAAAATACATGTGTGCAAAATGAAATAATTGGCTTTTATATTGTCACTTTATAGAAATTAAAGAATATTATTTAATATTATCAAGAAAATATTTACATTTTACTGTTAAAAACAATGTATAGAATATTAAAAGTATTAAAATATTTTGAAAATCATTGCTTTAAACATATATATTTATTAAATTAGCATGTTAACTTTGACAGCCCAAAAATTATTTTATTTTATTTTATTTTAATGAATAAACAGTGAATGATCACCATTAAACTGAAGCTCTTTGTCAGAACAAAAAGGACAGTTTTTACATGTTGTTTTTGTTAAAGGTTGAAAGCAATGTTTAAATTAATATATAAAATGTTCAAATATTTGATTTAATTTTCAATCTTTTGTCAACTTTTTTTTATCAATTAAAATTAGATGCCGTTTTAATCAGAGTAAAATGAATATGACAACATATTGGATTATTTATTTATTTATTTAAAGTGTAGGTAAAACATAAAACTCAACTTCAAAGTGGAGTGATTTTAAAAAAAAAAAAAAAAAAAAAAAAAAAACTATGCTTTTACTCCCAGATGTTGAATTGGGTCAGCCAATCAGATAAGAGCTTGCCAGATTCAGAAAGTGCTTTCCAGTTTTGTGTACATTATGCATCAGATGGTCAGTGAATTGACTGTGGAGGTGTGCAATCCAGTATTTTAAGCCAGTGTGAATTATATGTGACCCTGGACTAAAAAAACAGTCATAAGTAGCATGGGTATATCTGTAGCAATAGCCAACAATACATTGTATGGGTCAAAATTATCGATTTTTCTTTTATGCCAAAAATCATTAGGATATTAAGTAAAGATCATGTTCCATGAAGATATTTTGTAATTTTCCTGCCGTAAATATATCAAAACTTAATCTTTGATTAGTAATATACATTACTAAGAACTTCATTTGAACAAATTTAAAGGTGTTTTCTCAATATTTGAATTATTTTGCACCCTCAGATTCCTGATTTTAGTTGTATCTCGGCCAAATATTGTCCTAACAAACCATACGTCAATGGAAAGCTTATTTATTTAGCTTTCAAATGTATAAAATTAAAAAAATTGACCCTTATGACTGGTTTTGTGGTCCAGGGTCACATATGTGCAAGAACTAAAAATGCCATCTGTGAAATAGCCATTCTTGTGACTAAGTTAGACATTTCCGCTCTTTCCAGGTGATCTTCTACGACAGCGACTGGAACCCCACAGTTGACCAGCAGGCCATGGATCGAGCGCACAGACTTGGACAAACCAAGCAGGTCACAGTCTATCGGCTTATTTGCAAAGGGACAATTGAGGAACGCATCCTACAGAGAGCCAAAGAAAAGAGTGAGGTTAGTACACGGTATAGAGAAGGTCACACAAAGTAAAATGTAGCACGTTTTCCTTTTAATTCAGCTAATTATGTGATGGTTAAACAAATTACTCCTTTTTCCCGTCTTAGCTTACATCAGTCAGTTTAAGTTACAAAAACTGTATTTATCTAAATGTCAAACCTCAGAGGAGTCTTTGCAGTGACAAGGAGGTTAAAGGAATATTTAGCCCATGGTTTTAACTGCAATTACAACTAATTATACTGTAATTGCATATATGCTCTAAACAGTCACATGTAGTCCTCGACGTCTGTATCAACACATCGTTATAGTCAGTATATGTTTCCAAGAGTCAAGTGTTCTCCTCTTTCTGCTCTTACTGATTTGATTTATTTATTCTCTGTCTCAATAATCACTTTCTGCTGTGGGATCTGCACTTCAGATTCAGAGGATGGTAATATCAGGCGGAAATTTTAAACCTGACACCTTGAAGCCTAAAGAGGTCGTCAGTTTGCTGCTGGATGATGAGGAGCTGGAGAAAAAATGTGAGTTAGCAGTGCGTTCATGATAATAAACGCATATGTATAATGTAAATGAGGTAATAAATGAATTAATTGCTCATTCTGATTGGATGGATTGGTTGTGTTTCTGGGCAGTGCGTTTACGGCAGGAAGAAAAACGGCAGCTGGAGGAAACCAGTAAGGTGAAGGAGCGGAAGAGGAAGAGGGAGAAGTATGCAGAAAGGGTAAGTGCCCTCACAGAGGCATAAAGTGATGAAGAATCTGCTTCCTGTGCCGTAGTCTTCAACAATAATAACAAGCATTTTCTGCTAAAAAAAAAAGAAAAAAAAAAGATGAAAAATCTACTTCTTGTGCTGTGGTGTTCAACAATAATAATATTTATTTTTTGCTAAAAAAAAAAAAAAAAAAAAAGAAAATTATGAAGAATCTACTTCCTGTGCCATGGTGTTCAACAATATTTATTTTTTGCTAAAAAAAAATAATCAGTTAATTAATCTACTTCCAGTGCCATGGTGTTGAACAACAATAATAATAATTTTTGGCTTAAAAAAAAAAAAAGAATCTACTTGCTGTGCCATGGTGTTCAACAATATTTATTTTTTGCTTAAAAAAATATTTATTAATTAATTAATCTACTTCCTGTGCCATGATGTTCAAGAATAATGATATTAATTGTTTGCTAAACATAAAAATAAATTAATTACTTCCAGTGCCATGGTGTTCAACAATAATAATATTTATTTTTTGCTTGGAAAAAAAAAATGAATCTACTTGCTGTGCCATGGTGTTCAACAATAATAATATTTATTTTTTGCTTAACAAAAAAAAATAATAATAATAATAATGAAGACTCTACTTCCTGTGCCGTGTTGTTCAACAGTAATAATATTCATTTTTGGCTTACAATATAATTATGAAGAGTCTACGTCCTGTGCCATGGTGTTTAACAATAATAATATTAACTTTTGTCTTAAAAAAAAAAAAAATTAAAAATTAATCTTGCTGTGCCATGGTGTTCAACAAAAATAATATTTATTTTTTACTAAAAAAAAAAAAAAATTATGAAGAATCTACTTCCTGTGCCATGGTGTTCAACAGTAATGATATTTATGTTTTACTAAAAACAAAACAGTTAGGAAGAATCTACTTCCTGTGCTGTGGTGTTCAACAATAATAATAATTATTTTTTGTTAAAAAAAAAATAAAAAAATTGTAAAGAATCTACTTCCTGTGCCATGGTGTTCAACAATAATAGTTGTGCTCTAGATCAGTGTTGTTATTGTTAACTAAAACTAAAAACTATTAAAAATTTGGTTTATATTATATTGACATAACATATAATAAAATATAAATATTAAATGAAAAACTTAGAAATAAAGACAAATTAATTATAAAAAACTAAAAAACTACTAAAAATGACAGAAGCACAAATAAAATTTACTGAAACTTACACTAAACACTAAGCATAAAATATAAAAATAAAACCTTATTTAAAATATAAGTATTCTAATAGTATGTAAATAATAGTAAAATAGCACTGCTTTATATTCATTACCACACAGATATTTTTTTTGTAGATCTATCAGGTTTCTGATGTAGAAATCCATATAAAAATGATAAATTATTTTTTAAGTGAAGAAAATGCCCTAATCACCTTGTTCAACTGTTTCCTTGCATCCCTCTTATTTTAAAGAAGAGAAAGGAGGATGACCCAGACACTAAAAGGAAAAAGGAAGGTGTGAATGTGGTCATCCCTTTTGTCCCGTCTGCAGACAACTCCAATCTGTCAGCAGATGGAGAAGACTCGTTTATCAGTGTGGACATGGACTCTGCCATGCCCAGCCCCTTCAGTGAGGTAAGAACGAATGAGACTCGACTCATGCACTTTCTGGACTGGACTGAACTGTGTAATCCTTATAATGTTTGTTGAATTGAAGAGGTCATGGTGTCAGGAAGAATTATTGTACAGTGCTGGTCCTGTAATGACATTTCTTTAGCCGATGAGTCCCCAAAACAATCATGTGAGAACTTTCCCAGAGAATGGATGATTTCTATAGAGCTATTATGCCATTGTCAACACACATCCTCTCATTTTACTTGCTACACCGATCTCACGCCGCTCTTCCTCCTCCTCGTCCATCTTCTGGTCCTGCTGTCTTTCCTTTGTGGTGCTGTCCCTCTGTCCCTGTCTCACCCCCAGAACTGTGTGTCTCTGCAGATCTCATTGAGCAGCGAGCTCCAGCCCAGCTCCATCCCCGCAGATGAGAGTAGCAGCGACATGCTGGTAATTGTAGACGAACCCGTGTCTTCTGCTCCACAGTCCCGTGCGACCAACTCTCCCGCTTCCATCGCCGGCTCTGTGTCTGACACGATGAATGGTGGGTACCCTTGTTTTGTTTCTTATTATATTCAGGCTTACATAGCTCACAGAAAGATTTCTTATATTGCACATAGCCTTACAATTTCATACATTCAGACTTTTTTTCAGTTTAACCTTCTACATTTGCTACAACTTCTCATGTGTTTGTTGGGGCAAATTCAAAACCCTAGAAATACAGAGGTGTTCAAAAGTTTGTGAACCCTTTTGAATTTTCTATATTTCTGCGTAACTATGACCCAAAAGATAATCAGATTTTCATGTAAAATAAAAAAAGCTGACAAAGAGAACCCAGTCAAACAACTGAGACAAAAATATAGACTTTGTCATTTATTTTTTATGGAAAATGATCCAATATTACATCTGTGAGTGGCAAAAGTATGTGAATCTTAAGTTGAAGGTGAAATTAGAGTTCGGGCTCTACGCTTACTTTTCTTTTAGGAGCACTTGTGCTCCTAACACAAAAAAATTAGAAGCACAGTCAAAATTTTAGGAGCACCTTCTAATCAATAGTGAAAAAATCAAAATCAAAATCAAAAATTAGCCTTCCCATTACGAGGTGATATTTGACTCCTTAAAGTGATTTGCAGGAGAATTTTGTTTTTACCTTTGTAATGGCATTTTTCTAACTTTATTAAAAGTATGTCATCTTTCATGTCAATTTTTTTTTAATTATATTTTTTAAGCTTTTTAAAATTTCTAATTAAAACAACTGAATAAGAACAAATAGGATAAGAATAAGTTACCAATCAAATGAAATTAGTATTAACAAAATTAATTTGTACTACTGAGATGGCACAGAAGAACACAAAAGTGGCTTGCAGGTGTATATTCATATGTTGGATGAGGCTCAGAGGTGGCATGAGTGCAATGAAATTCGTTGCGATTAATGTTTTAAACATAAAATTTTGAATATAGAAATATTAAATTATTTAAATTACGGAAAAGATACTTTTAAAAATTAAACAAAATCTGCCAGTAGGTGGCGGCAAGTCACTGATTTAATTGTTGAATCATATCCATTGATTCATTCGAACGGCTGATTCATTCAGGAATAAAGCAAGTGACCATCTTTATGAAAGGAAAATTGAATTTTTGACTTACTAGATTTGTTTAAAAATGTTTGGTCATTTAACTAAACACTGCTGTGTTTGAATGGAGATGCGCAGCGGCTCAGTTGTGACTTGTTTCAGACTATTTCTGATGACGAAATGGAGTAAAATCAGGCAATAGTGTTATAGTCAGACAATGTGAGTCACTTAATATTAACTTCTTGTTTATTTAGCTGTTGTATTAAATCAGTATCTCATTTATAAACTCCCTTAAACATCATTAAAAGCTGTCACTCGTCTTAGTTCATCACAATCTCACAAAGTTCCATTATAATCAAAGAAGCTCTGTACACTGCACAATGAATCTCTTATTTACACTTTCTCTACACTTTGTTTATAAAAAGATTTGTGAGATATGTCTGTGGTGCATTACTCAACGTTGCAAAAACACGTAGAAACCTTTGAAGCTCCCCTCAGCGCAAACACAAATATGCTGATCGGGTCAGTCACACTGGTGCTCCTAAATATTTTTTTATAGTCTCACGCAGTAGTTTTCAGTCGCAAATGCAACTGAAATGATCGCATTGTAGAGCCCTGCAATCAGTGGGATGACTATGAGGTGTCAGTTTATGCCCTGTTTTATTTAAAGAACAGGGATCTGTCAAAGTCTGATCATGTTTGTGGAAGTGAATCATGGCATAAACAAAGGAGATCTCTGAGGACCACAGAAAAAGAGTTGCTGTTGCTCATCAGGCTGGAAAAGTTTACAAAACCATCTCTAAAGAGTTTGGACTCCACAAATCCACAATCAGACAGATTGTGTACAAATGGAGGAAATTCAAGACCATTGTTACCCTCTCCAGGAGTGGTTGACCAACAAAGATCACTCCAATGCAAGACATGACCCCAGGGTAACTTCTAAGCAACTAAAGGCCTTTCTCACATTGGCTAATGTTGATGTTTATGAGTCCACCATCAGGAGAACACAGAAATCACATGGTGTGGATAGCAGTGTTCCAAGGAGAAAGCCACTGCTCTCCAAAAAGAACATTGCTGACCATCTGCAGTTTGATAATGATCAAGCTAGAGGCCTATTGGAGAAAGGTTTAATGGATGAATTAGACCAAAATAGAAATTTGGGGTTTAAATGAGAAGGATTATGTACTTTGGAGAAAGAAAAATACTGCATTCTAGCATAAGAACCTTATCCAATCTGTAAAACATGGTGGTGATAGCATCGTGGTTTGGGCCTGTTTTGCTGCATCTGGGCCAGGACGGCTTGCCACCATTGATGGAACAATGAATTCTAAATTCTACCAGCAAATTCTAAAGGAAAATGTCAGGAGATTTGTCCTTGAACTGAATCTCAGGAGAAAGGTGGTCATGCAACAACACAACAACTCCAAACACACAAGTCGTTCTACCAAAGAATGGTTAAAGAAGAACAAAGTTGATGTTTTTCAAAGCCCAGACCTTAATTCAACTGAAATGTTGTGGAAGGACCTGAAGCAAGCAGGTTATAGAAGGAAACCCGCCAACATTACAGAGCTGAAGTGATTTTGTACTGAGGAAGGGGCTAAAATTCCTACAAGCGGGTGTGCAGGACTGATCAGCAGTTGCAAGAAACGTTTAGCTGCAGTTAATGCTGCAAAAGGTGGTCACACCAAATATTGAAAGCAAAGATTCACATACTTTTGCCACTCACGGATGTGTAACACTAGATTATTTTTCGGACAAGTAAATATTTTTGGCTCATTTGTTTGATCGGTTTGTCTTTGCCTACTTTCAGGAATGTGAAAATCTGATGATCTTTTGGCTCACACGTAGAAATATAGAAAAGTGTTTACTAACTTTCAAGCATCACTGTAGTTTAACAGGGTCACATTTAGCACAGATCTGGCTGCCTTCCTGTCGAGTGATGAGCAGTGCTAATAAGCAGTGTTCTAGTCTAAGCCATAAAGATGAGAGCGCAGAGGTTTGTGGGATTGAGCTTGCCTGTGAAACGCGAGCAGAACTGTGGCTATGAAGGAGACAGGGTCTGCGTGAGTCTAGGCCGCAGCGGCTCAGACGGCATCGGCATGCAACCTCATAATAAACTGAGGATTAGAGGAAAAATGGCAGCTTTGACAATTTAGAAGAAACATATTGATGTGTTTGGCTGTCACATAATCCGTTAAATAGTCGTGGATCTGTGAAATCATATTTTGAGGATTCACTACCAAGTTTGGGGTTGGCAGTTTTTTAAGGTGTTTGAAAGAAGTCTCTTATGCTCACCAAAAATACTGTAAAAACAGTGTTATTGTGAAATATTTTTACAATTTAAAATAACTGTTTTCTATGAAAGCCCATTTCCGCCACTGAATACATTTTTTTTTAAAGGTATTTGTGACTTTTTTTTCTCACAATATACTTTTTTTCTTGCAACTTTTCTCTCAGAATTATCACATATAAACTCGCCGCTGCAAGTTATAAAGTTATTTTCTCAGAATTGCGTGATATAAACTTGCAATAACGAGAAAAAAAAACTCAGAATTGCAACTTTATATCTCACAATTCTGTTGTTTTTCCTCATGGTTGTGAGCTTATATCGCAATTGTGACTTTTTGCTATGAATTGCGAGTTTTTATCTTGCAATTTTGAGTTTTTCTCGTTATTGCAAATTTATATCATGCAATTGTGACTTAACCCGTATATAAACTCATAATTGCAAGAAAAAGTTAGAATAACATTCATAACATGCAATTGTGTAAGTCCGAATTGCGAGATACAAACTCACATTTGCAAGAAAATTCAGAATTGCGAGTTTTTATCCTGCAGTTTTGAGTGGTTTTCTTGCCGTTGCAAGTTTATGTCTTGAAATTGTGACTTTATAACACGCAATTGCACGTTAAGTCAGAATTGCGAGATACAAACTCACATTTGCAAGAAAAAGTCAGAAATGCTTGTTTTTATTTTGCAATTTTGAGTTTTTTTTCTTGCTATTATGAATTTATATCTTGCAATTGTGACTTTACAGCATGCAATTGTGTGTTAAGTCAGAATTGCGAGATACAAACTCACATTTGCAAGACAATTCAGAATTGCGAGTTTTTATATCTTGCAATTTTTAGTTTTTTTCCAGCTATTACAAGTTTATATCATGCAATTGTGACTTTTTTCTTCAAATTGCGAGTTTGTAAATCGCAATTCTTACATTATAACACGCAATTACGTGTTAAGACAGAATTGCTAGATACAAACTCAGAATTGCGCATTTTCATTTTGCAATTTTGAGGTTTTTTCTCATTATTGCAAGTTTATATCATGCAATTGTGACTTTTTTTCTCCAAATTGAAGATGCAAACTTGCGTCTGCAAGAAAAAGTCAGAATTTCAATTCTAACATTTTTTTTTCTCCAGTTGTGAGTTTTTATCCAACGATTCTGACTTTATAACTCGCAATTGTGAGTTTATATCATCCACTTCTGAGAAAAAGTCAGAACTGCAAGTTTGTACTATGCATTTCTGCGAGAATTTAGACAATTTAGAGGAAAAAAGTCTGAATTTTGAGATAAATTACTGTTTTTTTTTATTTATTTATTCAGTGGTGGAAATGGTTTTTCATTTTAATTTATTCACAATGTAATTTATTTCTGTGATGGAAAAGCTGCATTTTTTTAGAAGCCATTAATCCTAACCAATTTCATCACACATGACTCTCTCTCAGGTGTCTCCTCCCAAGATGTATCCAGTCCAGGCAGGGGGAGGTCCGGTCGGAGTCGAGGCCGACCCAAAGGCTCCGGAGGAGCCGGGAAGTCGTCTTCTGTGAGAAAGGGACGAGGACGGAAGTCCACGGCGGGCAGTGCTGCAGCAATGGCGGGGGCAATGGCAGGGGCGGCCGCCGCATCCGCAGCTGCATATGCTGCATATGGTTACAGTGTGTCCAAAGGTAACAGATCAGATTCGACTGTAACTGCCATAACTCCTGATGAAAAGGTTTATATCAGTTCATCCATTGTTAATCAACCCTCTTCCAGGTATTCCAGCAACTGGCTCCTTACAACCGGCTCTTATTCGGTCTTCAACCACACCTGCCTTTGTTCCAGCTGGCACCTCCTCCCCCCAGGCTAAAGGAAGCGCCGTGGCCACCAACTCTCAGACTTTATCACACGGCGGTTCACAAAGCCAACACAATCCCACTAAGAGAGGCAAAGGACCCAGCAACCACAGTGGGCGGTAGCAGCTTGTGAATGTTCGCTTTTTGATTGTAGCATGGCCAGTACATTTTCAGCCCCAGGTTGATGATTTTCATGCTTACGATGTCGAGCCGCTGCCACACCACAAGCCCTACTGTCACTGTGAAACCCGACCTGACGCCTGATGCCCCAATTTTGCATCCATTTCAGGGCTCTAAAAGCAAAAACAAGTCACCTTTCCATTGAGAATTGGACATTCTGGATATGAAATTGTTCCTTCAGAAAATAACTATTGTAAAGGTTGACCGAAGAGTGTGTTATTCCATTGACAGCTCTTTTTTTTTTTGTTCTCTAATGACTAAGTAAGCAAAGGACAGCAGGATCCAAGAGTTTTCTTCATCATCTGGCACTAATCACCAGATGTTTGGCATCACGAGCAGAGATGAGTTGAAATAGAAACGGGAGAGGAATGTTGGTTATCGAACACCCTTTTGAACAAAGTCTTTTCCTTGAACACAGGAACAGATAAGACTGCTTTTGTAAGATCGCTCTTATTTTTGTAGGACAGACTTGTTGACATTTGTTCAATTTAAATACCGAATGGCCTTCTTTCTATGTTTATTTGCTGCAAATTCAAAGATTTTGGCTTAAATACTAATATATATATTTTTTCTCTTGGGAAGAATAAAAGAAATCAATGTTTTTTGTAGTAAAAATGTCCAAAGTGAGTGCTGCTCGAAAAACATGTCACTGCTCAGATCGTGACTTAAAACACTTGGATGTGAAATGTATCATAGCTTAAGTTAAAACTTGGTAATTTATGATGATCTGTGCTAGTTGTAAATTGTATCAAAGCTGTTTTATTTTTAAATAACATGGGAAGTCCATAATTTTGTTGCATCTGTGACATATGGCTATGGTTTTGAGGAAGGCCTTGTCTGGGTTTATTTTGTCTTTAAATGTGATGATAAATGTTCTATGTATGTAAATACTTCAAGGGTTTCGTCCCTTTCAAAGTTCTCCATTTTCCCCCAATTGCTTGTCTATTTTTATAGGTCAGTGTAAATACCTGAAGAGAAAAACCCAAATGGTCCTTTTACTAACTTGGAGAAAAAACTAAATAAACATTGATTCAATGATTTAAATTTTTCAATGTGGAATAATGTGGTTTTTGGTAAATGTACAGTTGAAGTCAAAAGTTTACATACACCTTGCAGAATCTGCAAAATGTTATTTTACCAAAATAAGAGGGATCATACAAAATGCTTGTGATTTTGCACTTACTAGTATATTAGTTTAAATATAGTCCACAAGAGAAAATAATAGTTGAATTTATAAAAATGACTGCCTTCAAAATTTTACATACACTTGATTTTTAATACCATGTTGTTACCTGAATGATTGACAGCTGTATTTTTTTGTTAAGTGATAGTTGTTCATGAATCTCTTGTTTGCCCTGAACAGTTAAACTGCCCGCTGTTCTTCAGAAAAATCCTTCAGGTCCCAAAAATTCTTTGATTTTTCAGCATTTTTGTGTATTTGAACCCTTTCCAACAATGACTGTACCATTTTGAGATCCATCTTTTGACACCAAGGACAGCTGAGGGACTCATATGCAACTATTACAGAAGGTTCAAATGCTCACTGATGCTTCCGAAGGAAAAACGATGCATTAAGAGCCGGGGGTAAAAACTATTTGAATTTGAAAATTGGTAAATTTAACTTATTTTCTTATTTTGAAACATGTAAGTATATTCTGTAGCTTCTGAAAGGTAGTACTTAATGGAAAAAAAATTATATTTATGCAAAATAATAAAATTGTACACATCTTCATTTTGTTCAAAAGTTTTCAACCCCCATCCTTAATGCATTGTGTTTCCTTCTGAAGCATCACCGAGCGTTTGAACCTTCTGTAATAGTTGCATATGAGTGAATAGTTGCACTAAACAAAAAAACAGCTGTTTTTCATTCAGGTAACAACACAGTACTTAGAAGTGTATGTAAACTTTTGAACGGGGTCATTTTTATAAATTCAACTATTATTTTTTCTTGTGGACTATATGTTAATGTCTTTATTCACTTTAAGACATTAACATATAGTCCACAAGAGAAAATAATAGCTGAATTTATAAAAATGATTCCGTTCAAAAGTTTACATACACTTGTTAATACTGTGTTGTCACCTGAATCCATATCTTATCCAGGTCAGTACTAAATAAAAAAAAATAATGTGCATTTTGTATGATCCTTCTTATTTTGGTAAAATAATTAACCTTTTGCAAATTCTGCAAGATGTATGTAAACTTTTGACCTCAACTGTAGTTAAGTTTTGTCACCTCTCAGATCTTTCTTACATATTTAACACAGACACTGACTTAATTTCACATCAAACACACTTGACAATCAGGTTACAGTTTCTCTTAAGGTTTTAATGTGCAAAAAGAAAACTTTAATGGCTTTACAGTATTCTGCTTCAGTGCAAATGAAAATGGAAGTGTATTAATGTTTCATATTCAAAACAAAAATGTAACAGCTTTAGAACTGGACAAACTTTGGCAATACATTGTCACACAAGCATGACTTTGTACTACAGCACCATATACTTGAGTCAAGAACACAAGACAATGAGAACTGACAGTATGCATGATGTCATGCTACAGAACCACAACATTGACCTAAAATACCATTTCCCTTAATACAGTACCTTTACTGTGCTACAGTAAGTTTTAATAGCTTGGTATAGGGAGAATATAATATTTGAATAGCCACTAAATCACAATCAAGGATGGCAACATTAATTGTATGTTAGGACCTTAATGGTGTATGGACTAAATTTGGACCTTAATTTAATGTTTTACAGAAGATGTCTAGCCTGCTAACAATATGGGTCTAATGATGGCGAGAACAGCTGCCTCGATGGAAAACAGGTGAGGGTCTTCCACATCAGGGCAGCTGACTCTCATGAACTCCGCCAGGCGAAGCAGGTACTCGATGTTGTGGCCCGACTTCCCCTTGCACACGGCGATCTGAGCGGCAATTTTCTCTGTGCTGGCAGGCCCCAGGTAAATAGGGTTGTCTGGCGTGGCGATGTAAACCAGAGCCTGGACCGGCGACTGGTTCATGCCCTGCGGGACGAACTCTACGACCCGGGTCAGGTAGCCGCCTCTTACCGCCTCCCTCACGTTCAGGTACTTGAGAGACTCCTCGACCTGAGATCCAGTCACTTCGAAAGCAACACCCCAGGTGCACGCCTGTGTATGAAAACAGAAGGTTAGTCAGATATACTGAGGGGAATGAGTTTTTAAAGCGGAAGTTGACTCAAAAAGTAAATGTTCCAAACCTAATTTACTTTAATTGCATGAAAGTGAATGGAGACTGACGCTGTCATTTAATTTAACGTCTTTAGTGTTTATCAGATGAGTCAGTCAGTCAAGTTTGGAACAAGGTAATTATGAGTAAACAGAAAAAAATTAAGTCAATATTATTACGCCCACAAAATGTTACATTTTTCTGTTCATAGCGTTGTTCCTATAAAAGGGGAAGTTCCACTTACGTCATCCTCCTCGATGAGCGTCACCACTCTTCCGGGCTGTCATGGAAAAACGCAGAATTGAATGAGTTTCATTTGAAGAGCTGTGCAGGTATTTCGTTATGTTTTTAAGAAAACTAAAAAAAATACTCACCATTTCATCATCTCCACGATGAAAATTATCCCCATGCCAGAAGCGTCTCTTGTACCCCTTAATGTAACCGACCTTGCTCCTCTTGAACTTGAAGTCTGGTTTCCAAACCAACGAGCCGTACCCGAAGATCCACACACTGGATTTTCCAGCGATGATGTCTTGAGGTTTCATCTTTACAGGATGGTATGAGGATAGTAAGGGTAGTAGTGTACGCTTTGATGTAACAGCTTGTTTGCGCTAAATGAATGGGCCCACAGGCTAACTGGCTAGCGTTAGCTTCCTCCTGTCAAGTAGGAGAGGTATCGGTTGGCTCACGGCTATACCGCGGACGGTATCAGAGCCCAACTGCTTGGCAGTTGTGATGGTAAAGTCCCGCAAATCGCTTTTCTTTGCCTGGTGCATGCCGATGCCGTGCAGTTACCGCATTATTGCCTTAAAACTCCATCGTGGCCTCTTCGGCTCTTTCAACTAGAATAAAACACAAAAACCGTTGCTAGCTCACCGGCCAGCCTGCTGTTTACCAACAAACCTCTACCCAGCTAACCACACGACACTTTAAAGTCAGAAGAACCGTTTAACCGTTGCTTATAAGCACCCTAGACTACCGTCCTGGCTTTCCTCCTCGGCGGCTGATGAAATGTAGGCGGCTTTGAGGCAGACTATATGCGACAGCATCTAGGGGCGTATCTGACCTTGCTCAAAATTCCGCCCAATCACAGCGTATATAGGGCGGGGCGTCTTGTGTTCTATCCAATCAAATCATCTCGCCGTGACTCTATAAGCGCATATCTGTCTGATTGGCTCACGAACCAGGAAAAAACGTTCGAGGGTGTTTCATTTTATTGGCTAGCCAGACGCCAGTCACAGAATACTCTCAAGCTCATTCGTCAGAAATTCTGTCGCTTAATGTTTGCTCGGCTGATGCAACTTGAAACAAGCGTTTCAAGCGGCGCTACTGGTACAGTATGTGCCGAAAGTATTGCGTCAGGCCTTCCAAGAATGTTACTTGAGACGGAAACAGTGCTGAATGCACATACAAGGTATCAGATTTGACTTCGTATGAAGTCTAATTTGGAAAATAATGTAATAATTTCTATAACACGATAAGATATAATATAACATCCGTCCATTTATTCATTTTCAAACCGTTTTTCTTTGTAGGGTCGCAGGGATGCTGGAGTGAAACACAGCCACTCGGAGCCATAAGTAATATAATATAATATAATATAATATAATATAATATAATATGTGACACTGGATCACAAAACCTTTTCGAAATTGAGATGTATACATCATCTGAAAGCTGAATAAATAAGCTTTCCATTGATGTATTTGGCCTAGATACACTATTTGAAAATCTGGAACCTGAGGGTGCAAAAAAATCATAATACTGAGAAAATCGCCTTTAAAGTTGTCCAAACGAAGTTCTTAAAATGCATATTCCTAATCAGAAATGAAGTTTTGATATGTTTACAGTAGGAAATTTAGAAAATATCTTAAATGAACATGATCTTTACTTCCTATCCTAGTAATTTTTGGCATAAAAGAAAAATCACACATTTTGACCAATACAATGTGTTTTTGGCTATTGCTACAAATACACCCCCCAAATACACTTAAGACTGGTTTTGTGGTCTAGGGTCACATATAGGTTAAAAATAAAAATCAAGATGCTGTTGCAAAGCATATCCACCAATTCCATTTTTCTTTTAAATGGAGTTGTCTACTCAAATATTAAATGCATTTTGCATTGCCGCCAGAAAATGTAACATCCTTCAGACATCTCCATTCAGTTTTATCCTATCATGACTGCTGAGACAGATTAGTTTCTACCTAAAGATCTTTTAAGCTATGGCATCGGCTTGTATTTTAGATCTCCTTTGTCTGTAATCTCTATCTATGACAGTGTGACATATTCGGATCTTTCCAGCAAGTACAGAAACTTCATTACAATTTCTTCTAATCTTTCTACAAACCTGTGACTTCCAGTGCCACGTTCCCGATGGACACAACCACATGTGTTCACCTCTATCTTGTTTACATCTCATGCTCTCATCATTTACAAATTATGATAAAGCTAAGGTCATCAGTACTTTAAATTTGGAAAGCACTCTGAGTGTATATAGTCTGTCCTTACAATTGTGTCATGTTCTTAGCAAAGCAAATATTTATGTACTGACCTGTTATCTGTCTGGAAGATTCAGAGTCTAATTAGATGAATGTTTTTGCGTATTATATACCTGGCCAGCCAGAGAATGACAACATGACGGCGTCATCAAACTATACAGGCAGGGTTCACTTGTGATCTCAGCAGCGTGACCGTTCTTTTGTCAGCCCAGCTTGGAATTTACGTGTTCGGTTGACGAGTGTTTTTCATCCCGGTTTCTAAGACAGTAGTCTGCTGTGACTCGCTTCAATCTGCAACAATGCGGATGTGGCATTTTGCTGACTTCAACTGCAAGGATGGGCTATGTTTTTATTAACCCATGTTTCCTGTTTGCAAGCCTGTTTGTAATTTGTTCCAGGTAAATGAATCACTAAATGTCAAAACAATTATATTAGGAAACGTATTGTATTTACTTTTTTTTTTTTTTTTTCCCTTATTAAAAGTTCGAATTAGTCCAATTTCAGTTGATAAACTAAACACCCCTCTGCCCCTGGCCACCCCTGGGCGTTTCCTTGTAGTATAGCTTAGGCTCTTCTTTGGTTAAAATAGGATTATCTATAAATAGAGGTATTAGCTGGCATCATAAGATACAACCACATGTAAGCTCCTTAAAAGTCTGCGTGATGCACAAGCCTTTCTCTGCCTATAGCTCAGGGAGACGGGGGAGCTCCAGTGACCAGACCTTTCACGGGACAGCCTGTTTACTTTCTCCAGCGCAGTAACCTTCGGTGCGGACACGCTAGGCCCCCGCTGACCTTATGTGAATGACAAATGCGTATCGTGTGAACTGGACATGTGCTGTACTTGCCTGTTTCATTTTAGCCGCTACCAACAAATTTCTAAAACCATACGTTTTTTGGCCGCTGCTCAAATTCCTTGCAAGAATTCATTAGCATAATTGATTGAGTGTTTATCTTAATCAGCGTAATTTTAGTATAATTGATATGTGATTTGACAGAGCTCATTGTTTTAAAAAATGTATGAGATTCTGATCTGGATGTTGCTTACGTTGGCTCATGGAAGGTTAATGTTATGTTGATGACCGGTTGAACTGGTTTTAGAAACATACCACTGTCAAATGTCGAAAAACAAAAAAAAAAACAACAACAACAGCCCACATGTATGTACAGAATGGGACTACCATAGGGTGGAGACCAACAAATCTACACCCAAAATAAACTGACCTAGAAAACCTAAGAGAAAGTACATTCCCATGCCCCACGTACACATGTAGTGCACTTAAACATTCTTCCTGCCATACATGATTAAATGCAGGGAATGTTTCAGACACGTTGTTGATGTATTATATATATATATATATATATTATATATATATATATATGTATATATTAATTGGTTCACTGATAGATGAGAATGCTTGATAATTATGTATTTATATTGATCATCACTTGTTATGCAATTTTTAATCATACTTTTTTGCTATTGTTGTTCTTTTTTTAGTAATGTTGTTGAAGGGATAGTTCAAATGGAAAGGTGTCATCATTTACTCACCCTCACATTCTTATACGTGTATGACTAACTTTATTATGTTGAACACAATGTAAGATATTTTAGATATTTTATTTTCCATACACTGAAACTGAATGGGGTCCAAAACAACACTGAACCCCCACTGACTTTCATTGTATGGACAAAAACCGATCTTCAGTATACACTACCAGTCAAAAGTTTTTGAACAGCAAGATTTTTAATGCTCACCAAGGCTGCATTTATTTGATCCAAAGTACAGCATAAAAAATAACATTCTGAAATATTTTTACTATTTAAAATAACTGTTTTCTATTTGAATGTTTTTTTTAAATGTAATTAATTCCTGTGATTTTAAAGCTGATTTTTTAGCATTATTGCTCCAGTCACATGATCTTTCAGAAATCATTCTACTTTTTATTTTATTTTATTTTATTTTTTTATTATTATTTAAGGCTTTTTATTTCAGATAAATACTGATCTTTGGATCTTTCTATTAATCAAAGAATCCTGTAAAAATGTACTCAACTGTTTTAAATATGAATAATAATAAAAAAAAAATGTTTCTTGAACAGCAAATCAGCATATTAGATTGATTTCTGAAGGATCATGTGACAGTGAAGACAAATGTAATGATCCTAAAATGTAGCTTTGAAATCACAGGAATAAATTACATTTTAAATGTATTCAAATAGAAAGCTATTATTTTATATATATCTTTAAAATACTTGTTCATAAAACTTTATACTTCTTTAAAAAAACATTCAAAATCTTACTGTTCAAAAACATGTGAATGGTAGTGTCCCTTGATGGAATTCTTTATTCTGTGGAACACAGTAGAAGATTTAAAATAAAAAAAATCTCATTTTAAAGTTATTTTGAAGAACTATTATTGTCCATACCATGAAAGTGAATGGGGTCAAAACAACACTGAACCCTCACTGACTTCCATTGTATGGACAAAAAAACATATCTTCAGAATATCTCTTCTTTTGTGTTCCTCACAGGTTTAAACAACATGAAGGAGAGTAAATAATGACAGAACTGCCAGGTTTAGTTTTTTGTTACATGGTTAAATATTTTTAATATTTCACTAAATTCATCTTGTGAAAGAACTTCAAGAACAGTGTGCTAAGCAACAGACAACAGAATGTTTTTGTTTTGTTTTGTTTTGTTTTTACAGTGAAAACTTGCTGTACAAACCGCATGGGCATTTTAGTGACATCTAGTGTTAGTAAAGGAAAATTGCAGAATGGAGGCCCTCTGGGTTTGCTGGATTTCTGCCTCATGATGGCTGTGTTTCGTACATCATATGTTTTAAATTTCACATTTTTGTTTTGCATTCGAACGCTGTTTTAGGAAGACATCAATGTGTGATTTCTGGTTCAGAAAAAGTTAATTTGTGTTTTCCCGTTTTACTCTTTCGACTTCACATGGCCGACCGTGTCAAAATCTAATGAATGTTTAGCATCCTCCTATCAAGGATGTTTTCACATTCCACAGGCCAGATTTCAAAATACTCTTGAAATGAAATCAATAGTCTTGATTTGATACCCCCCCTCCCCTTTTGTTTGTTATGAGCTCGTTTCCTGCAACTTTGGGGATCCGTACAAATAACAGAGAACGGAGAAAGAAAGAGATGCGTGAGAAAAGCGTTTGGCCAGTGCCGGCATGTTCTGCATTTTTTAATCAGACAGGAAGCAGGAAATGATGTCACTGGGTCACAAACAGGATGCAGTGATTATAACACAATGAGAATGCCTGGCCATGCGATTTAGACCCAGAGGCCAGAGAGCAAAGCACACACACACACACACATACACACTTGCAGTTGTGGCAGAAGGGGTAACAGGTTGCATTGCGAAAGCTTTAGCGCAAGACTAATTGCTGTGATAACAAGTGTTTAACTTCAGCCGCTGACGGAAATTCTCTCGGAACCTTTCCCAAAATGTGTTTATTCTTCCTAAGCGTCCTTTTGACCCAAGCACAGACGTAGAAACAAGGATGCTTAGATGACACGGATGAACAGGATGTGTGTGTGGAGAGTGTTTGCGTGGCATAGATTTGTTGTCAGTTGTTGATTATGTTTCTTTTTGGAATGGAAAGAAACCCAAGCTTGACCTCCTGGAATAGCATTTCTGCTTTAGTACTTAAAACGCATCTCCTGCATGGCCCTCTGGTGCCTTGCATGGGGTCTCATAATGTTGATTTTGGCCAGGGTGATGAATTATTTGGAAACTGATGGGAAGGATGAATCTTGTAGCTGAACATCAAATGAAAGTCCAAATTGCTTTACTTTTTATGATAAATATATCAACTGCTTAAACTGCCAATCAGACATTTGACCTTTGCACCCTCTGCACAGCCTATTCTGCTCTGGCAGGCCAGTATGGTCTTTGATTATTTTAACTATTTATTTTAAATAAAAAACTTGCTTTTATTCTATCCTTTTCATGTTTGGAGCGCATAATGCCTTTAAACCCATTTGTGGGCGCCAAGGCCACGTGCACAGCTCTGGCTGATTCTTTTGTTGGGGACGGAGATGTCTCCTCTAGCCCCGAAGGCGAGGCTGAGGCCCTCGGAGCTGGAACTCGTTTGCGTTTGTAGATAAGTGTGTGTGTTTTCTTTATGGGTGCTCTGCTGAGCAGCGCCATGATGAGCCTGGTGAGAGGGGCGGCATATGCCGCTGTTTTTATGGCAGGGCAAGGTTGCACCCTGGGGCATCTGTTTCGGTTTTCTGAGGAGGGGCCGCTCCTCTGTCGTTTGCGCTCTTCGCCTGTCTTTGTTTCAGAATTTCCAGCTCAAGGGGCCTGTATCCGAGGCAACGGATTTAAATTTCAAGCCAATTTACAACTGGGGAAGAGGAAGGAGGGGGTTGTGAGTTTTTTTTTTTTTTTTTTTTTTGCAGGATTGAGAAAAAATAGTTCATGGAGATGTTTAAAAAACGGCACATTTGTAACCTTTGTAAGAAGGAATAAAAGTGAACCGTTAAACGTGATTAGATATTAAATACACAGACAAATGTGAAATTATCTCTCAGTAAGAACAAAAAAATAGTTTGAAGGAATTAACTTTTTTTTATTCTTCAGATGTTTGGTTTCTTATAAATATGCATTATATACAAAATAATAGTATAAAACATATAAAGAGCAGTGTGTCATTATTAAATTAACTCTGGAAATAATCACTTTTTAAAAAAATTACATTATTGGTTCTGTATTCTCAAAACTAATTATAGGCAGTCAGTGGTGAGCAGTCGCTTTGTTTTTGTTTCTGTCCATTTCTTGTCTTGTACTCATGGGCCGTGTTGCATAAAAGAAGTCGACTGAACTTCCTCTTGGATCTTGCTGGCACAGTTCTGCGTATTACGGTTCTGCGAGTTAGTTTTCTTATTTTCCATGTTGATCAAATTCTCAAAAAACAATCCAAGAAGACCCTGGGCACAAACATAGCACTCTATTCAATTCTTTTAAGGCTTTTTTGTGATTTCAGCTGCTTACAATCTTATTGTAGAGAGGAGAGCAAAAAGTCTTTTGATTGAAATGATTGATGTTAGCAGTTTTTTTTTTTTTTTTCTTTTTTCTTCTTCTTCTCACACATTCATAGCGTTCATGGTTGATTTGTTTGGGTAAGCTCTGATTGGTGCTCCCCTCCTCGTTCTTGCATAGCTGGCAATGCTGGTTGAAGGTTTGGAAGTCCCTGGCACCTTCTGTTGATTACTTGGCGGACGACGTGTCCATGATTACCGCAAAAGGATATTTTATTTATTTTTTATTTTTTTGAAGAAGTCCCTTTTCCTTTCAGCCCACGGGGGGAAAAACATACCGTAGCAGAAGAGTTCAGAAATCATCCAGGACTGTACACGTTTTGTACACAAACACTTCTTCAACATAAAACTAAACTATTGCATTCGATGAGCAGGACTCTGCTCTCTCCAGTTTCTCAAGTTTCTCAGTGCAGCAGTGGACGTCAATATAAATCTCCAGTCTCTAAGTATTTTGTAAACAATCCAGAAAAAGTTTCTGCTTTGATTGTGTTTTTGTCTCCTCTCTTCATAGACATCAGCCTGTAGTTTATACCTGTGGAACAGAACAGAACAGAGCCTTAGATAATGCTTTGAAAATTATGCATGTACACATCCTAAAGAATTTATTTCAAATGTAATTTAGTGGCACAACAAGCCTCCGTTCAGTAGGCTGGATTAGTACACACTGACAGAATGATAAACAGCAAAACACGGCCCTGCTTGAAACATGCAGACATATTAAGAAATGAAATGATCCTCCTTACCTCAGTTGCTATGACACATTCACTCCTCTCCTCTGCTATTACAAACACAGACTGGTACACGGAGTCCCTTGGGGAACATATCGTTGATATCCTACACTCTGGCTTTTCCCTGCACACACAAATCATGCTTCATGTTAACACAAAGTAAAAGCACATGGGGCAGCTATTTATTGTACCGAGATGGGGGCGAAAGCGCTGGGCTCATTTTTATAGCGTTTTGTTCTTTCGTTTTGTTTACAGAGGCTGATGTAAGAAAATCTCTGTAAGAGGAAAAAGCGCTTTTGTTGTGCGGTCCAAATCAATAAAGCTCTTTTAACGGAGCAAAAAGGCTTCTTGCTGTCAATGCCTTTGGGCCTGTGTGTAAAGTCCGCGTTTGAACGTGTAAATGTGTGTTGCGGTTGCGGATATCAGGGTTTAACTTCTTTTAGCCAGTATTGATGTTCGTATTACGGTCATCAAGCAAGCGCTAAGTGCAAAGGTTAATATACTGGGCGGCACTCTAATGGAGCATGACCTCAGCATAATAAAGCAAATTCAATTCATCCAAACACCTCTATTTATCAAAGTGACGTGAAATCCATTTCTTACCTGTACATTCTACTCAACGGTATTTTCTCTTCTAAACACTTTTCGTATTTATGACTTTTGTCTTCTTGGGATACGATGTCCTTGAACTCTTTCGATGAATTGTAGTCCAAGTGGCAGTTCTTGTGTATGAAATTTGATTTGTCAGGTGTGCAGTCCACCTCCAGGCTGACCTGCTTATTAGTGTTCTTCAACTGGGAGGTGGGGATCAAGTTGTCTCTTTGCGACTCCGACATGTTGTTCATTGCCTCGCCTCGAGTCCTTTCTCCAGACGCCTGCCTGTGAATGTGGCGCAGGGCAATGACCACCATGCAGAGCAGAACCACGAGAGCCACCAGACCTACAGCCAGAGAAACCGCGACCCACTGGAAACGTTCTTGGCCTCCCTCTTTGGTCACGGGAGCGGTGACCGAGTAGTATTCGCAGTGGGGTCCGGTGAAGCCGGTGGGGCAGAAGCAGGCAGGCGGGTTCCCTGGGATGCCCACGCAGGAGCCGCCGTTGAGGCAGGGTCTGGACGAGCAGGCGTTGGAGGGCCGGTCGCAATTGCGACCTTCATATCCCGGGGCGCAGGAGCAGATGTAGTTGTTGATACGGTCGAAGCACGTGCCGCCGTTAGCGCAGGGGTTGTTCGCGCAGTCGTTGATGTTGATCTCGCAACGCTGACCGGTGAATCCCGCACGACAGCTGCACATGCGAACGCCCCCCAGAACGACGCACAAGCCATCTGTGGATTGGTGGCACAGGTGTCAGTGACTAATTTTACATAGACATGCATGCACACACATCTGGATCTTCACACATCATTTCAAAGGCAAAAAAGATGCATTCTCGTACCATTGGCACACGGCAGAGTCGTGCATTTGTCCACTCTTCTTTCGCAGTTCAGACCCGTGTAGCCTCTGGGACAGTCGCACGCATAGCTGCGCCCGTTGTCTTTCTCGTGGCACCTGCCGCCGTGAAAGCACGGGGAGTCCGCACAGGTGAGCAGACTGTGTTCACAGTGAGTTCCCTCAAAGCCAGACAGACAGGTGCAGACGTAGCCTTTGTCAAGATCCTACATGGTGAGAAAGGAAGCAGATGTTTCATACAGCTATTTATGGACTCATTTGCATTGTTTCGGGTTTGTACAGTAATTCTAAATGTTAAGAAAGAGGCTTTTCAAAGTTCATAAGGCCACTGATTAAGCCTGAGGTTATTCCAAACACTACTAATGAATATTCTGACATGGACAAATGCTAAAACGGCAAATATTAAAGATTATCTGTTGTATTTTAGCGATTTTGTGGAGGATTAATTCATTTGTGCTTATTCACATTACAGTACAAAACCGCTAAACTTATTAAACACATGTGGTTTCAATCAAATTCATATACTCGGATTGAGTCAGAATCTTCTCAGTGGCTATAAAAACATGAAGGTTTGCGGCTTTTCAATGAAATAATGACTTACCGAGCAAAGACCTCCATTCTTGCATGGGCTGCTGTCACATTCTCGCACCTCAAGCTCACAGTTGACCCCCGTGTAACCAGGCCGACAGGTGCAGGTGTAACTGCCCTGACCTGTATTCATACATGTGGCTCCGTTCACACATGGCTTGTGATGTGTGCAAAAGTTCAGATCTGTTTTGAAAGACATAATAAAAAACACTTTTCAGTCACAGATCTATTTGAGTCTTAAACTAGCAATGAGTTAAAGTGCTCTAAGCATATTGTTACTATGACACTGAGGTCAATGAAGAGTGATACATTTGGTCAGCTACTGTAACTGTTTAGGGTTTATCTTACCTTGGTCACAGAATAGTCCACCCCAGCCCTCTTTGCAGTTGCACTGCCACGGTTGCTGACAGGTGCCGTGTTTACAGGCTGGATATTTCTTACACTCTGTGCAGAGTTTACCCTGCCATCCTTCTCTGCACCTGCAATACAAAAATAAAAAAAAAATACTTAAATATTATTCAGGACAATCATTTTTCTATTAAACTGTAGCTCCTAAAAAGCTGAATAAAAATGTTGCATTTCAAAGCTTGTATGTTGGGCCAGAAAATGACAACAAAGCATATACTGTAGAGGTGTATCCATTTATGCAAAAACAGATTAACAGGAATATTTCACACTTAATGCACAGGATTAGTATACTTACACACACTCTCCAGGTTTGGAGCAATTGCCATTCGCCTCACTGCACCCCTCCAGACAGATCGCTGCATTAAAAGAAAACAATCTTGTTAGTAAAGCTTCATGGGTATACAGTAGTAGAAAAGTTAAATCAAAGTTATTTTGACTTATTAAAGGTGATGCATGTCTTTTTTTTCACCCAAGGTAAATAATTTTTCCTCTACCTGCTTAATATGCATTAGCCTTTCAGAGATTGATTCTTTAAATGGTGTACCAAAACATTGTTTTGAACATCTCATACAGTCTGAAATAATTTTGGTTTAGCCAGGTTTGGGTAAAACTACCTGTTTGTCCAACCAATGACAGACGGGGAAGTGCTCAGAAAACGTATTTTCGTTGTAATCGCACTAAAAACCTTTTAAATGTGAAGGTTTATACCTATACTTATTGAAGATGTAATATAGTTCTATAGCTTTAAATGAATCAGTGTGAATAATTCATTCTTTGCAATAAGCTTTGTTGTAGCTGAACAAAAAACAGAAGACTAGACATCTATTTCTGATATTTGAGTCCATTTTACAATAGAACCATCCATACTTGCATTGTGGCTTTAATATCAGCTGCTCTTGTAAAAACTGAAGTTCAGTACTTGTTCATTATCAGCATTGTGCATTGCTCTTAACCAAATAAATCTCTTTCACTGCAAGCAATTGTACAGAACCTGTCTGGCGAGGTCACTGCTTTGGATACCGGGTAATTTACTGTTGCTTGTGTTGAGCTTTCTATGACATTGATTTTGAGCGGGTACCCGAGCAGCACTGAACTGCTGGTTAGACCGCAGCAGATGCTCTATCCCAATAACGGACAGCTGCCCCTATTGTTGTTTGTAGTCTGTGCGAACCATATTTGCAGCTGCTACGCTGGAGCGCAACAATGGGGACTACAATTTCGTGGCGCGTGGCGGATAATAATGGCGCGATTAACCCGGCGCGTGCTTGCCATGACGCGCGTGCAGGATTAAATTACCAAGCACGCGCGCTTAGAGTATACACAAACTGTGTCAGCGCCCTGATCAACACCGTCAATTCTGAGAGAAACTACAGCAGTACAAAGAAAAAGCCGAAAGCAAAACACACAAGGCTCAAATGAATACAATCGGCAAACATACGCTTTCCATTAAACCCATAACCATCTCAGGACGCTGTTTGTACTTACTCCTGCTTGTTACAATTGACGATCAAAAGAAATCAAAACCCAGCCTTAAAAGATTTTAAAGATGCATTTATCTTTCACTTGTATAGAAAAAGAATATTTCCGTTTCAAAATCATGTTTCATTGACTAGAAAAATAATTTAGAAGTTATTCAAGGCGTGAACACTATCGCCTGAGGAGGTAACGTTAACGATAACTGTAGCGACGGTACGCTACTTGAAGATCATCATGGACGGAACATTAACAAAACATTTACATGCTTACTATTATATATTAAATATATATTAATTTAATCTCTTTAACACTATTTGCATATCATAAATCGCCTGTATCACAAAAATATCAATATATTTTTGTTTAACAGATTTAAAAGTGAGTATAATCATACTACAGGTGACAAAATTTTGGTTGTTCCATTTCTAAAAATTTCCTATGCAAATTCCTAAAAGGTTGATTCCAGAGGTCATTGGCAGCATGGTTGACATCACTCAGATATGTTTAAACATTTTTGTTCGACTGTAAGTTAGTGGGACGAGCAAGACACAGAGCTCACACCTAAGCAAAGCCTCACTCTTCAAGACTAGAGTCCAATGGATTGTGATCTCTGATTTGCTTACGTTCTTCGCAGTATTCTCCCTTCCAGCCAGGGAGACAGGATAACTGCCCATCTGGGTTGCAGGTGTAGTGGCCAAAACGGTCGTCCCTGGGCGTGCATTTTTTGGAACAACTGTCGCCGTAGTAATTTTCATTGCAGATGAACCGGTATGAATACCTTAGCTCTGTCTGCTTCTCGCTTTGAACATCCTGAGACCATTCAGCCCCTACTTCCAACTTTCTTTGGATGGCAAAAAAGCTTATCTGCAAGTCGGGGTTGTATGTGTCTGTAGAAAAAGAGGAGAAGATTGTGATTAAGCCATTGTTGAATTATTTGACTTTCTTTTGTTTTTTCTTCTTTCGTTTAAAAGCTTAAATATGTAGGTTTGAGCGTGGCATGATGTCTTTCTTTTTTTTTCTTTTTAAAAAGGGTCTTCAAAGGAAAAAATATAGACCAACTTTAAGTTCTGGGAAGCTGACACATTTGGAGTGAAACTTATGTTTAAATTTCCTCTTCCTTTGAGTTAAGCAAAATATTCCCATGGTATTATCCCATTCTAAAGGGCGGGACAGACAAAGGTGTAAAATACAGGAAAATGCAGTCGGATGGTTTTGGCAAGCGCTGTGTATTCTCACCAAAGCCCACTGCGCTTTCCCACGCCAAAAATAAACCAAAGGAAGTTCAATTGTGTTCGAGCATGAGAATGCAAAGGTGTTTGAAGCAATAGGAAAACAGCACTACAAATTTTAAGTGAACACAGTTTCTTAGGAGTTGGATACAGCTTGCCGAGCTTTAGTAAGGTGTTGTAAACAAATTAAAAAATGTATATAAAACGCTCCAATGAAATGAGAAGCGTGAAATTCAGTATATGTACAATATCGAAGTGTCGCCCTCTAGTGGATAAAATCGAATCTTACCTACAGGTAGATCCGCGTAAGGTGAGTGCCAGGCCTCAATAATCAATGAAAATGATCCCTAGGATGAAAGAGAAAATTAGATTTACGCATTTAATAACTAAAAAACGAGATAAAACTAGTTATTAAAACATGAGAGGATGTGTAGCCTATAAATAAAAAATAACATTACAAAATCTTTAAGAAGCAGAAATAAATGAATAACCGTAATTAAAATGATCAAAATACTGAATAATGCAGATTTTGTTTACACATGTAGAACCTGGCCGCATTGCAAACTGTTGCTACCCCAATACTGTAATAAAACGCAAACGCAACGCGTTCCGTTTCAGCACACATAGGATCAAAAGGAGTTGCATTTAAGCTTACCGGCCAGCCAAAGTTGAACGGCAGTCGAATCGGTGCGCTGAAAGAGCCACCTCCCATGATACTGAACGAGTTTGTCCCCAGCACTGGCGTTTTGGCACTTCCAAAGATACAGTCACCTGGAGACACGACCACCTGGTAGTTTTTTAGGCAAACTCGGAAGAAAGTCCTGCATTCGGGCTTGCATGCATTGCCATTTGCGAGCAAGCCTTTGAAATTTTTGAATTCGTGAAGGTCGAGTTCGAAAACACCAGATCCCAAAATCTGAAGGGAAAAATTACATGCATTACAACATTGCACTGCAAACACTGGCTTACCTAGAAAAGTGCTCTCGAGAAACAATTGAGAGCAACGGGGTCCTGCTGACTTTCCACAGGACCTCGGATGTTTACCTGCGTCAAAACGGTCGTGAAAATTGCGATGAGAAAGGTGAGCCAAGCTGCCATGCTTTTCGATTCTCCTGGGCAGCCGCGTCACCCACGATTATATTCCCCGAAAGAGCCTATTCCAATGCAAAAGGGTGCAATGAAAACAAATGCCGAAGAGTAAAAAAGGTATATCCCGCTGCGCGTCCACGCTGCACGGCACTTCAGTGTGCAGGAGAGCACGTCAAATTTCCAGGTTATCCAAAAGGTGAAGGTGGTGAAACTGGGAAATCAGCATCCAGTCTTATTCCTCTTCGTCTCAAGATATCCACGGAGCATGTTTAGTATTCCACAGTGCGCACGCCGATGTGTTTAGTGTCAATGGTAATGTCTTGTTTTGGTTCTAAACTTTGTGCGTCAGCATCGCGCTGTTGGGTATCCTCGCGCTTCTCGCGTAATTCGTGAATGAAGACTTGTTTCTTGCGTCCCGCAGTATTTATACGGGCTTTGTGTCCGCGCTGCTCATTATATAAACTGTCTATCACTAAACGCCGCCCACTTTATATACTCAGCCCCCCTCTCTCGACAACAATGATATCCACATTTAATACCCACCACTACGCGGATGATGACCAATTGAGCGCGAGTGATTATTAACAAGCCCAGCATCTGTTGGCATATTTAAAGCAGGCACGCTTAAACGCTGATCATTTCACACCGTGCAATTTGCCCTCATCCAAAAAACCGAGGAAACTTCGCACAGCCTGTTACTTCTCGTTTGTCCCCGTTCCAGTCAATTGCGCGGGTAATTATATTACATCACCGAAAGCCTGCACGGTCAGTGTAGGGTCATATACCTTACCTGATGTTCCAGCGTACAGCCTCTTCATGTTTCTAACTAGGATAGTAGGAAAGCGCTGCGTTACAGTGACCCGAAAGGGCTATAATAATATTTTAAAATACTGTATACTAATAAAATAAATAGGAAAAAAATTATTTTCATTTTCAGTTTTATACATAATATTTTGTTTTTGTGTTTTTCATCGAAAGAATCAAAAGCTCACTCCAAGTGCTGCCTAAATAAGCACTAATTAAAAATATGATAATGAATAATATTTCCTAATTTAATTTGATACATGTGCTGCACACGCTGTCCTTTCAGCCTAAATACGGCGTGCCATTATTGTTGAGTCGCGTGCCCCTCGTTAGAAGCGCGTTTCGAGGGCTTTCATGTTGCTTTCATACGGGCCTCTGGCTGCGATGGGGTGAGATAACAATTCAGCTGTATGATAATGAGGGTTTTAGCCATAACCGCCGTAAAACTCTTCGTCTTCTGTACTTAACAAGAAAGATGGTGTAAATTACTCCAGTTTTTATTTCGGTTTAATTTTACTCTTTACCCTATATGCCACGATGAATCTGGCATTATGGATGAGGATAACTTCGTCATGTAGGTCTATTATTTAATTATCTTTATTTATTTATCAGTTAATCTTAAAATCAAATGTGGCCCTGGACCACAAAACCAGTCATAAGGGTCAGTTTTTTTTTTCTTCAGATTTATACATTACCCGAAAGCCGAAAAAATAAGCTTTATTTATTTATTTATGGTTTGTTAGGATAGGACAATATTTGGCCGAGATACAACTATTTAAATATCTGGAATCTGAGGGTGCACAAAAATCTAAATATTGAGCAAATCGCCTTTAAAGTTGTCCAAATAAAGTTCTTAGCAATGCATATTACTAATAAAAAAAAGTTACGTTTTGATGTGTTTACGGTAAGAAATGTGCAAAACATCTTCATGGCACATGATCTTTACTTAATATCCTAATGATTTTGGCATAAAAGAAAAAACGATCATTTTGATCCATACAATGTATTGTTGGTTATTGCTACAAATATACCCGTGCTACTTATGATCGGTTTTTTGGTCCAGGGTAACAAATTTACAATGTATAAGCTCAGTCGTAATATGCAATCTTTGCATATAAAATACCTAATAGGCTAATAAATTGATTACTTAAAATTAATTAGAAATAGTAATTAATTAGAAAGGTTTGCAGGCATGCTTTTTGATAAAGCATGTATATGCGTATATTTATGCAAATTACAGATAAGTTTAAATTGAAAGCATTTCAGTTAAGTTTCGATATTTTTCCAACGTCCACAGGCGTTATGATTTTTGATTGGTTGTGTTGCTGGACTGTCATGTCGCTTGAGGATTTTCTATTTACCATCTGGTGCTCCGCTCGTCTGATCGACTGACTGAACCTGTTCATTTTGGATTCTAAGCTGGCATCGTTAGTGTGAATACTAGAGAGAGATTCGGCGCATCCAAACAGTGCATTAATTGCGTTACAATAATATAAAATGTTCAATAATTACAGCAAGTTGTCATTTGCCAGTGCGCTCTGAACGAGCCAACATGAGTATTTGAGGGAAACGCCTGATACATGCACAGGTGGCGAAAGTGCATGAAAGAGGGTTTAATTGCTTTGTGGTTAGCGGTGACATTTGAGCTCTTTCGGCAAGGCATTATATAGTTTCTCTGGCTATCTTGCCAAATTTAGTAGTAAGCCGAACTGACAGCTTGAATATCCCGTTATCAATCACTCATTATGGTTAAAGCTTATAGAATAAGATTTAGTTCAAAACGGTGCAAGCTCAGTATTTCAGTATAGACTATATTTAAATCATACACAAGTCATACAACCAGATGTAGTTCATTGATCCCACTTAGGTCTGAAGCTGAAGGAGAATCATAAATCATATAAATCAGCTCAGCTGAAATACTGTAGATTCCCATTTCCTTTGTGTTTAAAGTAATTTATTTTTGGTGACATATTTGTAAATTGTAGATACCTCGCATGTGTAATCTTCAATCTAAACCCTTATGTTGGTTGATAAATTGTTATACACACATGGGATTCTGTTTATAATAGCCTGTTTTTACTTTTGGTCAGTTGATTAGTAAGAAAGGCAGCCATAACATGCCTCACTTCCCATGTTTTATCGGTTAGTGTTTTTATGAAACATTCATCAAGCGTCTTTTAAAATGGAAATTCTACTTGTTGACACAGACCCTATTATGTGAAACAGTTTTTGTTGATTTGCTATAATCAGTTCCAAATCTCTTTTTTTCCTCCATTCTGGTCTGCTTCTGAATATATGCTGAGACTGCATATTTATCTTTTTTATTTCCTCCTGAAGATGATGTATTGAATAGGTTTTGTGAGTCATATTTACACACCTGCCGTGCTGATGATGGCTAGAACAAATTAAACAACAAAATGAAAGAAAATGCATGTAGAGAGAGCAAGAGCGAGGGAGAGGAAAAGTGATGGAAAGACATACCCTGTGCGTCGATACTTGTTTTGTTTATGAACTGAATTAATTGTTAAAAGCACCATTTATAACAAATTAACCATAGCAGAGACATGTTTGTTTTGGCTTATCGTGAGCAATCACTGAGTTTCAGTGGACAAAGCAGTGCATTAGTCCACAACGCCACATGG
The DNA here is from genome assembly GCA_036247105.1 of Cirrhinus mrigala. NCBI lineage: Eukaryota > Metazoa > Chordata > Actinopteri > Cypriniformes > Cyprinidae > Cirrhinus > Cirrhinus mrigala. The sequence goes on along the minus strand of CM070026.1, from coordinate 20,099,308 downwards.
CATACGAACGCTCATTTGTTTTGCAACTAGCTAAATAGCAATACCACTCTCAGCACGCTCCAAACCAGCCTGTTTTCGTCAAATCATTAAACAGGGTTTATAGTCTGATGGTATCGTATTATTTGCACCCAGGAGGCTGTGTAGAAAGCAGGTTTCTGGTTTGATAGCTGTGGAAAATATTGCCCGTCTTATCTCCTCTGGTGCCATATGTCTCAAATTAAACAGACATATAAATGTCATGGTGCGAGCAATGACTGGGCATTTATAGATGTGGTTCATGCATTTACGCTGTTGATGATAGGGCATTGTGCTAAATGTGGGAAAATTACCATTCTTTGTCTGTTTTCACGGTAGAAGGGAGATAAAAGACAGAGCAAGCTTTGAATAACAAAAGTTATTTTAATGGTCGCTGTGAAACAGACTAATAAAGATGTGCATTGTTTGCACAATTGGGACTGTTTCAAAAAGAAATATCTTTAAAAATTGGCACTAATTCATAAAAAACAGATAAAAAGTGATTTTAAAAATGTTTTTAAGAAAAATACGTAGCACTAAGAAAATAAATAAATGCTGCTGTTAGTAAAATTAATGAAACTTCTTACCGTAATTACATTATAGATGGCCGTTTGATAACACCACAATACTGAACTCCTCAACTTGTTTATTCAGTTATACGATCCAGAAACTGTAACTCTGGATTTGAACTAACTAAAATCCCAGAAGGACTTTCTGCACTCCTCAGATCGCCCCTGCGGTGAGCCGAACAGTGGATCACAGAGCATTTTTCCTCCTGTGTCTACACCACTTCCCTCCACTCCACAGTTGTCTGGTCTATATACAATATATGTCATCTTGTTTTGGCTGTGGAGATCTGATGATCTGTGAGATCAGTCTGGAGATCTGCCTGTTCTCGTTCGTTTCCAAACAAGTGAACCGAATTTTGAAAGCGTAATCGTTGCTTATTGATGTAGATGTGTGAAGTCTTACATTATGAATTAATATGGTCAGATCACCAACATCAAGTCAAGAAAAATAGATATTTTATTCTGTCAGCAAACCACTGACAGATTTAAACACAAAGTCCTCTCTAATTAAATAAACAACCAAATAAGGTTTCTTTATTATAAGGTTTCTAAAGCTTTATGTATGGCGGCTACATCTGCTTCGTATCGTCACATGCAGAAGTGCTCGGCGTTGTTACTGTAAATCCAGAACTTATAAAATAAACCTGCTTCTTTTGCCGGAGTGACTTATCAACACTTTTTTTATTGCCAGCACTGGAAGTAGAGGCAGATGGCCCTGGTCCACTTGGATTACACCCCTATTAAAAACATGGCAGTTTCACACTCCGCGATGCTACATTTGATCTCTGAGCCACAATCTGTCTCGGCCAATCAATATCCAGGCCATCGGTAGTGCTGCGCTGAGAGGCTGTATATCAGCAATATAAGCCACCTGTTTCACTGATTATAGTTCAGAGCTCTATTTGTTTTAGCTAATCGCCAGCAAATGACTAAAGCAGGACAGCGCTTATTGTAAAATACTCCTCTGAGGAAAGCTAATTCATCCATGAGTTGCTCATGTGTTGTTGTATATGTGGCTTCACACCAAATCCAACCTCTATCAAAATATTTTTTAAGACTTGGAATACGGACGCTTGTATTTCTATGGATGTAAATGTGAACATAATGAATAGAGATAAAAAATGGACAGTAAACATGGGTACAAAGGGCTTTGTTACCATTATAAACAACCTCACTCAAGCACAGCGATCTGATATCTATCAGACAGGCTGCGCCCATCTTGATGCTGGCGAGTCATTAAGGTTTCTTATTAAAATCACTAGCACCCACCCATCACCCCACTGAGAGGAGCTTGTCTATCATTCCGAACCTGTTTTGGAACTTTTCTACCATTCTCTCCCACATCATGTTGACACAACAGTATTGTTCCAGCACTCCTCTCATCCCTCACAAGAACGCTGTTACTGGCAGTTGTTCTGTTGAAACCACGATCCATGAGTGTATATGCCACAATCCATCATATTATGACCTTCTGGAAGAAACCCTACACTGAAAAGTACATAAAAATCTGAAATATACTAGATTGTACATGAAAATGCAGAATGAGCGAATTTCTCAAATGCAATAACATTAGTGTCTGTTATTTAGCAAAAAATGGGTGTTTGAATCAGTAAATAACTCTTTGTTCAGTCTTAAAGAAATTGTTTTTTGAGGCAAACATTTCAGGATTTTTCTCCATATAGTGGACTTCTATGGTGCCTGTATGTTTGAACTTCCAAAATGCAGTTTAAATGCAGCTAAACGATCCCAGCAGAGGAAGAAGAGTCTTCTCTAGTGAAACGATTGGTTATTTTCCAAAAAAATTACAGTTTATATACTTTGTAACTTCCAAATTTTCGTCTTGTCTAGCTCTGTGTGAACTGTGTATTCCAGTTCAAGACAGTTAGGGTAAGTCTAAAAACTCCCATCTCATTTTCTCCTCCAACTTCAAAATCATCCTACATTGCTGCAGAAGTACCGACTCGGTGTTTACAAAGTGAATTCACAAGGAGGGTGAAACACCCTTTCCAAAAAAAGGCAAAACAGCGATGTGGGATGATTTTGAAGTCTGAGGAGAACATGAGATGGGAGTTTTTAGACATACCCTTACCGTCATGAACCGGAATGCACAGAGTTCATGCAGAGCTAGACAAGACAAACATTTGAGGTTAAAAAGTATATAAAATGTTCTTTTTGAAAACGGTTTTTTTTTTTTTTTTTTTTTTTTTTTTTTTTTCAAGAAAATAACTGATCGTTTCGCTAGATAAGACCCTTCTTCCTTGGCTGGGATCATTTAGAGTTCTTTGAAGCTGCATTTTTTGCATGACAACTCTCAGGAAGATTTTATCATGGTAATGTATATGACCTTGTTAATGTATTTGGTCTTGGCGGAATAGATCTGCTACGCTGCTGCTGTTGGTTATTGCTGTAGTTGTAGATTATTGCTGCTGCTGCAAGCAAGTAGAGGAACTTGCTACTGCCAAAGAATATGGCAATACGGTGCTGTGAGTATTTAAGACATACTGCTGCTGCACAATAGCATACAAAATAACCCGCAGCAGATCTATACAGGTGAAGCTGGGGAAGGTGGAGGGTTTCAGAGGAACTCAAAGCGCGCTGCTGCAAAAGGCTCAAGTGAATGCCAACCAGTCTTTTAAAGGTAAAGGTTCAAACTCATTGGCTGTGTACGTGACGTGAACCAATCAGCTTGTGTCAAGTGGTATAAGGCTGTGAATATCATCAGTTACGTTAACAACCTGCGCCTTCTAGAGTTTCATGGAAGAGCTAGGCATTTAAACTGCATTTTGTAAGTTCAAACTCAGGGGCACCATAGAAGTCCACTATATCGAGAACAAGTTTTTTTTTCCTCAAAAAACATAATTTTTTTTTTTTTTTTACAATGGAAGAAAGAAAAACATAAATATCTTGGATGACAAGGGGGGTGAGTAAATTATCTGTACATTTTGATGGAAGTAAACAATATTTGTCTCCTAGAATTGATTTCCAGGGGCATTTTTTTACATTTGTAAGGGCAATATTTACACCATACTATGTTGTCTTTAACATCATATACTTAAATTTACCCAATTATTAATATTTTAAACTGTTGTCAATAGTGTTTAAAATTGTATCAAAATTACACATGCAAAAAAACAGGAGCTCATAGGGCTGCAATATTATGACAACAAAAATCATTGTAGATTATTGCTCTTTATATTGTAATAATTTCATATTCTGTATTTTGGCATGTCACATTCTGGCTTCACAAACATCTCGGTCAATGACTTTAGTTTTGTCTACCGCAAGTTATGCAAAAACTCCCGTTATAATCACTGAAGCTATGAAATTAATCTTTTATTTACATCAGCACGGTGTTGTTTATGATGAGGGAATTTGCGTACATGCACACTCAACAGCTCCAGTGTTTCTGTGCTAACTAATCTAAGCCCCTCTGATTGGCCAATGCATTCCTAAGTTCAACAGAAATGCAGTTGATTGGTTATAAGGCTCAACACTTAGATAATCTAAACGTAACTCCATGAAATTACTCTTTTTATTCATTTTATTTCAATTGTGACAACCGTAACATATTGTTTAATTGTGCTGGGGTATTTTTTGCTCTTTTGCCTTAAATTTATGGTGCATTTTTGTTTATTTTGGTGGCATTTTTTGCCACACACCCTTGTTAATTTCCGACCCTGTTATATTTAATGCATCATAACTGAACAAGTATTGATGTATTTAGGAAATATTACTGACCCTAAACTTTTGAACAACAGTGTACACTCAAATGTCACCCCTCCTGACATGTGTAACCATGCAATATTTCTAGGGAAACAATGGGGTTGAGTGAATCTCATATTTGTGTTCTCTCACCTCCAGAGCAGCAGCTAAATGTGATGCATCCAGCTAGTGTGGTGCTAATGACAGAAAGAGACTAGTTCCACTTCCTGACTCGATTATGAGAGAAGACATGTGGTTGAGATACAGAATGTAGATTAGAGAGACCACCTGCAGCCATGTAAGGGGTTTAGAGCACGATGCAAGACTGAATTAAAGCATGTGCTAATCTTCCCAGAAAACATACTCTATTAATCAATGACGCGCATCTTATCATCCACATCTTTGCCTGAGAAACAAAAGTAAAAACTATGTGTTTGATCTGCTTGGTGTGCTTCTTCACTATGGAAACTAAATACAACTAGTGATGTTGACTCAGTTTACCTTCAAATCTTTGTCACTAGTGCTAGAGGTGGTGAAGTAAAATATAGCCCAGTGGTTTGGTACGTGGCATCTCGGGAGCACGGCCAAATGCTACACATGGGGGCACAGTTTCTGCAAAGCCTTTGCCACAATGGGATTAACGTCTGTAGCCCAAGATAATCCCAGTTGTCTCCACACTAACCCACCCTGCAAAACTGGAAGTTGAGAGAGGGTAAATAGACAGAGAGGGGTATGACTGTGTCAGAGGGCTACACTTGATTCATGAGCGATACTCCAACAGATTTTTGTTCACTTTCTTTGTGTTACCAGGTAGGAATGGGAGATTCTACTGGCTGAAGGTCTGAAAACAATTTGGGTAATCTGTTGCATGGGGTGCAAGACTACTAGCCATCTGTGGGCGTGACGTGGTCAGTAATCAGTCAACAAGTGAGATCTACACTGCAGTTAAGCTCCATACAAGTAAATACACTCCATAATTGGAAGTTCAACTGATCTTGAACTTAACATCCCTTCCAGTCCTGTATTATGTTTACTTCGTGTAGGTTAGCAGGCTATGCTTTTCTCAAAATGCTCCCTTAGCACATCTGGTACAAGAGAGAACTAATGAATACACTGTAAAATTGCTACTTTTGTACAGTACACTGAAAAAGTGTAAATAATTTGTGGGACCTGAAGAATTTTTCTGAAGAACAGTGGGTAGTTTAACTGTCCAGGACAAACAAGGGACTCATGAACAACTATCACTAAACAAAACAAAAAAACAGCTGTGGATCATTCAGGTAACAACACCGTATTAAGAATCAAGTGTATGTAAACTTTTGAACGGGGTCATTTTTATAAATTCAACTATTATTTTCAATTGTGGACTATATGCAAATGTCTTTTATGTGAAATATCTCATTCAGGTCAGTACTAAATAAAAAAAATAACATGCATTTTGTATGATCTCTCTTCTGTTGGTAAAATAGTTAGCATTTTGCAGATTCTGCAAGATGTATGTAAACTTTTGACTTTAACTGTAAACGTGAATAATGAAATAGTATTTTATCCCTCCCGAAAATTAACCATGTCATCTTTCTGAAAATTTCTCCCTTCCGGTTTTATTATAGTAAAAGTTTAGTAACCATGTATTTTTATTTATTTATTTATTTTTAGCATATTGACTACCATTTTTACCCTTACGAGAATTAACCATGCTTTTACTACAAATAAAACCAAAAAAACATGGTTGCTATAGTTAAACTATGGTAACCACAAATTAATCATGGTTTTGCTACTATATTGCTAACTATAGTTAACCATGGTATTTCTAGTAAAACTGTAGTTATACAAGTGGTAATCAATACGTCAAAAAAGCCATGGTTACTACACTTTCCCTATAGTAAAACCATGGTTAATTTTTGTAAGGGTATAACCAAAATTTTACTACAAATACCATGCTTAAACTATGGTTAATTTAACGGTGTGGCAAAACCATGGTTAACCACATTTTTTGGTTTTATTTATAGCGGTTAGTTCTTATAAGAGCTTACTGCAAATACATGCCCAGATAGCACACGTACGTCTGCAAGATGTCTGTTGAAGATCACTTGATCTGGAAAGCATCTGCTGTATACAAACGTCTGACAGACGTCTTTAAGATGTCAGTTTTACATAAATTCTAAATCATAAACCTCTTAAATCTATTTGACATCTGATAGGAAATGTCCAATAGACGTATTGCAGATGAGCAAACACTCTACAAAATACATCTTGCAGACGTCAAATAGACATCTCTGTGATGTATGTGTGCTATCAGGGTGGTAAAGTTTAAAAACAAACTGCTGGTCTGAAAAAAGCTCAAGAAGCTGTAAGTTCTTAAGAAAAAATCTAGGGTGAGGTAGTTTTTAAAGCTTGAAGTGTAAAGTTAGATAAATAACATTGTTAGCTTGTTTCTAGCACATTTCAGCATTTTGCTGGCAGGTTTTAGGATACTGTTAGCATTTTCTAGCACAGTACTAGCATGTTGCTAGCATGTTTTAGCAAGTATTAAAATGTTACTTTGTTTCAAAGTAAACAACAAAAAAATCACTTAGATATTGCTTGTAAAATTCATTAATTACAAAGAAACTGCAGGTAACATTAAATTGAATGTGAAATTTTAAAGGTAGAAAGAATAAAATAATATTTTCTTGTAAAACCTACAGCAACATGAAACAAGGCAATTAGTGAAATAATAATAATAAAAAGAACCTTACATTTTGTCAATTTACTTGTGCTGTTTTAAATCTTTGTGAAGATATACATATAATGAAAGTCAGTAGGCTCCAAAGCGACATTGGACTGCACTGATTTAAATTTTATGGGAAAAAAAAAGAAAAGGAAAAAAAAAAAAACACTTTTTTTGGTTTATATCTCGGCTCATCTAGCATGTATACACATTAGTCAAAAAGATGGCCTAACTCCATAACTAAAATATTCTTTTAAACTCCCGGAGGGTTCTCTCCAGAGATCTTGTTAGCCACTCACCTAATTAACCACCAGGGTACACATCTGTAACGCTTCAGGTCATGGGGTCATCCATTATTCAAGGACTGTGTTAATGGACGAAGCAATCTTCTTCAATTTTTTGCATCTTTTAGAACCAGCTTCATGCAGCCCTGCAGACACAGAGCAGGTTATTTGACTAGTGTTTGACATTTATGAATATTTATGAAAGGGTATGATAGAATAGATGTCAGTCGGCACATTATATACTTCTGCTCATCATTTGTGATTTGGCACCACGTTACCATTTTTCATATAAATCGAATTTAACGCAGAGTAGATTTATCACAATTATGGCCATTCAAATGACGTTGTCTCTCAGAGAATGCTCAGAACCAGACTATTGAGGAGAAAATTGAATCACTTAGGAAGCTAAGGTCAGAGGAAGTGACCTTAAAGTGTTGACACACAATTACTCAAAGCAAGGGTTATGTCACAGGCTGTCACAGCTGTAAAGTGTTGGGTAAAGCGTGTAGTTCATCTGACAAGACGCTGATGCAACCGCTCCAGCTTCACGGAGGATAGTGGACATCCAGCGATTACTACCTTATGACTTGATCAATACGAAAAAGTCAAACAGCTCCCAAAGGAATGATGCAATTCATTTCAGCAGTGTACGAGTTTAATCATGTCAGACAAGAAACTTAAAAGGATAGTTCACCCAAAAATAACAAAACAGCTGATGCCAACACTCGTGAAAACCCCAGATGACAACAGCTTTGGATCGTCATACAAAACTGTCTAATATTATGCTTATATTGTAATCATTAGGCTGTCAAGCTATAAAAGCTTTGCCTAGCATGTTCTTTGTGTCTAAATACATGATGTTTACTAACCACATAACATGTAGCTGTATATTACTGCCATATGGATATTACTTTGACACATTCATCTCTGTCTGATGACAGAATACTTCCTGATGTTGTTGGATGTCTTGTTGTGTACAGTTTGCAATTAAAAAAAAAAAGAAAGAAAGAATACATCTATTTGTAAGCTTTAAATATGTATTTTTAGTAGAGCTGTTTTGAAACAATGTGCAAAAACACTACCCTAGCAAAAAAGTAATGTATTTAAAATACGTTTATTTCATATTAAGTATTGTTCAAATCTATTAACATATTTACTGACATATTGCTTGAGATTTACTGATATAAAAATGATAATTGAACTTTATTTGGAGTACTACTTGTGCACAATGCACGTTTCTTAATATTAAGCCTAAAATGTGTTTTAATGTCACTGTTGATGAGGATTATATGATTTTTGAACAACATCGGTCTTTAAAAGCAAGATATTTAGTATACCTGCAATAGTTCCACTTTAGCACAATCAGATATGCATAAGTATATCTTTAGTTGCACCTCAGCCATATTTCTTCACAATTAAAGTGCAGTAAATGCAAAATTAGTTGTTCCAATTCAACAAACCTGAAGTATACCAGTTTAATACATTAAAAGTACAATTGTAGGGTATTATGTATATAAATATGCAAATGTATTGTAGTAAATAAATGTATTTCAAATACATTTTAGTATATGTATTTTTCTTTTTTTGTTATGCACATTATTTTTATTTTATTTTATTTTATTTTATTTTATTTTATTTTATTTTATTTTATTTTATTTTATTGCGTTTTGGCATTGATGATTCCATGAAGAGCCTTTAAAATCTATGAAATGTCGCCATTGAACAAAAGGTTTCTTACTATGGAAAAAGGTTCTTCGGAATATTAAAATATTCTTCACACAAATCTAAGAAATTAAGGACCGTTCACAGAAACATTTATTTCGCAACCTTTATTTTTAAGAGTGTTCTGTGAAAATCAGTGGTTTGAGTGTTGTTGCTGTTTTTGGACCCTATTGTCTTCATTGTGTGACCGCAAATATTCTTCGAAATATCTTTGTTTGTATTCTTATGGGTTTGGAACATCATGAGTGTGAGTAAATGAGGACAGATTTTTCATTTTGGGGAGAACTATGCTTGTTTGCAATGAAAGCGGGATTAATGGAATGGTTTTAACCGAAACCGTGCTTGTCTTTCAACTGTTGTGATGTTTCGGTCTGTGACCGTCTTGAAACAGGAGGCTGATGAGTCTCCTAATGAGCAGTTACCACTGAGCTTCCTGGCCAGCGAGGAAGTTGCAACAGAAAATGATGATGGCCGGGGCAACAAAGGAATAATATTTCTGTTTATCTGCTTTGGGATGGGTCAGGGGTATTTTTGGAAGGCTGTTGTTTTTTCCTCTGCAAATTCCAGGTTCCGCTTTTTTTCCGTCTCCCCCCTTCACCCCTTGTTCCCAGACTGTGAATGCACGGACGCTTCCTCTCCCTTCTTCCTATTCTCAGCCTCTGATTGCTAGGAAGCGTATGTGTGTGTATGTGTGTGTATGTGTGTGTATGTGTGTGTATGTGTGTGTATGTGTGCGCGTGTGTGTGCGTGTGCACGTGTGTGAAGCAGAGACACACACGCAGATATTTAATAGTGGAGGGGGGAGTGTGGGTGTGGGGGGATATGGCCATTAAAGAAATGAGGGGAGAGTGTCAGCGCTTCCACGAGTGCCGCTTTCTCAGAAACAGCTGCTGGTGGTTAGTGCGTTAAACCTGTGCAGACAGCTCAGAAAAGCACATGCAGATGGATTTGAACTCCTACAGTTTTAATCAAACTGTGTCATGCTAAAATTACTCTGTGTTGCAGACTAAATAAGCAGACTAAAAATGGTTTGTCTGTTGACGGTGCTTCCAGGTGACATGACTTTACTTTTCCTGATTGCGTACGTTTATCAATATTGAATATCCTGAGGATGTCTCTGCTAATTGGTGACCATCTGAAAATTCATGAATCAAGCTAACAGTAGTAAATGGCAGCATGCCCTGCTTCTCTCATAAGGCTTTTATAAACAGTGCAGTAGCTCCCAAAAAGAAGTTTGTCCAGTGATTATGATTTCAAATACACAGTGGGATCCAAAAAGTCTGACCGCACTGAAAATCTGGGAATCGAAATGTAACTTAAACCTGGAACAAACAATGTGCAAAGTAATGATGTAAATGAAATGAAATATTTATGGCTCTGCACAATGTCTTTGTCATTAATCAAATAAGTGCATTTCTGACATTAATCATGTCGTACTGGAGAACTTGATTATCAGGTTTACACAGCCTGTTGTTATTAAAGGAGAGTAAGGACAAACCAAATATTAAGACATTGAGTTAATTTTTCAGTTAACTTTTCACTCAAATTGTTATGCTGATAATATTTGTAATGCAATTAAAATGAAATCAAATTTTAGATGGTGTTCTTAGACTTTTGGACCTCAGTTTTGAAGAAACTCTAATAGTCTCTCCCATTTTAAAGTCCGGCGTTGGTAAAGAATCATTAATGTTTTTGAGTCTTGTATGCTCACCAAGTCTGCATTTATGTGATCAAATAATACAATATTGTTCTAATTCAAAGTAACTGTTTTATTATACTCTAAAATGTAATTATTTCTGAATTTTGTAATTATAAAGCTGAATTTTCAGCCAATGTCAGTCTTCAGTGTCACATGATCCTTCAGAAATCATTCTGCTGAAAAAAAAAAAAAAAAAAAAAAAAAAAAATCAGTTTAATGCATCCTTGCTCAATGAAAAAAAAATGCAGAAAATGCAGACATTATTATGGAAGCCCATTTCCACCACGTAGGAAAAGTAATGACTTAAAAAGAAATTATGACATACTTAGTTATGTCATAATTACGAGATAAAAAGTCGAAATTCAGATTTTTATTAGGAGCTAAATTCAGAATTTCAACTTTTTAAACTCAGTATCTCTTAAGTCATAATTTCGACCTAGTAAGTAATAATTATGAGATGAAAAGTCGAAATTATGACTTACTAACTCAAAATTATGACTTAAGTCATAATTACGAGATAAAAAGATGAAATACTGACTTGATCAAAATAATGAGATAAAAAGATGAAATCATAATTGGAAGATAAAAAGTTTAAATTATGACAGTCTTATGTCATAAGTCAAAATAATGACTTACTAAATCAAAGTTATGACTTACTAAATCAAAATTATGACTTAAGTCATACTTAAAAGATTAAAAAGTGGAAAATATGAATTTATCTCGTAAGTATGATTTTAGTAAGTCATAATTTCGACTTTATCTCATAATTATGACTTTTAAAGTCATAAGTTCAACTTTGTCATAATTTTGACTTTTTATCTCATAATTATGACTAAAGTGATAATTTTGACCTTTTATCTCATCATTTCGATTTATCTCGTAATTATGACTTAAATCATAATTTTGACTTTTTATCTCATTATCCGACTTATCTTGTAATTGACTTAAGTCATAATTTCGACTTTATCTCATAATTATGACTTTTAAAGTCATAAGTTCAACTTAGCCATAATTTTGACTTTTTATCTCGTAATTATAACAAGTCATAATTTCGACTTTTTATCTCAATTTCGACTTATTTTGTAATTATGACTTAAGTCATAATTTCAACTTATCTCATAATTTCAACTTATCTCGTAATTATGACTTAAATCATAATTTCGACTTTTTATCTCATTATCCGACTTATCTCGTAATTGACTTAAGTCATAATTTAGACTTTTTATCTCATAATTATGACTTTTAAAGTCATAAGTTCAACTTAGTCATAATTTTGTCTTTTTATCTCGTAATTACGACTTTTAAAGTCATAAGTTCAACTTAGTCATAATTTTGACTTTTTATCTCGTAATTATGAATTAAGTCATAATTTCGAATTTTTATCTTATAATTTCTACTTATCTTGTAATTATGACTCAAGTCATAATTTCGACTTTTTATCTCATAATTATAACTTAAGTGTGTCATAATTTCGACTTTTTAAGGCATGAATTTGTTTCTTACCAGGGCAGAAATGGGCTTCCATAAATTATGATATTTTTATGTTAATTATTTTATTTATGGTTTTAAGGTTTGTTAATCACCAAGAAAAAAAATAACAATCTCATACAATAAAATGTTAAACTGCCTCGGTTATGTATACAGAGCAATTATTGGAAAAACTGAAGATAAACATGTAAAATAAAAAGAGACAATATTCATTACTGCTTTATAAACCAGATCATTTCTAAAGTAGAGGAAAATAAATGAGACATTATCATGTTTAAAATGCGTTGAAGGGTAGTAAACAAAACTGTAACCATTGCTTCCAGTGTAGCAGTGACACACACCAGTCTAGAGGATGCAGACACCGGCCGGTTGCTAAAAACTACTAGTGGTTGTGACCTTGGGACGGGTCATGACCTCTGCATGTGCAATGTCCCATAGTGACGTAGATCAGTGTATACACTGCGTGTGAACAGTGATATTCTCTGGTGCATTTCACTTCATTCCTAACATATTTTTTAATGAACAATGAGCATTTGAACATGACTTTTATTCTTCACAGATAAGGATCTGAGCTGACATCTCATTCCAGGCAAGTATGAAGGGCCTGCCATCATCTTCCCTGAGGCAGGGCATATAATCCAAAACTGCACAAAGATGACTGTTCTTGCACCTTTGAATAGTTTAAAAATTGCTTTCCTGAGTGACAGGTAACCTAGCTAACTAACTCATTAAAAGTTTAATTTACAGTGGAAAAGTGCTCAAAGTAGTATTAGGATAGAGCCTGAGGCAAACAGCACATAAAGTATGAGTTTTGCTTGTTTTTCACTAAAAGAGCGACTAAATCCATAGCCTTCTGTGTCCAAATCTTTGCTGCGTTTGCAGAATTTACATTTTGGTTTCCAAATATCTAGAAGTATTGCAAAACAAGGCACTTTTGTGAAACCAGTGTCTCGAAATCAAGTTCACATGGGGTGTAACGCCAAAATGAACAGTGAGACCGAAGCTGTTATATTCTCTTAGGAACCACTTCCTGCTCGTGAACATTTTCAACAAACCCCGACTCCCTTGATGCAAAAGCGTTTGACAGAGATCCAAAGAAGAGCTCAAAACTTCACACTTACAGAAAGTGCTTTTCGGATGCCGCAACTCTCGGCAATTACTCTTCCAAGGTCAGTGTTATTTCAGTTCAGGGTCATTGGGTAACGCTAACAGTTGTAGAAGAGGAGAGACATGTATATGACTTAACTGAGATCATTACGCCATATGCCAGCGCTGTGGTTGTTTAGAGACAGCATCATCACCTAAAGCTCGCTGTTGATATAAAAACAAAGCAGTGCTGCTTCACCAACAGTCCAAGCCGCAAGCCAACCCTCTATGTTTACAGAGAAACAACAACCTCCGTCAGCCTTCTCCATCCAGAGTTTCCCTCAGGTTCAGCTGGAATACTACATGAAAAATAATTCAGCCAAACCGCGCTTGAAAATTCATGCATGTTAAGTGCATATCATATTTTTCTAGCTGTACGCGATCATTAATCTTACTATATTTACATTATTTTTGGATTCCCTCAGAGGTTTTTATGTCATGACCCACATCTGAATGAAAAAGAAAGCAGGCCCCGAGGACATTTCTGAACAATCCATGTTTTCTTTCCAGTGATTCCAGCGGCTCCAAATCTCCTGGGGAAATGTTAACACGTAAAACAAGCAGATAAACACAAGCCCAGACTATCATTTACTATAAATCTCCCAAGTGCTGTACATCTGCGCTTGACGGCAGAAACGGCACACTCCGCTCTTATCTGAAAGGCCACCGAGATACTGTCTGTTACATTGTCAGAGCAGGGAAAATGTTTCATTTCCAGACATGGTTCTGTTTCTGCTGCGATAACCAATCTTCACTTTAGTCAGCTGTTTGTCTGGAAGCACAACCAGAGATAGGGGCACCTTGATTAATGTTTAGGATGTAAATATTTATATGGGTTGCATTTCATGGAGAAGTACAAACAACCAGCACATGGGTCTTTAGAGTTTGAAGCCTGGTTGGGTGTTGAAGCGGAAGAATTTTTTATTTACCGGTACATAAATTCACATCATCTCTTGGACAGTAAATCAACTGTATAGCAGATGTTTTGTTAGTGTAATCTTCTATGCCTTTCAAAATGATTTAAAAACTCATAAAAAATGAAAAAATACTCTATCTTTGGGTTCTCACATTTCACTCTTGTTTTAAAAAAATCATGACTCTAAAGTTGTCCTAAATTTTTCAAGCTATCTGTCATGTGTATCTTATACTCTACTAAATTCCTCACATATGTTTTAGGTTTTTGCACATGTAATCAGTAGTATGAGCTAATCATATGTACATGCAATTTAAATTTCTGTAATTAAATTGTGGTTGCTATAAGTTAATAAGCTATGTCATAAAAAATATTTTATTCACTTTATTTACCTTGTTTCTATAGACCAGTGGAGTATTTTTGGCTGCTGTGTCTTCTCAGAGTTCCCGTCAATGCTGTATGTTATTATGTGCGTAAGGTGCAATGGCATTAAAGGAATAGGAAAGATCCTGTTCTAGCCGGAAGTTCCTAGTTTAGAGACAAAAGCAGTTAATGATGACTTCATACAGACCCTTATGAGTCACATTAGTACTATTGTAATAAGATTTTTTTATATTAACGGCTCTAGCATTAATATACTTCATATGCATCAGAGGGAGTGGGGAGGAAATACTGGAGGAAGTAGAGAGGGAAATGGTGGCCTGGGACTGGGGGGTTAAATGTACCAACAGGAAATCACAATTGTGTATATTCCTCGAGTCACACACTTTGGCATACATGTACAGTATACATGTCATGTACTGACTGATCTGATCTAGTTGATTATCTGCATTTCGGAGTCGCTTCTGAGCATTTTCTATATCCACTATATCCGCAAACAAGCACCTGTCTTTGTGTCAGCATCTATAGGGTCTGTGTAACAAATGCTTTAAGGAGACAATGTATATGCAATAACTCCCCAGGGTTTAATGCATTGTTCTTGTGAACACAGAGTCATTCATTTAGACATAGATGTTCTTGACTGTGCTATGCACAGCTGTGGCACTTTCAGCATGTTTCAGCACCTCCAACCTATTCAACAGATATTTGCAGTCCAGTATAACAAGACATTAAATGTTAAAGGGATAGTTCACCCAAAAATTAAACTACCCCATGATTTACTCACACTCAAGCCAAAATAGGTGAATAGTACTTTCTTCTTTCAAACAAATACAATTGGAGTTATATTAGAAAAATGTTCTGGCTCTTCCAAGCTTTAGAATGGTGGTGAATGGGTGTTAAGATTTTGAAGTCCAATAAAGTGCGTCCATCCATCATCAAAAGTGCTCCACACGGCTCCGGGGGTTAATAAACGCCTTCTGGATTGATGTGTTTGTGTAAGAATAATATTAATATTTAAAACTTTATAATCCATAATCTCTAGCTTCCACCAACTGTAGCATGTGTGTACATGAGAAAGTGGCGTATCAGCGGATGATGTAGGAAAGGGGCGATTCTAGGATTTTCATTTTAGGGGGGCTCAGCCCCCAATGAGGGTATAATAACAAAAAAATAATGAAATAAATAATGAAATATATAAATAAAATAAAATAAATGTTTGACTAATAGGGGTGGTATACTATACTTATAGCAATATTCCACTGTATTGTATAGATGGGTATAACATTTGAGTACTGAATAAGCCAAATACAAGTCTTTCTGATCTCACACACACACACACACCTGTTTACTGTACAAATACAAAATTTTACTGTTTGCATTTCTAGTACAAGCCTCTTTCCTTAGCTGAAGTATGCAAACCACTTTGCCACATGCACTAAAAACTACTGAAAGTTACATTTTCAAATGAAAATGGCAACATGATTGTTTTATGAAGTATGCGTTTATGTGCTTCGTTTTCGCTGGAGGAAACAGCTGTGGTGTGATAAGGGGTGAATACAGCGAAAAAGTAGGCTACAGTAGATGGGGAACCGATTGCTCCCCCATGATATTTTATATACCTTATTTAAACTACACAGATGCAAATATTACAACAATATATTGATAAACACAGTCCTTGTCCTTTGTTTTTCGCACTGCGCCACCGCGGTCTGCGAATTGAAGAACGCGCTAAAATATAAAGATGAAGAAAGACGAGGAGGAGGTGATCGAAGTCTTCCGCAATTTTCATATGAAATTTAAAGGGAACTGAGGCGATCACGAATTTGTGTACAGTTTATGGAGCTAATCGCAAAATTTTAGCTATAGCCCCCCTAAAAATAGCCTAGGGACGCCCATGATGTAGGATATAGGCGAATATGGTGACGAACGCGGAAGTGCAGAGGAGTTTTGCAGAGAAGATTTGTTCGTCTGTTTTTTTGCTTCAAAATAAATGCATAAGCCTATATCGTTCTGTAGGTTTATAATTAAAAATGAAAATGTGAAAAAGAATAAAAGCAATTAAATGTATTATAATTAAAATATGAAAATTAAAATGATGGATAATAATAGATCACGGAATTTGTACAACCTTGTCCGTCAAAATAACAGACAATGTTAAAGTCTACCACAACCTCTAGTCCTACATCATCTGCTTGAATGCCACACTCTCGCGAACACACCTACGACAGTTAGCGAATGCTAGAGATTACGATTTAGAAAGTGTTAAATAAGTATATTTTTCTAACACAAATGCATTGAATTACTTCAGAAGGCCTTTATTAACTCCCCGGAGCCATGTGGAGTATTTATATGATGGATGGATGCACTTTATTGGGCTTCAAAAAATCTCGAAACCCATTCATTGCCATTATAAAGCGTGGAAGAGCCAGGACAATTTTTAATATAACTCCGATAGTAATAACCTGAGAAAAGAAAGTCATATACCTGGGATGGCTTAAGGGCGAGTAAATCATGGGGTAATTTTCATTTTTTAACATTCAATTTTTCATTTTTAATATATACAATGCTTCACATTAGCTAGCTAGCAATAGCAGGTTTGCTTCAGGCTTATAATAATAGAATGTAACCTTGAAAGCAGTTATCTTAAAAGTGCGACTGAGCTGCAAAATCAGAAATTGTATCATTATCTGATTTACATAATCAGGTGCATCCATTCCGTTTTAATGAATTTCCAAAATCACCTGACCTGCTCTCTCGGCTCTACCTTTTTTGTCACTCGTCCCACATCCTGTGTGTACATATTAGGGTTGCAATGTCCCAGAGAACCGCACAGGGAACACAATGCTGAGAAGGCCTTGCCTCTTTCCCTATTGTGGCCTCGTTAGGGAAATGAAAGGGGTGTTCCGTCTATACTGACCCTCCGATGTTTTTGCCAGTCCCTGCGTTCAAGGATTGCCTGGGAATTATTTCGTTTATCAGCACTATTGTTGCCGGCCATGGTATATCTCAATAATCTATCTATTGCACAAATTACAGTCGGATTGCGAGGCCTGCGGCAGGATATACAACTCACTGAAGTGGAAACAATAGGAAAGAGTCATTCCATCTTAGTCATTAGCGCTTTTATGAAGGAGCTATTTAATTGGCCACAATGGTTTCGTGTGAGAGTCATCCCCTAACAGAAGTTCACAATGCTGCGAGGACCTGTCTGGCCTTTTCACAGCTGATCGTTCTCATCCTTCAGGCCCTCCCTCTTCAACCCCTTCCCCCTACCGTTCCCTTCACATTCCCATCTCCTCACAGCTTGCCTCTCTTATCTGCAGCCTCCAGACAGCTGTGTGTGTCATTGTGTTTGTCTGCACTGACTGTGCGGTTGTGCGATGTGAACGTGGGTACATACAGTATATACGCATTCACTTGTAAGCAGCGAGTGTAAGCAATTTGGTCAGAGGCCGTTTAAGTGCAACGTGTTTTGATGTGGTTTGCATTACGTTTAAGGGTATAGAACGGGTCGAGTGCTAACATAATATTGAATTTCTTGAGAAACCACTGAGGTCTTACTCATTGTGTTTGGACACAGCGGATTTGACTGTTTGAGGTTGAGCAATGAGTGATCGAGCAAACAATTATACTGTATGCACGTGATCTAAACCCGGACTCAAATTTTAGCAAAACAATGAATCCGCTGATGACAATTACTTTCAGCATCGTATGTGTACAACGCGCTATTTAAATATTTAAATTCGAAAGCTCTGCTTTTGGAATGTTTGCGCGCTTGTGATTATGTTTAAATATGGGATGCAGCTTGCTGGTGAGAAACATCCTGTTTACTGTGGCCTTCCTGGCTCAGGGATCATCTTTGACATCACTTTATTGTCTATGGCCGTATTCAAGGTAACCACTCATAGGGGTCACTGTCTGATTCTTTTCCTGATTTTACAACATATAGAAGTTTTCAGAAACGTGTGTATCAGAAGAGTGGTTCTCAGTCAGTTTTTCTTCACGACCAGGGGCATCGTGCACCTAGGTGTTTTTTCTTTTTGATAAGGCATTAGTAACTTAATCTTTCATTGTAATAATTACTGAAGTGTCTTCAGATGCATTTATATACTTTATGATTATGATTCCAAGCAGAAACATACATTATTAATGCATTTACTTTCATTATTTTCTAGAATACTAAGCATAATAGGACTATAAATTCTGCATCGATTCAGGCTTCCACATAGCTCATAGAAACAAATGAATGTAAACCGCAACATCACAAGACTAAAACTGCACCTTACCTATTTAAAATGTATTTGATCACATTTGATTACTTTTTAATTACATTTCTAAATTTAAATTTATTTAAACTGTTAATCATTTCTAAACATTTTAACTAGGAAGGGTTACCCTTACAGTAGTACTTTGCACTGATTACTGTCAAGCTTTCAAAATCCTTTATCAGTTGAATTAAGATTACAATAATTACATTTTGAAGCACCACCACAAAATCAGACTTTAGCACCTCTTTTTATTTTGAGATAGTTCTGAGGTCAAATATAGATTTAAAATCATAATAAGATATAGTTGAATAGCTGTGATACTGTTTTTGAAATCAAATCTTTGCATAGCTACACTACCAGTCAAAAGTTTTTGAACAGTTTTTTTTTTTTTTTTTTTTAAAGAATTCTCTTCTGCTCACCAAGCCTGCATTTATTCAGTCCAAAATACAGTAAAAACAGTAATATTGTGAAACATTTAAAATAACTGGTTTCTATTTGAATATATTTTAAATTTTAGATTTTTGTGATCAAATCTAAATTTTCAGCATCATTACTCCAGTCTTTACATGATCCTTCAGAATTCATTCTAATATGATGATTTATTTGAAATAGAAAGCTTTTGTAGCTTGGGGCGGAATTATAGAAATTTGTACTTTTATTTAGCAAGGATGCTTTAAATTGATCAAAAGTGATGATAAAGACATTTATAATGTTACAAAAGATTTCTATTTCCGTCAGTGCTGTTCTTATGAACTTTCTATTTATCAAAGAAACCTAAAAAAAAAAAAAAAAAACTACTCTGTTTTCAACATAATAAGAAAAAATAGCAGAAAATCTGAATATTAGAATGACTTTTGAGGATCATGTGACTGTAATGGAGTAATGATGCTACAAATTCAGCTTTGAAATCACAGGAATAAATTACATTTTAAAATATGTTCAAATAGAAAACATTAAAAATCTTACTGTTCAAAAACTTTTGACTGGAAACACTGGCATCTAACAATGCCTTGGGAAAAAAATCAGTTAATTAAAAAAATGAAGCATATACACAAACCCAAATAGGAAAGATTATTTTGTAATTATGTAACTCTGTTACATGTTACTAGTTACTCTCCAACCCTGGGTATCAAGTAGCAACCCAGCACAGTACCAAAGTTTATTGTAAGCAAAAATGTATTTAAATGATAAATAATAATAAAAAACTACTTTTATGAATACAAATACAAAAATATTTTGTTCTTTAAATTTCATTGATTTTTTTGCTCTCGACAGCCAATAAACTGACACAAACCATGTTGCAAGTGAACCCGTATTTAATGTTAAATAAGTCTGGATTTTTTTTTTTTTTTTTTTTTTTTGCCTTGTGTAGTTTTGTTCATGGTTTGAGTATGAGGGCATGTCAAGCAAACTTTCCATGTTGGCTTCTGTCTAATGACAGAATTTGTGCCAAAATACTGTAGAGAGCTCACGGCCCTTGACGTCAACAACAAAATATTAAATATGGGAAATGTTCTCCTCTGTGTTTGATTAGCTGATACATCTTGTTACGTAGATAAGCCTATTTATTTTTCCTCTCCTAACAATGCACAATTATATAGTTAGTTGCATTTTATTATTTTCTATAGGAAAAGAGGCAGTTTTTTATTTCCTTTTCAAAACAGACACTTTTGGCCCAACAGTTGAGAACAACAGCACAGAGTGTAGGCTGCGAGCCATTGTGCACTGGTTTATTTTTTTTGGTGCTTTGATAAGTTGGCAAATGTGCTATATATAATTACACTGTTGTGTTTTATTTTTGTTGGCTCACAATTGATCCAATTTAATAGTTTGAAAAAATAGTTTAATCATAAATCGTTATGATTCGAATCGATCACCACATCATTTGAGCCCCTTGGAGCTATAAAACACTAACAGGCTATGGCATTTCATCATTATTTTTTAAAGGGCTCTTGTCACTTTTGCTTTTGGAATGCGTGTCAGAATCTCTGAAAATATTTATAATTTCATGGGAAGGTACTCGCATGCTCAAGCACACACTCCCACACATACTGTACATCTGCCAGCTGTGTGTCCTCAGTCTGAAACTTAACTTGATATTTACCTTGTCTGATGCATGTTCACAGTAGTGGCCATATGACGCCATCATTGATTCAGCTTCTGTTATCTAACTGTTTTTATTATCTACTGTTTTCCAAATTAACTTGAAGATAAACCCGGCCTTCATTTAATATCCGGAGGCAACTTCTGTCAACATCTGTGCCTGGTATCACTATGACATTTTTAGAGCAGCCATGTATACATTTAGAGCTAATGGTGTTAGATGTCAAATTTGAAGTTGCTTTTTTTTAATCAAGTGAGCAATAAGACCTTGTTTCCATGCAACGTTGAGTCAGCTTCCTCTCCTGCCTCATTCCACCTCCTTTCCCCCTCCTCCATCTCCTAGTGCCGCTTCCTGCGTGTTATGTTTTTGAGAAGCTTCACATCCTTACGCTTTGACCATTAGGTCCTGTTACTAACACAGGAGGTTGCGTACAGGAACATCTGCGTGATGATTATTTTGGGCCCTCACATGAGGTCTCTCCTTTATTGTGCCGAGCGCTGATCTTCCGTGTTTCTCACCCTCATCGCCTGCTGCTTACTATGTTACCTCTGTCTGTCTGGTTCTTTAGCCTCATGGTGTGGTGCTGGAGTCAATCTTATAGTCTTCAAATAACAGCGGGAGGAACAGTAGTAATTGCAGGCCTACAGAGGACAGATTCCCCACTATCACCAAATGTTAGCAATGCAGTCTGATAACACCTCCATAACCCCCACACGTGAGAGCCCTCGCGAACACAGAAAACACATGGTGCTTTTGGCTGCCCATGTGAACATACAAAGGGTTGTACTTGGGGGTGCGTTAACGACGGCGAGCTGGCACGGGTCCCGCTCCGTGTTTCACACATTTCAGAGCTTGATGTATTTGCTCTCATCGGCTCCTGTCTTTCCCAGCATCTGTTGCTGTGTGATTGTTAGAAGGGGACTACTGTGCTGTTGCAGCATTGTGCAAAATTCTATCTATCTATCTATCTATCTATCTATCTATCTATCTATCTATCTATCTAGCATTATATATAGCGTTCTATCTTTCTATCTAGCATGCTATCTATAGTTCTATCTTTCTAAAGAATTCTTTCATTCTATCTGTCGTTCTATCATTCTATCGTTCTGTCATTCTATCTATCTATCTATCTATCTATCTATCTATCTATCTGTCTGTCTGTCTGTCTGTCTATCTATCTGTCGTTCTGTCATTCTGTCTGTCGTTCTATCTATCGTTCTTTCTGTCGTTCTGTTGTTCTATCTATCTATCTATCTATCTATCTATCTATCTATCTATCTATCTATCTATCTGTCGTTCTGTCTGTCTGTCTGTCTACCTATCTGTCGTTCTGTCATTCCATCTATAGTTCTATCTATCGTTCTATATGTCATTCTATCCATCTATCTATCTATCTATCTATCTATCTATCTATCTATCTATCTATCTATCTATCTATCTATCTGTCTGTCGTTCTATCTGTCGTTCTATCTGTCGTTCTATCTGTCTGTCTGTCTGTCTGTCTCTATCTATCTATCTATCTATCTATCTATCTATCTATCTGTCTGTCGTTCTATCTGTCGTTCTATCTGTCTGTCTGTCTGTCTGTCTCTATCTATCTATCTATCTATCTATCTATCTATCTATCTATCTATCTATCTATCTATCTATCTATCTGTCTGTCGTTCCATCTGTCGTTCTATATGTCTGTCTGTCTGTCTGTCTGTCTCTATCTATCTATCTATCTATCTATCTATCTATCTATCTATCTATTGTTATATATAGCGTTCTATCTTTCTATCTATCTAGTGTTCTATCTATCTAGCATTCTATCTATAGTTCTGTCTTTCTAAAGAATTATTTTGGTGTCTATCTATCTATCTATCTATCTATCTATCTATATCTTAGATATAGAATTATATCTATCTGTCTGTCCATCTGTCCGTTGTTCTATCTATCAATCTATTGGTCACGCTGTGCTATCTAGAAGACCAATAAACCTGAAAATCTGAAAGATTTTAATTTGTTTCCAAAACTTTCAAATCAGGCTTTGTCACAGCAATATTCAAAAACCTTTATTTTTTATTTATTTGTTAATTTATTTATAGAATAAATGTATTTTTAATGACATTTTAATTATACTTATTAGGGGTGTCAACAATAATCGATTCGGCGATGCATCGCGATGCGGGGCATGAACGATTCAGCATCGATGCGGCAAAGTGCCATAATCGATTATGTCACTGTTTATTTTCTGGCGGAAAATAAAGTTGTGAAGTTTCAAATACTTCCAGTTCCGGGGGAATAACAACAACAACAAGCAAGATGGCTGAGGCAGAGGGAGATGACCGTGATAGACGGGTTATTATTGCCTCATGACTGATAAAAAATTTGCCTTGTGTGCAGTAGAATTTTGATGGATCGCAATGCATCATAGAATCGAATTGAATCAAATCGTTACCTGGTGAATCATAATCTAATCGAATCGTGAGGGCAGTGCCAATGCACACCCCTAATACTTACATATATCCATATACTTATACATATATCCATAATATATTCATTAATGTAAATATATTGAATTTATTTCTACATCCTGTTTGCTCCCTCAACTCAAATTCAAGATGTTTATGAGTGTGTGTGTTCGTTAACAGGAAAATGATGACAACTTGTCATCCTCCAGAAATGTGCTAATATGATGCGTTCTTATTTTATTTAATAAATTTGATTAGTGATAATGCTTGGACATTACTGTTGTTTGTTTTGCTGTTGAGCCCATCTCCGTTTGATCAAACTTTTCAGGACAGACAAATCATCTTGTCATCTTGATCAGTTTTTCACAAATCCAATATTTGGATTGGTTATTAATCTGCAGCAGAATTAGGATGGACCCTGGGCAGATGGCTGTATGATTTCATTATTTCCCAGTTCCTTGCCATACTGGTGCAAATACAGAGAGGCTTGGCTGTGGTGTGCAGTTCTGGTGGGGATGTCAGTTCAAGGTCGAACTCAGCCTCATTTGCTTCTCATTAAGCAGTTCCAGGCATGCTCAGCCATGCCCGGTCCCACTTTATTTCCCCCTATTAGAAATGAAATTTGCGTGCCAACGACACATGGAAAGAAAACACTAATTTTTTTTTTCTTTTTTTTTTTTTCCGATGAGGGACTTTGTATTTAGCAAGGCGGAGGAGCCACTGGAGGTCCTCAAAGATGATGAGGTGTGTTCGATCGCTGCTCTGCGTCTCACCTTCCTGGAAGTCAAGCACCTTTCCCACAGGCTCAGGCTGAGAGGAGCGTTTCCATGGATACGCAGACTCACCGCGACATGTGACCGCTGGTAAATTCTGATCAGGTCGCTCACTTTTTCTCCGTTCCTGTCCCTCTCTCGCTCTCTATTTCCTCTGCTCTCTATTCCCTCCCTCCATTCCCAGCCTTACCTCTGAGCCTGGGAGCGGAATTCTGGGAACATTTTTCCATGTGAAACGCCGAGCACCAGTCGAGGGGTGTGACGCCACTGCATTGTTTTAGCCGGCGAAAAGAGGAACCGCGCGCGATGAGGCCAAATCCTGTCCACTCCAAAAAAACAGCCACTTTCTCACACTGGCTTCCTTCCTCGCTGGACAGCTCAAAACAATCCCATAGTCGTAGGACCCGAGGAGTGTGAACGAGGAATCAGCCGCACAGAGAGCAAAAGGGAAGCGGGCCTTTTTCTATCGGTTTATGCAGACTGTTTATGAGCCATTGAAAACAAACAAAGGGGCAACACTACTCATGCCCCCCCTCAACAGCCGCCAACTGACACCCACACAACAAAGAGTGAACGGGCATTATATCACCGCGAAACAACTAAGCCGCTCGGCTGCTGGATATTTTTTTCACTCAAGCTGTCTTGTTGCAAAAACAATGAAAAATCCTTATCATGAAAAACGGTCGGCTGTTCCTGAGGGCAGACTTTTTTTTTGCCTTTTTAGTGTTCAGCTAAAATAACATGTATTGTCACCTGGGAAGTTGCAGAGAGATGTAACTTTCTCTGTGCTTATAATTTTCTTCCATTCATTCTTAATAATAAAACATTTATTTCTTTTTTTATGCTTTATTTGAAAAGTATTTTTCAAACTTTTTGAATCAAGGTTCTGATCCATTAGCTGTCAGGGTAAAAATCATTGCTCATATACCTTTTTCTGGTAAAGCACATGTGTACGAATTCTTGTGGCATTCTAGCAATTAAGAGTGGGGGCCGGAGGGGTCTGCGGATCCAATCAGCGGCATGAGGCATTCCCGCTCACTTGCACATGAGCTCTGACTTTTCAGCGAGGTCAGGAAACCGTCTCATCTATGAGGATAGATTCGGCTGTGGTGGTCTGTCTTTAGCTGTAGCGCTGTTCTCAGGTCAGGAGTTTAACGAGTTCCAAATGTGTGCATAAGGCCATGGAGAGGCTGCATACGTGCCTCCCCTTGCGATGACTCAGATGGCCCCCCTCAAACCCTCCGCTCTCATCATCCTATTGTTTTATTCTGCGATGCATTCAGCACGTATGGACACTGAGCTTTCCCTGCCCCCATCTATGTAATATATATGGGTATATATGTGTGTGCATATATATATAAATATATATATATATACTTTGAAACGTTAAATTAATCAAAATTAAAAAATCTATTTTAAATATGTTGTTTTTTTTAACTATATTTATTAAATAAACCTTACAGTTTCCATAAAAAAAAAATTTAAGCAGCACAACTGTTTTCAAAATAGCTAATAATAAGAAATGTTTCTTGAACACCAAATCAGCATATTAGCATGAAGACTGAAATTATGGCTGCTAAAAATTCAGCCGTCACAGAAATAAACTACATTTTAAAGTATATTCAAATTCAAATACAATTTTAATCCTTAAATGCATACCTCGGGTCTTTAGCGACCCGGGACGTCATTTACTACCCTCTCCCTCCTTCATTTTTTCAAGTTTGACATCAGCTTTTTTTTTTAGTATTTCTCAATCTATTCATACAATAAAACAAGAAAAAAAAACAAGTCTGTTTTCTTATTGATTTTTTTTTATTTTTTTTTGTAAAAAGTGTATAGGGTCACTAGGGACCTGAGGTGTAATAGTGTAAATATATTTTTTGTGTGCAAAAATATGTAAATACCTGATGACTAAATTCACCTTTCACCTTTCGATGTGATGTTTCACTCGTAATTATCACAGGCGTAAAACAAAAGAATATCATCAGCAAAAATGTAACTGTTTTGAACGGCTTTACTGCAAAGCAATTACTGTATGCAATAAAATATAAGTGTCACTGTCATTTGATAGTGGATGTGGTCTGCCAGCGATCAAAATAATGATTTTGAAGTCATTGAAAATGACAGTTTTTGCGAATATGGTTGAGATCACGAATATGAGCCAGATGCTGAATGTACTGTGGAATTCCACTCTGACCATAACGGCAATGGTAAAATCATCTGCTCAAATTAAACCCTTTTAAGTTTCAAAAGGTAACGAAATATACTTTACTTTATTTTTCGTTAATTGTTCTTAAAATATCAAGATAGTTTTTTGCTGTTGCAGAAGTTAAAGATCCATCCGTGCTGGATATATAGGTCCGGGTCGCTAAAGACCTGAATATGTAATAATGATTGGCGAAACAATCATGCATTTAAGGGTTAAATTGTATTAATATTTCACAATATTACTGTTTTTACTGTATTTTACTTTATTAGTGGGACTTTTTAGACTAGGTGCACTTTTGAGGTACCGTCCCACTCACAAGCTAAAAGTAATTTTTTTCCCCCTGACAATCTCTAGATATATGTTGCATATATATACTGTATATACTGTAGGTATACATGGCCCTTGACTCAGTCTTCCCTGGGTGCCTGGATGCAATAGGCTTCATTCATCAAATTAAACACGGATGTTCACGGCTGCAGGGCTCCTGTCAAGTGTCTATATTAGGAGCAGATGAACTTGGGCCCTTGATGAGGAGACTTGACCGAGTTTGTCTTTTTCTGAAAGTAAATGTGTGTTTTCACTATGTATATAGAAACAGAGCGGGTGAACAAAAACAAAAACAGCCGGGGTTGTGCGGCGTTTCCTGGCCTGTGTGCGTGCACTGTCCTTCGTCTCGCCCCGCCCGAGGATGCTGTTCCTTTAACAGCTCCGCTCAAACACACACACACACACACACACACAGGCTGGGAAAAGCCTAGTCTGACATGGCCGAAGAAGGGAGCAAGCTCGGAGGAAGCACCTGTTCTTCCGCGGCCGCTGCTGTTGCGTTTATCTGACCCCAGTCACATCAGGTGGCTTCCTGGTTTGCGTCAGTTGCAGCTCCCTGAGGCCTGGCTGTCATTGGGCAGCTCTGGCCCCTCCTCTTCCTGTTGCTGCCATGCTCATTGATCTCGAGAACTGGTTTCTCAGTGGACAGCAAATTGGTGGGTCTTTGGACCTGACTGTTGGCGTTTCTCATCAGCCACACTCTGACATCTGCAAATACACAAGCACATGCATGCAAACAAACCCTCTCAGATTGTGAGATTGTCTGGTTTCCTTGTTTACATGTGTATATGTAAATAAATATATGTATGAATGGAAGAACTAATTTAAGAGAGTGAGAGATATTCATTAAACACACATACAGTGTACTTGCTCAACTGCCTTGATGTTTACCAGCAGAGCTGTTTCTTAGTTAATGCGACACAGAACATTTGGGGAATGAAATGATGGTTGGAGAGCAACAGCAAACACACCGCTTCCTATGCGCATATACAGCTCATAACATATGCTGGCGAGTTTTTATGAACGACTCTCCAAGGACATTGGGTTTTTGGGTGGAACAAAGAGTCTGATCTTGCATGTGAACACAGTGGAGGAAAAGTGGTCAGAAAGACAAGTTATAGGTGCTAAACTAATAACATTATATTTAATAGGTATATACAGTTTTATTCTATATACTTAGTAATTGTTCACAGTGGAACGGCTGAATTTAGCTATTTTAAATCCAGTTGTTTTTAAAGGGTTCAAAAACTTATGAAAAACACATATGACATAACATCACATGTGTTTGGGCTACAGCTTGTTTTTGTTGAGTGTTTTCGTGTGTACATGACACAATGTCTAATCAAATATTTAAAGGATTAAAGGTGTAGCGCATTACCTCTTTCTTTTCTGAGGCCAGTGTTACACAACGCCAATTATAGACTGATTAACATGTTTACATGCCAGTGTTGTCATTGTTAACGGAAACTATTAAAGGATTAGTTCACTTCCAGAATAAATATTTTCTGATAATTTACTCATCTCCATGTCACCCAAGATGTTCATGGCTTTCTTTCGTCAGAAATTAAGGTTTTAGAGGAAAACATTCCAGGATTTTTCTCTATATAGTGGACTTCAATGGGGATCAGCGGGTTGAAGGTCTACATTGTAACTGTTTCAATGCAGCTTCAAAGAGCTCTACACAATCCCAGGCGAGGAATAAGGGTCTTATCTAACTAAACAGTTGGTCAAAAAAAAAAAATTAACTATATAATTTTTAACCACAAATATTGCGCTACTTATGCAATGCAACTTCATGCATAACGTAATTACGTTGGAAAAGTCACATGCAGTTCTTTTACGTAATGCATGAAGTCAAACTAGTGCAAGATGAGCATTTGTGTGTAAAACGTATACATTTTTCTTTCTTTTTTTAAACAAAATGACCGATTGTTTCGCTAGGTAAGACCCTTATTCCTCGGCTGAGTTTGTGTAGAGCCCTTTGAAGCTGCATTGAAACTGCAATTTGTACCTTCAACGCGTTGACTCACATTAAAGACCACTATATGGAGAAAAATCAGGAATGTTTTCCTCAAAAACCTTAATTTCTTTCTTTTCTGAAAAAGAAAGACATCATAGATGACATGGGGGTGAGTAAATTATCAGGAATTTTTATTCTGGAAGTGAGATAATCCTGAAAAAATAGATTTTGTTATTCACATAAAGCTGAAAAAAAAAAAAAAAAAAAAAAAAAAAAAAAAAAAAAAAATATATATATATATATATATATATATATATATATATATATATATATATATATATTAAATGAGAAGAGACTTACAAAATAAGTTGAAGTACTAAAAGTTATAAATAAATAAATAAATAAAAAACTATTCAAATGTTGAAAGCACTTAAAGTTAAAATTAAAATTAGAATAACATCTCAAAATATTAAAATATAGAAGCCTGTTTAAAATATGAATAAATAGTATAATAGTATGCTGGAATAAGCCAAGTTACAGTTAGGTCTGCTAGTCTGACTTCACAAAAAACAGATAATTTCAGTCTGACTGAAGTGTTTACATGTCATTTAAAAAAAAAAAAAAAATTATTGCTTTAGTCAGACTAAAAGCAGGCTTTTAAAGTGCATATAAACATACTTGTTTTGACCTCACATAAACTCCTCAGAGGTTGACTGACATCTCATTCAACAGTAGTATGAGTAATCAAATATGGTGCCTCCCTTTGTGGCACTGAAGTGATTCCTTTCACTAGTAAAAAGCTTTCCTTTAATCACTTAAGGTATGGATCTTTTAATGGATGGTATTTATTGTCACTAATGCTATATGACTAACGGGAAGTGTTTTTCAGAGACCCCGACTATGTGGCTATTGATTACTATTAATGTTAGCTGAAATGAATGGGACAGCATTTACAGTACAGTGTTACTCATATCCTCTTAATTCACGAATTTCATTTTTGGCTCTGTTTACTGTATGTTCTACATGTGAAAATAATTGTTTTCTGACTTCCTTTTCATTCGTGTCCTACTGAGACACGGAAGATCCACATCTTTTACCAGAATGTTTGTTATCTGACTTCTGAACAACTGTAGAAATTTCAGACTGAAACCTCTTATCTGCTCTATCAGGAAAAGCATATCTACATCACGGCTCTGGCTTTTGTAAGATGCATCAAACATGGAAGTTATTCCAGAGCGTCAGCGCTCATCCTGTAAATGCTGCTTCCTCGTGTCTTGTTTTCCAGCAGGTGTTTCTCCAGAATGACTCCACCCCTTCCCTTCAAAGCCTCATAACATGCCGTCTTTGTTATGTCTGTTTAGGCTTGTTGTTTGTGGGGCCGTTTCTTGTTCTGTCCTCTCTCAGATGAAGAAAATACCAAACATAATGACACTGGGTAATTGCAAGGTAATTTCCTGTTTAATGACTCTGCGTTTGATGACTTTTGTTGTAGTAAATGGCATAGCCTTTAATGGTCCTCTTCTGCAGATGAAGGCCCGAACCAGATCATTCATGTTACTTGAGGGCATTTGGTCTGGTTGGGTCAAATGCAGCACTAATTTCTAAGCCTTTTGACTAGTTCTCCGGTGCTTGTCTTTCGTGGTTTCACACACACCCATAGAAGAAAATAGACTCTTCATGGACTTCTCTATCCAGCCCATCAGCTGCGTCTCTTCATTGACAAAGCCACACTGATGGGCGTCGAACCAGCCTTGCTCTTTGTGAATGAGTTTCTGAGGATCCTGTGGCCTTAAAGCTGGTTCAATAGCTGCTTTCCTGTCATTACCCCCTTCCCCCATCCCAACCTGGTCTTTCCCTCTGCCTCATTTCCTTTCTGTGAGTGCCACGTTTTGTGGGGCTCCGATAACAGGGGCACAGTTCCCATGGATATCCCCTATGGGGGAGGGAGTGATATTGGCCAGGGCACAGAGAGAAACAGTCACTACATATATTATATTGAACATACAGATTGGCTGTGAAAGCAACTTAGATCTCAGGTTCTAGCGCCAGTTACACCAAATATAACTAATATGCGCAACACAAAAATGAGAACAATCTCTGCTTTACATAAAATGGATTATATATTCCAGATGTGCTTTTACAGTCTACTTCCCTTTAATGCTGTAATTCATTGCATTGCTTTCCTCTTTTAAATGACATGGACCCTCAAATATGACCATCCTCATGTTACCCATTATAAAATTTAAAAGGTATGCATAAAATAAGATTTGGGAAATATTTAAAATATTTACCACAGTATAGTTAGACGTACTATTTACTTTATTATTTAAATGTTTTTTTTTTTTTTTTTTAGTTCACTCTTATTGTGAATTATTTGTATTTTATTTTCATACACCCCCCCCCCCCCCCTTTACTCCTTTAAATTTTCTTGTGGCCTTCTAGAACCCAGTTTCAAAACCTTTGAATGAATTAGAGCATACAAAAATATTTTGTAAATTTCCTACCATATTTATTTATTTATTTATTTATTTATTTATATTTATGCCAAAAATCATTAGGATATTAAGTAAAGATCATGTTCCATGAAAATATTTTGTAAATTTCCTACCATAAATATATCAAAGCATAATATGCATTGGTAAGAATTTCATTTAGACAACTTCAAAGGCGATTTTATCTGTATTTTGATTTTTTTTTTTTTTTTTTTTTGCACCCTCAGATTCCAGATTTTCTAATAGTTGTATCTCGGCCAAATATTGTCCTATCCTAACAAACCATACATCAATGGAAAGCTTATTTATTCAGTAAAGTTTGGTATAAATAACCCTTATGACTGGTTTTGTGGTCCAGGGTCACATATTACCTGTTGTGGTTCATTCTAGGATTGCATCCTACCCAAATGATACATGTTGCCTTAGAATTTGGTTAAATTCCAAAGTCATGAAACTCTAGATGGCGCAGGCTAATAGGTCGTTAATGCAAACTGATGATATTCACAGTGTTAAACGACTTGGCACAAGCTGATTGGTTCATGCTACATACGCAGCCAATGAGCTTGCTGCTCTACATTTAAATGGTCTGTTAGCATTTACTAGAGGAGATCGCAGCACGCTTTCAGAGTTCCTCCCCAGCTCCACCTGTATTGA
Organism: Cirrhinus mrigala; assembly: GCA_036247105.1. Taxonomy (NCBI): domain Eukaryota; kingdom Metazoa; phylum Chordata; class Actinopteri; order Cypriniformes; family Cyprinidae; genus Cirrhinus; species Cirrhinus mrigala. Next base: position 20,067,439 of record CM070026.1, on the reverse strand, counting down.
TTTTCTATGATTACTATACATGCAACTTGTGCAGCAGCAGTATAGTAGTGCATTGCCATATGTATTGGCAGTAACAAGTTCCTGTACTTGCAGCAGCAAACTACAACAACAGCAATAACCATCAGCAGCATCAAGACCAAATACATTAACACTGGCTAAAATCTTCCGAGTGTTGTCATGACATAAAAGCAGTTATTTAATGCTTCTGACTAGGTTTTGAAAAACATAGCTATCTGTCTGTCTGTCTGCACAATGGAGTGATATGATGTCATTGTGTTGCTAATTTATACATAAACATAAGCAAAAGCCACTTAGTTTGTTTTCATAGGAACTCTGTGGGTCCGCAGTGAAGCTGCCAAGGGACAGGGAGTGGATATGCCCTCCGATATAGACCAGGGGCCTTGCCTGTCAACAAAGCAAAACCAAGCTTTGTTTCTGGCTTGAAGGATCCTTAGATCCTTACATGCAAATTGTTGTGTTGTGTTTTAATTTGATGTTTTTTTTTTAATAATCATTTTATAATATAATTATTTAATTATTCATTATTTGATTATTTTGATTATTTAAGTATTTTATTATTTATTCATTTATTATTTAATTATGTTTAATATTTTATATTTCTTATTTTATATTCCTTGCTTATGCATTTTCATTATTGTTCAGTCTCATGATTGTGGGGTTTCATGAATTGTTTGGAAATAGATAAGAGGGGATGTTTATGGAAATCCAAGGTTTATGGGATGTTGTCATAAATTAGTTTGATATATCATTGTTTGTTGAACTCTGTTCCCCAGACGAAGTCTGAACATTGAGACATACGAAACTAAGACTGTTCAATAAATTCTGTTATACCTTTTATCATCATCACTTCGTCTCCTGCTTCTGCTCTTTTCTGGCTTCCATCGGTCAACTCCTTGACTGACAGGAAACTGTTAAAAACTCGTTTTGGGTATTTTTGAATACCAGACAAGACCTGCTGTTAACGGGGTTTGGGTACCGACAGCTCTGCTGACTAGTTGTTCTGTTACCGGAAAAACTGATATTTTCTGACAGGATCTGGCGTCCGGGGCTGGATCCTAATTATTGTCTTGGCGTGGGGACTTGATCTAACAGGCTCTAGTTATCCTTATTTCTTTGACATCAGCAAGCAGTTTCCTTTTTTTCATTCCAGACATCATAACCCCAGAGGCATGATGGGCAGATTTCCCTCTGCTTTTTATTTTATCTCATAATACATCTTTCACCACTGTTTCTGTAATTGCATCGCAGTTGTCTAACACCTTGTAGTACTGCTTAAAGGCTAAATTCCAGATAATCAACAGAGGGGCATTAGGGGGCTTTTTGGGTTGCATCTGAAACCCCCTGAGGACGATTATGAATCACAGGGTAGATAAGACCTTGTCTGCTTTTCTGTATTACTGCATGTGCAGTCTTGTCAAGATCAGAGTACACTGGACTTCTTTTAAGAAACACTACGACGAAATGTTGTTCTTTGGAATCTTATAGAGAAATAACACAGATGTAGATGCATGAATTATCAGGAAAGCCGCTATTTTATTTCACATGGACCTGGTGAGTTTAATTATACTACTGATGGGGTCATTTTTTTTGTACTTTATTAAATATCATTGTGTCCAAATGGCACAATCATGGAGGCATTTCTAAAAAAACATGGTAATACCATGTAACGTTTTGGTTATTTTTGTGTTGTGAGAATCACACTGAACACAGATAACATCATCTTACAAGTCAAGAAAAGAGGATGAACCTGTGATACTAGTAAAAACAGACTGTAAATGCTTTCAGATTAGAAAGTCATTTCATTTGCAACATTTTGACAGAACTGCTATATTTTTGTGTTGATACAAAGAATGGTAATTCATTCTGCTGTCTAATATTAGTAAAACCAGTCTGCATTCCTCTGTATGGCGCAATGTCAAGAACAATAAAACCATCAATTCAAAACGCTTTTTCAGCTTGAATCTATTATTACTGGCTAAAGATCTCATGGTATTCTCAGAAAATCATGAAAGTAGGTCCACATGAGGTCATGTGTGCAGAGATTTTTTTTGCTTTGTTGAAGCCTAGAGAATGATCAGCAATCAGGTGCACAGCCGCCTTGGGATTTATATTCAAAATGTGTTTTATTTTTTTCAACAGCGCTGAAGACTATTAGTTATGACTGTAACAATTTCCCATCGAACATGCGTGTGACATTAAATAGACCGTCCTGTAAATGATTTCCTCCCTTTTTTGAATTCTCATGCGTCTGACCACACATCTGGATTGCTGTCATGATGAAAAAGATTCAATATGGCACGGTTTGTTTTTTCAGAACTGCTTTCACCCAAACATTTATGTGGTAATAGAGAGAAAAAGACTTACAGAAGGCTTTGTATCAGAGTACTGCCCTGTGGCTAACAGGAACGTGACGTCGGTCATCCCTGTTCAGTGTTACAGCGGGGCGGTTCCTTGCTCTTCAGAATTACGGGCCAAAAGAACAGCTTTCTTTTTTTTTCTTTTTTTCAAATGTAGACTGCAAGTCTTGGCTCACATACAACTGCATATACTCATATGTTTTTGTTTGCATTACTGTGTTTGTGGTAGTTGAAGCCTCGGGGCATGCCTGTGTTGAATCTTTTCGCAGATTCATTCCAGTATGCCCTTCTGCTGTTCTTCATCAAGAATGTAAAGAGGTGAAAGAGGTTAAAAAGTACTAGGAAATTGTACTTAGTGAAAGTACTTAGGGATAATGTCTGAAAATTAAGTTAAAAGTCATAAAGCAGTGTATTTAAGCTAAACTCACTATACACACTTGACGTCAAAAGTTTACATACACCTTGCAGAATCTGCAAAAAATGTTAATTATTTTACCACAATAAAAGGGATCATACAAAATGCATGTTCTTTTTTATTTAGTACTGACCAGAATAAGATATTTCACAGAAAAGACGTTTACATATAGTCCACAAGAGAAAATAATAGTTGAATTTATAAAAATGACCCTGTTCAAAAGTTTACATATGTTTGATTCTTAATACTGTGCTGTTACCTAAAATGATCAGGAACTGTTTTTTTTTTTTGTTTTGTGATAATTGTTAATGAGTCCCTTGTTAAACTGACTTCTGTTCTTTAGAAAAATCCTTTAGGTCCCACAGATTCTTTGGTTTTCCATCATCTTTTGTGTATTTGAACCCTTTCCAACAATGACTGTATGATTTTGAGATCCATCTTTTCACACTGAGGACAACTGAGGGACTCGTATGCAAATATTACACAAGCTTCAAACGCTCACTGATGTTCCAGAAGGAATCAGGATGCATTAAAGGAGAAGTCCACTTCCAGAACAAAAATTGACAGATAATGTACTCATCCCCTTGTCATCCAAGATGTTCATGTCTTTCTTTCTTCAGTCGTAAAAATAAATTGTTTTTTGAGGAAAATATGAACTTCCAAAATGTAGTTTAAATGCGGCTACAAATGCGGTTGTAAATGATCCCAGCCGTGGAAAAAAATGCGTTTTGGAAGTTCAAAATCGGGGCACCATATCAGTCCATTACATGGAGAAAAATCCTGAAATGTTTCCCTCAAAAAACATAATTTCTTTACTGCTGAAGAAAGACATGAACATTTTGGATGACAAGTGGATGAGTACAATTTCTGTACTCCTTCAATTTGAAGATCATGGTAAATTTAACTTATTTTGTCTTCATGTCAGGGAAACATGTAAGTATCTTCTGAAGGGCAGTACTAAATGAAAAAAGATGCTATTTAGGCACAATAAGAAAATGTAGACCAGTGGTTCCCGACCACGTTTCTGGAGGCCCCCCAACACTGCATGTTTTCCATGTCTCCTTAATCAAACACACCTGATTCAGATAATTGGCTCATTAGTAGAGACTCCAAGACCTGAAATGGGTGTGTCAGACAAAGGAGAGATGCAAAATGTTCAGTGTTGGGGGGCCTCCAGGAACGTGGTTGGGAACCACTGATGTAGACATTTTCATTCTGTTTAAAAGTTTACACCGTTTTTCCTTCTGGAGCATCACTGAGTGTTTGAACCTTCTGTAATAGTTGCATACGAGTCCCTCAGCTGTCCTCATTGTGAAAAGATCTCAAAATCATACAGTCATTGTTGGAAAGGGTTCAAATACAGAAAAAAGCCGAAAAACCACAGAATTTGGGGGACATGAAGGATTTTATATATATACTGTATATGAAGAGTTCAGATGCAAAACCAGCTAAAAAATGAGATAATGATACTGAGTGAATGCTTCTGACACGTCCATCCCATACTTTTACTTCAATCTTACTGCTAATTTTAAAGAAAAACGTAGAGGCTTCATATGCACCTTTTATATACTAGTATTTACCTCAGCTTGCAGAAAAACTAGTTATGATGAACTCTGATTCTTCCTGTAGCTTTCTCTTTACCAGCTGTTTTTATGGTCAGTAGCACCATGAACTACAGTTTTTTTACTGTATTTCTATAAAATTACAACCACAGCTGCCAGTTTTTTTTTTTCCCCCTGTAAAAAATTACAAGATTTTTTTTTTTTTTTTTTTTTTTTTTACAGCGTAGGTATTATACACTTGTGTATATTAATGTTATACATTTGAGTATCTGTTGAGTTTACAGATTAATAAATGTTGATTTTGGGAAACATTTGAATTATTTTCATCCATGATGGATTCTAGAAAAGGTGATTTTTGCTTTTAGTAGATTTTTTAATTGGGCAAATGAAAGAACTGCATATTTCTTCCTTTCAGTGTGATATTTTCATTCCATATTGGCACTACTTTTGGCAGGATTTCTCAGTCTGATGATGAATCTGTGTTTTTTCAGTGTTTCAATCAAGTCCATTCATTATTAGTATGTGTATGTGTCTGTCACACTTTTCTCTTTACAAATGGATTAATCTCCCTGTTGCCACAGTGCCCAGATGAGAGATGTTTATGAAATGGTTTTATGCAGAGAAGGCCACCCAGTGCCTCTGTTTGTTTCCATCTGTACAATGCAGGTGCATTGTAGAAAGACAGGCCAAATGGAATGGAAGGACAATGGAAAGCTGGCATTAGCAAGCCAGTGGAGGGGGACCAGGTGCAGTCCAGAGCTGCGATCAGATACACAAATAACCTTGTAAGTGTGTGCAGAGTGGCACCCAATTGGTTACACTTTTTAAAAATGTGCAAAGTATTTAACCAAACATTTATCTGTTATAATAGACCATGCTACAAAACAGATGGGATAGAGATCAAAATGAATTGTTTTGCATCAGACAAATTCTAAATTACATGCAGAAGTTGTGCTTATTTATTCAAATGGACCGCACTGCACAATTACAGCGTTTCCTACTCTCATTGCCGCCATGTAGCACCAGCTTCAATGAAACATTAATGGAAGAAAAATAATCCAGGATATCACGGTGTCTAAACTGCCGGTCCATTAGTTTGTCATGTTTAATGCATGGATCAAACAAGATTCTTTCGGAAAGCCTTTTCCGTCTGTGTGAAAATGCATATATCTAATTTCCAGACCCAGCAACATGTGGAAAAAAAAAAAAAAAACATCAAAAGCAATTGTGTGACACCTGCAAAGTCGTTCCCTCTGTTTGTCCTTGTGTCTGTCTGCGCTGCAGTGCCAGCCTTGTGGCCTTTGACTGTTGATGGTGATGACAGCTTTGAGGTGGGACGTTTATTTTTCCACTATTTTATCGTAAATACAGCTCACGGCTGCCAAAGACGTAAAACGGTTCACGGACCCATAAGCAAGATATTCAAGCGTGAACAAATGCTGCTCCAACTGTAAAACGTGCTGGGGTAAGCTGCCTTTTGTATATGTGAGGCTGCATAAACCAATGAAGTAGATGCTGATAAAGCCGAGTGAGACAATTAAGAGCATATAAAGAAAAACATGCTCGAGCATGTTTGGGAAAAATACAAACATGAGTAGAAATCACAACAGACTGTTTGGTTCATTTACCAGTGTTGTAAGTTCACGGTCCAACTGCGAAAGTGAAAGTAATGTTTCTAAAACAAACATCTCAGAATTTGAAGAAAACTGTCTAGTCAGCTGCCTCCTACTGTATTTACTATAACATTTGTCACTGTTCCACATATAGCACACACTGTCCTGTTTTTATTTTCTTAACCCACATCCAGCAAGGTATAGGTCACCTAAAAATAACATATGTGACATTATTTACTCTAAATACCTTTCTAAACACATACAGTATGACTTATAGTCTTCCATGAGTCATGAGTTTTTGTAGCAGAATGTCAAAGCTACTCCTTTCTCTTTTTCCTCAAACAAAGTGGTCATATAGCTTCCTAGGACTTGTATGGATCTGTTTTATAATCTTTAAAAGTTCTATTTTGTGTTTTTCCACAGAAGAAAGAACATCTTATAGGTTTGCAATGAGACAGAGGTATGGAAGCCCGTTTCCGCCACTAAATACAAAATTTTAAAAAAGGTTATTGCAACTTATCTCACAATTCTGACCTCTTTTTTTCTCAGAATTGTGACATATAAACTCACAATTGTGAGTTATAAAGTCCGAATTGCAAGATATAAACTCACAATTCTGAGAAATAAAGTCAGAATTGCATGGTTTAAACACATTTCTGAGAAATAAAGTCGCAATTGTGAGTTAAAAAGTCAGAATTCTGAGATAAACTCACAGTTCTGAGAAATGAAGTCAGAAATGTGTGATATAAACTATCAGTCTTTTTTTCTCCTCAGAACTGGACTTTATAACTTGCAATTGTGAGTTTCTATCTCACAATTCTGAGAAAAAAGTGAGTTTATATCTCGCAATTCTGACTTTATAACTCGCAATTGTCAGAATTGCGAGATACAAAGTCGCAATTGTGAGAAAAAAAGTCAGAATTGCAAGTTTATATGATGCATTTCTGAGAAAAAAGTCAGAATTGCGAAATGTAAACTCACAATTGCGAGAAAAAAAGTCAGAATTGTGAAATGTAAACTCAAAATTGTGAGAAAAAAAGTCAGAATTGCGAGATACAGTCGCAATTGTGAGAAAAAAGTCAGAATTGCAAGTTTATATGATGCAATTTTGAGAAAAAGTCAGAATTGTGAGATACAAAGTCGCAATTGAGGAAAAAAAGTCAGAATTGCAAGTTTATATGATGCAATTCTGAGAAAAAGTCAGAACTGTGAGATACAAAGTCACAATTGTGAGAAAAAAGTCATAATTGCAAGTTTATATGATGCATTTCTGAGAAAGAAGTCAGAATGGCGAAATGTAAACAATTGCGAGAAAAAAAGTCAGAAGTGCAAGTTTATATGATGCAATTCTGAGAAAAAGTCAATTATGAGATACAAAGTTGCAACTGAGGAAAAAAAGTCAGAATTGCAAGTTTATATGATGCAATTCTGAGAAAAAGTCAGAACTGTGAGATACAAAGTCGCAATTGTGAGAAAAAAAAGTCAGAATTGCCAGTTTATATCCCGCTATTCTGACTGTATATCTAGCAACTCGTGTTTATATATCACAGTTCTGAGAAAAAAGTCAGAATTGCGAGATACAAAGTCGCAATTGTGAGAAAAAAGTCAGAATAGCAGTTTATATCCCGCTATTCTGACTGTATATCTAGCAACTCGTGTTTATATATCACAGTTTTGAGAAAAAAATCAGAATTGCGAGATACAAAGTCGCAATTGTGAGAAAAAAGTCAGAATTGCCAGTTTGTATCTCGCAATTCTGACTTTAATTCTCACAATTGCGACTTTGTATCTCGCAATTCTGACTTTTACATCTAGCAACTCGTGTTTATATATCACAGTTCTCAGAAAACAATTTGAATTGCGAGTTTATATAATGCAATTCTGAGAAAAAAGTCAGAATTGTGAGATAAAAAGTCGCAAGTACCTTTTTTATTTTTTATTCAGTGGTGGAAACAGGCCTTACATATGAAGGTGAGTAAATAATGTAACTTTATTTTTGGAGTGAATTTGTCTTATCTAAATGTTATTATTGAACTTTACATTACAGAATCCCCAATATACAGGAAAAAATAATTACAGTACATCATGCCATTGAGTCATGCAGATATAAACATTGCTTTATAGTTACCATTCTGAAAACATACATTATGTCACTGAAGACATGTAATCTTGATTTACACATCGCCTCTAGCACGGGGAGCGGCTTATTGGTTGGTTTCTTTCTCATCTATTGAAAGTTCTTCTAAGAGATGGATGGAAACCAGGTGCTCATTTAACAATAGAAAAGACTTTTAAAGTTTTGGACGTAACTCAGGCTGACAGAGTGCATGTGCATGCTGAGCCTGGCACGCAGCTGTATCCGTTTGCAGGGAAATTTTAAGGTTAGTCAATTATATTACATCTGTTTCCACCTGAGTCCAATAAGACATGAGCCTTGAAGAGGACATCGCACCATAGCAAGACTTAAATACAACCAATGTGTTTTTAGATCTGATCCGAAGGCTCGGTTTTCTGTTTCTTCAAATGAGATGTAATGCTGTAGAGTAATTTCCCAATTTTGATGTGACTATTAAAGCTCTCTGAACTGCCATACCTGATAAAGTAGGAGTGAATAAAACAAGAAAGGCAGAAACTGTTGCGTATTCATTGCTGTGGCACACTAAACATTTAGATACCACTTATTAGTCTGTTCTTTTGACAAAATCACAGGCTAAGGCTGCGGCTACTTCAAAAACTTGCACAGGAAAAAAAATGAATGTGTTTGTGTGCATGTCTGAAGCTCATTTTCCCAAATAAAAAAACATGTTGTGGTAAAATAAATAAATGAATAAAATCCTAAGTTTAGAGGTTGACTACATGATGTTCAAAAACACAGTTAGCTTTTCACCACAGTACTGGCAGTGCTCTTGTAGCTGTAATCCAGTTTAGTTCCTCTCTAAAGCCAATGAACTGAATTAATTCGATACCCCTATCAAACTTGCTTTTCTCAGAGGGCCAATGTCACCAATAAAACTTCTCAGACAAATGTTAGTTTGTAATCTAATTGCACTTAATGCCACACATTTCTATGGTTGTGTTTAAGCCCACCAATAATTAATAAATAAAATGAAATTAAATAAAAATTCATTAGAGAAAATGAACATTTTAAAATCAATGAATTAAAAATTATCAGTCAGAAAATATATAAAATAAAATAAAATAAAATAAATCAGAAATAATACATAAATAAATCAGAAAAATAAACATTTTAAAATCAATAAATTAAAAATTATCAGTCCAAATGAATGAATGAATGAATGAATGAATGAATGAATGAATAAATAAATAAATACAAATTAAACCCTATTAAACTATTATAAAATTCTTAAAACAGAAAAACAGGAATATTTTAGGCAGATTAAAATAAATAAAATAAAATAAAATAAACGCATACATAAAAATGAATACATACAAAAGTCAGAAAAACGAACATCAATTAATTTTAAAATCAATTAATTAAAAACTATCAGTCATATAAAATAAAAAAAATAAAATAAATGCATGCATACATACATAAATCAGAAAAATTAGTATTTTAAAATCAATGAATTAAAAATTACCAGTCAAAAAATAAAATAAAATAAATGCATACACACACAAATCAGAAAAATTAACATTTTAAATTCAACAAATTAAAAATTATCAAATAAATAAATAAATAAATAAATAAGTCAGAATGAATCAATGAATTAAAAAACAGCAGTCAAAAAAATTATTAAAATAAAAAATTCTCGAAATAGAAAACTAGGAATATTTATATATTTTTGCGCATTTTGTCCTTTTCCTTTTAGATTAAAAATTATATATTTTATAAACATATTTTTTCCTATAAACTTTTTATTAAAATACTATATCTTAATTAAAAAAAAAATAATTTTAAATATATATTCAAAAAAAATTCTTGAAACACTAATATATATTAATACATATTAACATTATTATATTAATAATTATATTAATATGTTACTAATATATATTAATCCAATTATATAAATAAAAAATAAAACACTATAAATATGCTTAAAATGTTAATAAAAAATTGTAATATATTATAACATTTATACTTTTTAATTACAATTACATTTGCTGACTCGCTCACTATATGTTTTTAGTGAATGTTATGTTTTTGTAATGCCACCTGCCTTGTGCTGTTGGCCGAGTTGGTGGATACAGAGAAACAGGAGAAGCAGAATCCAGTACAGGGATCAGAGGGCTCAAACTCTGAGACGCAGCTCCGGTCTACTGCTGACTCATTGTGTGTGCCAAGTTTCCCTTGCTGAGCTGTACAACTTGAACGCTTCAGTGACTGTAGTGTCTTCGCTCTTCTGGGGTTGCTAGCTTAAGTTTAAGTGTGTGAATATGCAATGTGTACACCTCCGGTTTGTGCGACGACAGATTTTCTTATTTGTTGATTTCACAATTCCGCCAACGCTGGGGTCACAAACTTTGAATGAGTGAATTTGGATTTCAAGTGTCTGCTGTCACCAAATTTTTCAACACCGAAACAATGTAAACAGCGAGTCGAGAACGCAGACGGATATATGTAATAAGCAAGCAAGAGCAGTAAGTCTTTGTTTACACAAGCATGTTGGCCACATGTCCCAAGCTCCACGATGGCAAGCCGAGTTGTTTATGTATCCCGTGAAGCTGTGCGGGGTTCACGCGAGGTTCAGCACCAGCGTGGACTGCTTTTTCACTTATGTTTTTTCTTCTTTCTTTCCCCAGGCTTTCTTCCTTGCGGCAATATAACGCCATTGTGTGAGAGGGGCATTCATGGTCATAACAATGTCGGGGAGTGATTGAGACCTGTGGCGTGTTCTCTGATGCTTAGTTGTCGTGCTGTTCAGCCATTGCTGTTAAACACACAGGGGACACATTTAATGTGGCACAGCTCTGTTTTACCATTGTTCTTCCAGGCCATAATGACAGATTAGGCCCTAAAAAGCACTAAACTACGTCTGTGGGCCAATACTCCACAGACCGAGTGAGTGAATTTCCATCCATGGGAACCCGAGGAGCCTAATTAACTACTCTTTTAATTTACAATTTAACAGCATTGTGTCTGAATGATAAACATTGCATTAAGCGTAGTTTGGCAAGCACAAATGGTTTAATGGTTTCTGTATCCTGGGGAATATAGACATTTGAGAGGTTGAAGGGAGTGACAGGAAGTTACTGAGGCCAGTTAGTTAATGAAAAATTATTGAGAAAAATTTAAAATATACTCAGACCATTTGGCTTGATATTTATTTATTTATTTATACAACAGTTCATCCTGGTCACCGAATCTGATTGGCTGAGAGGAGTGTGATATTCTAGTGATATCCGAACTCCAACCGTTTCACCGTGTGTATCATTTCTCACAGTGAATGTTGTGACGAACACCCAAATCCACTATAATTTTATCAATTTTGTCACAGAATGTAGTTTTAAGAGTTTTTTTAGGTGAGAATGTACTTGTTTAGACCGTCAATATGTGGTTTGTTAATAAATATTGTTAACATCTATTTGAAAATTTGTGTTGATGTTTTCAAAGATCCGAGCTCCCAACGCTATCTCACGACCAATTTGTACACTCTTAAAAATAAAGGTGCTTTGAAAGGTTCTTCTCAGCGATGCCATAGCAGAACCATTTTTGGCCCCACAAAGAACCATTCAGTCAAAGGTTCTTTAAAGAACCATCTCTTTCTTACCTTTATATTCTGAAGAACCTTCTTTGAAGAACCTTTTGTGAAACAGAAAAGCTCTTCAGATGTTAAAGGATCTTCATGGAACCTATTAGACAAAAAAGGTTCTTCTATGGCATCGTGAAGCACCTTTATTTTTAAGAGTGTACATATTTTGCGAGGTGGGTAAACCTCACTCGTACGAAGTTGTATGATTTCAGTGATGGGTAGGTTTAGGGGCGGGGTTAGGTGTAGGTCATTTGTACAAATTCATATGTATATGTAAAATCGTATGAATTTGTACAAGTGCGGTCGTATGGATTCGTACGAATTAGCCACCTCGTAAAATATGTATGAATCACTGTGAGATCAGGCTGGAGCTCTAGGTTCAGCACTCATGAACCTGCCGAGAGCAGCCTCGCCTTGGCCAGATCTTCTGGAATTTACCCCTGGCCCTGATGTCTCTATAGTGGTTAAACATGAGATATAATTAATTTGTGGTAAATCTAATGGGCAGTCTTTGGTGTCATTAATCTATTATTTGTTCCAGAGCAAATAGTTTTGGCTGAGGGCAAAATTTCATCATGTTATGTTTTATGTAAATTTAATGCTGTAAATCCAAGCTCTACCTTTGTACTTTTTACTGAATTGCCAAGAAACTTTTATGATGGCTGCTGTTGTTTATGAAACATTATTATTATTCAATAAACAATATTTTATATTAATTATAGTAGTATTTAATAGTAATATTTATTATTGGGAAACATTGTGTGTGATTTTAGTTACATTATTCAGGCACTACATGGCGATAAGAGACTGTTTTTATGAATGAATCAGCTTTAAAGACTTTTATGTAAAAAAAAAAAAACTGAAACAGTATTGTAAACAAGAAAGTTGTTTTTACTTTCAGCAACATCTTATAAGACGCAGCCAGCAAATACACTGAGCTGCGCTGTCATCAGAAATCACCCTTAAAGGAGAACAACAATTTACAAATAATTTACTCACCCTCTTGTCATCCAAGATGTTCATGTCTTGCTGCCTTCAGTCGTAAAGAAATTATGGTTTTTGAAGGGAAGCATTTTAGGATTTTTCTCCATATAATGGCCTGCATTGGTGCCCCGATTTTGAACTTCCAAAATGTAGTTTAAATGCAGCTTCAAAGGGCTTTAAACAATCTCAGCTGAGGAAGAAGGGTCTTATCTGCTACACAAGCTTTTGTGCTTAAAAAGTATAAAAAATTTTATTTCTCCAAAAAAATGACAGTATCGTTTCGCTAGATAAGACCCTTCTTCCTCGGCTGGGATCGTTTAGAGCCCTTTGAAGCTGCATTTAAACTACATTTTGGAAGTTCAAAAATCGGGGCACCAATGAAGTCCATTATATGGAGAAAAATCCTGAAATGCTTCCCTTCAAAAACCATAATTTCTTTATGACTGAAGACAGAAAGACATGAACATCTTGGATGACAAGGGCGTGAGTAAATTTTTTATGATTTGCTGTTCTGGAAGTGGAGTTTTCCTTTAACAGATGAAAGGATACTATGACAAAGATATCGCTTTCCTTAGTGGACATTTAAATTAACGTTTTATTGTGAATATGAGATTGAGCTGAATAATGAATGCTGTATCAGATGCAGGTAATCACACTCATTCTTTCCATCTCTCTCTCATAATACGGTGAGCTTTTAATACAGTAATACAATAAGCTTTCGATGAAGCAGTTTTTCGTTACTAGTTCTAAAGTGACGTTTTCGAATTAGTAATGGAGGCTTGGGCTCAGCTGTTTAACTGTCAAACTGAGATGAAGAAAGTAGTTTGCACAAAACAGGGTTTTTAAGGATACTCTGTTGTTGTTTCTTATGTATTTACCCCCTCGTGCCATCGAACTGTTGTATAAATGCAACATTGCATTTGTAGTCGGGTGATATGGCTGTACATCAGCACGCTTTTGATTACCTATGTCCGAATCACAGCCATGGCGATATACAGTCCCTGAAATTGCTCATAGATATAGGTGTTTGGGTCCCAATGTGTGGAAAATATGCTTTTTTGAAAATATTTTTATTAATGTAGTGTTTGTAAGCATTTTTCACTGTATTTGCTTTGTATGTTACCCTTTGCTAACAGTATATTTACAAAAAATAATAGATCTGATTGTGTGGTTTTAGTATTTAAGCCTTCACATCCAACAAATCAGTGAAACTGTAGCATTAGGCACTTTTATATATATTTTTTATTATAGATTTATAAAGTTAATGAATATGGATAGCTCTTAGTGCAAAAACAACGACAAATCAGCTGTGCTGAAATCCACTCCCCTCATAAAGTGAAAAGCAGAACAATAAAATAAAACTAAGTGGGTCATAAAGGGGACGGTTTTCATCAAAACACATTCAGGCACACATTCATTGGCGTAGAGATGAAAATCCACTGGCACCATGAAAATGAAATCCATTCTGTTTTGTTACATTTGTGATAATGACCTCATCCTGTTTTAGATTAATGTAAATATAACGTTATTGCTCTGAATTATGTCATGATTTTGCACTTGTGGTTTTTGGCCATGGCGTGCACCGTAGAGTCCAATGATTCAACAATCAGGACATATTACACAATTATATCGTCACTCGGAGAAAGTCATTTGTAGTGAAAAAGGTCAGTAAACTAGGGTGAAAAATTACTCTCAGGTGTACGTCTGGCCAAAGCTCTCCTTCCATCTCCATTAGAAACAAGGGGATGAATTTGATGGGTTGAAGGGTCTCAAGTTACCTAACTAAGCCCGTGCACCAGATGCTGAATGGCACTTGCATACAAGTGCCAAGTCGGGGTTGGTAGTTTTCAACAGCCATGAGGGCGTTTCCTGGCAAACGGCTGTTTAATTTCAGACGAGAGTTTCAGCGTGAACAGAGGCTCAGACGTCAGATAAAGGCCCTCAGCAGCCTGACCAAACAAACAAGCGTCTGATTATTTCACTGCACACGCCAGGGTTAATTTGTAGTGAATTAACAGGGCCGCTCATAGCACAGATAAGCCTTGGCCCTCTCCCTTGTGTTTTCTTAACTAATGCTAGCGCTCCAGAAGCCCGTTTAATCATTTCTAGATATGTGCAGAAATCCGCCGCGACGCAGGAATAAAACGTCAAAGCAATTTCTCTGCCAGCCAATTCACACGTCCTCCTTATGTTTATAAACCTGCGAGTAATCAGGGATTGAATGACAACGTATATTTTGCTTGCTGGCGATTATGGACGATAGTCTGTGATTGCCCATGTAATTTTACACGAGCCTCATGCATCTTAGAGCAGAAGAAAAATTTAATTTTGAGCAGATTATTTGCACATTTATCTCATCTCATACAGTCTTGATGTATCACAGACTATGTAAAGAAAAAAAAGAGAGATTTATATAGTTTAAATATGAATTATGGAGTCCATTACAGGGAAAAACAAAAAGGACGGCCTGCTGGCCCAGGGCCAGTGTGAGAGTTTCAAAACACTGTCACTTGTCACTTGTCACTTTATCTATCTATTTGTCTGTCTGTCTACTTTTTTCTGACCATGTACTTGCATTTTTAGCCCTTACAATTGTACGAACATTTGATTTTCAATTCAATATTCAGCTGATACAACTACTACCATCACCACTAATAACAACAACAACAACAACAACAATAATAATAATAATAATAATAATAATAATAATTATTATTATTATTATTATTATTATTATGCCAAAAGAAATATTAAATAATAAATGTAAATAAATTATAAAAGAGATTTTTTTAACATTATTATTATTTTTTATTTAATTTAATCTTTTTATTTTCTATCACATATTTAAACTAAAATGTATTATTATTATTATTATTATTATTTACTTATTTTTCTGACCATGTACTTGCATTTTTAGCCCTTAAAAAATACTACCTCCACCACCACCACCACCACTACTACTACTACTACTACTAATATTTAAACATTAATATTTAAACATTATTATTATTTTTTATTGATTTATTTTTAAAAGTTTTGGTTTTCTATCAAATATTTAAACTATAATAATAATAATAATAATAATAATAATACTAATAATAATAATAAATATTGCATAATAAATTATACATGATAAAAACATAAACATAAATAAACATAATAAAATTGAGAATGTTAATGCCCATGGCCAGAGTTTCAAGCCACTGTTACTTGATATTGTCTCGATTATTATTATTATTATTATTATTATTATTATTACAGTTTAAATATTTGATAGAAAACCAAATCTAAAAAAAAAAAAATCTATAAAAAATAAAAATAATGTTTAAAAATCTCATTATTATTATTATTATTATTATTCTACCAATTATTCAAACTATAATAATAATAATACATGTAAAAATAAATATAATAAATAATTAATAAAACATAATAAATTATACATAATAATATCATAAATGTAAATAAATATAGTAAAAAAAAATGTGAATGTTAAACATTATACATAATATATAGATAATAAATAATTATTTTTATTATACATTATGTATTAAAAACCCTTGCTATGTTTACTGCGTTAGACTGAGACTTGTCACAGTACTTACATACATGTGTTACTACTCTTTTGTTGGTTTTGATTGATTCTGTTGTCCTCATTTGTAAGTCACTTTGGATAAAAGCATCTGCTAAACGACTAAATGTAATATAATGACTAAATATTATTCTTAATAATTATTTTTACTGGTATTGTAAAACAGCAACAAGTTTACACTATAAGTCATTCACTGAGAACCTACAACCATTGCTTGATTTGAACGTATCTGAGGAGAACATGGTCACACTAGGTTCACATTTTTCTCACATTGAGAAATAAGCCAGCCTGCTGTCTGCAGTGTGTATTATTGTACGATTAGAGCTGGGCTTTGAAAACAAGCAGGGTCTTTAATGACCCCGCGATCAGTCATCAGAGCCGTTCGGTCTCACTGGTCATCATCACTTTACAAAGGCTCTTAAAAGCCCTAATTCTGTCCTCCATTAGTCTGGCCCCTCTATCTCCCCAGTTCCTTTAGCAAAGACCCAGGTTCCGTTCCGCATTACCCGGGCCCTCGTATCACCTCGGCCCCGACTGTTATTTGTGGCTCTCCCCTCCGGCGCTTCGTATTGATTGAGCCGTGGCACTCTGTGCCCCTTTGATGACTAAAGTAGGCTGCTGTGATGAACCCTGTACAGCCTGCGTTCCCAAAACCCCTCCCATCCCGTGGTCCCGGAGCCCTGAGAAATCTTCGCGTGGAGCAACAGGAAACACTCGAACATCAGGAAACCAGCTTGCGTTAGAGGGAGGCTGTGTTCCTGTTGTTGTCATTGTTGTCACCGTGGCTGTTTCAAAATGAATATTTTCCGAGCTTATTTCAATTTCGGAATAGCTCTTATCCAGGGTTGTTTTACAGTTATAGTATGAGTAACTGACATGATGCTGCATGCATGTTTCCATGCTATTTTGCATAATGCAGTTTCGTTTTCCTGAAAATCCATTTCTGCTGAAGAACATGTTGGGTGGCCTGGGACAGTCACACATATTATCAAGTCACAAATCGGTGCCCTTCTGTTATGTTGTGGTTTTGTTATCTCTCGAGTAGTATATCTCGGCTGCTTTTTAAATGTAGCATATGAGGATGAGCCGTATCTCATCGTTCAGTTCTGGTCCAAATGTCTCATTCTCGCTCAAGCGGTACGGCCCACAGGGTGCGTGGGGCTTTTTACCATACCAGGCTTTCCCCCGACCAGATTGCATCATTGATGTCAGTGATGAGCTTGGAGCAGAAAACAAAACATGAATAAATAAACTGAAACCGTGAAGCCAAACTGTCCTCCTTTCTAAATGGGACACGCGGGCCTCATTATCTTGCCATGCTGGAGATAATTTCATTTGTCCAACTGAAATTTCCACCCTCTGTTGCCATTTGGCACAACAATGCTAAAAAGCTTGGTCCATCTAATGGCTCCTGAAAACCTGGAAATTAGATTTGGAAACCTGGCTCATTAATCATCGCATCTTATAATCTTTTGATGTGATTTCTTTTAAAAAGATGTTAGATGTTGAGATGAAAGGGTTTGGAGATGGTGGTAGAAGAAGAGGACCATGATTGGATCTATTATTACTATTAAAAACGTCTTTAAAGATCAAGGGTTGTGATAATATAGTACTATCAGAAACATTCCATTTTGAATATATATTGTTGTTCTGAACTAGTGCTATTATATATATATATATATATATATATATATATATATAATATATATATATATATATATATATATATATATAGTATTTATTAACATTTAAAATTTCTGTTTTTAGTTTTCATCTTCAATGGTTTAGGTTTTAGTAATTTTGTTGCATGTTTTTGGCATTTTTATTATTTATTTTATTTATTTATAAATGCATTTTATAATTAATTTATTTTAAAAAAATTTTTATAATTATAATTAAATAAACTAATTTTATTTATAAATAAATGTATTTGGTTATTATTATTATTATTATTATTATTTATTATATTTATTTAGCAATTTTTAATAGTTTTAATTTAGTATTGTTTTTTTTTTTTTTTTTTTAATAAATTTAGCTTGTGCGCAAAATTGGAATATCGCATAAAACATATGTGAATAAACCCCGTTTCCATCCAATGAGTCAAAGAAAACAAAATCGTCACTTCCTGATAAACTAGCACTATATACCACTAAGAGAAGTAGGAGAAGCCACTGAATATAATAACTGTCATATATAATAAATTACTTGTGAGTATAAGCAGACAAAACACAAAAAATGTGGTAATTAATCATTTTATTTATAAAATTATTTTATAATTTATGTATTTATTTTTAAATTGTTTTTTATATTTATAAATTATTTATAAATGTATTTTATATATAAATAATTTTATTTGATTATTATTTGTGTTTAAATATTTCTATTCAGGATTTCTATTTAGGATTTAATCATTTTAGTTTCAGTTTCAGTTTTCCAGGAAACATTTCCAATCTTAGAAATTTATTTCTAAAATTATAATGAATGTATTTTAATTCAATTTATTTTTCAGTTTTATTTTAATTACCAAAAACTATTTTTTAATAGTTTTAATAGTTTTTTTGTTTTTGGTATAAATTTAACTTTTATAATTGCGCCTCAGAGTAAGCAGACAAAATACAAAAAATGTGGTCATTGCTTTCGGAGGAGGATGCCTGCTGTTTGGGAATGCCGTTGTGTGTTTTTGTCATTTTTATTATTTATTTATTTATGCATATATTTATTTATTTATTTTTTTCTATTAAATTTTAGATTTATAATTTATTTATAAATGAACTTTATTTATAAATACATGTATTTGATTATTATTTGTGTTTAAATATTTCTATTCAGGATTTCTATTTAGGATTTAATCAATTTAGTTTCAGTTTCAGTTTTTCAGAAAAATTGCCAATTTTGGAAATGTATTTCTAAAATTATAATAAATGTATTTTATTTTCATTTATTTTTCAGTTTTATTTTAATTACAAATAACAATTTTTAATAGTTTTAATAGTTTTTTTAATATAAATTTAACTTTGGAATATCGCATAAAACATTTGTGAATAAGCCCCGTTTCCATCCAACGAGTCAAAGATAATAAAATCGTCACCTCCTGATAAACTGGCACTATATACCATTAAGAAAAGTAGGAGAAGTCACTGAATATAATAATTTTCATATATAATAAATTACTTGCACCTCAGATTGAGCAGACAAAACACTAAAAATGCTGCTGCTTTCATAGGTGGATGCCTGCTGTTTGGGAACGCAGTCGTGTAATTCTGGGAGACAATTTTACAGAAATACTTTGATGACAGACTTTGCCCAGGCATTTCAGAAATACTATATTCAGATACTGTGCAACAAGTTCGGTCCACTGGTTAGTGCAAAGTCACATGACTTTTTTGATGCGCATGGAGGAATTATTATAATCTCCCATTATTCGCATTAACCCTGTCAAAAAACACCTCAAGTGAGCACAAAACCTTTTTTTGCAAATTAGGGTTTTTTTTCTAAATTAAAAAAACAGGGTGATGGAAACATCTGAAAATGATGAATAAAAGAGTATAAAAATAACAACAATGCAGAATGGAAGTTCAAACCTCCGGTCATGTGTTTTTAATGTGGTAAACTCACAAAGCAGATCACTTTTAACTATTAGGTAGCTATTCAAGTTTTATAGTGTTATGCTAGTTCCCAGTATACCTCTTAATACTTCTTAAAGCGATAGATGCATTTGGCACATTTGGTTGGAAACTGGCTGAATGAGAATATAAAGGCCATTTAAGTGGCAGGAAGCTCTGGTTTACCGTTAACTGCTTGAAGTCTTTCCAGACATCTTGCTAGCAGACTTTTCTGAGAGCCGATCTTCAGTGAAGTTGCATCACCTTAATTTTATGACTGGGCAGGCGAAGTTGAGGTCACGAGTAATACTAAACAATAAATGTGAAACGGCAAGACAAGCCAAACATAAACATTCTCCCATCATTTACTCGCCCTCATGTTGTTGCTAACCTGTAACACCTTCTTCCTCCCATTTCTATCCAGAGATAGGAAGTAACGAAGTACAAATACCTCGTTACTGTACTTAAGTAGATTTTTCTGGTATCAGTACTTTACTTCACTATTTATTTTTCTGACTACTTTTTACTTTTACTCCTTACATTTTTACACAAATATCTGTACTTTCTATTTCTTACATTTTAAAACTGGGCTGGTTACTTTAGTTTTAATCAGCATTTGGTGGATTACCATTCGATAACAAATCTCTAATAAATCATGGATCGATTAGTCTTGACTGGCAAAGCGATTCGGCTCGCGCGCGCTCCGCGTCTCCGCCAAACGGTTTCTATCAGAGTAATCAATGCAAGTGACTCGACAATGGAGTGGAAGCGCCCGGGTGGATCATAGAGGCAAAGCTACTGACCTGTTCAGGACTTCAAGTGCAGGTCAGTTTCATCTGTAAACAGGCTGCTGAGAGTTGCTAGCAGTTTAATGTTTAACTAAGTAAACAAAGACAAAACTACAGCAGTAGTACTATGAACGAAACTAAACTTAATTACTATCATCACTCAAAATGCTCTATGCTAAATGACATCATTATCTACTGTAAAGTTACAGTATTTAGCGAACAAATGTTATGAAATATCGTTTTGTAACACGTTCAGAGGGAGCTAGGGCAGATAACGACACAACCCTTACGAAAAACCGATTAAAACCAATTAAATTAAAACAGATTGTAATCAATCCAAAAAAAAAAAAAAAAAAAAAAAAAAAAACTATGGTTGTAGTTAAATTAAAACAGATTGTAATTAATCCAACAACAACAACAACAACAACAAAACTATGGTTGTAGTTAAATTAAAACAGATTGTAATCAATCTGACAAAAAAAAAAAAAAAGAAAACAAACAAACAAATAAAAAAACTATGGTTGTAGTTAAATTAAAACAGATTGTAATCAATCCAAAAAAAAAAAAAAAAAAAAAATGATTACCATACTTTTACTGTAATAAACCATGGTTAATTTTGGTAACAGTAAAATATGACTCATGATAATGCAATAACATGTTCAGTATTAGGATTTTTCTGTAAAGATAGTGTCATGATGTAATCATTATTGTACTAATTTTGACATTTAGCCAATTTAGAAAATAATGTTTTCTTAAATCTATAGTATTTAAGCCATTTTAAGATAAAACAACAACACCTGGTCATAATGTGATACTTTAAATTGAACTTAAATAAAATTTTTACTGCAAATAGAATATAATGAGGTGGTTGTTTTGCAACAAGGTGGAGACAAGTCTGCTCATAACAGCAAATGGTGACAGTGACAGGTACAAGAAAATTAGTAAAAAAAAAAAAAAGCAAACACACACAAAGTGAGATGCAGAGAGATATCATGGAAAATGAAGAGACTGAAAAGGAAAATGGAAGTGAAGGTGCAGTTCAAGAGAGAGCCTTTTCCTTATTCTGCATGGTCCCAGCCTAAGGTTTTAAACATTTATTTAAATGTGATGGCCATACAATGTCCATGGTTTCAGAATTTGTTATTTTGTATTAATGTGTCAATATGATGTGAGGTCCAGTCACCGGCGTGACACTAAAACAGGTAGTTGTAATGGGTTGTTTTTACTTAAGTACATGTCTAAGCCCATACTTCTTTACTTTAACTTAAGTAAAAAAGTGTAGTCAGTACTTCTACTTTTACCAGAGTATTTTTAAACACGAGTATCTGTACTTTTACTTGAGGGAAGGATGTGTCTACTTTTGCCATCTCTGTTTCTATCCATAGAATAAGTCCGACCCATTGCTCTTCACTAAATGGTAAATAAAATATCTTCTTTTGTGTTCATAGAAGACAGAATTCATAAAGGATTGGAATGGCACAGGGCCGAATAAATGGCAACAACCGACGCTTTTCATTGCAAATTGCGATTCCTATCATATGTCTATAAGGTGGACACCACAGTAAAGTGTTCTCGCTGTCCGTTCTGCATTAAAGCAATAAAGTGTGTGTGAATAGCTGTTCAGATTCCTGCTGATGTGTGTCAGAACACTGTTCAAATAGATGTAACAGAGCAAGAACAAGCTGTCCCATTAAACATGTACCAACAACCATGAGTAGCATCAGGTCATGCCAAGTGCTATCAGGTGGCCAGCTACAAAAACTCAGATGCGCCACGAGCCAGCTGCATGATGTAATTCAGCATAAGTAACCTGAGGACATATTAACGCTCGTATTATGGAAAAATGAAATGTGTCTCACTAGCAAACCAAATCTGCAACATGATGCAGTGCAAATGTGATTTGCAACCTACAAATGTTTTCATTTAAACGCTTCCTGTTTTTTTAAACTATACAAGATGTAATTTTGTTTAGTAGTTTAGTTCTATTGCATTACATTACATTTATGAACATAATAAAAAGAAATGATTCTTCCTAGAGAAGCTAGAGAATGACTCAACGAGTCTCAGCAAACAGAAGAAAAATCCACATCATAGTCATAACAATTTGATTTAGCATCACGCATTTTCCTGTTTTGTTGTTTGTGAGGATCACCAGTAGTCTCTATCCGAGCCTAAATGTTTAATTTAAGGAGTTAGGAAACAGTGTAACCGAGGAGTGGCGTGCAGAGAAAATTCTGTCGGGGAAAACAAAAATCATCACTCGTTGGATATGAAAGTGTAAAATTTCACACCAGTTGTGGGCATCTTCCCAGCTAAGATGTAACACGCCGCAGTGTGCCAGCGAGGATGGAGCTGTTGTGATGGTGCAGATAGAGCGGCTTGATGTTGTGAACGTGTGCGTGTGTGTGCATGTATCGTGGTAATCCGAATCAGCCGTGAAACCCAAGGAGGCTCATCTACCAGAACGGTTAATTATTCAAGGTGCTTTGGCTGAAAACCTGATCGCCTTAGGAATCCATTAGGCACCGTGAGCACCAGTGCTTGCCGTGAAACTACAATGGAGAGAGAATGGCCACTGCTGATATACTGTACATGGTGTAATTGAAAACCAGGCCTTTTGGGTGCCATGTATGCTTAAACAGGGAGAATTAAACATCGTGCCAAGCCAATTCAATACAGGAAAGTATCTGGTTGAGCCTTGAAACCACAACACATGCAATGAAATCAGGCTTGTTACAACTTTGTTGTAATTAGAATTTATGGTTTCGCCTCTCTGGAATGGAGATTGAGAAAGAGCGAAAAAAGAGGAGGAGAAAGGGAGAAAGGATGATAGGGAAAGAAAGATACACAGAGAGCTATATTCACACAGCAGTGGAGTATGACTCTCAGACCTGCTTGCAACAGTTACGTTCTTACATATTTGGTTGATCTCTTTAGTTTAATCATTCAAGGTTTACATTGCCAGAGGAGAACTGGCCCCTCGACTGAGCCTGGTTTCTCCCAAGATTTTTATTCACCATTTCTGTCACCGACGGAGTTTTGGTTCCTTGCTGCTGTCGCCTCTGGCTTGCTTAGTTGGGGGCACTTAATTTCCAGCGATATCGTATACTATTTGAACTGAACTGAGCTGGATGATGACATCACTGAATTCAATGATGAACTGCCTTTAACTGAAAACTGAATGTTTACACAGTTGTACTTTTGCATTATTGACACACTATTTCCTATTTAATACTGTAAAGCTGCTTTGTCACAATCTGTATTGTTTAAAGGGCAATATAAATAAAGGTGACTTGACTTTCACATTTGATTATACACTAAAATATATATGTTGGAATATGGACATGTTTACAATATCTACAAAAGACCTGTAAACATCTAAAGCACAGCATTAGAAGTGTTAAAATCTTTTATAAATTCTTTATAAGTGTATTTTTATAGTTAAATGTTACTGTTATAGGGATTTTTGGAGCTCCTATAATAAAGCAATAAGCCCCAAGAAGCCGTGCTTTACAGTTATTTATAACAGCTAAGGGGTGTTGTTAGGCACGATGCAAAGCTGTTATAAATTCACTGTAACCACGTCTTTACGGGGCTTATTGCTTTTATAAAATGTTTTTTGCATATACGTAGCAAGGTTTCGCAAAATAAAACAGAGCAAATAAAGTGTAATGATATTAATAAAAACAGTATTCTTCCACGAAACAATGTTGTTCCTGTGGTTGCAACAAAGTGGTTGCCAAGCAACATGCAAAAGTAAACAAAGGTGTATGTTTGTAGAGTAATTTACAACAGCTTCGAATGTGGCTCAACCAATCAGAATCAAGGACCGGAACTGTCCGTTTTATAATGGACAATTTACCATTATGAGTGTACATTATAGACCTTTTTCCTGACTAAACGATGAGCGCTGCCATTACGAATTGTAACTTCTGATTGGATGCTCTTCTGTTCCGGTCGCATCCATCTTTTTTTTTTGTAGCTAATGTCGCCAGTCATCTACACACTCATTAAATTTTGAGGAAAATATAGCTTTGCCATCACAGGAATAAATTTTAAAATATATTCAACTAGAAATCTTTTTTTGTTTTTTTAGTTGTAATAATATTTCACAATATTACTGTTTGTACCGCATTCTTCATCAAATAAATTCAGCCTTGGGGACCATAAGAGACAAAAAGCATTCAAAAAACTTTCTGCCTCAAACTTTTAAATTGTGTATCTTAACAAAAATGTAAAATGTAACATCTTGAAATGTAATGGATTGCATTAAATAAAAAAAAAATATTCCAACCCCCTTGATTAAATGCAATAAAATTAACCTATTAATTCCTTTAATTTAATACAGGTGCATCAAAAAATTAGAATATTGTGAAAAAGTTAATTTTTTGTTTGTAACTTATTTTAAAAAAAAGGAAACTTTTATATATTCTAGATTCATTACATGTAAAGTAAAACATTTCAAAAGTTTTTTTTTTGTTTAAATTTTGATAATTAGAGCTTACTGCTCATGAAAGCCAAAAATCCAGTATCTTAAAATATTAGAATATTTCCTAAGATCAATCAAAAAACGGATTTGCAAAACAGCAAAGTTCAAGTTCTTTAAAGTATGTTCATTTATGCACTCAGTACTTGGTCTGCAGCACATACTACAGCAAATGACTTGCTCCTAACACAAATCACAGCATCAGTGATGTGTGGCATGAAAGTGATCAGCCTGTGGCACTGCTGAGGCACTATTGAACCTTCAGCTTGTCTGTATATTGTTGGATCAACTGTTTCTTATCTTTCTCTTGAAAATACCTCACAGATTCTCAATGGTGTTCAGGTCAGGCATGTTGGCTGGCCAGTCAAGCACAGTAATATCATGGTCAGCAAACCACTTGGAAGTGGTTTTGGCACTGTGGGCAGGTGCTTCACACGTCACGTCCTTTCCTTTCTTTCCTTTCCTTATGTCCTGCTGGAAAAGGAAATTAGCATCTCCATAAAGCTTGTCAGCAGATGAAAGTATAAAGTGCTCCAAAATCTTCTGGTAGATGGCTGCATCGACTTTGGACTTGATAAAACACAGTAGACCAACACCAGCAGATGTCACGGCACCCCAAATAATCACTGACTTCAGAAACTTCACACTGGACTTCAAGCAGCTTGGATTCTGTGCTTCTCCAGTCTTCCTCCATACTCTGGGACCATGATTTCAACATGAAATGTAAAATTTACTTTTATCTGAAAAGAGGACTTTGGACCACTGAGCAACAGTCCAGTTCATTTTCTCCTTAGGCCAGGTAAAATGATTCTGATGTTGCTTCTGTTTCAGAAGTGGCTTGGTAGCCCTTTTCCAGAAGACTTTTGAGCGTGGTGACTCTTGATGCGCTAACTCCGGCTTCATTCCACTCCTTGTGAAGTGTTTGAATTGGCTTCACTTGACAGTATAGTCAAGCTTGCGGTCATCGCTGTTGCTTGTGCACCTTTTCCTACCCAATTTCTTCCTTCCAGTCAACTTTGCATTTAATATGCTTTGGTACAGCACTCTGTAAACAGCCACCCCTTTCAGTAATTACCTTCTGTGACTTACCCTCTTTGTGGAGGGTGTCAATGATTGTCTTCTGGACCATTGCCAAGTCAGCAGTCTTCCCCATTCTTGTGAAATAATTTTTGAAATAAGTTACAAACAAAAAATGAACTTTTTCACAATATTCTAATTTTTTGAGATGCACCTGTATTCTATTGACTTCCTTAATTCTATAAGCAGAATGATTTGTAAAGATTTGACTCTCAAAAGTTGCTAATATGTAAAATTCTTACATTTAATATCTTTGTCAACGCAGGATAAGTTCTTCACAATCCCAGCCGAGGAATAAGGGTCTTATCTAGTGAAACAATTCAAATAAAATTAAAATAAAAATGTTAATGCTTTTTAACCACAAATGCTCATCTTGCACCAGCCCGACCCTCACGCATTACGTAGTAACAGTGGAAAGTTCACACGTGATGCGGAAGTACCGGCCCAGTGCTTACAAAGCAAAAATGCAAACAATGTTGCGATTATGAAGTTGGAGGAGAAATTTTTTTTGCCCTACCCTACCTTTGTGAACCGGAGTACACAGACAAAGAACTAACTGCGGGTGACCTTTTCAACATCATTACGTAATTCAAGCTAGTGCAAGACAAGCATTTGTGGCTTAATAGCATATACTTTCTTTTTTTTTTTTTTTTTTTTTTTTTTTTTTAAGAAAATGACTGATTGTTTCGTTATATAAGACCCTTATTCCTTGCCTGGGATTGTGTAGAGTCCTTTGAAACTGCAGTTTTGACCTTCAACACTTTGGCTCTCACTGAAGTCCAGTACATGGAGAAAAATCCTGGAATGTTTTCCTCAAAAACACCTTTAACAACATAGGAATACCTATGAATACTAATCATGTTGATTATGGAAGAAAATTGGCTTTGAACTCGGTTATTCATCCATACAAACTGTATTTGAGCTGCTGTTGTATAAACAGAGTTCGAGAGTCACACCTGTTAGTAAATACGGTTGCCATCCCAAACACTGACCATGTGAACGTAGCCAGAGATTGCAGAATTTAATTGAACATGTGAAGCACACGTGGATCCTTTTAAGTCTGTCCTAAAATTCTTCATTGTGTGCAATCAACGATGCTTGCTTCCCCTTTAGTTAAATAGAGGAAAAAAGGAGCAGATCACAGGCATCTGACCATCTGCTCCCATTTCTCCCAATAGAAGTCCTTTTGCCCCATCAGAGGCCTCAATTTCATCAACAGTGGGCAAAAGACACCCTAGAATTAATCTCCCTCTGCCTCCAGTAGGAGAGGGAGGAAGGACTGGGGGCGACCACAGAGCAGTGCTTTGGTTGTGAAAGCAGTAATTTGTTCATTCACTGCTGTGGAAAGCAGCACCCGGGGAGCACACTCTCTCTCGCTCTCCCGCTGACACAAAATTACTTGGTTCAGCAGAGCAAGTGCTGGTGCAATGTAACATCCCTCAGATCTGAAGAAGAGCTTAGGCCAGGGGCATCTGCTCTCTCACAGTTACACATGGGGTCTCATACTGTCCTGTTGTCAACAGTATTGTGTTGTTTCTTCAGAGCTGTAGTCGCTCATATTTACAGTACCTCAGAGCTCCAGACTGAAATGCCCACAATATGCAACAAGTAATAAAACCAGTTATGAATTAGAAGTACAACATGCGGAATTGTAAAGAAAAATTTAGGATATCAATATAAGCCAAGAGGAGACCGGAGCTTACACTACGACTACATCCAACGTCATTTTGAAACTCCACTCTCTTTTGAACACGCGTACAATGGTTAGCGGAAGCTAGAGATTTTCCTTTGCACAAATGCATCATTTCGCTTTAGAAGGCCTTTATTAAACTCCTCAGAGCCATGTGGAGTATTTTTTTTTTATGATGGATGGATGCACTTTTTTGGGCTTCAAAATTTCAACCACCATTCACTGCCATTATAAAGCTTGAAAGAGCCAGGAGATTTTTTTTTAACATAACTCTGATTGTATTGGTCTGAAAGAAGAAAGTCAGATACACCTAGGATAGCTTGAGGGTGATTAAATCATGAGGAAATTTTAGTTTTTGGGTGAACTATCCCTTTAATCCCTTACTGACTGTAAGCGAAACTTTTTTGAATTGTATTTTTGGATGACATGTTAAATAACCATCATTATTGCAACATTTTATATATATATATATATATATATATATATATATATATATATATATATATATATATATTTTTTTTTTTTTTTTTTTTTTACCAAGCAGACATAAATGTTCTTACAAAACAGATTGATGTTTACACAGCACAAATACATTACTTAAATCATCATAGTCTATTTACTAAAACATCCCTCGCGGCCTCTGTTGTTAAAAGTAAGGAGCTACATTATGCACTCAGTGAACTGAAGCACTTAAAAACCATCTTTACGGAGCAGTTCTGTAATATGTCAACAAACGGTTTAATTTTTTAGGAGCCGACTATCAAACCCTTTAAATTTAAGCCTCCAAGTCCAAACAAAAATGGCATTGCAAATGATCTTCATATGCTACTTCTGATAAGACCTTAAAATATTTAGCAATGCCAAACAAAAGAATTGAGAACAAATTCAAGCATCCGTGGTCAATAAACACAGAACATATTAAAACTTTTACCTAATGGAAAAAACATCAACTAGCATAAATGCTAAGAGGAAACATACTATTGAAACAGACTGACTGATTTGGTCAGTGAAATGAAAGCCTTGGAGGGCCACAGGCAGGTTTCAAAGGTCTGGAGATAAAATTATAATCTTCTGGCCTTAATGAATATTCAGACACATCTGGTTCTGCAGGAGAGATAACATTGCATGGACAGCCTGTGGATTGCCCATCATTGCTGCTGGAATTGAAACTCTGCATCTGGTTTACCTGGAAGCCTTGCCACAGTAAGCTAGCCAGTCACCCGATGAGTTGCATCAGAGTGCCAAAGACCCAAGAAGCCAACAAACCATATTGAATGTCTAACTTACTGGGTATTTGAGGACTCCAGATAAACCACTGGGCAAGAACCGATCAAGTTAGCAAGGTTCAAGTCAACGCACTGGCTAAAATTCAGAACTATCAAAATACGCCTGCTGCAAAGATCAATAAAAAGGTAACTGCATGTTAAAAATAAGCCAGAGAAGCAGAGGTAATGACACATCTGTTTTATTTTCCATCATAAAAGCCATTCTCTCAAAATGGTGTCAGTACATTAGAACTGTTTGCATCCATTACTTTGTGAGAAACGGGCATGCATGTTTGCCTCCTGCAATAAATTTTAGGAGCTCCATATATTTCCCCTATACTGTGTTATATTTATGAGCCCTAAATAATGCTGATAAGCACCACAAAGGAACAAACAGAAGAGATTTGCTGCTGTGGAGCTCCTAGCACTTTTATTTGAGTGATTTTGTAGTTGAGATAGGGACAGAATAATATCTCATGCATCTTCTGGCTCATCTCGTCTCACTTAGGGGCCTTAAGTTTGCAATCGCTAAAATCTAATTTTTGATTGTCACAGCCTAGCAGTTAATGATCAGAGATGCTAATCAAAAGGTTCTGAGTTCAATTTAGCCAGGTACTGGAAACTTACAAGGACGTGCCTGGAGGAACTTGAGGAAATTAAAGCTCATTGACCTATGACTGGGATAAGGATGTTTCAAAACCTTTATAAGGAGAGCACAAAGCTGGTCATGTCAAATGGAAACGGAAATCATATTTATACTCTTTATATTCATCATTCACTGTTTAAACAATGTATTTTTTTTTTTTTCAGAATGACGCTATAATCATGCAATGCATGTGTGGATTATTGCTGTCTGCATTAAAAAAAAAAAAAAGTTAAAATCATTCCAACTTTATAAATGTATGGCATTTTAATTAAAAGTAAACAGTGTTGCTACATTCTTAACGATAAGCATAATCAGAATCAAAGCTTTTAATGAAATTCTTGGCAAACACGTTAAACTGCTTAACACTGTTTTTTTTTTTTAAACCAAAAAATTTATTAAACAGTTTTATCTTTTTTTACGACTATACTTTGGATCTATCATTGGAGACGGAAGAAAAGAAATTGTTAAATAAAGTCATTATTTTTGTTTTGTTTTTGCGCACAAAAAGTATTCTCATAGCTTCATAAAAGTAAGGTTGAACCACTGATGTCATATGGACTATTTAATTTGTGTTGCTGTATGTGAAGGGTCAGAAAGCTCTTGGATTTCATCAAAAAAACCCTAAATTTGTGTTCCAAAGATGAACGAAGGTCTTAATGACAGAATGACAGATTTTCATTTTTGGGTGAACTATCCCATATTGTAAGTCTTAAAACTTACGTATTTTGAAATGCATCTACAGACCAATTCTGTGCTAATATGTTTAGAACTTTAGACCAAATCATATTCATCCAAGTTATTGTTTATTAACAGCTTGAAACCCACTTCATCTATCGTTGTTTGCTCCCACAACACTGTATTTTCTTGACTCAACACAGTTTGAGGACATTGTGCTTCTGTAGAGATGCAGATCACCTCTGCGTTGACGGCATCAGCATTTTCCTGCCTCCTTTTGTACCACTAATTATCACCTCTAATTGAGCAGAGGGGAGAGATTCGTGCTCCTGATCTCTCCGGGGGTTACCGCTCATCATTAAACACTCAATATTCCATTAACTTGGCCTGGCACCTCTGCTGCCTGTCTGGTGCCGGGCAGGGCAAGTGTGTGAGACGGCCTCAGGTGGGATCGTTAGACCTGGGCTGTGGCCGGGTAACCAATCTCGCCTCATTTGGGAAGCTTTCATTCGTTAGTAACGTTGCCGCTGCTGATGTCAGTCAATGGACATTGCTTCATCAGAAGAGTGTGTCGTCTTATTGGAGTTGTGTCGTTAATGCAGTTTGCCTGAGGGCGGTATCAGCAGGTCAACTAATTAGGCTGTGAGAGGATGCGTGGCCCACGGCACTGCATTTCAGCATCTCCGGCAGATCCGCATGACATTTATTATCAGGAAAAGAGCTTCAGCGCAATATTGACTTGTACTTGTCATCAAGGTCCAAAATGAATGTTCACAAAGTGCCAAATAAGAGTAAAAAAACGGCTTTGGCCGGTAAATCAATGTTATATGGCAGTTAAACAGTAACATTATTTAGAACTAGCAACATTATGCAAAGTTTGTCAAATGGTAAGATTAATATTCTGCCCCAAAGTTCAAAGATAATTGTATACTAATTGCATATTCTAAAGAAAAACATGACTGTCATGTCCATCAAGCCACCAAAAATGAAAATAAAATAAAAAAACAAAATCACAGTAACTTGCATTTTAGTTGCACCTTTCAGCCCAAAGACTGGCTTAATGTACACATGTGCAATGCCCAATATGGCTCCGCCCTATAAATGAAAGAGCCAATTGTTGATTAGTAAAGTCATCGCGTCACTGCAGCTGCTGTTAAATGCTCTGGTTCCTATAGAAACAGGCAACGTTCGCAAACTCTAGCATGCTATCTAGCATCAAACACAAGCTTTTTTGGTATTTGAACATAAGAAACAAGTTTTATGAGCATGTTGTTGTCGAATTTCATTGTTTTTTTCAAATATTAAATTGAATTGTGAGCTTAATAAACAGTTTTGGAGAATTTGATGTTGCCCTATTCAAAGAGACAGGAGCTACATTTGCATGCCTGAGATGTTTCAAAGATGGCCACCGAGTGAAATGACTTGTCTTAAAGGGACTTTGAAAAAGGGGGGAAAAAATTCTGTTATAAAACGGATAGTTCCAGGCCTTGATTCTGATTGGTTGAGCCATTCAAAGCTGTTGTAAATTACTCTACAAACATACACCTTTATTTACTTTTGTGTGATGCTTGCCAACCACAGGAACAGGACAGTTGACAGTTTCTGAGGAACTACATTGTTTGGTGGAAGAATACTGTTTTTATGTATATCATCACACTTTATTTTCTCTGTTTTATTTTGTGAAACCTTACTACGTATATGGAATAACCATTTTATAAAGGCAATAAGCCCTGTGAAGCTGTGGTTTATAGTGAATTTGTAACAGCTAAGGGGCGTTGTTAGGCATGACGTGAATATTATATTCTTACATTAACGACTACAAACATACACCTTTGTTTACGTCTGTATGTTGCTCGGCAACAACTTTGTTGCAACCACAACCGTTTCTTAGGAACTACATTGTTTGGCATACATATACATATATACCGTTTTATAAACCGGTTTACAGTGAATTTATAACAGCTAAGGGGGCTTCACATCATGCCTAACAACCTTAGCTGTTATAAATTCACTGTGAACCACGGGTTCTTGGGGATTATTGCTTTAATTTATTAAAGCCAAATATGAATCTAATCAAGTTAGTGTTTTTAAGCATTTGAAATTAATTCCAAAATAATAACTCAGCGCAGTAGCAATTTAAACAATATATTTTATCTGTTAACTTATGTTCAGCTAATCTTTTTTTTTTTTTTTTCAACTTTTTTGAATTTTTATCATTAGTCATCAAAGCATGGTACATACTGGTCATAGATGCGGAGGTTTACTTTACATTCACCAAGCTGATTACTTACTAAAAAGTCCCACATATCATGCTTTCATGCCATTTTGAGTCTTCCTATTATTCTTCCTATTAATGCCATTATATTGTTCATTCAGACGGATTCACGAATGCGGAACATGCATTAACATTAGAGGCGGGATTTATCGCATGAACCAATAACAGACGAACACTCCAATCATATCGCGATTACTTTCCCCCATTCTTAATTACCCCCCACCACATGCTTTAGGGGGTCTGTTAAAACCGTTAAAATTTCGCTGTAACTTTACCTGCTGGTGTCACTGTTGAACAGTGTTTTTTCAGAAAAACGAGTGATTTATACACTTCTTAATGTTATGTTTTGTAATATTGGCGTTGTTTTATTTTTGTACTTTGTATGTTTGTTTGTATTATATACATTAACTTTGGACCCAGGAAACACATGACTGTTTGTCATGCCTTCATGTTTTCTGTGTCATGTTTTCTACAGTACAGTCTTCTCTAATGCATTTTTTACCCTGAAAAACCATAACCTCTGTATATATTTTCTTGCATTTGGGTTTGCTTTAATCTTTGATAAAGGAAGAATTTAGTGTGCATTTGACTCAGTGCCCTCAAGATGAATCATGCCTGTCATGCTGTCCTACTCCCTAGATAAGCATTGAGCAATGTGGGTTACCAAACTCTTTTACTCAAGTGTTGTGTATGTGAATGTGTTTACCACACAATTATAGAAGCATCCTGGTGGATATCCTCTTGTCTCCTCCTGTTTTCTACTACCACTCTGTGTGTGTGAAACCAGATACGGACGTGTTGTTTATTGTTACACAACCATCTCTCACCAGTTTGTGGTCAGTTGGAGGGACTGGCCCATTTCTACTAATGTTTTTCCATACTGGATATCTGACACTGTTTAAGGTAGCCAGTAGAAGCATGCATACACTTGTACATAACGCAACGAAGAGGTTGAAATCTGATACCGTTTTACCAGCGACCTCTCTCACCATCATTTGTCTTCTTTGTCACACAACTACCATTTTCTCACTGTTTCACTTCCCTATAATAATCTGTGGACAACCTATTTATATGGCATAAACAGCAGGTGGTTATGGGAGCAAAAGTCACTGGCCAATTTTAAAATTACAAGCCATCTTTTTTTTTTATTCCCCCCTACCAAACCAGCGACCCACAGAGAAAAACATACCCTGGTCATAGGTGTGCCTTGTTTTCCAGGAAAGTGATCAAAGACTTCCTTTTCTCACAGATCAAAACGGCACTGCGAGATATTTATTGCTTTGTTTGGCACTCACGCCGACACGTCCTCAGAGAAGAGGAAAACGTACGTGCCTGTGCATGACACTGTAAACCGACACGTAACAGGGAAAGCGACAGATGCGGCTGCAACTGGGATTATGACCAGAAAAAAAAAAAACTCTAGAGGGACGGATTCATGATGGATAGACAGCCCAATTCACACCGCAGACACAGGAATGGTGTCAAGGTTCAGTGGTGAGATTTGCACAGCTTACTGCACCTTAATTGGCTTCAGAGCTGCTTTTATCATCTACAAATAACTAACAATGACAAGTACAGGCATTATTTGTCACAGATTTTACATTGACTTTCTTTTGTGCTCCATACTGCTGTTTTCAAAGCCTGGAAAATTTGAAATCCACTTGTTGCATAAAGCATAAAAAAATTTTTTACTTTTGCGGATATTCAGGAAACATGCTAAGTTCACAAAAACAATGCTACAGCCAGCTATTCTACTTTGAAAATATGTATTCCATGTCGGAATGTCTGTTTTTGTTTTGGTCTGGGTAAATCCTCCCACTTACAATTTACCCAATAATATTTCAACAGCCTGGGTTGCCAGTTTGCAGAAAACACAGCATACTGCATCTATCCTCTAAAAAGCCTTGGCATCCATCTAAAAAGCTTCCACGACCACAGGCCTATTACAGTGTAACTTTCAATGTATGGTTCATTGCCTTTTATTGTCAGTTACACTCTTCCGTGCTGCGTGTCCTCAATCTGGCAACCCATTTGGGCAATGAGTCTGAAGAGGAGGGGGCAGGAGAAACGCTATTTTGAATTTAGACCACAGTACCCATTATACTATTACATACACTAAAAAAAAAAGTAGTTTCCACTTAAAATTGTAAGGCAGCACGAACACTTTTTTAAAGTTTAGTCAGCATGAAATGTTAAGTTGTACTACATGAAAACGTAGATATTTGAGTTGAGTAAACTGAAAATTTTAAGGCAGCATGAACACTTACTTTTTTAAGTTGAAACAACTTTTTTTTAAAGTTGTTTTTTACAGTGTACTGCACCTTTAAAATGATGTATTCCATCACAATCTCAGCCAATTCATACGTATTTTACGAGGTGGCTAATTTGTACAAATTTGTATGATTTCTGTGACCGTTAAGTTTAGGTGCATCGTTAGGTGTGGACCTTTGTACCTTAAAGTGAGGTCATACAAATTTACAGTATATGAATTAGTTACCTTGTCAAAATGTACGAATTGCTGTGAGAACAAACAAACAAAAGTTATAGCACATACAGGCACAGATAAGCCATCCTGTAAAACCTGAAACACTGTCACCATATTTTTTTTTTTAACTAAACTTTTTTATTTTTAAACAGGATATTTTTACGGTGTATAGTATGAATTTAAACACACCTCTTTTTTTTGTTTTATCTTGAACAAGCATGCAAAAAAAAAGATTTAAAAAAAAAAATTCACATGATTTAAGCTAAAGAAAATCGATTTCTAGAACATATACAACATAGAATATAAGCTTTTTCCTCAATAGAACCAGTTTAGATGTTATCAGCACATTTTATAGCTTAACTGACAAACCAGTGTTTTTACATTATACTGTAACTCCCCAATTGTACCTCGCTGAATGGCTCATTTTGTGTGGTTATGACTCTGATGACATCATTACGTGTTGTTTCTCTTATATTGCAGCTGCTCTATTGTTGCAACTTACTACAACAAATTAATTAATAATGAACTGGCATTCCCTATTCACTGGGTGCATTGTTTTAAGTGCCAAATTGAAAAGCAGTTTTGGCAGCTGGAATAAGTACACACAAACATGTTTGGTTTTGCCAACGAGCTCAAAATTGAGGTCAGCCCTTGGTGAAGGGATGTGGCCTGGATAGGTTTTCGCTCATTTTTCAATAGGATCAGTGACTAAGCTAATTGTAGATTGTTCTCGTGACATTATATAGGAGCTGTTAAGACAAAGCCTAGCGGCTAAGCGAAGCAATACATCTGTTACTCTGCTGCAGGCCCTCTCTCTCACACACACGCATGCACACATGATTCTCTCTCTTTCTGTTTCTTTGCTTCTGCCTCCCTGGCACCACAAAAGGGACATTTATCACCATGGTGACAAGCAGAGAGAACAATGCTCACTTTTGGGAAGCGGAAGGTCTTCTGTGGCTGATATTATGCTTAGAATATGTTGGATTTCCTCCTAGAGGGTGAAATGGCTCTTAGATGAGAGATGGGTTGGCCCAATGAAATCAAAGGTTTTGATAAGTGACCCCATAAATTATACAAATGCCAAACTTGCCCCGCACCAGTTATTTTACAGTGCTTCCCTTGAGATCTTCCATATATCTCCCTATCAGAGCTGTCAGCAGGTGTAGACCTGGAACAGTTTTGAACGAGCAAAGAGCAAAATTCTACACAAGACACTCCAGGCACCAGAAAAGCTGTCATTAGGATTAGCAGGTAGTCTAAGAGCAAAACCCTCTGCGTTTGTGTGTTGTTTTTATCTGAATGACAGCGGGGCCACTTCCCATGGCATGTCCTGAGGGTCATGAGTTTACCCTGCCAAACCCCTCCTTCCCCAGGGTTTGTGGGCTTTATGATTCCTGTGTGTCCCTCTTGTATACACCCTGTCCTGTACAGCCTCCCCCAGCTCTCTCTCTCTACCCCGCCAGCCGCTCTCACCCAGCTCTCTGTGTTTATTCAGCCTCATCCTCCGCTACGCCAGCCTAATAAAGCCATGCTCGTGCGCTGCCTCGCTCCTACTGGCCAGACACTCCCGCGATTCACAACACTGAGGAGAATGAGTCTAACGAACATGCGCTGTACGTTCACATCTGATTGCATGCTATTCCTCTCTATAAAGCTGTAAATGTGTCATTAATATTATTATATAATATTTTATAAGTGCGAAATAAATATTTCTGGCACTCTATCAAATGAGATAGTGAGGTCAAACGTGATCACACTGAAAAGGTAGGGATACAAATCAGATTTAAATATGGATATAAACTAACTTTTAAAATAAAGAAATACTATGATTTTAAATGAATAAGAAATATTTGAGATTCTACACTATTTCTAGGTCGCTAGTGAAATATGCAAATTTGTAACAGGTCATGGGACTCTTTGTATAAATGTAAAAAGATTTTTTTTGGATCAAACCAAGGCCTTCAGAAATTCATTAAAAGATTTTAAATGTAACTTTTCACTAAAATGTTCTGCTGAAATAATATAATTGCAAATGAAAACATAAAAAAGATATAAGTTACATAAAGATACAATAAAAAACTGCATATAATAATACATGCACTACCAGTCAAACATTTTTGAGCAGGAAGTGTTTAAATGTTTTTTTGAAGAAGTATCTTCTGCTCACCAAGCCTGCATTTATTTGATCCAAAGCAGCAAAAACAGTAAAATTTTGAAATATATTTACTATTTAAATAGTTTCTTTTAATATATTTTAATGTGTAATTTATACAAAGCTGAATTTCAAGCATCATTATTCCAGTCACATGATCCTTCAGAAATCATTCTAATATTCTGATTTGCTGCTCGAAAAACATTTATTATTATTATTATTATTTTTATCATGTTGAAAACGGCTGAGTAGAATTTTTTCTAGTTTCTTTGATGAATAGAAAGTTCAGAAGAACAGCATTTATCTGAAATCTTTTGTAACATTATAAATCACTTTTGATCAATTTAAAGCATCCTTGCTAAAAATAACTATTAATTTTCTATATTTTCTTTCCAAAAAAAAACCAAAAAAAAAAAAAAACCTCCAGACTCCAGGCTTTTGAATGGTATAGTGTATAATGTTACAAAAGCTTTTTATTTCAGATAAATGCTGATCTTTGGATCTTTCTATTCATCAAAGAATCCCCCCAAAAAATTTAGTCAGCTGTTTTAAATATTTATAATAATAATAATAATAATAATAATTTTTTTAAGTTTTTTTTTTTTTTCTTGAACTGCAAATCAGCATATTAGAATGATTTCTGAAGGATCATGTGACACTGAAGACTGGAGTAATAATGCTGAAAATTTAGCTTTGATTAAAAGGAATAAATTACATTTTAAAACATATTCACATAGAAAGCAGCAATTTTAAATAGTAAAAATATTTCATAATATTACTGCTTTTGCTGTATTTTAGATCAAATAAATGCAGGCTTTATAAAGAAAATTCTTTATCAACACTGAAAATCATACTGTTCAAAAACTTTTGACTGATAGTGTAAATATACATTTAAATGAAACACTGTTAAATATTTTAAGTATTTCAGTTAGTAAAAGCCAAACTGAAGCATTTTAACTTGTACCCTTGCACTGTTGTGACACAACAATAAAGGTCTAGTTCACCTGAAAATTGAAATTCTGTGATTAATTACTCATCCTCATGTCATTCCAGACCTGTAAGACCTTCGTTCGTCTTCGGAAGACAGTTTAAGATATTTTTGATGAAATCTGAGAGCTTTCTGACCCTGCATCGTCAGCAACGCAACTGACACATTCAAGGCCCAAAAAGGTAGCAAGGACATTGTTAAAATAGTCCATGTGACATCAGTGGTTCAATCTTAATTTTATGAAGCTATGAGAATACTTGTTGTGCACAATGAAAACAAAAATAACAGCTTTATTCAACAATATCTTCTCTTCTGTGTCAGTCTTTGACGCTCATAAGAGTACCATGACACATGAACATCAGTTGCACAACGGTTGCATGCTGTCTGTCAGAAAGCTCTTGGATTTCTCAGATTGCTCTCAGATTTCATCAAAAATATCTTAGTTTGTGTTCCCTAACCCTAACCCTGATGAGTTTGGAACAACATGAGGGTGAGTATTTAATGACAGAATTTTCAGTTTTGGGTGAACTAACCTTTTAATTTTGTTCAAGTTTTATTCAATTAAATTAAATATTGTTTTGACTTGAATAAGACCAGTGAATTTAGATTACCTGACAAAACTGTTTTACAATGACATGTTACACCCAAAAAGGCCCTGTTTGACAGTTTTTCTCCCTTTCCCTCATGAGACATTTTAAAGCCTGATGATTTCCATACTTCATGTCCAAAATCAACAAAAAGCAGTCCCACAGCAGGTTCAGCGAAAACAAGAGCTCTGATTAGCTCCGTCTCCTCCGCTGACAGGCCGTCCTCACCAGAGGAGCTAATCCGCTCCATGGCTGCTTTGGAGGAGATTCCATCTCTATTCCTCCTCAGATGGCTGTCATTATCTCAGCCCAATCAGTGTCAGTTGTGAATGACACGCTTTTTTACTGATGGGACTCGTTCTGGGTAGACCTGACTACATGGAAACATGACCTCCTCACTCTCCCACGTACCCCCATGGGACCACCATTTCAGTTGCTGAAATATTCATGCTGTTGAGGATCACGGTGTACTAGCGAAGGTCTTTAAAGACATTAGACAAGAGAAAGTGATCAGAGAGAGACGGATGGAAAGATACTGACAGGTGGAAAGCTGCATGCAGTGCTATTTCACAAAGACCTAGTGTACTGTATATGTATAGGAGAGCAAACACAGGTGTAAGCTGTAAGTCGGTGGAGAATCTTTGGGAATAAGAGGAAGATGGATACAGAAGGAAAGGAGAAAGGGAGAGGAGGCAGGCATGCTGGCCTGGGGCCCTCTGATAGCAGCGCTCTAATTAATAGGTTATGAAAGCAGATGGAGGATGCGGGATGTCAGGGTCATTAAACTGCCTCTCTGTTTAACCCCCCTCCGTTCCCCCCAAACACATACACACAACACCCGCCTCCACCTCCATCTCCTCACTTGCTGAAAAACAGGCCTGGTTCTCTTTCCATAAAAAGGAAAATGGCTAAAAAAAAAAACTTGATGGAAGTACAGACCATGCATGAGGAGGATGGATGTTCTAGTCCCTGGTGGCGTGGTTGCAGACGATGGTTAACCTGAATTACAGGAAAGAATGTCCAGATAGCTGTAAAGCCTGATCATTAAAGATCATGAGATTCACTCACCAACCATCTCAACAGTGCTACAGAGTGTGACTAATGAGGATGAGCGATGTGGTTTCGGTTGAACCTGGATCCCAAATTACTTTTAGACTAAAACCTCATCCTTTCTTCTGTCTTCACTGTACTGTGGAAAATCTATGCAGTGTTGTTATTGTTGACTAAAACTAAGACTGTTAACATTTAATAATAATAAAAAATGTAAATTAAATAAATAAAAAAAAATATAAAGAAGTGAATATGAAGCAGTAACATTGCTAAACACTAAAACAAATAAATAAATGAAATAAATAAAAAATAAAGCTAATATAAATATAAAAAACGAATGAAATGGCAAAACATAATAAAATAGAAAATAAAAATAAATATTGAACTAAAATAAACTAACTAAATAAAAATAATATAAATATTTAGAAAAACTAATGAAATTTACTAAAACTAAGATTATGAAAAGGAATGAAAAGGAAAATATAACAGTAAAAGCTCATTTAAAATATTAATAGATATTACTATGTAAACAATACTGCTGTCAAATTGATTAATCGTGATTAATCGCATCCAAAATAAAAGTTTGTGTTTACATAATATGTGTGTGTGCTGTGTATATATAAATACACAAACATACATGTATTGTATATATGTAAGAAATATTTACATGTATATATGTATTCATATCTATATATGGTTTATATATATATATATATATATATATATATATATATATATATATATATATATATATATAATATGTTATGTAAACACAAACCTATTTTGGATGCGATTAATCACGATTAATCGATTTGACAGCAATCGATATGATTGCCCTTTTTTTTTTGTAATACAGTTACACTGGGGACTGGAGGTTTTTAAGCTTTAAAAAAATCTCAAAAATGAGCTTCAAAAATTATATGTAAAACTTTTGAACACTGTAAAAAGTGGTGATTGAAATTAAATTTGTTGTAACCTACATAGTCAGATTTATGCAGTTAAATTTAATAATATTTTGATTTAAATAAAACAAGAGACTTTAGATTTTTAGTATACCTGACAAAATACTGTTTTTTTTTTTTTTCCATACAGTTACACCGAAGCTTTTAAAGCTTCAAAAATGACACACAATATAAAAGTGTTGTTACAGGAGTCCTTATGATTGTGCTATATTCCAAGTCTTCTTAAACCACAAAGAAAAAGATGTCATAATTTCATTTACTGAAAATCTTCACTTCTAGTAATCT
Source organism: Cirrhinus mrigala (assembly GCA_036247105.1). Classification (NCBI taxonomy): domain Eukaryota; kingdom Metazoa; phylum Chordata; class Actinopteri; order Cypriniformes; family Cyprinidae; genus Cirrhinus; species Cirrhinus mrigala. The sequence continues at coordinate 20,026,165 of CM070026.1, read as the reverse complement.
GTGATAGAATCATTGATTTTGTAAACTAGAGAGTCAGATCATGAACGATGTCTAAATCATGAACAAATCAGCTCAGATAAGCTATCAGTTTAGATCTGATAAAAAAGATTTGACTAAAAAGAATGATTCATTAAGGACTCACAATTCTTTCACAATTGCACCAGATCTATGTCTAGTTTTCAAGTGACTAAAGAATGATTTAAAAAAGAGCCCACTTTTATGATATATTAAAGATTCAAAGATTCAGTCCATTTTTCAAAGTTGCATGGAAAATAGCAACCAGCAGAGTCTTTTGTGCTACACGCAAGAAAAAAAAAAGTCCTACAAGTTTGAAACTAGAGATGCAAAACGATTAGTCGCGATTAATCGATTCAAAATAAAAGTTAATGTTTACGTATTATGTGTGTGTGTACTGTGTTTATTTATTATGTATATATAAATAGACACATATATGCATATATTTTAAAAAATATTTGTATGTATTGTATGTATTTGTATGAAAACGGTTAATTTCTATAATTTATATTATATAAATATTTTACATCTAAATCTAACATATTTATCTTTAATATATACATGTATGTGTTTGTGTGTATTTATATATACATAAGAAATATACACAGTACACACACACATATAGTATGTAAGCATAAAGTTTTATTTTGAATCGATTAATCGTGACTAATCGTTTTGCAGCTCTATTTGGAACAACATAAGGGTGGGTACATTTTTTATTTTCTGCACTACATCTCAGCTCTGGCCGAAATCCAGATATTAAAGATGGAACTTTACTCTGTTTCCCATGAGCCATATGAATGCACCATCCCCAAACAGCAGGAGTCATGATGTTGAATGGGCATCCAATCTGCTGACTTGTGTTTTTACTGTCACTCACGTCCCGCTTGAATTGGGAAGACAAGCAGAGAGGCCCGAAGGCTTGGGCAGAGAGCCACAATATCATGCAAAAATGGACACAGAAGACAAAAATACTTCCTTTCTCTGATCTTCTCTTCCTTTTCCATTTTTACTCTCTGGCTTCCTTTCATTCCCCATTTCCCATCATGCTTCATCTGAGCTCTATTGTTCTCCTCACCATCTTGAAATATTTTAAAGATCCCCCCGCAGGTCACTGGTGCAGTTTTCAGGGCAAACTTGCATGGTTTTCACTCTATAAAGCAGAGCTCTGCCAAATATCTTCCTCCTTCAGGAGGCTGACACTCATTTCGAACACCAGCTGGAGGAAAACCACACAACAAGTGCTGCCCTCCGTTGGCCGTCGTAAGAGCTGCGCTGCATCAACCGAGCACGTCAAACACAGTGCGAGTCTCATCTGTGTTTGTACTACAGGCCTCAGATGGCATTCATGTGTGAACCGTGATCCACTATCAAAAGGGGCACAGCTTTACCAGATGATTCCCGTAAATTATGAGCTGCATCTTGTTACAGCTTCCAAATCGACACGATTCCACGCCATCTTTTCAGTGCGGTAGATGTTGGGAAGCACATCCACAGGAAAGTGAAGCACTCTTTAGGTGGAGTGGGCAGCGTGTGGGAGGCGGGCTGGATGGTGCACAGTACCAACTATCAACTAGCCGCTCGAGTGGCTCCATTCCCCAACGCCTCGGCTCAATCAGCATAATGAAGCCATCGCACGCTTCAAACGCAAGCGCACACTCTCAGAAGTGAGATGATAGTGCTAGGAATAAATTCATAGCCTTTGGTTCACACACACAGAGGTGGCTAATGGCTGTGAATATGACTTACAAACAGAGAATGGGGGGATTTACTCCACATGGTAAATTAGCCCTTCTCCGCAATTAATTATTCATGTTGCCCGATTAATTATGAAACAATCTGAAACCCAAAGCCAGTCCGGTAGGTTTGGAGGTTGCCTAGGAACGGGTGACCCATATTAAATGCCACCATTGTTTGGTCGTAACTGGAGAGCGAGGCTTCCCATAGGGCGCCGGACCCCAAGGGTATTGTGGTGGAGAGTAAATAAACAGAGGCTATATCATAACATTTGTTTTGAGGTTGATCACACAGGGTAAACAAGTATGCGTGGTGAATTATTCATCAGTGACGAGCAAGAAATGTCCGGGCCTTGTAGAATCCTGAGAAAGGCTCGCCAAAATGAGCGTTCGAACGTTAGTGGGATTGTGATACCGCACTCACTGGTAACTTATATGACACCGGACCACAAAACTAGTTTTAAGTAGCACGGGTATATTTGTAGCAGTAACCAAACATACATTGTATGGGTCAAAATTATAGATTTTTCTTTTATGCCAGAAATCATTTGGATATTAAGTAAAGATAATGTTCCCTGAAGATATTTTGTAAAATTCCTACCATAAATATAACAAAACTTAATTTTTTATTAGTAGCATGCATTGCTCAGAACTTCATTTGGACAACTTTAAAGGTGATTTTCTCAACATTTAGATTTTTTTTTTTGCACCCTCAGATTAATTTTTAAATATCTCGGCCAAGTATTTGTCCTGTTCTAACAACATCAATGGATGCTTATTTATTCAGCTTTCGGATGATGTATAAATCTCAATTTCAAAAAATGGACTCTTATGACTGGTATTGTGGTCCACAGTCACATATTTAAGCTGGTTCTTTCCAACACTGAAATGTACTAAAAATAATATAATAGACCAGGGGAATGATGGGAGGATTGCCTTCCAAAAATATAATAGCAGCCATATAATTTAACGTATAAAGATATAAAAAAAGAAAGTATCATGTTAGAAAAGTTGTTGCCAAATAACTGGCTTTTGTTTTGTTATTGTACCAAAATAGATTATTACTAAATTATCAGGAGAATAATTATATTATCACAGCAAAATAAAAAAAAAAGATCAAATTCTGTAACTGTACAAAAAATTATGTGAAAAATAGTCATAGCATTAAATAAACTATTCAAAAGTTTGGGTTCAGTAAGACTTTTTTTTTTTCTTTTTTTTTTTTTAAGAAATCAATACTCGGCAAGGATGCATAAAGTTGATTAAAAGTGACAGTAAAGACATTTATAATATTACAAAAGATTTCTATTTCATATCAATGCTGTTCTTTTAAACATTATACTCATCAAAGAATCCTGAAAAAGTATCACAGTTTTCACAAAAAAAATATTAAGCAGTACAACTGTTTTCAATGTTAATTATACTACTAATAAGAAATGTTTCTCAAACACCAAATCAGCATATAAGAATGATTTCTTAAGGATCATGTAACACTGAAGACTTCATAACTGCTAAAAATTCAGCTTTGCCCAGAAACCAGAAAAAATGTCTATTTAAATTGTAATAATATTTAACAATATTAAACTTGGGTTATTTGGCAACCCAGCGCTGGGTAAATATTGGACAGAACACATGCTGGGTTATTTTGACCCAGCTGGTTGGGTTAAACGTTTTTACCAAACATGCTGGGTTATTTTATTCAAGTAAACTATTGTTTAAAAATTATTATATTGCTGGCTTAAAATGGACTGGAACTTATAAAAACACACACAGAATTACTAGAGACAACAGCAATAATCAAAAGACGAATATTTATTATTAAGCAAGAACACATGGACAAAACATAAGACAAACTGAATTTATTTGGGTGAATACAGCATAGTTTACAATACTGCATACATTTAAACTCATTTAACAAGCATTTAAGACATAAAAATGTCACATTTATAAGTAGCATTTTAATTTTAGTGTATTTAACCGTTTTCTGTAATCGCTTTTTACTGAAATAGCACTAATTCTCATTCCGGTGTGTTGCCAAAATCTGAGCCGGTGAAGGGCTACTGTTCGGAGGGGGAACTGCGAACTTCAGACCGCAGACCATGTTTCCATCCTGAGAAACAACTGCTGCTGACACAGCTGACTGACATCTCATCCTTATGTTGCGTTGCGTAAAATAATACAATTTAGAACACAATAAAAACTTTATAAATGAAATAAAATGTATACAAACCTTTATTTTGCTGAAGAGGTATACGGCACTAAATCGGTAGCGCTGAGAACCTGTCTCTCCAGTAAAGGACTGAAAAAGCCAGAGCTCTGACTGTGACTCAGCAGCTGGGTTGTTCTGTCAGAGACAGGCTTAACCCAGCATTTGGGTTAAAAAAAAATAACTCAGCATCTGGGTTTAAAAAAAGTGTACTATTTTGAACGGTATTGTATTCGGTAGCATATATATTTAATTTTCTGTAATATATGTATTCTGTTAAGAGTGCATGCATGGCGATATTCTGAAAACAACAACATGAGTACAGCTCCTCACTACGTGTTTTTGCACATGAACTCCTCACATATCACCTATGTACCAGTGCTTCTCAACACAACATCCGACAAGGGGGCAACATGGGACAAACGCTGCTCATAAATTTAGAATCTGTTTTGTTTCCATCCGATAAAAAACAAGCTCAAAGAGGGCATCTCTGGGAGCACATCCTGCCCCTGGTGTGAGGAGGTGGAGCAAGAGGCTCTTCCCAGCATCTTCGCAGCACTGGCCAGAGCATGGCGAGTGAGGCCGAGAGAGGGAGATGAAGGAAGATATGAGCTCCGTGTGACCAGACGGCGGGTTCCTTCCTTGCCAGCCTGAGAAACAGGAAGCCCATCTCGTTGTTCCTCCATTATTGTGACTAACAGGAAATGCAGAGGTCTTCAAGGAGGGGACGGGATGGGGCAGAAGGAAGGTAGTGGGGAAATTAAGACTGCAAGGTAGTGTGCAGTAACTCAGCATCGTCAGCAAGGACGATTTTCCACAAACAAGACAGTGAAGGTGGTTGGCGACAGTTTAAGGTGTTGTAGACTTCACACCTTTGATTTTAGAAGCTTTATTGACCAATAATGACTTCAAATGGTTCTGGTGTTGCTATAAACTAAAAAACAAAACAGGTAATAAAAAGAAATATATGTATCTTTACACACTGTACACACTTTTGTAACAAAAATCTATTAAAAAATTAACAACTGGACATACAGCACAAACAAAACAAACACTAAATGCAAATAATAAGTGTATGGGGTTGCTTTCAAGAGCATTTGCTCCTATTTTTTGCTCAAATTTTAAAATGATGAAATATAATGTTGGCTTTAACATTTCATATACAGTATAAAGACATGAAAAATGCAAAAGATCTATACAAATAAATCTATGATCCCAATATGATAAAATTCTGCAGGTGCTAAAAAATTATGCTAAACTCATGTAATCAAACTATTAGTACCATAAAAGGTTTGGACTTTTGGGATCTGAATAATTTTATTCAGCAAGGATGCATAAAGAAAAAAACAGATAATAAAAAGAAATATATGAATACATGAAGAAATATATATGTCCTGTTTCAAAATATCAAAGTGTATGGGGTTGCTTTTAAAAGCATTTGTGCCTATTGTTTTGTTAAAAATTGCAAAATTATGAAATATAATGCCAGCTATATCATTTCATATACAGTATAAAGACTTGAAAGACAAATAATATTATAAAGATACGTTGATTCGGAAAGTAAATAACTGGCTATTATATTTTTGTATTTGTGGTTTTATTTGGTGAGGCAAATTATTAAAAAATATATCAGAAGAATATTTGTATTATCTATAATTCTCATCCTGAAAAATAAAATAAAATTCCACAGGTGTTTCAAAAATATAATGTTAAACTTACTTAATTAAATTATTAGTACTATAAAAAGTTTGGACTCAGCAAGATTCATTTGTTAATTCATTCATTCATTCATTTATGAAAGAAATAAATACTTTTATTCAGGATGCATTAAAATAAAAATAAAAATACACTAAAAGCAACAAAACTCCAAAGTAAAAACTAAAAGCTGTAAACAAGCCATATTCCCTGTACTGAAATTAACTTTTACAACAACTGGCCTCATTTCATCATTTTATGTGCATTCATACTCACATCTCTTCCATTATACTAAATATGTCTAGTTTTACAGGGTAGTTAAAAAGCTGTTAAAAAGTTGAAATAGAATAATTTAAGATGGAAAGCACATATCATGCATTAGTTAACTTACACATATTTTATAGCACAATGCAAACTGTTATTAAAAACAGATGCTTCTCTTTAGATATTTTACTGCTTTTCAAAACGAGGGAGATTAAGGTCTTTAAAATGAGTGAGGATTTTTAGTGCTCTACTGCCATCCTATGGCTATCAGTGTAACTGTCTACTTTACAATACACAGTGAGATTTCAATCTATAAAAATAATCCCTGATATCTTTCTCAAATTCTTTTTTCCATAAGGGTTTTATCTTCAAGTGCAGTCTGTGATCATCGAAAGGATTCTTGATCCTAGGCCTATCAGTATAAGTAGGCCCTCCAGGTTCTTAAGCAACTAGCAGGTGTGAAGTCAGCAGTTGAGTTCATATGGGTTTCCTTTTTTACTCCCCGTCTAGTTTTTTCCCCCCTAGGAGGGGAAATTCAGTGAGTGTGTTCTTTTGTTCAAACGCTCTAATGCCACATGTTACACTTCCTCAACCCAGATGAACTCTTGACTCATGGAATATTATTGAAAACAGCAGTAGATGCATTAAGTGGACCAGGAGCTTGAGGTTGATGATATACTGCTCGAATTCAGCAAATGGGGGAACATTAGTATCGCAAATTGAGGGATGGAAGTTGCAGGTTGGCCTGTTTAGATTCAAGGTGCTGCACCGTAATGTCACATGGAGTTATTATGGGTCATGGGAACCAGGCGAAGGGAGAGCGTGGTGTTTATGTGACAGGGCTTCCTATTTGAGCGTGCCCTGCTCTCTGGAACCTTAATGGCTTCCCTTTTCCCAGGCTGAGCTGATAAGGCTGTGGGTTAGGGCTCACAGTGCACTTCATAAGAAGAAATATACCAATCTTTACACATACAAATCACACGCATTAAGTAGATTTAAGATCGCTGGGTTAAAGGTTATGTTTAAAGTATGTTTACATGGCTCAGAGGAATTCCACATTAATTAAAGAGATTGTTCGCAAAAATGAAAATCTGACATTATTCAAACATGTTCCAATGTCAATCAACCTTAATTTTATGAAGCTACGTTAATACTTCTGTGCGCAAAGAAAGCAAAAATAACGGCTTTATGGAACAATTTCTTCTCCTCCGTGTCAGTCTTCGATGGCGTTCACAACACTACCACGACAGATGCATGTGATGCTGCTGACACAGGAGCATCGTGGTACTCTCGTGAACAGGTGTTCAAAGACTGGCATGGAACTGAAATAATTGTTGAATAAAGTTGTTATTTTTGTTTTCTTTGCGCACAAAAAGTATTCTCATACTGATGTCACATGGACTATTTTAACAATGTCCTTACTACCTTTTTGGGTTTTGAACGTGTCAGATGCGTTGTTGACTATGCAGGGTCAGAAAGCTCTGGGATTTCATCAAAAGTATCTTGTGTTCTGAAGATGAACGAAGGTCTAAAACTAAGTATACTTCACTTTTACGCGTACACAAGGGTCAGTGACAGTGTGAAGGTGGCAACACTGTCCCAGGCTGTTGTTTCACAGTAGAAAATGAAACTAAAGAGACGGACCAACAACAACAAAATAGCAGAGACTGCAAAAACAACAGACACTCACTTTGACAAGCGCTTGTGAACAAGAAGGTACAACCCAGCTTTGGTTTAAAAGTATTCAAAAATATTTGTTATCGGTCATAACACATGTGTAAAAATAAACCAGACACTGGACATCACTGTAAAAAAAATCTGTTGAGTCAACTTAAAATAATTAGTTACCTGGCTGCCTTAAAATTTTAAGCTCAGTCAACTCAAAAAAGTTTAGTCAACTTGAAATGTTAAGTTGTACCAAGTGACAACTTAGATACTTAAGTCGATTCAAACTAAAATTTTAAGGCAGCTGGGTAACTTACCCAGATTTTAAGTTTAACAAACCAAATTTTTTGTTAAGTCACCTCAAATATCTAAGTTGTCACATAGTACAACTTAAAGTCCACTTCCAGAACAAAAATGTACATATAATGTACTCACCCCCTTGTCATCCAAGATGTTCGCAAAGAAATCGTGTTTTTAGAGGAAATTCCAGGATTTCGACTGCTATGGTGCCCTGAGTTTGAACTTCCAAAATGCAGTTTAAATGTAGTTTCAAACAATCCCAAATGTGGTTTTAAACGATCCCAGCTGAGGAAGAAGGGTCTTATCTAGCGAAACAATCAGTTATTTTCATCAATAAAATACAACTTAAATAGTTTTTAATCAAACGCTCATCTTGTCTTGCTCTGCCTGAACTTTGTTTTTTTCCGGTTCATGACAGTTAGGGTATGTCGAAAAACTCCTATGTCATGTTCTCCCTTAACTTCAAAATCGCCCTATATCGCTGTTTTACCTTTTTTGTTAGGAGGGTTAGATCTTGACGATTTTGAAGTTGACGGAGAACATGAGATGGGAGTTTTTCGACATACCCTAACTGTCATGAATCTGAAAAGAACAGAGCTCAGCAGAGTAAAACAAGACAAGCATTTGACATTAAAAAGTATATTAATTGTATTATTTTTATGAAAATAACCAATCATTTCACTAGACAAGACCCTTCTTCCTCGGCTGGGTTTACAACCGCATTTGGGATCGTTTGAAGCTTCATTTAAACCGCATTTTGGAAGTTCAAAATCGTGGCACCATATCAGTCCATTATATGGAGAAAAATCCTGAAATCTTTTCCTGAAAAAACATAATTTTTTAACTACTGAAGAAAGAAAGACATGAACATCTTGGATGACAAGGGTGTGAGTACATTATCTATACATTTTTGTTCTGGAAGTGGACTTCTCCTTTAACATTTCAAGTTGATTAAACTTATTCGAGTTGACTTAACTTGAAATTTTAAGGCAGCATGGTAACAAATTATTTTAAGCTGACTCAACAAATTGTGTGTGTGTTTTTGTTTTTTATTTTTTACAGTGATGGATGAAGCTTTACATGAGCGCATACATGTGTCGACCTTTAGAAGCCTTATGCACAGAAAAATTTCACTTGGTGCTGGTGTGACCATAAACTAAAATCAAAACAGAATATAAAAAGGCATATATATAACTACAGTATACGCTAAAACATGGTACACACTTTCACACCATCTATTTTGATCTCAACTGCACATAGAGCACAAACATTACAAACACCAATGGTCCACTAAGGGAACGCACACACACACACACACACACACACACAAAAGACCAAAAACTATTCATTTTGTGGCTCAATAATCCGTTCGTAGCTTTTCTCTGGTTACCAGGTCACTGGAAGTGAAGTTCATCTGTGAATAATGGCTTAGAAGACTTAAAATACATAGCATCAGACTGTACAAGCCATATGGACTAGTGCTTTTACAGTATTGTTATTTTCAGAGCTTGACATCCAGTGCAAAACAGCTTTGCAAAGAATCTTCAAAAATGTTCTTTTGCATTCCTCTCACAGTAAATGACAATTTTAACATTTGAGTGAACCATCCCTTTAAGGCATCATAAAAAATCTATAATATTATGCACATAATGATTTACTTAGTATATTAATAATTTATAGCCATTCCACATTTTGAGCTTCATGCATATGCAGAATGTGTGTTAATATATGGAACGCTTTTACATTTATTTTGCTATCTGACACGTTCTTGCTGAGGTTTGCACAACTGATGAATATGAAGCAGAATGCTGAAGACAGCCTAAACATTTTTCAAAAGTTTTTTTTTTTTTTTTTTTTTTAGTAGAGATATTGCTTAAAATACTCATCATGAACAGCTTAAAAGCATAAAAAAATGATCATTTTACTCATATTGGATGACTTTGAGATAATTAAATGTTTTGCTCCACCAGGTGGTGCTCAGTCTCCGTCTGCTTGTTTTGTGTGCATTTCAATTTACATAATGTGACCCACCAGGGGGGAAAAACTGTTTCCATTCACATAAAATGTAATTTCAGAAATATATAAAATAACTCTGAATAGCGAGCACGATGCAAATCACATTATCTAAACTGCTTGACTGATGTTCATGTTAACATTGGCTATTTAAAGACTCATCTCAGTGCCTTATTGTACGTATTCCGCACCGATACAATGATCTATTAAGATTTAAGTACATACAATCCAGGAAGGAAATCTCACTTTATGCTTTTAGTCTAATTGAATTCTCTCCCAGGAATTCAGTCCATTTAAGTGAGCAATCCTAAATTCAATAGCCGAGGAAAGAAAGAAGGCTTCTGGGTAATTTCCCCAGTGGATGGGCAACCGAAGGTCAAGCCCTTTGCTGCTTTTTATTAAAAGTACTTTGTCTCTCTGCAGTGTGTAAAAGTATCACAAACAAACGAACAGAAAAATCAGTTTTCCAAGATAATGATCACAATTTCAAATGTTCTGTCATATATTCTCCAGAACGGCAAGGTGATTGTGAAGCCACTGTAGTGTGAAACCGCTTCGGTAAATCACTCGCTGTGAGATTCTGCCACTGCTTCCTCAAAAAGGAAATTCTTCAAAAAGTAAGAGATATCCTGCTACTCTCTGAGGAGTTCAGACGAATTTCATATCAGTTCCGTAGAGAAAATTGTAAAAGATGTCTAGTTTTACTAGCTTTCTAAACTTCTTACTTGAACAGGCCAAACAATACAGCCAAAAAAATGGCACTCCGAACAGATCCAAAAATGCAGACTGCTCTTATTGTGGTTTTATTTCCCTGCCGACAGTTTACCTGCAGGGTTTCATCCAAAGCCAAATCATCAGCATAAATGACATGCTGCTACGCAGGCATCTGTTAATGAAATGGTGATGTGTACAACTATCCACATCAATTAGATGCTAATTAAGAAGTTAATAGATGGACAGTGACAGACTAATCTCTGCAAAGTGATATAAACTCATTTTTTTCAACTGTATTTATATCTCTCGCCCCACCGTCCTCCGATGGATCTGATACTGCCGTCCTCATCAGCTGTGACAATGCTGCTGATTCTGAACCTGATGATTGCCTAATCACAAAATGTGTAATTGTAATCACAGGACTTCGTATATAGGAAAATGATAGGTAAATAAATATATGGAATCTATCATTGATATAATTTTTCATTCAGCCATGATTGAAGCCATTTAACTGAAGAATAAAAAACAGTAAGCTCACATCATTGTCTGTTTCCTCGGTAATGACAAAAATGCTATTCAGCCGCCTTGAATTTCAGTGTAGTTGTGGTCATTATCGAGAATGCAATGTTAACTAACTTAAAAAGGTTAGCCAGTGCAGGGTTTGCTAATTGATGCAGAAGTTTTTAATGAGGAGCATTGAGAAATGGACAGTAAATGTCAGGTGTAAGTGCTCCACCCCTTGCAAGGGGAAATGTCAAGGATCTGTCGCAGGAAGGGAGCGCGGGTACGCCAGCACCGTCACGGCAACCCACTCGTGGGTTAATTTACTACTGGATAATTGCTGTAGCCTTCTAGTTAACACTGTTTTTTTTTTTCACTGTGAATATTATTACAAAGGTCAACCTTACTGGTGAAATAACTAGCACAATACATGCCTAGTGAAGAAGAGTTTAAAGAAAGGGGACTGATTATGTATGCAAAACATTTTTTACTTTAGAAAGACTCAAAGAGTGGCCTGTTTGTCTACATGAAACACATTGTTCCATATTCAAACACACGTGACGAAGAATGACACAAAAAGTATTCTCATAGCTTACTACCTTTCTAGGCCTTGAACGTGGTAGTTGTGTTGCTGTCCATGCAGGGTCAGAAAGCTCATGAATTTCATCAAAAATATTAGGGCTATCACTTAAGAATATTTAGGTAATCAAGAAATCTTTCGATTATTCTGACAATTAATCGAGTAATTGGATAATTATAATTAATTTTTTTTGTAGTAATAAAAATAGACCTAAGCGAACAATAGCCTTTAAAATGAATTAAAATACAATAGCAATGAGGCAATAATAATATTACTAAGCATTTTAATAATAGTTCAAATAAAGTTTCAAAAGCAAGCAATCACATGATTTTATTGAACAAAACTGTGAAAACACATAATGTACTGTTTTATAAACAATAGAGCTAATGTACATTACGCATTATAACAAATGCCTGCAGAGAGCGCCAACGGCCTGACGATTGTTTTTAAACTTTACTGCAGGATCTAATCCTTGATTAATGTTGACTCAGCAACATTTAATTAAAATGTCCGTTTAATATTTGATATTTGGCCATTTCTTTATGGTAGAAAAGCTACAGCCACTGTAATATCTTGAATATGTGGACATTAAAACGTGTAAACTCAGAGTTAGGGTGTAAACTTTTATTTTGAAATCGCAATGAACAGTTAGCATTATTGAGAAAGAATCTGATGTATTCTCCTGCGTTTGTGTAGGTTTATAAATGATTTACCTTACAAATCTGATGAAATAGCGCACGTTGCCTTCCCAGATGAACGTTATAATAAAGCCAAACTCACAACAACATGCATTTACTGTGAACTGAGCCACTCTAAGATGCACGTACGTAACATGTAAATATTTAAAGCGCATATATTAAACCTGCATAATATTTATTTATTTGATTGCATCATAGCGTTCGTGAATTCTTAATAGCATTATGCTTTATTATGATTTTTAAATGGGTTTAATATGTGAAATGTGCCACTTCCGGTATTTTGCAGAATACGGGACTCGGGCAAAATGCAATGGAGGATTTAAAAAAAAAAATCGAATACTCCAATAGAATCGAGGAATCGTTGCAGCCCTAAAAAATTATATAATTTGTGTTACGAAGATGGACCAATATCTTACAGGTTTGGAATAACATGAGCCTATAAACAAAATATTTTAAAATATATATATATATATATATATATATATATATATATATATATATATATATATATTATAGTAAACATGCAAATTTACATGCTGTAAATTACTGAAATTGCTGTTCTTTTGAATTTTCTATTCATCAAAGAATCCTAAAAATGTATCATGTATTTGTAAAAAATGTTTCTTGAGCACCAAACAAGTATATTAGAATAATTTCTGAAGGATCATGTGATCAGTAATGGCTGCTGAAAATTCAACTTTGTCATCACAGGAATAAATAAAATTTCCTAATATATTAAAACTGAAAAGAGTTATTTAGTACATTTAATCAACACCATTGGAAAACAGACTTCTTTAAAAAACACACAAACAAACAACTACTACATTTTCATAGTTCATTTCTTTTTAAATTTGAGCATATTTGAGCTAAACCCATCTATCAAAGTACAAAGCATAGTCTGAGATTTCAATCATACCTCCATTTTCACAAAATGTATCAGTACTTTGTTTTGCCATTGCATATACTACAATACATTTGAGAAAGTAGAATAACTAATATTCGCCATAAGACACATTATACAGATAATTTTCAAACAGACTGTAAATGGTTTTGCATCGGCAGTGCCTTTAACGTCCAAATGAGGGCAGTGAGATTCAGTAATTGTTCTTTGTACTAGTGGCTGCTTTGTCCTCTTGTCAAAAAAGTTTAATTCCTCAGCTTCAACTGTGAGAGAAACCAAAAGTCGACTGAATTTACAAAGATGTTCAATGGTTGTTCCACCCCTTATTATAAAGACATGATGGTTCATAAAGTGAATCAATTAACTTAATTACGCAGTTTGAAGAAATAAGGCTATATAAAGAATGCAGACAAACATGTGTCCGTGTTTTTTTTCTTACATCAATCATAAGAGACACTTTAAGTTTCTTGTAGCGCTGAAAGGGAAGAGGTTCCAGTAGCTGCTGCGACCAAATCTGAAATATTTTTTCCTCTCCACCAGAGATCCTGAGCTCATAAATCAAAATGGCTTGTCTATACTGTATTTGAAGGACAAAGAGAATCGGAAAGTGTCCTTTTCATTTCCTCTCTCCTTTGGACATTTATGTAAGCAACATAAATGTATTTATTTGTGCCTCCTGTTTTACTGGCAAGCACAACAAACAGCAAATGAATCATTTTCACCCAGAGCCACAGCTCTGTTCATCGCTTATTCTCTCTTGCAGTGAACCAGGAACATCAGGGCCATTTTGAAGATGGATTGGCACTGTTTTTGAAGAGCTCTCGCAGACATGGAAGTGGATTTACAACAGAGAAGCGGCAGTATGATCTAGGGGGCTTTGATGCCATGTGGAATGTCATATGGTGATTAATAAATTTAAGTGACAGAAATGTCTTCCCTCCCAGAGAAGCAGGGGCTGTCTGCGGGATAAAGTCAGCCAATAAGGCCTGCGAGGTGGAGAACTCGCAGCTCAAAAATAGAAGCATGTCCAACAGAGTTGGTTGCTGGATTTGAGTGCATTTATACCACACTGTAGAATACATTTTTCATGTGCAGGACGCTGGAGAACCACTGCTCAAGTCCCTCATCGCCATCATGATCAACAATATTAGCATCCTGCCACTGTTTTCTCTTTCCTTTGAGGAAAAGAGATGTTTTTTTCCCCCCTTATAGAGCTCTCTATAGGGTGCTAGCAGTCTTATGAACAAAATCTGGGCTGTAAACCAAACCAAAACAAAAAAGGGTAGAGGTTTAACCCTAGGGTGATGATGAGGAGTTGATTCAAAAATACTGCAGGGTTACTTGGACAAATTAGTCTTAAATTATCACATGGAAACTGTTCCTGGAGTCTGTTAATTAGTGTACTTTTTGTGTATTTTAGTTTTTTTTTTTTTTTCCTATGAAAACTAATTAAAATTTTAATGAGGCATCTTGAGAAATGCTTTCCGGCAAACAATTATAAAATCAACTGATTGTCGATAAACACTATGTATTTTTTATTTAACGCAATTACAACCTTTTAAAAATAATTATTGAATTATATAGTACACAAAAACAAATTAGCATGATGAAAAAGTACAAAAGTTTATAACAATTATACGGGTTACGAGAACATTATACAAGTTAAAAGAGATGAAGGACAAAATTTTTGGATTTTTGAGAAGTCTTTTTTTTGGTCTAGGTATTTTAAGCAACATGTAGGCTCTCTGTGGGTTGGAGGAAAACTCATTTGGCTAATTAGCTTTACGCTTAGCGGTTCTGAGCATATGTGCTTTGACAAACACACATATACACACACACTAAATCTTTTCAAATCTTCCTGTATTTATTTAAATTAGTGTGTATGTGTGCCAAATATGTAGTATGGAGAGAAAGAGAAAGCAAAGACAGAGTAAACAAGAGAAAGAGAGAGAGAAATCAGGCAAGGAAGTCTTAACTTTTCTCAAAAACCTCTTTTAAGTATCATTTGCCTTCTACAGGTGATTGATGTCAGGAAAGAAGTGCTTTGTGCAAGGCCATTTATGTTTAAAAAAGCTTAAGTTGTGCCCTGATAACGGTTTGTTTTTAACAAAGCCACTGCACATTATTTTGTAAGGCTCTTGAACCATCCTCTTTTGAGTGCTTGACTGTTGGAGCGAGCAACAAACAGCAACTTATTTTCAAGGACGACACATTTATTTTTCATAAGTTAAACAAAAGTACTCAATTTGCCTCCTGATAGTCATTACGTAAAACTCACAAATTCGTGCATAACACATTTTGAAAATACTAATAAATGTCATCTTTAGGTACAGAACCAGAGAAAAATCAAAGATAAAATGCCATCCGAGACCTTGAGTTAATGCTCAGAGTTTAGCCTTCAAGTGTAGCTTTCTGCACATTATATCTTCAAAAAGTACATCATGAATGTCACACACTGAAATTAATTTCCTTTTTTTTTTTTTTTTATATTATAGAAACAAAACAAAAAAAAAACAATGTGAAAACTATGATACACTGGCAGATTTTGACTTACTTAATTGTTTGACAGTCCATTTGCATCAATAATCTTCACCAAACATTTCCTGCAACTGTGGGTTGGGTGTTGGGTGAGTTGGGTGAATTTTGCATCATTCATTTTTATAAAACTTCTGTTGGAGTTCAGGCTCAAGTATTCTGGGATGTCTGCTGTCATGCCAAAGTTGAGGTCAGGACTCTAACTGAACCACTGCACAAGTCATTCTGTTGTTGATTTACTCTTGTGCTTTGGGTTACTGTCCTGTAAAAACCAATCCATGCTTTTTCACCCTAGTATGAAATATGTTTTAAGAGAGAAATGTGCGCTCTGTTAAAGGAGAAGTTCATTTCTAGAAAAAAATAAAATAAAATTACAGATAATTTACTTTTGAAGCTGCATTTAAACTGCATTTTGGAAGTTTAAACTTGCGGGAAACATAGAACTCCACTGTATGGAGAACATTCCTGAAAAGTTTTCCTTAAGAAACATAATTTCTTTATGACTGAAGAAAGAAAGACATGAACATCTTGGATGACAAGGGGGTGAGAAAAATATCTGTAAATTTTTGTTCTGGAAGTGAACTTCTCCTTTAAATTTATTCTTAAGCTAGGGTGACCATAAGTGCTCTTTTTTTCCTGGACACATCCTGGCTAGGATTTCTATGTTGCTTAAAATTTCCATGGTTTTTCCACCTTCTCACGTGCCACAATTGGTTGATTATGTAGTGCCTGCATGTTATTTTCGATCATTACATTCAGCAATTATGAAAACAGGAAAACAAAGCCAAAACCTGGATATTTTAGGCAATATAGAAATCCTGGCCAGGATGGAAAAATAGCATGTATGGTCACCTTATTTTAAAGAATTGTAACAGTTTTTAAAAATGTTACAACATAAACACTGCAATCATGAATGTTTGTAACACTAACTTTGGATGATACATGTTTAAATGTTATATGTTAAATGAAATACTTTCCACCTATTTTCTGTAAAAGTCTGTATACCTGAATGAAGGCATCAGAACAATAAAAAAATCTCAACCTATAGGCTTCGGATAAAAATATGACAGAAACCCACACACTACAGGTAACCATTTTTAACGGTTTTAATGGTTAAAAGTTGACGGTTTGTACTAGTTGTAATGGTATTTGTAGTAGAAACTATTCGAATTTTTGTGATGGTTTCTATTGTTTTTCTGTTGTTGTTTGTTGGTTTGTTTTGTTTTTGCAGTCTTAAAGGAGAAGTCCACTTCCAAAACAAAGATTCACATATAATGTTCTCACCCCCTTGTCATCCAACATGTTCATGTCTTTCTTTCTTCAGTCATAAAGAAATTATGTTTTTTGAGGAAAACATTTTAGCATTTTTCTCCATATACTGGATTGATGTGGTGATTTTGAACTTCCAAAATGCAGTTTAAATGCGGCTTCAACCGATCCCAAATGCAGTTGTAAAGGAAGAAGGAAGGAGGAAGAAGGGTCTTATCTAGCAAAGTGATGGGTTATTTTCATTTAAAAAATACAATTTAAATACTTTTTTAATCTCAAACGCTCATCTTGTCTTACTCTCCCTGAACTCTGTGTATTCTGGTTCAAGACAGTTAGGGTATGTTGAAAAACTCCAATCGTATTTTCTCCCTCAACTTCAAAAATCATTTCAAAATCATCCTTCATCGCTGCAGAAGTACCAACCCAGTCTTTGCAAAGTGAACATGCAAAGAAGATCAAACACCCTTAACAAAAAAGGTAAAACAGCGATATAGGATAATTTTGAAGTTGAGGGAGAAAATACAGTCTGAGTTTTTCGACATACTGTCATGAACTGGAAAGAAAAAAAAACAGTCCAGGCAGACTAAGACGACCATTTGACATTAAAAAGTATATAAATTGTATTATTTTTATGAAAATAACCAATCGTTTCGCTAGATAAGACCCTTCTTTCTTGGCTGGGATCGTTTACAAATGCATTTGGGATAATTTGAAGCCTCATTTAAACTGCATTTTGGAAGTTAAAAATCGGGGTGCCATATCAGTCCATTATATGGAGAAAAATGTTGAAATGTTTTCCTCAAAAAACAATTTCGTTACAACTGAAGAAAGAAAGACATGAACATCTTGGATGACAAGGGATTGAGTACATTATATGTGAATCTTTGTTTTGGAAGTGGACTTCCCCTTTAAAATAATGAAGTCACTACTATTGCCACCTATGGTGTATTGATGTAACCCTCAGAAAGAGTTACTGAAAAATCCCTAGCACTGATGCACAGTTAGACTGACAGTCTGTTTGGAGTGATACAGGCAGCACTCTTGGAACTACAACTGCCCGAGTCATTGAATCATTCATTTAAATAATTAATTGAACATTTTTGCATAGACTGCAGCAATTAATATGTTGTCATCTTCTAGTAAATTACAAGTTATTTTGCTTAGTTCAGAATCATGAAAAAAAAAACTGGTTCTCAATTTATCCGTAATTGTGCAGCTCTACTTGGAACGCCAATTAAATTAGAGGAACAGAACAAACTGTTAAATATTAAAAAAAATAAATAAATAAATCACACTGGAGTCCTCAGGCTGGAAATTCAACATGGTTTGACCTCTCATCTCATAGTTCTCTTTGGATGTTTTTTTTTTTTTGGCATCTCCCTTTGAATGGACACTTTGGACATGGCCTTGTCAACCCCCAGGCAGTTACATGTTATGTCGGCATTTCTAAAGACACCAGCTCTATTGTGTCAGCTTTAATAAGCTGCCTCATCACATACAGTATATGCAAGGTTTCTTTGAGGCTTTGCTGGCTAATTTCCCAGGGGCTGAAATGAAATCTTCCACTTGGAACTCTGAGAAGAGGAGTCACAGACATGTCTGGATGCTATATTTTATACACTATTTGATTTGATCATTTAGAAGGTCAAGTAGATATTCAGGTGAATAATACTTTCTAAATGAATATCTGAAGAGTCACAGGGCTTGATTCAAACCTTCAAAAAGCATCACGTCCCACTTAACAAAGCTCCAGCTGGCTCCCTTTCACACACGGCAACCAGCAACTCCAGATGGAGCTCGCTATTTAGAAGATCCCGAGGTCTCCAAAGCCTGGTGGAGAGGAATAACACGAGGCCCGAATGCCTAAGAGACCTTCCATACAGGCCTTCCGTCATCACGCAGACAGCAGGGGGGAACGGGAACGGTTGTCTGACCTTTCATAGCACGTATTCTATTAAGGATGCAGTCTGAGTCACAGCCAATCGAGTCTCTGAAAAACAACGGAGTCTCATATTGGAACAGAATGATGTGTTCCCTTGGTTTCATGCTTGATATTACAGGAAGCTGCACTGCGCACCGATATATTTCTTTGAAACGCCGAAGATGAAATAGGCAACATAATATCAGGGCATTTACTGCAGAGAAACACAACAACGGTGAACAAATAGGACTCACAATTACCATACTTGACTATCACAGCGGGGCGCTCGACCCAGACCTCCCGCGGCGAAATAACTGTGGTATCTAACCATAACCGATGCCCTGCATGTGATGAATCAATAATCCATTAAAATATAATATCTCTGTGTAATTGGATTTGGGAGCTTATGTTTTTGCAAAATGTTCTCAGGCTCAAATGTAAATAGGGTCCTGCTACATCCAAAACCTTTTGTCTAAATGTAGATGCTGAGAAACATCGTACGGAGAAATGAAAACAGAAACCCTCGGGGATGCTTTCAGCTTGTCTTATGAGGATGTATCAGCAGTGGGCAGAGTCTGGTTTATAAAATCATAGGGGGTAGTGATATCAGCTCCCCTGTTCGCCTCACTATTGTACAGGGGTAAACTTTTGTATTATTACCATATAGATTGGCTGTCTGTCTGTGTCATTTCCATTTTGATGGAGGCTGAGCAGGGATGAAATTATGGAGTGTAATATACCATTTCATGATGGGTAGGTGGAGCAAGTGTGGAACAAGGGGGCTTTGGGTGCGGTGGTTCATATTTCTGGCAAGAAAGTAAAGTCAGAATATCTAGCAACTCCACTGAGGAACCTCAAACAACAATATCGGCACTCATGGCTGCTGTTTTAGAGGCCTAGAACATAATAAGTGAAGTGCGCATAACAACTATTGTAGTTTAAATGATTCCAAGAAATTACATTTTAGCGTTGTTTATCAATGGACATTTCATTTTTAACTTAATAGTTATATTATACAATCATCAAATCATCAATCATTTTTCTGTCAAATTAATTGTAGTGTAAAGGTGCTTATCAGATTTAAAATGAAGTTCATAGCATCAAATCTTATTAATATTTTTATATAAATTGAATATTTTCATATCATGGAAAAAAAAAAAAAATAGCCAACATTAAATTTGTATCTTATTTTGTCTAAATTAAGCAAAAATATAACACTAAAATGAACCACTTTAAATGCTTCTAGTGAATTTAGGCATCACATAATATTGCTAATAATAATAATAATAATAATAAATAAATAAATTATATATATATATATATATATATATATATATATATATATATATATATATATATATATATATATATATATATATATATGCATCAGACGAATTTAGAGGCTTTTGCATCTATTAATATATATATTAATATTATGAGCCTTGTTAATTAGCATTTGTTTATTTATTTATTTATTTTTTTACAAAGTAAGTACTTTTATTCAGAAAGGACACATCAAATGCATCAAAGGTGACAGTAAAAGACATTTATTTATAATATTACAAAAGATTTAGGTTTTAAAATTCTCTTATTTTCATTAAATGCTACTTTTTTTTAGATGATTTTCTATTCATCAAAGAATCCTGAAATTAAATTTTACGGTCATTTGTCAATAGACATTTTATTTTTTTACTTAATGTTTATATTATACAATCATCAAATTATAATTTTTTTTTTTTTGTCAAATTAATTTGTAGTTTAAAGGTGCTTATTAGATTTAAAATGAAGATTATAGCATCAAATCTTGTTATATTTTTCATGCATTGATTATTTTCATATTATGTCAATAAGCAAACAAACAAACAAATAAATCCAACATTTCAATTATATCCTATTTTGTCTAAATTAAGCAAAAATATATAACACTAAATATTAAAATTAACCATTTTAAACGCTACTAGTGAATTTAGGCATCAGATCAGAATATTGCAAGATCTTGTGAAATAAATACACATATACATTTTATGTGGATCAAAAAAAGTTAATCAAAGTTGTCCTAAGACAAGAACAGGTATTCTTTTAGGTTTTAGGACATTTTTTTTTCTGTCAAAGTAATTTGTATTTTAAAGTGCTTATCAGATTAAAAAAAAATATATATATATGCATTGATTATTTTCATATTATGGAAATAAATAAATAAATCCAACATTAAAATTCCATCCTGTTCTGTCTAAATTAAGTAAAAATATAACACTAAATGCTAAAATCAACCATTTTAAATGCTATAGTGAATGTAGGCATCACATCTAAATATTGCAATATACTGAAATTAATAAATAAATATTTGTAATTATTATGAGCCATGTTAATTAGTCAATAGTTTTTTTTTTTTTTATGAGTGTTTTTATTCAGAAATGACACATTAAATTCATCAAAAGTCACAGTAAAAGACATTTAGATTTAAAATGCTCTTATTTTTATCAAATGCATTTTTTTAGATGATTTTCTATTCATCAAAGAATACTGCAAAATGCATCATGAAAATTTACGTTTGCCAAAGGAATAACTTACATTTTAAAATATATTAACATAGAAAACAGTCATGTAAATTGCAATAATATTTCACAGCATTGCAGTTTTTACTGCATTTTTATTCAAATAAATGCAGCCTTGGATGGCAAGCATAAGGCTTTAGGCAAACATTTGGAAAATAAAAACTCACAAGTGTCCATGTGAAGCATTCATTGTTTTGGTGTCTCATGCTTTTTTTCTTTTAAATACCGACTGCTGCTTCTCACTTAATGGATATAAAGCCAGAGAATGAAAACATTGGCCAGCAACAATAAACGCTGGCATGCGGGTGTTAGTTTTAAGACTTCAGGGAGTTCAATGATTAACTATTTTCTCTCATCAGGGCAAATGGATCAAATTGTTCAGTTCACTGACAGTTATTGCTTGCACTTGCTCACTCTTCTCAGATCCTGTTTTGCTAAACCCATTAGGAATAATTGGCCATAGCTCTTACAGACGGCTCTAATAAGCCTGTTTTTTTCTAGACTCAGAGTACTTTTGCTTACATTTACAGAGACACAGAGGCTATACTAAAGGCTATACGAAATTAATTTGGGCTTTCTTTTTTTTACAAAAAAGTAAAACTTTCTGACTGAAACCACAAAAGCTCTACGGCTCATTGAATTCACATACCCTTCAAATTGGCATGCACACAGGGCTCTTACTGCAAGGTACAGCAAGGCCATTGTGTCCAGGGACACTCCGCTCTGACTTCAGGCTTTTGCAGCTCTACAGTAATCTGCAGGATTATACAAGCAAGAGCTGAAGGCTTCAATCTATAGCATTTTCCATCAGGAAAACCCAAAGCATTTCTGTAAAAAAAAAAAAAAAAACCCTCTTGGTGAACAGAACCAGAGCAAGAGGGGAACTGACTGTATGCTGAGCTTTTGACTTTTTTTCTTAGGATCCTGAAGGTTGACAGGGGAAATACCATTTAGAAGATGATAAACATATTTATCATATTTAAACATATTTTTAGTGCATTTTCCATTGCTATTCAGTCTATTTATCAACTGGAAAGGCTTAATGGCTGTAAAAAGCATTTGCACAACACACCAAGTTGATTTGTGACCTCAAAGGGCCGGACGGTAACCTTGCTGAAGTCCATCACCAGAGGAATTCGAGCTGGTGATGATGGGAAGCAAACAAAACCACAACGCCTCTGAGGGCAACCTTCAGAATGAGCAGTGAGTAGCTGAATGGCCTTTAACTTTATGAACTCCATCTGGTTTGACAGCTGTTCATTTTATTTACTCATGCTGATCATAAATTTTAAACATGACCACCAAACATGTGGTGTTTCATCTTTGACATCCAATGATGCACTCAGCATGATGTAACAGCACTGGCTTTTCAATTTGAATCACTTCAGTTGTCTATGTTTGTGTGTCCCAGACACCAGTCTGTGCGTTAGTAGTGGGCGATTTCTGCAGGTTGCAACATTATGCCAGTAGGTGGCGACAAGTGACTTTGAGTCACTGAATTATTTATTCAAGCGATACATTCAAAATGCTGGTTGCTTTAGGAAAAGAAGTATTATCTCAACCAATTTGCTTGAAAAACACCTAATTATTGAAGAGCAAAGCACCATTGCCTTGTGTTGCAGCAGTTCTATTCTTGCTTGCTTGGTTAGTATTGGTGAAGCAAAAACAGACAGTAACCCTCAATATCGTGTCTAGAATGTAAGTTACTTAGTATTAACTCCTTGTTTATTAAGCTGTTGTATGAAAGCAATAATATACAATGGTGCCGTGTGAGCAACGAGCCCTGCTGCTAGTTCTAAAACGATGTGAGATGACAAATATATTAGGTGTTGGGGAAAGTTACTTTTAAAAGTAATGCATTACAATATTGCATCACTCCATAAAAAGTAACTACAGTTGGGGTGAAAAGTTTACATACATCTTGCAGAATCAGCAAAATGTTAATTTTACCAAAATAAAAGGCATCATACAAAATGCATGTTATTTTTTATTTAGTACTAACCTGAATAAGATATTTCACAGAAAAGACGTGCACATATAGTCCGCAAGAGAAAACAATAGTTGCATTTTTTAAAAATGAAACCATTCAAAATTTTATACACAAAAAAAATAGACAAAAATGCATAAAAACCAAAGAATTTGTGCGACCTGAAGGATTTTTCTGAAGAACAGTGGGCAGTTTAACTGTTCAGGATAAACAAGGGACTCATGAACTATCACTAAACAAAAACAAAAAACAGCCGTAGATCATTCAAGTAGCAACACAGTAAGAATGAAGTGTATGTAAAGTTTTGAATGGGGTCATCAACAAATTCAACTATTATTTTCTCTTGTGGACTATATGTAAACGTCTTTTATGTGAAATATCTTATTCAGGTAAGTACTAAACAAAAAACAACATGCATTTTTATGATCCCTTTTATTTTGCTAAAATAATTAACATTTTGCAGATTCTGCAAGGTGTATGTAAACTTATGACCTCAACTGTAATTGCATTACCACTTTTTGTGAAAAAGTAAGGCATTATGTCACTTTTTTTTTACCTGAACTGGGTGTTCTTATTAACATTTAATAACAAAAACCCCAAAAGTTGATGGCACCAATAGCCTCATGGTTAATGTCAACATACAGTGCAACTGTCCTATCTATATATATATATATATAAAAAAGTTACACTATTCGCAACTGAAGGCCCTTTCACAGAAAAAAATTACATTTATGAGCCTCAGCCGAATGTAGTGTCTCTGCAACTCACTCCAAATTTTCCTCAATATTGGGACATGAGAGGTGCCATTAAATAAATGGGAAAACAACGTAACTTGCATTACTTATTTAAAAATGTAACTCAGGTATTTTCTCTAAATTTAAAAGTAATGTGTTTACATGTGTGTACACACATGTAAACACATTACTTTTATATATATATATATATATATATATGTATATACATATATTAAAATTAATTTATGACATATTTCAATGGATTTGGATGCGATTAATCACAATTAATTGATTTGACAGCACTATTTTAAATGTGTCCTCATAATTCTAAATCAAAAACATTCAAATTAAACTGGCAATTCTTAATTTTAATGGAATATTGCAGTGTTTATTAAAATTATTTGTCCGTGCACGTTTATTATTATTATTATTATTATTATTATTATTATTATTATTATTATTTTATTTCTGCTGTCAAATCGATAAATTGCGATTAATCGAATGTGAGCATTTACCCATTCAACTCAGTTACGATGATGAACTGAAGTCAGGTCGAGACCCCGATGAGGACGACGAGCATGCAGATGAGCTTTCCTGAGACGGTTTCTGACAGTTCGTGCAGAAATTCTTTGGTTATGCAAACTGAATGTTGCAGCAGCTGTCCAGGTGGCTGGTCTCAGACGATCTTGGAGGTGAAGATGCTGGATGTGGAGGTCCTGGGCTGCTGTGGTTACACTTGGTCTGCGTTTATGAGGCCGGTTGGATGTACTGCCAAATTCTCTGAAACGCCTTTGGAGACGGCTTATGGTAGAGAAATGAACATTCAATTCACGGGCAACAGCTCTGGTGGACATTCCTGCAGTCAGCATGCCAACTGCACGATGGATTATCTCAGCAAAGGAGAAGTGCTCACTAACACGGATTTAGACAGATTTGTGAACAATATTTGAGAGAAATAGGCCTTTTGTGTACACAGAAAAAGTCTTAGATCTTTGAGTTCAGCTCATGAAAAATGGGGGCAAAAACAAAAGTGTTGCGTTTATAATAGTGGTCAGTGTATATATTCAAATGTATTTATGACATATACCAATGGATTTGGATGCGATTAATCACAATTAATTGATTTGACAGCACTATTTTAAATGTGTCCTCATAATTCGAAATCAAAAACATTCAAATCAACATGAAATAAAACTTATTATTTTTTATGGAATATTGCCGTTTTTATTATAAATGATTTATCTGTACTCATTTTTTTTTTATTCATGTGCCTTCATAATCTTTAATCAAGCTGATTTCCCTCCACCTCACAACCACATATTTTCTCTGATGCAAGGACAATAATCACTCCCCTCCAGCAACCTGTCACTCAGATGAGACCAAAGCAATTAGCAAATGTCAACAATCCAATCTAATCAAAGTCCCACCATACATTTTTTCACATTTGATAAACTGTTTTACTGGCATATACCTTACAATAGAGAAGACAGACAGCGATTTTTTGCCTGTTTGTCATAATTTTTCAAATACATTGTGTGCATAATGTGCATACATTTACATAGAATATTTGATAATTTATGAAGAACTTAATGACATCTTTTATCAATAAATAAATACAATTAAGGCTACAGTTGTCTTCCGTCAAGTGTGTTCACCTGCATTGCTCCTAAGCACTGGAAGCATCTCAAGAGGTTTGCAAGGGATCAGTACACAATCCCTTTACTTGAGATGATTACAGAGGCAGGTAATAAAGCCCAGCCATTAGAGAGGATGCTCTGTTTACTCTGTGCAAATCAATTACCCACCATTTATTTGCTGCCAGGATTGCTGTGTAAATCCCTTCGCAAGTTACACAAAGAATTGTCACCCCCGTGTTCGGTTAGGCACACCTATGGGTTGCTTGCTTAGTGTCATCGCTCTCTTTACCTTCCCATTCTGTTGATTGGAGGCTGGTGAACAAATGATATCGCTTGCAAACTGTCGTTTGCAATTCATCACAAAATTGAGGTCTGTCGGCTCATTCGTTGAATGTATTTTTGAAACACAAGGTGAGAGAGCTTGTTGTGCAGGTGATGCCTAACCTGAATGTGTCAGATTGCACATCTGTTCTTACTAATTAGAACCTGAAGTTATGAATACATGCCTATTTACAACACTGTAGCCTGCCTTTCACAACAGACCTTGAATTTCTCTTATCTTGGTATGTAAATGCATCGCCTGAGGATGATTCTATAGGCAAAGCTCTTTAGATGTGTTGAAAAAGGACCATCTACACAGCAACTTGTGGGGAAATGTGCATTTATAAGAGGCTGAATTCACATAAAGAATGTTTTTTCCACATTTATAGCAGCTGTACTGTAATCTGCACAATTCCATTCATCATTTGGATGATGAATTGATCAATTTGTCTGCAGTATTGCTGATTCAGATGCTGCAGTTTATGGTACATGATCTAGAAGTTGATTTATAAGTTAAATGACAAGAATCTAATGTACTATATTTATTTGCAGATGTTGCACACTTGAAATTAATCACGACACAGCAACTGGGACTTTTTATGAAACTGTTAACAAAGACCTTGGCTCTTTATAATGTGTGTTTGAAGTGCATGATTTTTTTTTCCCAGCAGTAGTATTGAACTACTGAGAACTATTTCTGCAGTCTGCATTGTTGATAAACAGCATTTAAAATAAAAATTAATTCTAGCGTGTTTAAAAATGATATATAATAAATGACTCATTTTACTGAAAATCACATAAAACTTGCCTAAGTTAGCTACAGTAACTAAATGTAAAGCTTAACGAAAAGTCAACTGATCGAAAATGATATATTATAAATAATTGATTAATAAATATTAATTCAATATATAAAAAAAATCATAATTTTAAATACTAATAAAATAAATGATCTAATATTTTAAGTAGGAAAATATAAATAGAAAAAAAATTGAATAATGTTGATTTAAAATAAAATAATAATAATGTGTTAATGTGTACATTAATTAATATTCATTAAACAATAATATCATAATATTAAATATTAATACTTATCTAACATTTTAGGTAGGAAAATATTAATAGAAAAATATAGAATTATACTATTAATAATATCAATATTTCAAATAGGAAAATAGAAAAATATGGAATTATGTTGATTTAAAATAACATAATAATATATTTATAATAATACATTAATTATTCATGAAACAATAATATCATAATATTAAATATGAATAGTTATCTAATATTTTAGATAGGGAAATATTAATAGAAAATACTGAATTATATTATTAATAATCGATTAATAAATATTAATTCAATAGTATTAATATCAATTTTAAATACTAATAAAATACATTTTCTAATATTGTAAGTAGGAAAATAGAAATATATAAAAATATGAAATTATATTGATTTAAAATCAAATACTACTACTACTACTACTACCACTAATAATGATATATTAATAATAATACATTAATTTGTTAAATAATTACTATTCATTGAACAATAATATCATAATATTAAATATTAATAGTTAAATAATATTTTAGGTAGACAAATGTTATTAGAAAAATATGAAATTATATTATTAATAACATTTGATTAATAAATATTAATTCACTGTTTATAATATTAACTTCAATGTTTATAATATC
This sequence comes from Cirrhinus mrigala, assembly GCA_036247105.1. Taxonomy (NCBI): domain Eukaryota; kingdom Metazoa; phylum Chordata; class Actinopteri; order Cypriniformes; family Cyprinidae; genus Cirrhinus; species Cirrhinus mrigala. The sequence continues at coordinate 19,998,218 of CM070026.1, read as the reverse complement.
AACTGAATACTAATAACAAATTATCTAATACTGTAAGTAGGAAAACAGAAAAATACGGAATTATGTTGATTTAAAATCAAATAATAATAATAATAATAATAATACATGAATTAATTAAATAATTACTATTAATTAAACAATAATATCATTATATTAAATATTAATAGTTATCAAATATTTTAGGTAGACAAATATTAATAGAAAAATATGGAATTACATTATTAATAATAATACTAATATAATCATCTAATATTTTGAGTAAGAATATAGAAATAGAAAAATATGAAATTTTAAAAGTTATTGAAAACAAATATATTAATAATACATTAATATTCATTAAATATAATTTATAATAATAAATTGTAATAGTATTATAATATTAATAATATAATTATAATAATATGATATTAAGGTAGGAAAATATTAATAGAACATACTGAATTATATTATTAATAATAATTTGTTATTAAATATTAAATATTAATAATCTCATAATTTTAAATACTAATAGGGACATAGTTCTAGAAAAATATGGAATTATGTTGAATTAAAACAATGATTATAACAATGCTAATAATATATTAATAATACAAATAATAACAATAATAATAATAATACATTAATTAATATTAATAATATTAAATATTAATAATTAGGATATTATTACTAATATTTTAATATATTACTAATATTTTAGGTAGGAAATCATTTAATAGAAATATATAGAATTATGTTGATTTATAATCATCATCATAATCATCATCAGAATAAAAGTAGATCAATCAATCAATTAATCAATCAATAAATATTAATGTAATAAATGTAATATTTCAAATAGGAAAATATGAAATCATGTATTTGTGTTCTTTGGGCACTATATTTATTTATTTAGATATTTTAAAATTCAAACATTCACTACAGTCTGGTTTGTGCTGTGCTGCTTTCATTCAGTCCCCTCCTCCACTGCGGTTGCCGTAGCAGCAGGTTGCCAGCTAATGCATAATATAGTTGCATACATTACCTTGTAGGTATCACCAGCTCACCTCACATTTAACAAAACACAAACCCGCATACAAGTTTTACCACATACAAGTCACGTCATCACCGCCTCAGCCTGCACCAGAGCAAAACACACACATGGATCTGTTCCTAACAGCGTCTTCCCTCCTCTGTGAGATGCTCAACAGATCTAGATGATGCATAGAGAAGAGGATGAAAAATGATGTCATTGGTAACTGCCTGAGGGAGGTAGAGCTTATCGGATTGAATCAGGAGGAGCAGTGGTTAGTGGCCTCCATTCGAGCGTGGAGTGGAGGAGGCAGATAAAGCGTGACGGCCTCTACTCTTCCAGATTATCTTCACAGTGAGAAGAACTCCTCAACTACCCACTATCACACAGGGAGCCCTTTATCTGCTTTAAGTCATTTATTTTGGAGATCAAATCTAAGCATCTGGCAGTACCAACACCATGTAAGTGTGAGAAGAGTTGAAAGAGACGGAGGAGGGCAGAATTAATGCACGGATGCCGGAAGGTTTTTTTTTTTTTTTTTTTTTTCCTCGCCAGATGCAGTGTCTGGATGAAGTGAGAAAACAAAGATGATACATTTCTTTTAAATACAGACATGGCAACACATGCAAACAGAGTTTTTAAGGTGAATTTTGAGTTGAATTTGTTGTTATTCATCATTCATTTGTATTGCAAATGCTAATCAGTCCTTATGTGCCCCAGATAGCATAAAAGGTCCTCCTACTCTCCTGTCCATCATTCATTATCTGAAACAGATTATAAAGAGGTTCTTGCATGAGGATTTTAACTTACAAGGGCTTTGGACATAAAACTGCTGGTTATAATTAGGAAGTGTTATGAAGAGACAGCACAAAACATTATCCCCTGGTTTCACAGACAAGGCTTAAACCTAGTCCTAGACTAAAGTGTCAGTCAGCTGTTTCAGCTGAAAGAAACTTGCAATGAGTGATCTTAAAATAAATCAGTGCATTTGTTTTATCTCAAGATGCACACCAGTAATGTTCTTTCTAAGGCACGTTTATAAAAATTACTTAAATGTCCTAATTGAACTATGACCTAATCCTGGCTTAGGCTAAGCCCTGTCTATGAAACTGGGCCTATATGTGTTTTTAGTCATTTTATTGACATTTTTTTGTATTTTTGCCATTAAAAAAAAAATTAAAACATTGAAATTGTTTTGTCCTGCTACACTGTTAAAAAAGAGTCAACTTAAAATAATTTGTTACCCTGCAGTCTTAAAATTTTAAGTTCAGTCAACTCAAATAAGTTTAGTCAACTTGAAATGTTAAGTTGTACTAAGTGAAAACTTAGATATTTGAGTTGACTAAACAAAGAATTTGGTATGTTAAACTTAAAAGCTGGACTTGTTACCCAGCTGCCTTAAAATTTTAAGTTGAATGAACTTAAACATCTACGTTGTCACTTAGTACAACTTAACTTTTCAAGTTGACTAAACTTTTTTGAGTTGACTTAACTTAAAATTTTAAGGCAGCTGGGTAACAAATTATTTTAAGTTAATCAACATTTTTTTTTTTTTTTTAACAGTGTACCACCTAGACTTTTTTGTTTCCGTTTACCATTTTTTGTCCATATTATTCAGAAAATCAGACACGCTCCACTCAAAAATGTGATCCATCCTGTCTGATTTGCGATGGAAACACCTGAAACACGTTACACATGTTACACAAACACCTACCACATGTTAACCTAACAGGATACAAGTCCATTAAAACATCAAGAGAACCAGAAAGGTCATGACATTGATGTCCTGTGATGATCTGGTTGTATCAATCAGTCCATGTGATGAGAATCAATTGCGCAGCATCTGACAGGTGACCCTGGACCACAACACCAGTCATAAGGGTCAATTTTTTTTTAATTTAGATTTATATATCACCTGAAAACTGAATTAATAAACTTTCCATTGATGTATGCTTTGTTAGGATATGATAATATTTGTCCAAAATACAGCTATTTGAATATCTAGAATCTGAGGGTGCCAAAAAAAATGAAGATATTGATAAAATCACATTTAAACTTGTCCAAATGAAGTTCTTAGCAATGCATATTACTAATCAAAATTTAAGTTTTGATATATTTCCGGTAGGAAATTTACAACATATCTTTATGGAACGTGATCTTTACTTAATATCCTAATGGTTTTTTGGCATAAAAGAAAAACTGATAATTTTGACCCATACAATGTATTTTTTGCTATTACTACAAATGTACCCCATGCTACCTAAGACTGGTTTTGTGGTTCAGGGTCACATATGTTATTCTGTTGCTTCATTCAACAATACAGAAGTACCTGTTTGCATAATATGCTCACATCATGCATGACCAATCTATTTTGGATGATCCAAACACACACACAAACCCACTAAAGATAAGTGTAAACAGGCTCCAAAATGTTTTGTAAACCAATCACTCTAACATATGTAACCACATCACAATTGTACTACATATTGTACTACAAATGTTTATCCTTATGTCTCTTAGACAGCATAAGAGGTCCTCCTACTCTCCTGTCCATCATTCATCATCTGAAACAAGGGTTCTTATGTACATACTTAACTTACAAGGGCTTTAGATGCAAACTGCTTGCTATGTTTGGCTTTAAAACAAAATAACACTTAAAAAAATGAGGAAAAGTCCATGACTAAAATGACAAGTAGGAACTTAAAACTTTACTTTTACAATGTGATTAAAGGGATAGTTCACTCAAAAATGAAAATTATGTCATTAATTACTCAAACCTGTAAGACCTTTGTTCATCATCAGAACGCAAATTAAGATATTTTTGATGAAATCCGAGAGCTTTCTGACCCTGCTTAGATGGCAATGCAACTGACATGATCATGGTCCAGAAAGGTATTAAGGATGTCATCCATGTGAAAATAAAATAGTCCATCAGTGGTTCAACCGTCTTTTTGTGTGCAAAGAAAACAGAAACTTTATTCAACCATTTCTTCTCTCCCGTGTCAGTTTTCGATGTGTGTTCACGAGTGTATCACGATGCATGAGTGTGGTGCTGCTGATGCGGGAGACAGTGTTCTGATGTATAACGTCCATCTCTCTTTGTTCATCGTCTGTATATTCTGGTTTAAATAAGTAAGGCTGGGCAAAAAATCGCAAGTCATCCTCTCTGTCGAAATCTTTAGACATGTTTAGGAAGCCTGTCTTATGTACAGCGTGCATCTTTGTCTGCTTGTAAACGAGGCACACCATATCCGGGTTCTACGTCAGAACGCATGCGTCAAGGTACTGCCGTGATCGCATGTCGAAAAATGACACCATAGAGGAGAAATTGTTTTCTTTGTGCACAAAAATTATTCTCATAGCTTCATAAAATTAAGGCTGAACCACCGATGTCACATGAGCTATTTTATGTCCTTAATAACTTTCTGGGCCTTGAATGTGGTAGTCTATGTTGTTGTCTATGCAGGGTCAGAAAGATTAATTTGTGTTCTGAGGATGAATGAAGGTCTTATGGATCAGTAATTAAAGTGGATATAACACAATATGTAATCTTGAGTACCTATAGCATAGTACTGCATCCTTCATATCTCCAAAAAGTCTTTAGATTTATCAGATTTATAAAAGAATCCTGGAAGTGCGCTGTGGGTGGAGCTATAGAATCACAAGCACCTCTAACTGCTAATAAAACAGAAATTTGATGCAGTTTCACTTACCACCTGCAGTTCTGAATCATGACTGGGATCTTTTATCATTGGGAACACTCTGTCAGTATCAAACAATGTGCAAATCCAGCATCAAACTGGGTCTTGTTTATAAAACATTTGTCACCGAAATGAATAAACAAACACTTGTGAAAACTCCGTTGCTGCCCCGGAAAAACAAACTGCATCCACTGTTCATGTAACGCTGGGTTCTTCGAAAATCTGAACAAGGTTATCTTTCCCTCACAATCAAAAACACACTTCTTTGGAGACATTGTTCTTGAGCAAGTCCTGTGCACCACAGCTGAACGAAGCACAATGATGGGCGCACTCTTGCTCATGCTCTTGGGCTGCGGTTCCCAAAGCATAGTAAAATAAGTTGATTGTAGAAACATTGTCATCAACAAAGCTATGATCAACTTAGGCTGCAGTCACACTAGAGTTTTTGAGCATGCGTTGAAGCATCCTCGGATACTGCAACGGTCGTGATATGACAGCAAGCATCTTTTTAAAAAACTTAAATTCAACACATAAAATAATACACCTAAAGTGTAAAAAATACAATCTACTCCACTTTCCTGTAACACTGTGGTTTTAAATTTACGTTTTTTAATTCTGCTACAAGGTCATGCTGTAATGTATCAATCTGCTGTTGGAGAGGATAACAAAACAAAAATTCATTTTGATGACAAAAACTATGACGAAAATCTATTGACATTTTCATCAATGAATAAAAATGAGACGGAAATGTTAGGAAGGGACGCTTTGGGAAGAGATTCATTCTGAACAAGCCTGCTGCGTGCTTAGATGTGTACATTTGAACTGTATCATAGCCTGTTGATCTATCCAGCGGGACATAAATTAACATACATTTGCTGCATGTCTCATAGAAAGTTTAAAAATGTCAATATCTGGGAGTAAGAGAAGAGGAGACATATGGATAAATTTGACAACGCAAAAGAGAACTCAATTCGGTCCGGTTTTCTAAGCGCACACACCGAAGCAGTGCCTCTCACACAACGCACGAGTACTCTTTTGCTTCTCATGAATAGAGGAATACACGCAAAATAATGTCGAATTGTCCATTTTGAAGTGCATTCAAGTAAACACACTTGATTACGTCTTAGGTGAACGTAAACTTTCCATTGATGTATGGTTTGTTAGGATAGGACAATATTTGGCAGAATCTGAGGGTGCAAAAAATTAAGTTTTGATATATTTATGCTAGGAAATTTACAAAATATCTTCATGGAACATGATCTTTACTTAATATCCTAATGATTTTTGCCATTAAAGAAAAATCAATAATTCTGACCAATACACTGTATTGCTGGCTATTGCTAAAAATATACCTGTGCTACTTATGACTGGTTTTGTGGTCCAGGGTCACATTTATATAAATAAATACAGTCATGCAACACACTTGCAACCAGTTAAAAATGGAGAAAAGTTGACTCAACCTTTGTGTTGTGTGTCACACTGAGCTTAGAGAAAAGAAAGAAGTGTAAAGAGTTGTCTGTGGATTTGAGAGAAAAAATTGTGGAAAAACATGGACAATCTCAAGGCTACAAGTCCATCTCCAGAGATCTTAATATTCCTGTGTCCACTGTGCGCAATATCATCAAGAGGTTTACAGCCCATGGCACTGTAGCTAACCTCCCTGGACATGGACAGAAGAGCAAAATTAATGAAAAATAACAATGAAGGATTGTTCGAATGGTGGATAAAGAACCCTGATTAACTTCCTAACAAATTCAAGCTGTTTTGCAGACACAGGATACAACAGTGTCAGCTCGCTGAATGAAAAGGAACGCTATGGTAGGAGGGGTGTCTATGGTAGGACACCACTGCATAAAAAACAAGACTGGAGTTTGCCAAAATTTGTGACAAAACCACAATCCTTCTGGGAGAACGTACTGTGGACAGATGAGAGAAAAGTAGAGCTTTTTGGTAAAGGACATCATGGCACTGTTTACAGAAAAAGAAATAAGGCCTTCAAAGAAAAGAACAGTCCCTACAGTCAAACATGGTGGAGGTTCAAAGATGTTTTGGGGTTGCTTTGCTGCTTCTGGCACTGAATGTCTTGACAGTGTGAACGGTATCATTAAAATCTGATGATTACCAACAAATTTTGTGGCACAATGTAGTTGCCAGTTTCAGAAAGCTGCGTCTCCACCAGAGGTCAAGGGTCTTCCACACACTTCAAAAAGCACTCAGAAATGGTTACAAACAAAGCACTGGAGAGTTCTGAAATGGCCAGCAATGAGTCCAGATCTGAATCCCATAGAACACCTGTGGAGAGATCTCAAAACAGCAGTTGGGAGAAGGCATCCTTCAAATCTGAATGACCTGGAGCAGTTTGCAACAGAAGAGTGGTTCAAAATTCCAGTAGAGAGGTGTAAGAAACTCATTCATGGTTACAGGAAGTGATTGATTTCAGTTATTTTTTCCAAAGGGGTTGTTACCAACTATTAAGTTAAGGGTGCCAATCATTTTGTCCAGTGCCTTTTTTGGCTTTTCTTCTCTGTTTTATTTTTTGTGTTGTTTCAATGCAAACAAACAAACAAAAAAAAATCATAAACACGTGAGTACCAAAACATTTGCAACTGCAACAGTTTTCTGAGAGAAGGGTTACATTTTCTGACAGAATTGCAAGGGTGCCAATATTTTTGGCCATGACTGTATGTCTGCTTGAAAGAATGAAGAATGTGGTAAACAAGTTGTTAAAAGAATGCATAATTAGCTTATGTAACCAGTAGCATTTTACTGAAAAGATAACAATGTTCTTGTTTCTTTATGAGAAGTGGTTTCATTTGATTTTAATATAAAGGCATGTTGCGTGTCACCGCAGTTAAATCTGTGTCTATCAAGATAAAACTTTAATATCAAACCTATAAAATGAGTTTGGTTATTTTAGAGAAATGCATAATAAATGCATTACACTGTAACTTAACCCATTAGATTTTAGCCGACTAAATCTACTGTAGATTTAGTTGGCTAAAATCTTATGATACTTAGTCAACTAAAACTAGACTAAAACAAAACTAAAAAGAATCCAACTCTTTAACAGTGTAAATAACTCCGAATGCGTGAAATAGCATTAGACCATGGAAGTTTGAAAGTTTTTATGAAAGCAGAAAACAGTATGAGTCTTTATACTCTGAGACTCGCAAAAAATTGATCACCTGAAACAGATGTTACCAGACGTAAACAAGATCTAAGTCCATCAGTGCATCAAGAAAACCAGAAAGGTCAAGATGCTGTCTTGTGATGACTTGGTGTATCCATATCAAATCCATTATGAGATGTGGTTTGTGTGTGTATGTGTGTGTGTGTGTTTATGTTCCTGTGGTTCTTTTTTTTTAACAAGGCATTATCTATTTGAAAAATATGCTCATATCACACATATTCTGGTGCATCCATGCTTTAAAACGAAACATTTCTAAAACAGAATCTCATCACCCTTCAGATAGTTTAGCTAGTTTTCAAAGCCTTCTTTGTGCTTTATCATCCTCAACAGCGTGATTTCACGAAGCAGACAGCAAGCGATCCGCTTCAACATTTGAATACTGTTTGCATGAGCAGGCTAGTCAAAACACAAAGCAAGTCATCTCAGGCAGCATTAGAGTTTCAGATGAGCTTCATTCATGCCTTCAAAGCACTACAGACTCCATGGTGAGAGAACCTAAGCGGTTGCTAATGGCCTGCTGAAAAACGGCCGGTAATGCTGAGCACAAATGAATTTAAAGAGTCCCTGTTGTACAATGCAAGAACAATATGAGGTTCGTTCAAAGCTTAAGTGGCACCGCTACATTTGTGCTACAGCTCTGTGTACAGAAAGCAGCGCTAGAATGCGCCGGCGACAAAGGCAAAGGCGTTTTAATGACAGGTGGGCAGAAATCCCAGCGTGGGAGTTTAGTTTAGCGTGTGAAGGAGGGTTCGTGCAGCTCCGGGCTCTGACGCTTATTCTGCAAAGGCCGCTGTTCCCCTACCCAATTTAGCTGGCTCGCCTGTCAGAACGCTTTAAATAAACAGCTCCGACAGCTCCCACGGAAATAACCCTGATGTCCTGCCAGACTATTGTGCTTCTGCGCACTCCCTTTTTTGCTTCCCAAAGGACACAATTTGTGTTCTGTGCATTATAAGTGTGTACGTGTGTATGAGGAAGCGAAGCAGTCGATTTATAGGGTCGCACTATCAACCCGATCTCCTTTCACCAATGGAACAGATCTCATAAGCGCCGCTGCAGCACGGGCTTGTGGGAACACGGAATGTTATTGCGGTCACATTGTACGTTTCTCAGGGTGACTGAGGAAAACAAACAGATATTGATCTGAAAGGCGAAGGTGCGCTGTGTATGAATGACACGGAGAGGCTTCTGTTACGAGACAGACTGAGGGTGTGCTGGGACATTGTCTGAAGGTCTGAGAGCTCAGGAAAAGGTTGATCTGAGTGTAATCTAGAGGGTTTGTTAAGGGGATTTATTCTGTGCATTTCATTTGCATTAATTAATGATTAATCATTTTGGCAACTGTTTTATGAAAGATACTGTGGAGGAACAAAGTACTCAAAATGAAATAATTAAATAATGAATTCAATAAAACAACAATTAAATGTACCAGTTTATTCTAAAATATTTATAATTATCAAATAATTAATTAAATTAATTATTAATTAAATAAAGAAATAAATCAATAATCAAACATATCCATTTATTTTGTAAAATTCAACGAAAACAACTTTTATTGTTATAACGATCAGGACATTCATGCAAAAGATCTGGTCTCAGGCGCTGTTTCCACTAGTGCATTTTCAATTTAAAACAGCATTTTAAAATGAAAACGATCCTCGTCTACACTGGCATTTTCACTGCGTTTCAGAAACGATGTCCATCCACACTACACAACCAAAGACTGGTACATTTAATTGTTGTTTTAATTATTAGAGTACTTTGGTCCTCCATAATATTCACCCATGCATTCTAAAAATAAATAAATAATATATAAAAATAAAAAAAATAATTTTAATTAAAAAAAAAAAAATAATCTTAATCAGTATTTTGCCTTGTTTTCCAGTCAACATATCTAAACATGTTTAAACAAAATAATACATTACGTAAATGAATAAATTTATTTATTTATTCCATTTGCAATTTCCGGCAAAACTCAAACACAAGAGAAAAACAAACAAACAAACAAACAAATCTGCATAAAATATTAGGTCTTAATATGTTGTGAAATTATTCTAAAATGTTCCGAAGTCCAAACAATCCTCTTACACAATCTGAGATGCCATTAAAAATAAACCATCCACTTGTTCCTTACGCTGGGATCCTTTTGAAATCTGTACAAAGACACGAATGAGCTGTTTAAAACAAACATGCCAAAGCGAATGTTCTTTCACTTCATTTGTCCTAGTGACAACAGATTCAAGCGTGTGGACTGTGTCAGAAAGCAAACACGCATCTGTATACTGTATCCAGTGTAGACAAGATATTTGCTTTTGACGTGACACTCGCATTCAGCGTATTCAAGTGATCATCCGTTAAGCTACTGAACACCAGTGGGTGGGGCCTATGGTGAGAAGATGACTATTCGTCGATGCCTTGCTTTGGAGGGAGTGTTTATGCAAATGTTTGTGCCTGGGGGACATCACCTTACACCTCAGATCCAAACGAGCTGTTTTTGGAACTTGATTAAATAAATGCTTTGTTTATAATGAGAAGAACGTTTTAAGCTATTACACCTCTTACGTGCCAAAAGATCAAGGCAAATTTGATTTCTCATGTCATGACCCCTTTGATTATAAAAATTGTTAATTATATCAACAAGTAACACTCAAGATTTTTTTGCCTGCTGTAAAAATTTCTATTCCAGAGCAAAAAAAAAAAAAGATCACATTACCTTGTTGGTCTTTTTAAAATTCCCAACGAAAACTACAACCTAAATCCCGTTAATGCGCTTTGGGTTGAGTTTATTTTTAATCCTCCGTTTCTCCAGTCTGCTAAGGGGAATTCTGCTGATACCTTTCCATTTTCCATCAGTCAAAAACTCTTGGACTCAAAACATTGAGATTTAAGGTTTCCATCGAAACTTTTAATACATACCCTCTCGTTGTGAAATGAGATAAGACAGGCAGGATGCTGAGATTTGAGGTTTTTCTAGCTTCTGTTTACCCACTGGGATCATTTTTGCACATTTTAGTCAAAGGCTCCAGATAAAGGCCCTTTGCTGATAAGCTGCCTCGTTTTATTTGACCAGTTTGGAACTGTTTGTTGTCTAATTTATATTCCTGATGATGCTTTTTGCTGCTGCTTTGTGATTAAATTCTGTCGCCAGTGAATCCACAGATGCAAAACAAAGTCAAGCCTGCTTCTATAATCAGCATGAGTTAATAAACTAACCTCATATACTCTGCGCACTTCATATGCAAACATCCATATGGTACAGCCCAATCCTATAACAAACAACTATAGCGATTACTGGCACAGGATCAAAATCTGTCCACACTGACTATAACACAAAAGAAACCCACAAAGGTGCTAAACACAGACATGCACGCTCTCTAAAAGATTTAAAGCAACCAAATGACCTATTAAACAGCTTTACACCGTATAATCATACCACGTAGCAGCTGACATATCAATGTGTTTGTCTTTTATACTGCATTTTAGGCAGTAATAAATGCCCTTCAGTGTATGTGAAAGAGTGCATCATCATGATCAGTCATTTTACTGAAAAATCTTAAAGCACTGGCAACAACAAAAGCCATTCTGAAGGTGTCGGAGTGAAGCTCTTGTAAGCGCGAAGATAAGGTGAGAGCTCCATGTGATAACAGTCTTCATTAGAATATATCTAACTCATATCAAGACTCTGCTGAAAGTAACTGCTCTTCTCTGATAATAATGCATATGCCGAAAGGTTGCTGACATAGTGGAGGCATCTGAATATGTTTTGAAGAAGGAAGAAGCTTGCAAAGTACAGCAGTGGTTGTGACATTGTGACATGGCAGTGGCTTACCTCATGAATATTAATTACCTCATGCTGATGTTGCAGTGACTGCGCAATCACTTCGATCATTAATATTCATGAGCCATAGTATGACTGGTAGATACTCACCCTGCAGATACACTTGGGCTGGCCTTGCATATGTTACTCTTGCACTGAGATGTAAGATCAGACCAGCTTTAAAAGTTTTTACTAGTTTGATAGATGTTTGTGAGCACATGTATCTTGACTAAAATCTCCATGCTAGCCAACAGAAGTGCATATTTTAATATTTGCATTATAAGTTCAATTGAGTGGGCTAAAAGTGAGCCCTGTCAGACAGCACTAACTGAGATTGCTACATCATTTACTGACATAGCTTTGAGTGCTGTTCACCTGCAGCCAGATAGTCCGGAGTAAAAGCAACCTCTTGAGTAGCAGATAACACATTTCACTGACAATGCACTGCTAAAAGCAGAGGTTTCAGGTCAGACTCATTTGCCGGTGCAGCTTTGGCATTTACCTGCAGACTCTCCATGCCCGTCTGCACTTTATCTAATGCAATTCTTAGCTGGACTAATCTCCTCAAAAACCGCTCAAGTGTCCTTGCTCCCTCAGACTTAGTCGTGCTGATTCTTCCAGAGATGACGGTGATCTGCCTTTCTTAGAGGAAGAGGAGGAGGAAGAAGGCTGATATAACATTAAAACTTAAAGGCCTAAGAGACTGCCAGACAGCTGCCTTCAAAGAATTATAACCGTCATGTAAGCTCATAAATGACTGAATTCAAAGTTAACAGTGCCGTGCTCTAATAAGCATAAAAATGAAATGGAGCACACAAACATAAAAGTAAACAATTGAATAAAATTTTAAGTTTAGATTTAAACTCACAATTGATTTTAGTAAAGCTGGGTTGCCAAGTCATTTAGTGTTTCCTTACTTGGGCTCCTTTTAAACTGTTACAGCAGGTTCATTGCAGTTATAGGGCCACTGCGGTGACATGTACAAACCCAACATCACATAAAACGTACCATATGTACGTTCATCTGTTCCAGGGTAAAAATGAACACTCTTTTAATGCCACTCAGTCAACATTACATGCCGGTACTTATTTTACGTCTTATTTCTTAGCAATAGATGCTATTTACACTAAGTGCAAATAGCAATAGATGCTAGTTACACTAAGTCAAAACAGCACATTTTCTTGACGATACATGGTATTTACACTAAGTGCAAACAGCACTGGGTTCTGTTTACACTAAAATAGCAGGTTTTTTTGTTATTGATAATACTTATTGCAAATAGAGGCAATTATCTGCACCTTAGTATTGTAGTACATTATAAAACAGTATGCAATAATAATGTATTGAGTGTAAATTATAGTTTTAATTCAATTTATTAAATGGATGCTGTCTTACTGGGACAATACCCACCCTAGACCTACCCAGTATTTTATTTTCAACTTTTTGATTATTTCCTGTATTTGTATTAATAATAAATGCCTTTCTGATTTGATATGAGATTTGAGAAAAAGTTTGCTGATTCGAACCAGGGTCGATCATGTCGAAAAGACTACTGCATGCACTTTATCATCTGCACCACTGGAGCTGATGTTATGTGATCGTCTTTTGTAGTGTTGACTAGTCAACCACACGCTGGTGGGCGGAGTTAGTGTAAACAGCCTCTGCCAACAAGACAGGCTATTTGCACTTAGTGTAAATCCATAATCCACTCCATATATTATATTTGACTGAAATGCTTATATTAAAATACTTACTCAGCACAATTTATATTTTAACAATGGTAAAACTGTGCTAGATGGTAAGACATAGTATTTATTTTTTTTTTTTACATTTTTAGGAAAACCAACTTTGTTTTTTATTACTACTATACAGTAATATTCAATGTGAAATTGTGTCTTATGCATAACACTGACTGCAAAATATGTATTTTCGATATGAGAGTGGCATATTTTGAGTAGTTTAAGCAAATTCTAGAAGATCTCACTGAGGTAAGGTTACTCTCAGTGGGTACATGAATGCTGAAAGGCCGCTGACGCCCTGGAGCTTACATCTCCTAAAACACTGAAGCAAATTTTAAATACATGTTATCTTTATTACTTCTAAAATTATAGTGGATTTGGGTGTCCGCCATGACACTCGCTGTAAAAATACCACAAGCGGAGAGATACAGAGAGTGAAACGGTTGGAGTTCTGATATCACTAGAATATCGCATTCCTCTCATCAAAAATATAACAAATATTTGGGAATTCATGAAAAAAAAAATCATTATGCACCAGAATTAACTATTTATCACTATTAGTGTTACTTTTTTCCAGATAGTTTTCAGAATAATAATAAATGTATGTATGTACACAGTGTGCTGAACTTCAAGTTCTTGTTCTTGTAGCAAGTTTCTTGCTTTTTATTCCTATATCTTGTGAAATGTCTGGCTCCAGATATTATTTATTCTACTCAGTGCAGAGTTTGTAGTGTATGTCAGAAAAATAAAAGACAAAAACAAAAATGAACACATCTGCCACCAGGTTGAGTAGCAGAGACAAGATGACCACAAAGCTTTGCATGCTATTGAGAGTTTGACATGTAAGTTGTTGCTTAATTATAGTATTTATATTAAATATATATCCTAAAGAGGTCATACAACATCTCCAGATGAATCATCGCCATTAAAAACATGTAAAACACAACTATATTATAATCAAGTCATTTATGCCTCATCTGCTCCCTGAGGTTCTTATTGCCTTCCTTATTCTTACATTGGTCTTGTGGTAATGTCATCAAAAAGGGCCTGAGGCAGAAAGTCATGCCTAATTACTTCACATAACAAACATACAGCTGAGATAATACCGATGTCACAATTTTGACAGCTCAAGTACACCCTATGTGGGACGGTACACTTGGAAGAAGATGATATGCAGTTTCAGGTTAGCATATTTGTGCCTTTCCCCAAAGCCATGCATTAGGATTCATCTGACAGGCATTTTTGCATGATGTGTTTGAAATGCTATGCATGCGTGATAAAGGCCATGTTCATAACCTTGTATTTTCAACATATTCTGTTGCCATGGTGAGTCTATCGATTGGAGCAGGGCTTTGTTGCTGAATGCTGAGAGGTGTCATTTAAGCCAATAATGTGAAGGACTGTCAGTCTGCAATAACAAAGAGATAGGGGGGCTTATTGGTGTTTTGCTGTCTTCTGAATGTCTATATCCAATTGAAAGGCTAAGCTTCAGCTCTGGCGTAGGTGCTTTTCCATATGTGAGAAAAAGCTGAAAGGATTCTCAACATTATTAGCTGTTATCAAGCACATCCTATCATTTACTGATACACAGTGTTTTTCTGTACCATAGAGCTGTTCATACACAAAAATAATATTTGTACACATACTAAATTTCTATATATGAGATGTTTTTATATGAAGTAAAAACATATGAAACCTATTAGAAACAGGAACAACTTTATATGTTAACATTGTGGACATATGCTATATACATTTAAATCTTTCCTAAAATCTGTCAATGTATGTTGATATTTTATAAGAAATTTTAAAATATTTTAAAAATGTGTTACAAAAATACAAACATACAGGTATTTGGTTTCTATGTCTTTTTAATAAAGCTGCATACATAAATAAAATATAGCTGCAAGCAGCGATTAAAGGGATTTAAGCACATATGAAAAAACACATTATGTAGCAAGCCTTATTTTTGCAAACACAGGTAATTTACCATAGAAATATTATGTTTTGTAACGTTCATGACTGTTACAACACCAGCAGTGGTCTGATCTCCTTAAAACTTTGCATGCATGTTTAGAATCACCTGTAGCATGTGTTAAGCAGGTTTCATGAAGCTTTGAGTTTTCCTTAACGCTTTATAGGATTTTGGGTAAATTCGGAGAGGCCCCTTTTCTAAACAATCCCATTATAGCGTAAATTTCAACATTTTTTTTGATAATTATGGACCTAAAGAATCCAGAGAATTGTACTGTAGTGTTTTTTTTCGTGATTGAGCGAAAAACCTAGGACTAGTTCGCAAAAGTAGTTTTTTTCCATCTTCTCAATAATTTAATAAACAATTTGATTGACAGCAGTGGTTCTAGAGGCAAAGTTGTCCGGAATGAGGAGTTCTGTCATATATGCACAATTGTTTACGCCCTTGAAAAACACAATATCGCCCCCCAGAGGCCGATTTCTTTCAAATTTCTCACAGACCTTTCGGGCCATGAGTTAAATAGGCCCACCAAGTTTCGTTCCAATCGGCCTCCGTTAACCATGTCTAACAGGTGCTCAAACTTCATTGGATAATGGCGGCCATGTTTTTTGGAGATACGCAAATGCCCCATGAGGCCTTGCGTCAAAAGTGGGAGCGTCTTCCGGTTCAGAGTAAACAAGCAGGACGTGACACTCATTCATTCAACAGTTGACAGGAGTGACAGGCAAATGAAGCCTCGTGAAACACAGAGACATTCCTCTTACTGTTTCGGGAAAATATTCAAAGCTTCGAGAGTATTGAAAACAGCCAAAAGCAGCCAAAAGCCTAAGAAGCATTCACCACAACTTCCCTAGATCGACTCATGTTATATGCACAAATAAAAGCCTAACCGTGTGTGTGTTTGTTTGTTGAATATTTGATAAATTAATTTACCCATTAAACAGTGCCATTAAATGCCAGTAAGAATATTAATATGATGTAATAGAAGAATAGTGTACACATATATTAATAGTGTATGGCAAATATTTAATTTTCCTAAAATAATTAGTATTCTTCATATTACTTATATGACTGAGTATTTAAAAATGTAGTTTTTAAATAGGCTCAATGAAAATGTACTTTCAAAGTAAGATCTGGGGGTTGAACATTGTGGCACGCAAAGTGTATTGTGCACATGACTGGACAGAAAGTAAGGCCACGAAAGTCATTTCAACATTAACAAGCCTCGAATCAAGGCTTCATCTGGCATGCCCTTTAACACAAGCTCTGATGTCTCAGATCAAATGTCATTTCACTAGTTGACTGTCATTCAAGATTTAGCGATCCAAACTTGCTAACGACGTGGGACACAAATTCGAACAGCATATGTTGTCCCTAAGAACCGTAATGACATCTCTCATAAAGGTGTACAACTTTACAAAGTAAACAATGGTCCAAAAAACACTTAGCCTCTTCGCTAATTAGCACACAAAATACCATTTGTGTACTACATCCGCCACCTCACCAGAAGTTGTACCCACGTTCTTTTTTACAGTAGCGCCCCCCGGAAACTTGTGGATAGACACTTGCGGCACTTTGGACCAAGATCGTGCATAGCGATTTTCATGTTGATAGGACAAATGGTCGCATAGGTATAGCCATTTTTATGTTTTTACCCTCATATAGCGCCACCACGTGGCCAAGCGGCCAAGATTACATAAGTGTTCTGAGTTTGGCAAAGATATCTCATTCCGTTCAGGAGTTATAGGCATTTTACTAAATGTGGCCCTGTCCCTTTCGAACGTTTTGGTGTCCCTTTACGACGGTGATTCGAAAGTTCGACTTTTATTTGCTAATTATTGATATTCGCTCTCCAGAAAATCATTCTGCACTGGTTTGGTTCCGATCGGGTGAAAAACCTAGGACTAGCTCGCAGTAGGTTTTGCAAAAAATCCAAAATATCTGAAATTTTCACAGGCGCATGATGTGTTTTGTCTGGCATGAGCCAAGAATTCCAGCGACATAAGACACTTGAGCCTGCGACTGACGGTTTAGGAGTTATGAGTGAATTCGTACTTTCGATCGCAGTAGCGCCCCCGTCAGGCTGATTGGGGCGAGCCTTGGTGACATTGTCGGTGGTGTGAATACTAATATCCCTGCGATGTACGGTTTGTTCTGCACGACCAGTTTTATGTGGAGATCGCTGATCCGTGACCATTCTAACAGTTACAAGCACTACGTGCTTGAACCCCTAATAATGTTGACATATACAGTATGGTTGTGGTTAACACCACAAAAAAAATCATCGGATATTATTAACATGGACATATACAAATTTAACTATGGGGATGTGCAGATGTGAAAATCATATATTGCTTTATAGGTAACATATATGACAATATCTCTTAATAAAAGGCAATATATGTCACATATTTAATTTCTGAATGAGCGCTATAGTCATAGTAGCACACAAAATGTTTTAATCAACCTCACATGCTTTAATAGAAAGATATCTCTCTATCTCTCTATCTCCCATTGTTTATTAATAAAAATCTAATCAATAGCAGAACTACAATGAAGCAGGCCAAACAAGAACAGAAAAGCCTGTACTAGCCACACAAGGCTAGAAGATACAGACGATTTTTCACAGTTCTGACAATTTGTTTTGAGCTCAAATGAATCTCAGGGGAAAATAATTGTTACAAAATGTAACAAGATTATTTGGAAGCCAGCGTTGAATGTTCTTCTAAATATCATCTAGACCATTAGAGATGTCTTAGTTCTTCCCCCGCAGACCAAAGAAATGGCATCCGCTTCAGCGAATAACGCTGCGGCCTGAACCCTGCAGAGCTGTGGGGAGGAACTTCTCTAATTCATTCAACTCCATTAGAGGCTCATCTCATTTATCCTGGTGACTGGTCCTGCTACGGCGGAGCACAAAGCCATCTCTCCATTTATTTCCATTAAAATGCATTGAAGGATGAGATGCATGTTCATAGAAGGTAAATGTGTTTACAAAATGAGAAATTTACGCATTTCAATTCCACAAGTGCAGCTTTAGAACTATAAAATACAGAAGTTTGGGGATTGTGTGAAACTAAAAACTATTTATAAAAATACCACATGCTCTGAATTGAATTGAACTTTATGCTTTTATAATCATTTAGCTGGTTTTACTATGCCACTATGCAACCAGGCATAGCTAATTAGAATATAAATCCATGAACTAGGCCAGCATAGATCTCATTATGAACAAACGTTTCATTGCTTGTCTTTATTTATTCCATCGTTTGAAGTGCTGATTACATTAATGCCATCTACAGCATAGCTGATTTCGATTTATTCCCAGCGATGTTTTATAATAAAGAAAATATACAACTTTAAAGTCAGAGGTGAACACAACCATAACAATATTTTTGAGTAATAGGGCCATCGCATCAACCTGCTTATGAAGCCTTGGTTATGTCAAGGATTATGAAAGTGTTTAGCACAGATGGCAAAGATAAACCCAGAGGAATCCATTTCCTCATATTCACTCATATTTATTTTCGTGCAACTTATGGCACTTGCCCAAATAAACCAGACTGGGGAATGTTCAAAGACAAAGTTAAGAGAAATAATGTTTAATCTATTAGCCCAATGTTTTAATAAAGATTTACTATTAAAAAAAAAACCTAGTGAATATTACATGCAGTCAAAGGCAAAAGAGAATTAAACAATTTAAGACTTAATGGAAATTTAATATCTTTTAACTTTAATGTTCCTCTGGTAGACTTCTTAATTTGGAGCATTCATTTAATTTCATAAAATTAGATAAGTTAAAGAAGAAGAGTAAGGCTCAGACCAGCTTTTTTTTTTTTTTTTTTTCTTTTCTTCGACTGAGTGTGAGGACACAGTTGAATATGGAAGCCCATTTCTGCCACTGAATAAAAAATAAAAAAGGTTTTTGTGACATTTTATCTCACGGTTCTGACTTTTTTTTCTCAGAATTGCATGATACAAATTCGCAATTATAACTTTTTTCTCTCAGAATACTCGCAATTTTGAGTTATAAAGTCAGACTTGTGAATTGTGTGACATTAACTTGCAATTGTGAGTTATAAAGCCAGATTTGCAAGATAAAAAAACTCACAATTCTGACTTTTTTCTCTCAAATGTGAGTTTGGATCTCGCAATTTCAACTCAATCTCATGGCAATTCATACATATTTCAGGAGGTGGCTAATTTGTAAGAATTCTAATTTGCGAGTTTATATCTCGCAATTTTTACTTTTTTCAAGTTGTGAGTCATGAAGTCCAGTTTTGAGGGTGAAAAAAGACTGATATATTCTCAGAATTGGGAATTTATATCTCACAATTCTGAATGAACTCCCAGTTAGTGTTATAAAGTCACAATTGCGAGATATAAACTTGCAATTCTGAAAACAATATTCAGAAATGTGAGTTCATATCTCGCAATTTTGACTTTATAACTCGCAATTGTGTTTATATCATGCAATTCTGAGAAAAAAGTCAGAGTTGCGAGTTCATATCTCACAATTCTGAGAAAAAAATTCAGATTTGCGAGTTTATATCTTACAATTCTGACTTTATAACTCGCAGTTGCAAGTTTATATCACTCACAATTATGTAAAATCACAATTGTAAGTTATAAAGTCAGAATTGCAAGATATAAACTCGCAATTCTGAGAAATTAAGTCACTTTATAACTCACAACTGCAAGTTTATATCTCAATTCTGAGAAGAAAGTCAGAATTGTGAGTTTGTATCATGCAATTGCAGAAAAAAAGTCAGACTTGTGAGATAAGAAGTCACGATTGCCTTTTTAATTTTTAATTTAGAGGTGAAAATGGGCTTCCATAGGTGAATCATTATTAAAAGCAAAAATATATTCTTTTTTTCTGTATACGCATTCATATTTTTTTTCCCCATATTTATACACTTTTATAGCTTACCCAATTTAATAATATGAAAAAAGTTGAATTAAAAAAAGAACAATAGTGTTTACTCTGAAAAGTTTTTTGCCTAATTATACCTTTGTAAGTTTGAGATCCCTAGTCTAAAACAACATTTTTGTTTTAGTTGCATTTCAAAATGTAATCTAAATAAAATAAAACTTGCATTCATTTCAGAAAGCACAAAAAATTCTTAGAGCTGCTTGGCTCATTTTGATGGACAGTTGGTCATTTATACTTCACAAGGCAATTTGCTGTGAAAATAACTTGAGGTAATTTCAGCCGAACCCCGACAGAAATTTAATCTGTGCTGTCATTGTTCTCTAATAAATCAATGAAAAGTGAAAAACTTGTATAAATGCACTAAAGACTCATTAAACATTTGGAAGCATTTTATGCAGAAAGACTTTTTCTTTTCATCTTATTCCAAACCTCCCATAATTAAAGAATATCTCTGTGAACCAATTAAGACACTGGCTTGTAAATATGTTCCTGTCAGTATAGATATGAGAGATGCTGAGGGTTGAACACTGGGCTTGTTTATTATCTGTAAACAAGAAGCAATTATTCTGCCTCTGCTGTGAAGAAGTGACTTGGCCTTATGTTGGCCTGTGTCACAAGACATCGAACACAAAGTAAATTCATTTCTGCGTGTCAGCACGCAGAAAACCAGATGTAGCCGCAGACTTGGACAATCCTTAGTGATTAGCATGAAAAAAAGCAATTATTTGTGGATTAGAATGCTCCATTTTACAGTACTGAAATTAATTAGCGACTGCACACCTCTGTTCGTCTGTGTGCACAAACAGCTGTGAGCTCATATTGGTAATGAGAATCTGAACTATAAAAGACACCCGCGTCACCCCACCCCCATCTCTCTTTCTCTCCGTCTGTCTGTTATTTCTGCTCCCCATCATTGTCAACAATAAGGCCATCGTCACCCTCACAATCACCGTCAATGTCATCGCCAATGTCAGTTGCACTCATCATTGCATGCCTGTTTATTTTCAGCACACTTTGTTTGCTCGTTTAAAAAAAAAAGTGTTTACTAACAGGGCTGTATTGCCAGACTGTTTCAGTATTTTCAAGCTTAAACAACCACATGCAGCCTCTTTGTCCACAATCTACCAGCAGCATCAAGGACAGCTGCCTGACTGCTTCACTTCAGATATCTCATTGTTTTCCCAGGTTTCTAACAATCATGGTAAAAACAAACAAACCAAAAATATAATTAATATAGACTATATAATATATAATTAAACAGCGTAGTAGAGATAATATAAAACAAAAACCTGGCTTTAAAAATGATCATTGGAGTATATTTTAGATTTTGGAGTATATTTTATTTTAAAATTTCATAATTAATTCAATGTATTACTTGCAAATTCTTTGTAATATTATTATCAAACAATTTAATCGAATACAATTTAAATTTTAACAATTTAATATTGCATTTTTGGAGTGAAAATTGGTTTTACACTTTTTTTCCAGTATCTAGCATCTAGTGTAAATTTATGTAATAACTAATCAGTTATTCTGCAATATTTAGGGGTTCAAGCACGTAATAATTGTTAGAATGGTCACAGATCAGCGATCTCTACGTAAAACTGATCGTGCTGGCCAAACCATCAGTCGTAGAGACTTGAAACTTGGAGGGATGGTAGTACTCACACCGCCGACAACGTGACCAAGGCTCACCCCAATCAGCCTGATGGGGGCGCTACAGCGAACAAAAGTATGAAATCGCTCAACTCCTAAACCATCAGTCGCAGGCTCAAGTGTTCTACTGTGAGCCTAATTTTCCGGTCACGAAAATTTTGTCAGCAAAATGTTTGGGTATTTTGCATTTTTTGAAAAACCTACTTTTGCAAACTAGTCCTAGGTTTTTCCGCCCGATCAGAACCAAATCAGTGCCGAAAGATTCTCTGGAGAGTGGATATCAATAACTATCAAAAAGTTAAACTTTCGACTCACAGTCGCAAAAGGACGTCAAAACGTTCGAAAGGGGCAGGACCACTTTTAGTAAAATGCCTATAACTCCTGAAGGGAATGATATATCTCTGCCAAACTCAAAACACTTATGTAAGAGCTCAATCTGAGGTCACAGGTAAAAAAAAATCTCAGAGCTTGGCCACTTGGTGGCGCTATTAGAGGGAAAAAAACGGTTATAACATGGAAAAAATGGTTATAACAGCGCAACCATTTGTCCTGTAAACATGAAAATCGGTGTGTACGGTCTTGGTCCGAAGTGCCACAAGTGTCTATAAGGACATTTGCATATATATATAAAAAAACATGGCTGCCATCGGTCAACGAATTTTGAGCACCTGTTAGACAAGGTTAACAGAGGCCGATCGTAATGAAACTTGGTGGCCCTGTTGGACTCACAGCCCTGAGAAAGGTCTGAGAGAAATTTGAAAGAAATTGGCCACTGGGGGGTGATACTGTATTTTTTAAGTGCGTTAAAAATTGTACGTCGCACTGTTAATATTCATATCATGCGATAGAACTCATAATTCTGGACAACTTTGCCTCTAGAACCACTGCTGTCAATCAAATCATTTGTTAAATGATTGAGATGATGTCAAAAACCTACTTTTGCAATCTAGTCCTAGGTTTTTTGCTCAACCTGGAAAAAACATGGCAGTACAATTCTCTGGACAACTCAATAATTACATTGATACATTGATTTAGTTGGTTAAAAGTAGGGATGTGAGGAGATCTCATGGCACGAGATCTCGCGAGATCCAATGTGTCTTGCGAGATCTCATGACGATATCCTCATAAAACATTTTGCAGTGTTTATATTATAGCTGCATGATTAATCCTTAAAATATCAAGATCTCGATTCAAACACCCACGCGATCTTATTTGTGAATGACAACGATTTAGCTATGTCTGTTAGGACTGTTTCACATCGCGAGTGTCACTGGAGAGTGAGAAGCACGTTTTGTCGCTGCCCATGTTAATGAATCAGAGGTTCAGGGTAAATGTGAACGCAGAAAGAGGAACACAAACAGTATTTTCAACCACATTATAATCATTATTTCTGTGTTACAGACATTTAAATAACAGCAGTACTGGGATAAACGTTTATAGTTTGGGTATAAACACTTATTGTCTACAGTAGCGATCAAAACGAAAGTATCTTAAAACTTTAATGTGTTGTAACGCTTATCCTCTTCCGCCAGGAGGTGGCGGCAACTGCCGTTTTAAAAAAAAGTATGTCATTGAATCATTCATTCAGGAGATTTCAATAGTCCAACAAGTCTTACCCTGCGCCCTAATGTGTCTACTATCCACCATATATGCCCTAAATAGTATTGAAAATTACTACTATCACATAGAATTTAGGATGGATAGTATGCACATTGGGATGCAGGCTTAATCAAGTGAGACACTGACTTTGTTTTGATT
Source organism: Cirrhinus mrigala (assembly GCA_036247105.1). Taxonomy (NCBI): domain Eukaryota; kingdom Metazoa; phylum Chordata; class Actinopteri; order Cypriniformes; family Cyprinidae; genus Cirrhinus; species Cirrhinus mrigala. The sequence goes on along the minus strand of CM070026.1, from coordinate 19,974,440 downwards.
TTGTTTAAATGGATATATGTTTTTAAAAGACTCAAGCGATGAACAGCTTGTCAGAACCACTAGTAAATTATGTTATTTTGTTTAGTTTTCTCATCTTTTTTCTCCAAAATCGTGAGAGAATCATGGTCTCCAATTTATTAAATACAACTGGAATTCTCAATTTATCCACAATGGTGAAGCTCTTGTTTAAATGTTGTTCTTTTTACTACATATTCATTAAAATGGAAGTTTATTTTCATAAAGTTCAAAATGCACCTACATTTTTTTTTTTTTTGCATTTTGTCTTTTTCAGTTGAATAAAAGACTATTTTCCCTATATATTTCATCATTAAGGATTTCTTAAGAAAAGTTTAAAAATCTCGTCTCATTCTTGTGAACCCAGTCTCGTGTCTCGTCTCGTGTGATGAGTGTCTCATCACACCCCTAGTTAAAAGCTTACTAAATAATGTGTTTTTCATATGTGCTTAAATGCCTTAAAGTGTTTGAACCCCAGTAATCGCTGCTTGCAGCTATATTTTTAAATTAGATATATATTAGCTGGATATTTAATAATTTTAGATTACCTTTGCTGTCATCTAATGCTCTTTTCAAGTTAAAATCTTTAATAACACTAAGATATTAATGGCAACACTTTACAATAAGGTGTCATTTGTTAACATAGTTAATGTATTAACTAACATGAATGAACAATAGATTTACTACAGCTTTTACTGATCTTTGTTAATGGTAGTTAATAAAAATATAGTTGTTCATTGTTAATGTTACTTCACAGTGCTTTAACTAATGTTAACAAACACAGCGTTTGATTTTAATAATGCATTAGTAAATGTTGAAATTAATATTAACTAAGATTAATTAATGCTGTATAAGTATTGTTCAGTCTTAGTATGTTAACTAAAGTAGTTAACTAATAAAACCTTATTGTGAATATTATTAACACTGTTAAATGTAATTCTTTTTAATCATTTTTCACTTTATTATCAGAATAACTGATTTCCATTTTTCCATACTGTACATTATAATATCTAAATTAACTTATAGCACTTATTGGTTAATTTTAGGGTTTTTTTGTGTGCGTTTTATTTTTACTTTAGTAGAATTTTAAAATCAGTTATGACATGAAAATAATTACTGACTTCAGTATCGTCCAGAATTTTATCCGATGTGTTTGCTTAGTTAAAATGAGTATGGTAAGATATTTCCATTCAAAATTTATGAAGGCAGTTTTGCAATTACCTGCCATTAATTTCATCAAATAATTACCATCAGCTGGCACCGAACATTAATATTTACATGTTGTTACAGAGCTGTACCAGCCAGCTAACAATAAAATCTGCAAATAAACTGGCACGGCCATTCACCCTATGAATATTTAATGATTATTTATATAGCATATGGTCATTACTCATTTCCTCGTCTTAAACAACTTGAGACTCGTCTCAACTCTTTTTCATCTTGACATGAATCTTGACTCAGGAGACGGGACAGGATGGAACAGGAAACAGCAGGAACTCCAGAGAATAATGACACTCATTAATAGCGAGTTGTAGAAGACTGATGGCAATGTTTTGAAATGCGACGCAGTTGAAAGTCACTCAGAGCTGTCTGTGTGCGGCTCTCTCCGAAGATTTTCGTCAACTCTGAGGGCGCTTCGAAAGACGTATGCCTTCAGCTCAAAACCATTAGCACTTCCTGTTGTTTGTCTGTATCCGACCTGTATTAAGATTTTATACTTTTGCATGCTAAATAATGAATTATTTACTATATTCTTTCCACCATGTTTTACGGTAGACAGATCGGTAGAAATTCTGCAAGAATCCCATTTTACTATATATTTTTCAGAATGCAGGCAGGTCCCTTTTCAGATAAACAAGCAGAGCAAACGGCAACTGTGGGGTTTTTATCATCACACCGAAATGAGACAGTCTACTAGTCATTAGCAAAGTAATTTCCTATGAAACTGCGAAAATGTATCCTAGACTGTGATACCATAATAGTATGACTAAAACTCTTCCTGGTTCTTATGTGCACACAAATGAAAAACAATATTATAGCTTTTGTGTGTCTGCTCTCATCTATCTCTTTCTCTCTCTCCATTCATAATTCATAAAGAAGCTTATTAGCATAATAAACGGGCTTTGCCATGCACATAACACACATACAGTATAGTACAAACACATAGGTATCAGTCTCTCTGCCTGTTTGTGTTCCCTACAGACTCTTAAGAAATAAGAGAGCTGGGATGGTGTGTGTCAAGGACTCTGGGATCAGATACCTGTGAATCAGAGGGCAGGAGTGTGCTGGTAGTGAGGGGGTGGGTCGACAGAAGCTGTCAGCAACCGGATGATACATCATTACAGAAATCTGTAAAATGTACATCAGGTATGACTGGGTGTGTGGTGCAAGGGTACCTGGCATGATCCGCTCTGACAGAGTCGGCTAGGTGTATGATCCTGCTCCAGGCTAACAACAGCACAAATAAAGCACAGCTCATGTTTTGGTGAAATATACACATCAGTGATTTACAGCTAATACTGTAGGGGTTTTATATTTTAATGAAAGGGTTTTCAAACTTTTTGATGCCAAGGACAACCAAATATGATCCCATTGCTGATGAAACAGCACAAAACGCTTTCTAATAGTAAGTTTTTTTTTTTTTTTGTGGGCAAAGTAGGACCTAAATCAGTGCAAGTTACCCGATGATTGCAACATACTGTGAGCTCATTATAAACTGTGCCTTTATTCACATTCTTGCAAAACTCCAAAAACGTACTTCTACTTATTATTCACAACAGTTTCCATCTGAAATGAACACTAGCTGCAGTAAAACACCAATAACTTTTATTGTTTTTCACACAAATTATGATTACAGTGGCTATTTATTGATTAGTACAGCTTTTTACACTGTTCCACAACACTATGTTATGAAATTTACCACAGTGCATGATATGTAAACTAATACATTTTGATGTATGCATTACAAGTAGCTTAATTTGTATGGCTTTTCTGATGCAGTAAACTTGCTCAGTTGCTCACCTGGTACAGTATTGCACTTGCATGTGAATCGCTCATGTAATTTATTTAAAATACATTTATTTCATACTAAGTGTACTTCAAAGCCATTAACATATTTACTGACATATGCTACTAGTCAAAAGTTTTTTAAATGTTTTTTAAAGAAGTCTCTTCTGTTCACCAAGCCTGCATTTATTTGATCCAAAGTACAGCAAAAACAGTAAGACTTTGAAATATTTTTACTATTTAAAATAACTGCTTTCTATTTGAATGTATTTTAAAATGTTATTTATTCCTGTGATTTAACTGAATTTTTAGCATCATTACACCAGCCACATGATCCTTCAGAAATCATTCTAATATTCTGATTTGCCGCTCATAAAACATTTATTGTTATTATTATTATTATGTTGAAAACAGCTGAATAGAATTTTTTCCGGTTTCTTTGATGAATACAAAGTTCAGAAGAACAGCATTTATCTGAAATAGAAATCTTTTGTAACATTATAAATGTCTTAAAGCATCCTTGCATCCATTTTAGATAAATGCTGATCTTTGGATCTTTCTATTCATCGAATAATCCTGAAAAAATTTACTCAATTCTTTTAAATATTATTAATAATAATATTTTTTTCTTGAATAGCAAATCAGCATATTAGAATAATTTCTAAAGGATCATGTGACACTGAAGACTGAAGTAATGATGCTGTAAATTTAGCTTTGATCACAGGAATAAATTACAAAATAATTGAAATATATTCAAATAGAAAACAGTTACTATTTTAAATAATAAAAATATTTAAAAATTGTACTGCTTTTGCTGTACTTTGGATCAAATAAATGCAAAAAAAAAACATTAATTATCTTACTGTTCAAAAACTTTTGACTGGTAGTGTATCACTTAAGATTTACTGATATCAAATTATAATTAAACTTTATTTGAAGTATTTCTTTACTGCACAATGCACATTTTTTTAATATTATGCATAAAATGTGTTTTCATTTCACTTTTAATAAGGATTGTATGATCTCGGTATAATATCAATCTTTAAATACAAAGTATTTAAAGTGTACCTGAAGCATACTTGCAATAGTTCCACTTCCGCACAATCAAATATACTTCAGTATATCCTTAGTTGGACCTCAGCACTATTTCTGCACAATTAAAGTGCATTAAGCACAAAATTAGTTGTCACAATTTAGCAGACTTTAAGTATACCAGTTTAGTATACAGTACCAAAAGTACAAGTTCACAGTATTTTTTATTAAGCACATAAATATGTAAATGTATTTGTAGTATTTCATTTTCACTATGTAGGCTAGGGTCACTGAACATTTTACTTTGAAAGTGCCACAAAAGCATTAAAAGGCAGTGTAATATTTTGCAGAAATATCATCATAGACACATTTTATCAACATTATTAAATGAGTCTGGGTTATATCTTATCTGAGGTTGGTATTGATGTGCCAAATCCTGTGATGTTAAGTCCAAATGCTTTAAGACCACTCTAAAAATACCTGTCAACATATTTTATCAACTAATTGCTGTTCGTTGGTGCCAAATGTTTATGTTTACATGTTGTTAAAGAGACGTGCTTGCTAGCAAGGGAAAAATATTCACAAATAAACCATGACAGCCATTCACTAAATGAAAGTTATTTATATAGCATATGGTCATTACTCATTTGCCCATCTTAAACAACATGAGACTTGGCTCAAATCTTTTTCATCTTACGTGAAACTTGACTCAGAAACTCCAGAGAGCTCTGTAAATGACACTCATTAACTGTGATCTGGAGAAAACTTATGGTGATGCATCAAAAGCACTGAAATGCAACACAGATGAAAGTCACTCAGAAATGTCTATGTGCCATTTTAAATGAAGGATTTGTTATTTGTGACAACATTTTACTCTCATGCAGGGGTTTTCAAACTTTTTTTAATGCCAAGGACTCCTAAATGTGATGATTTTAACTGTGAGGAACCCCATTCTTAAAATAAAGGCATTTATACAGAAAGAGTTGGGATTATATTATAAAAAAAAAAACATCCTGTTTAAAAAATAAATAGGTTTCATATTGTCATTGCATTAAGGCAATCATTTACACAGGCTACTAAAATATTTGTACATATTTTTAACTGGAATCATTTTTTAATTCACAGTGTATTAATATTAAAGTATTGTTAGATATATAAGACAGTCCAGCACTTCTAACAATAATTTTGTCAGTCTGTTTTTTCCACACGGATTTCCCAAGCGCCCCCTTGTGGCTCTCTGGGATCCCAATTTGAATTTGGTTGGCACAGGGTTGGTATTGTCAGCAATGATACATTGTATCGCATTGTGATAAATAAAAACAACAACATAGCAATGCAATTTTTAGATACACTGATATTTGACAGCATTGGAACAGCTCAACTATATTTTAACTCCAATAGTAGCTAAAAATGCATATAAGGTTAAGTCTGGGTTTGGATTTTTTATTCTAAACTCATAAAGAGAAGACAATTCATTAGCATTCATTCAGTCATCAAATCACCCCAGAGAATGTACAACCTACCACACTGGGTCTTTTTTATCAGACATGCTTCTTATCAGTAATAACTGTAAGCAATTTAGCACTAGCAGTCCAACCGAACGTGACAGGTAGTTTGAATGAGATTAGTGGAGAAAAGGAAGTATTTCTTGGCAGAATTTCTCTCTGCAACCTGCTGCTTCTGCAGGACAGAGTCGATAACGGCTGCACAGCCCATCACAATGTAGCATCAGTTATCCAGCGTTTGTGAGAGCTGAATATATAAGAGAATTCACCCTTAAAAAAAAAAAAATCAATTTAGTCTTCTTTCATCTAAATTGACTAAACTGAGTTGCAACATCATGTCAAGCATGACCGATTCTATTAAGGCAAGTCATTCTCTTTTAAATTTTACAATCTAGTTTAAAAAAAAAAAAACACAAACAACACTAACAAGTAATCTAAGCTATTTATTAATTCAGCTCACATATAATTTTGTTCTGTACTTAATCAGTTCGTTATATTGTAAATGTCTATTGTTGATCCTTGTTGTATTGATGTTGTGCTTTTTCTCTCCTTCTCAGTTCTATACAATAGGAACTGCCAAATTAGTTCATTAAAATGCAAAATTGTTTTTCCTCAAGGTGAATGCACTGAAACAGCGAGAGTATATAAAATGCACAATATAGTATGCTGAGCCAATAGCCAAGTTAATCACCTTATTTCAGCTGATTTTAAGAGAATGGATGGCCTGTTTTAAATGTTGTTTGTCTGAGAATGACATCTTTTCAGAGATTCGGAGAACAGTCTGCTCGGCTATATTTGGAAAGTGACTCATCTGCAGTACTTTCAATCACTCTCACCTCAAATCCTGAAGGCAACAGATCAATTTACACCTTTCAAGGCAAAGCACAAAGTACTCAGAGTAATAAGAAGTCCCAGAAGTCCAATGTATAGTAGGATTAAAAGGAAAGAAAAAACGTACGAAAAAAAAGATTTGTTGAAATCTGGATATAGCAGGTATTGCACAGTCCTGGATATATTTGAAAGCTATGGTGAATGCAATATATCCGCTATTTTAATTGCCAAAACCGTAGCTTATATAGTCTGCTCTCTATGATGTTTTTCTCTCGGGCTCATTCTCTGAATATTTGTCGTATGATTTCACAGGAGCAACAGTCATTCTGCGTGTCATTGAGCGCATCAAACTGTGTGAAATCAGATAATGTCCTTCCCTGCTCTGCTGACACGGAGCCCAGTGCCTGCTGGGACTCAGCAAGGTCAATTAGCCATGCTGATTCTTCAACAGCCGGCACAAACACAGACCATTATCAGTAATGGAGATTCTCACCAGAGTCTGTTTGCATTGCACTGACCAGCAGGGTAAGCGGTTGCGTGTTGGTTTTGTTTGCTGTGTCCCTCACTCTTTCTTCCATTCATTCTTTTTCTGTATGGAGAGAAAATGTGTGGAGATTAACTTGATCAAATCAGTACGACCTGTGATACTGAGGAAAGGTTTCTTTTAAGCCAAAGCCATCTAACACTTAGCCGTTTTTCCCTGAGGAGCTAAACCATGGGTCAATAAAGGCAGCAAAATAAACCAAAAGTGTTGCTTTCTCTCATGGCTGATGATTAGAAAACAGCTCACAGTGCTAATAAACGGTTCATTTAGACCAGAGAGACAAGAAGAGACCGTTAGAACTACAGTATAGCAAGAAATGCTGCTTTTGATTTCTATGGCTGTGACAGATAAATGAGTTTTATTATTGAAGATTAGCAAGATAGCAGATGAGTTTTAATTATATATGAAGCTAAATATGCAAAATTACATATTTTCTTGTAAATTAATTCACTGTGCATACATAGAGATATATGAGAAATAAACTTGCAGTTTAAAGAGCAGGTCAGATGTTTCCTAATATTGTGCTGAAGTACCTACAGCAGGTTTAAATGCCTCTAAGGTCAGAAAACACTGCAATTTTCTCAGAATATACATTTATACGTAGCGTCCTTTGTCAATGATTTTGAAACGATTCATTTGAATCATCTTTGAGCGTAATGTCTGTTAACCCTGCCCTTCCATAAGCCTACTCTGCTCTGATTGGTCAGCTGGCCAAGCTGGTTGTGATTGGCACAGAGAGGAGTACTCGAGCAAGTTAGCGAGCGCTACGCTGTCTGCGTTGCCAAGTCAGTGGGTGTTTTTGTGTAAACAGGTTGAAGCGACCCAAATAATGTCATATTTAGCCCCTGGAATGCAAATTTTTCGGGGGAACCCTGACAAAAACCGTGTAGTTTACATGCCGGAACGTGATTGGGCTAGTTTTGAGTAGCAATTGGGCGGGTTTTGTTGTGTAAACCTGGCAACCCTGAAGCACCTTTACATAAAACAATAATATAGTGCTCCAATCCATTCTTAAAATAATGACATAAAAACATTTTGTTTACCACTTACGCAAGCAAATCATGCCCACAGCTGCTAAACTGTAAACACTTCACAAAACAATAACGGTGCATACCATAGCCGAGTGCTAACGTGACTAACTGATGAAGCAACACAGTTTGTAAACCAAAATAGGTCTAAGTTACATTCTTTATTATTGAACGAAGTAATTCAAACAACGACAGTCTACATTAATCGACACATTCTTAGGAAATAGTGGGTTCACAGTGAATTATCAGAACTATTTCAGTAAGACAGTAATATCGTGGTTTACCTGGAAACCTAAAGCTGTACTAGGTATACATCACATATTAGCACAAAACAAAAACAGATATTTTTAGCACTCACTTTAAAATCACATAACTTATCAATCGTACTTACGGTGTGGTTTGGAGACACTTGTTGGTCCAAATAAAGAAGATTAGAAGCCAGAAGATAAAAGCCAAGATTAGAGAAGCAGTCCTCTGTAAATGGCGAGCACACAACAAAAAGTTGTATTGGAAAAAAATAGTTCTAACCACTGATTCTTCACATCATCATCTTTCGGCAATGAACACAAAAACTTGCTTTCGCAGCGTAGAACACAGCGTCTTTTCGACATGATGTAAACACTAACTAGGAAGCGTTTGTACGCCGGTCAGAGTGTTTGTATTTTGCGGGCAAGTGGGGATTATGCTAATGTGTTACCTAGTGATGTAGATCAGTAACAGACAGAAGATTAGAAAATATGATGACTCGTTAAGGCGATTTTGAGTTGACTCTTTTGAAAGACAATATCTTTTTTTATTAACAACTGTGCAGACAGTTTACATTAAAGGATAGCTACATTACAAACTGCTAAACAAGATGTTTTTCAAAAACCCATATGACCTGCTCTTTAAATTCTAGAAGCAAAGCTTGCAAAATTCACAGTATTTTTGTGTTGATGCAAATATTTTGACCTTTCTTCTTTTTATTCATAAGCCTGAGTTGTTTGTCAAGCCAAGGAATACGTGTATTAACCTATGAAAACAAGCATCAACATCTCACTGCAATGAGAAACCCTCCTTTTCAACTGCATATGAATTATTTTAGAACAACAGGACTCTGAGAGTGAATCATAATAAATCTTACACTTTAAAATGTGATCCTCATTTAGAAACTCATTGTTGATGGAACAGCTCTATATATTTCAAGCTGGATGTACTGTATTGCACGGCTCTCTGGAATACTTGACTGTCTTTGTCAGGACAGTTGTTTTGTACATTGCAATGGATTAGATAGTAAGATAATAAGCATGCAAGATTTTAAAACACTTTCACCTTAAATCAATAGGCTAAAAGCTGCTTCCTAGCAACAGTTTTTTTTTTTTTTTTTTTTTTTTTTTTTTCATGGAAGCTTTTGCGTTTAGTGAGCTAATAAAAAAATTCAACTCAAATCAATATTTTGTGTCCAATTATTCACTTATGTGGGAAGCAGACATGTAATAAGCAGTAATAATGTACATCCAGCTGGTTGTTATAGCAAAATAAACCCCTACTGGGTGATATAAGTTGGGGTTTATATAGTCTCAGCCTCAGACATCACACTCATGGACATCTGATGCATATGACACACAAAACTGGAAACACTCTAGGAGTTTCAAAGTCGTCATCGGATTGGTTGAACTCTGCTCTATTTCTGGAAGACGTGTGTGTCATGTTCTTTAATGTTCCGCCTGGAAACAAGGATGCTGTGATGCCAAACCCCCTCATGGAAGAAGAAAGCGCTGTGTTTACAAGAATGACAATGAACGGGATCAACTAAACGCTGGATTTTCAATATGTGAAACATATAGTTTGCGGAATAGACTCTTTAAAATACTTCCAAGGGTTTTACACACTGATCTATTATTGTGGGGACATTTTCACACCCCTAAACATGACGGGGCACAAAACAAAACATGATTGGTTGCTTTACCTGTCAGTCATATGGCCTCTTGGACAGTCCTAAGTTGCCAAATTTCCCAGTCCTTTTTTTTTATACTACAATAACAACCGACTGGATGTACTGTACTTTATTCCTTACTTAGTAAAGTATATACTAAGTAAAAAAAAAGTGATATACACTATATAGCAAATCTCAACTGCTTTAAATTGTTTATATCCTCACAAAATATTATCAGCTAGCTCTAATCTGCTAAATAATATTATTAAAATGAACATCATAATTTTCTGTATGGTTACTTTATGATTATTTGCCACAACAAATTATGCATACCCTTTAACTAACTGCTTTTTTCAAAGTAAAACTAATGGTAAAAAAAGGATATATACATATAGTCAAAAGTTTACATTCCCCTTTCAGAATCTGCAAAATGTTAATTATTTTACCAAAATAAGAGGGATCATACAACATGCATGTTATTGTTTATTTAGTACTGACCTGAATAAGATATTTCACGTAAAATTTGTTTACATATACAGTAGTCAACATTTGAAGTGGATCAAAACCATTCATCAAAGTTGTCCTTAAACCAAAACAATATCGGTTCTAGTCTTAGGACAACTTTGACAAACTTTTTTGATCCACTTCAAACGTTGACTACTGTAGTCCACAAGAGAAAATAGTAGTTGAATTTATAAATGACCCTGTTCAAAAGTTTACATCCTCTTGATTCATAATACTGTGTTGTCACCTGAATGACCCAGAGTTGTATGTGTGTGTGTGTTTGTTTGTTTGTTTGTCAGTTAAACTGCCCACTGTTCTTCAAAAACAAACCTTCAGGTCCCACAAATTATTTGGTTTTTCAACATTTTTGTGTATTTGAACCCTTTCCAACAATTACTGTATGATTTTGAGATCCATCTTTTCACACTGAGAACAACTGAGGGACTCATATGCAGGTATTACAGAAGGTTCAGATGCTCACTGATGCTCCAAAGGAAACCTGATGCATTAAGCATTAAGCATTAAACTTCCAATCTCTTGAATTTGATGATCAGGGTAAATTCAACTGATTTTGTCTTTTGGGACTATCTATTTGTAGCTGTCTAACTATCTTCTGTAGCCTCTGAAAGGCAGTACTAAATGAAATAAATATGACATTTAGGCAAAATAAGAAAAATGTACACATCTCCATTTTTCTCAAAAGTTTTCACCCCCTGGCTCTTAATGCATGGTTTTTCCTTCTGAAGCATTAGTGAGCGTTTGAAACTTCTGTAATAGTTGCATCTGAGTTTGCACATATATATATATATATATATATATATATGTATGGAATTTAATCACACCCAAATTAAATCATCACTGCAAATATATACTTGGCGACTCACGCAACGCTGTGAATAATGACCAAAACAAGATAAATCAAAGCTGACTGGATGTGAGTGCCTATTTTCCACACTGTAGTTTTTCTTCCACACATTCACAATGTTACATTTTTTATAAGCCTTAGTGGCCTTGCATGGCACAGAGTCTCCATTCTGCAAAATAAAATGTTGCAGAGAATAGGAATGAGGGTTTTTATACACTGCTGAAAACACTGCGCACAATAATACTACCGTGAAATTGTAATTAGGTAAATAAAAGTTTTAATTTAAATTTCTTTCTGAAAAACAAAAAAAAAAAACAAACAAAACAAAACAGTGTTTATTATAAACAAGTTGTATTTGGGATTGTCATCAGTATAAAGCTTGCCAGGAAAATAATGCTCATTTAGCCAGTTTGTGATTTCCCTTCATTCTCTGTGGAGGCATTGATAAAGCCTCCATTCCACACCTGCACTGTTTTCTCTTCATTTAGCTGCACTCGCACTAAAAGCTCCCTGTGTGCGCCAGCAAGTGAAAAATAGAGAAAAACACATAAAATTGCCCAATGCATCTATTTTTTCCAGCTAAAATCACTTGAACGCCCATCATAGTGTAATGACTTCCGAAGTACAAACCTCCAAGGAGGACTTGCGAAAGGCCGTTCCACTGTTTCAAAGATGAGCTTCTCATCTCAAAAATAAGAGCGCAATCAGGACATTTTTAGAAACCCTCTTTGCTCATGTACAAACAGAGAGGATATAGCGAACACTTCACAAAACATCACGTGGGAAGCCTGGGAAAAGAAGGATAAGACTTTCGAAAAACTAGCAGAGAAAAAGAGTGAAAGAAAGTCAAGAGATAACATGAGAGCAATGTCATTCGAAGGAGGCGAGAACAGCGCCTGAAATGAATATTCATGATTCTCAGTCTTCAATGGGACTCCAACATCATAGACTTCCCATTCTTGCTTCTTTTAGCTCTTTTCGAGCTGATAAGCGTCTCCCAACTCTAGCCCATCCCCAGCGGTTGCCACTGAGATTCCCAGTCTCTCCTGAGCAGTAATCCTCTGCTTCTAGAGGATGCTGGGGGGCCTGAGCCCCCCCTCTCGCTCCAAGCTTCCCAATCCAAGCTCTAATTCCGCGTGTAATTTTATTAAAGTGAAGCGCATCTGCTTACCCCAGGAGAGAGTGTTCTGGAAATGATTTGGGGCCTTTACATGTGTATCGCTCCTGTGATATGCACACACACACACACCCCCTCAATTATATTGTCATGCAAAACAGATCAGAAAAAGAAAGCACCTGGCCTACTTCAAAAAAACGACATGTTTTGTGTTAAACTAAAGGCATTCTTTTTTTTGTTGAAAGAATCGCATAGGTAAAAATGGCACTGAGTAGGTTCAACATGCTCTTCACACTGCAGTGCTCGGTTTGTATCGACTTTGGACTCTAACCGAGCATCTCCTGCTTCAATAGCCATGAACACTTAGGTGAGGCGGCTACAGACCCAATGTAGAGCTTCTACATCTGATTGCTTCACAGGAAGCAATGTCTCAGCCCACACAGCAAAACTATCAGCAAGGTCTCCCACACTTACTCCTCATATTCAGTCTGTAACCATGACGACTGCCTGCACCATCATTGTGTAAATCTATTTTTTTTTTTTCTTAAGAGCTTTTGATTTCCAAACTACACGTCATAAACATGAGAGCTGATGAGGAGAGGATGTGCTCTTGGGTTCTCTATCACTGAGGCTAAGTGTACACTTGCTTGTTTCTAAATATAGTGTGCTGACCTTCAAGGCAGGGTTTTAAGATCATTTATTTTGCCCACTTAATATATATTTCTATCAATATCTATCTATCTATACATACAATGAAATATGCTTTTATTTATATACAAAGTATTTTAAAAAGCAGGTCATATGGGTTTTTGAAAAATATTTTTTGCAGTTTGTAATGTAGCTATCTTTTAATGTAGTCTACAGTTGGTAATCAAAAAAAGTACATGATAACTAAAGATATTGTCTCTCAAAAAAAAAGAGTTGACTCAGAATCGTCTTAACGAGGCATCATATTTTCAAATCTTCTGCCTGTTACCGATCTACGTCAATCGGTAACACATTAGCCTAATCACTGACTTAAAATATGAACAGTCTGACCTGCCCACAACATCACGTTGAGAAAATGCTGTTTTTGTTTTGTATTCATTTTGCTTTTTTGTATTAATTGCTGAAAGATGATTATCTGAAGAATCAGTAGTTAAAATTAATTTTTACAATTTAACAGCAATACAATTCAAACCTTTTGTTGTGCTCGTCATTTTACAGAGGACTGCTTCTCTAATCTTGGTTTTTATCTTCTTTGGCTTCTAATCTTCTTTATTTGGACTAACAAGCATCTCCGAATCACAATCTGGAAGTAAGACTGACATGTTATGTGTAAATTTTCAAGTGAGTGCTTTTTTTTTTTTTCTAATATTTGATGTATACCTAGTGCAGCTTTAGGTTTCCAGGTAAACCACGATATTACTGTCTTACTTAGTTCTTAGTTCTGACAATTCGCTGTGAACCCACTATTTCCTAAGAATGTGTCGATTAATGTAGACTGTTGTTGTTCTTACTTAGTTTAATAAAGAACGTAACTGGTTTACAAACTGTGTTGTTTCATCAGTTAGTCACGTTAGCATTCGACTAACGTATCCACAGTTATTGTTTTGTGAAGTGTTTACAGTTTAGCAGCTAAACTTTAGCTGTGGGCACGATTTGCTTGCATAAGTGTTAAACAAAATGTTTTTATGTCATTATTTAAAGAACGGATTGGAGCACTATATTTTTGTTTTATGTAAATGTGCATAAGGTTTGTTAGGTTTTCACAACAAACCCCCCCTAATCGTTACTCGAAACTAGCCCAATCGCGTTTTGAGAGGGGTCCCCCTTAAAAATCGCGTTCTGGGGTGTAAAATACACACTTTTTGTCAGGGTTCCCCGGGTAAATTTGCATTCCAGGGGCTAAATAAGATGTAATTGGGGTCGATTCAACCTGTGGATACAAAAACAACTGCTGACTTGGCAACACAGATAGTGTAGCACTCGTTAACTTGCTCAAGTACTCCTCTCTGTGCCAATCACAACAGGCTTGGCCAGCTGACCAATCAGAGCAGAGTAGGCTTATGGAAGGGAGGGGTTTACGCTCAAAGCTGATTCAAACAAATAGTTTGAATCAAAATCATTGAAAAATGACTCTATGTATAAATGTATATTCTGAGAAAACCGCAATGTTTTCTGACCTTAGATGCATTTAAACCTGTTGTAGGCGACTCCAACACAATATTAGGACAAAACCATATGACATGCTTTTTAACCAATATTTGTGTGTGCAGTTTTTTAAACTGGTATTATGTGTTTACATCATGCCATTATTACCGTAATTAGATGACAACCTGGGATGTTCTAGTCAGAGCTGTTCATGTCCTTGGTATTATGCATTTCTATGGCAACACTATTAACACCAAAATGAATGTGTAATTTGAATAATCATTTGACAGAGCCACAATATAACAAGTAAAGCAAATGTCTTATTAATAAACAAAGTTTATTTAGCAGGACGTTTAGTAGTTATAATATCTTGTGATAGCTATAATAAATTGAAATGAATGACTTATATTTGTATATTTTCAGATTGTTCTTGCATTAAAAGGGATAGTTCTCCCAAAAATTGAAAATTACCCCATGATTTATTCACCCTCAAGCCATCCTAGGTATATATGACTTTCTTCTTTTAGAGTAATCAGAGTTATATTAAAAGATATCCTGGCTCTTCCAAGCTTTATAATGGCAGTGAATGGATGTTGAAATTCAATAGTCCAATAAAGTGCATCCATCCATCATAAAAAGTACTCCACTGAGCTCCAGGTTGTTAATAAAGACCTTCTGAAGTGAATCAATGCATTTGTGTAAGAAAAATATCCATATTTAAAACTTTAAAAACGTAATCTAAAACTTCCACTAAATGATGTTTGATAACAAAGTTCGGGAGGAGCACGATCAGATAATCAACTAATTTGGCACAGGTGCAACTCGTCTAGCTAATCATCCAAACTAGCACAAGTCATATATATGCCCACAGCCGACTTACTGCCGTCATTCCACTGTTTTTCGGCATGCCCCCTCCACCACAACTCCTCACTCTTAATCTATCCTCATCCTATACTTGGGATGGGGGGAGTTCTCTGGGTTCGGGCCATATTCCGGGCTTGGAGCCCTCCCTCAGGACAGCACGCCAAAATATGCTTACTGTTTACTCAACTAGATTAGATGTAAGGGTGAACTCGTGAAATGTTCCAGTGGAAGACACAGGCGGACACGGCGACGATCATGGAAGTGATGAACGTGGAAGTGCACAGGAGAGAGCAAAACACAACACTGGTCATGAACAAGAAGTAGAAAACGAGGATCTGTAAAGAAAAATGGGATAAAAGGATTTCGAAAGCCAAGAGGAGGCTAAACAAAAACTGAAACTGCTAAACAAAGGAAACCTTGCTTCTTTTGCTTCTGTAAACAAAACTCATATTCTTACCAGAGCTTACACTACGCCTACATCATTCATCATCCACTGGAACGCCACTCGTGAATCTGTGTATCACAATTAGCAGAAGTTATAGATTATGTTTTTAAAGTTTTAAATATGGATATTTCTCTTACACAAACGCATCGCCTTTATTAACATCCCAGAGTTGTGTGGAGTACTTTTTATTATGGATTGATGCACTTTATTGGACTACTGAATATCAACAGCCATTCGCTACCATTATAAAGCTTGGAAGAACCAGGATATTTTTTAATATAACTCTGACTGTGTTTGTCTAAAAAGAAGAAAGTCATATACGCCTAGGATGTCTAGCTGAGTAAATCATGGGGTCATTTTTATTTATGGGTGAACTATCCCTTTAAGACATTAAAAATAGTCAATTATAGGAAAAAAGAAACATGAAAAATTGCTCAACTACATTTTACTGCTAATGCCACTGCCATTTTGACTGTTTGCGCATTACATTGCAGCAGTCAGGTGGTATAAGTGGGAGCTATCAGAAACTTCTGAGTTGTCACAAGTTGTAATTATGAGTTCTATAACACTTTTAGAAGTCAGAATCTCAGTCAGAATAATTACAATTATTTTGACATGGTGTGAATACACATTAAGAGTACTGCATATTTAGCGTAGCAACATGCTAACATGAAACTCTAATTAACAGTGATTTGAGTATCCTAAATGCTATTTGTGTGGCATGCAAACTTGCTGGCTATATAGAGAGTTCCAAATCTGTCACTTATTAAGATGTTGCCTATGTAGGCAGTAAAGCAGCTCACTAGATTAGCTAGAATTCCATAGCAAACCAATGCTTTAGCCAAATGTGCAAACACTTATCCCACACCACCTACAAGTTTCTGACAGGAAAAGACGTGCTTAATTCATAATAATAATACATGCCTAATTAAAAAAGGGTTCCTTTTGAAACCAGATCATTTGCAAAAACTAAACTATTTCGTTTTTGAAATTTCCTCAATAAGGCACACAGCTAACAGCAAACATTTTGCTCCTTTGATGCTACAGTAGATAAATGATACATATCTCAGAGGACTAGAAAGTTGCAACAGTGTAAAGTAGCTGTCAAGGCAAATAACTGAAGTCAGTGCTTGCTGGCGGAGTTCATGAAATGGACTTGCTGTGTGCTTTCTCTCAAGGGGTCTTTCTCTCAAGAGGTCTTTTACAGAAGACTCTATTCAACACACTACCATCTATACTCCAGCGCTAATGGTGGTTTATCGCCTCAGTCTTAAAGTTAGACAACTGAAATCATAAAATGGGACTGACACGACTAACACACTTGATAGGTCTTGTCTAATCTAGTAATTGATGATGTAAATAATGTCTCATTGAATGTGTCTCACAGTGATTTAGTGTGTAGTGAAAGACTACTTCAGAGAAACTATCTCTCGAGAGACACTTTAGTGTGTTGTGCTTTATGTAGAGCTTTAATACCCCATCAAATCTGCTGACGCCGTATGTAGCAAAAGACTCTGGAGACTCTGAAGTGCATTGTGTATAGCTGGAATTCAGGATAGCTCCCATTAGACCCAAGTTCAAATGCTCCTGAAACTAGTAAAATGAGTAAAATGTGAGATAAATGTGCAGGTTGACTATACGAAATACAGCACAGCCTAATAATTGTACAGACAGGTGGCTTTGTTATGCTTCACAGCTGCATGATTTACTTTAGGCTGAGCTTAAGCTGTCCAGCTAAACTCCATTCCCACAGGTTTTTGCTGTCGATGTTAAGAAAACATTTTCAGCAACATGAATTTATATGTATATGGTTTGCATGACTTGACTGACACATAGCCCAGATCTGTCCTCAAGTGAATTATAATGAGATCCTTCAAATACATTTATAACCGGCAGGTAGTTGGAAGCTCAAAGGGTTTCAAAATAAACTGCTTGTACTGTAGTTCCACTGGTTCCTGCACTGCAGTAATTTGTTATCTGAAACAAGGTTACTCTCAAATCCCTCAATAATTATGTAGCAAGTTCTGTCAGTCAAATCCTTCCCTGTAGAGATGCTTAACAGGCTGCCTGTGCTGATTAATTTGACATTTTTTTACTTGGGAAAAGTTTTTCTCTTTCTTCCTTTTCATGTAGTACTTATTTACTACTTGTACTGCTACGAAAACAACAAATTTAAAGGTGACATTTTCTGAAAATCTGACTTTTTTATGTTTAAGTGTTAAAATCAGATCCCCAGTGCACCTACAAACCCAGAAAACGTCCCAGCCTCAGAGGAAACAAGAGAGCAGTGGATTTATCGATTTATTTACTGTATATTGCGCTGGTGCCACACAAATCTAATATAAACATGCATTTTTTTTCCAAGCTGTTTACCTTTACAGACATAACCGACAGCTTTTGTAACTCGTGTGTTTTTAACATAAACTTGTGTGGGTTTGACAGTTTAAGCGCAATAAGGCATGAAAGAGAACTTAGTTTAGTACTAACATGCCATGTGACAACCGCTTTCTGTGCGTTCGCTTCGGATGTGTGTGTTCAGAAAACCCTATGTCAGACGTTTAAACTCATACAGCTTTAAAACACAACATTTCAGTGCAATAGATGTGATAATCAAAACCAAACAGATGTTTTTTGGTGGAATATCTGAGGTGCGAGCTGTAAAGGCACTGCTCTATTCTAGAAAAGGGGGGTATTTTGAGCTAAAACTTCACAGACGCATACTGGGGACACCTGAGACTTATATTGCATATTGTAAAGTAGGCCATAATAGGTCTCCTGTAAGTATAATTTCAGAATTTTACACTACAAATTTTATTAAACCATATAATTTCTCATTATTTTGAACAGAAGAAGCTGAGACACCGCAGCTATGTTTTGCTAGCAAAACATACTTTCAAGTTTATTTTTCCTGTTGAAACTGTTCACGAATCGCACTGAATTGATTTATTTGTGAAGTGAGAGATATAGGTTACATGACTGTAAGTAGTTCATGAACTGAATACGCTGTAAAAAAGGCTCATTTAATGGAAATACTTGAATGTGGGCATTAGGGATGTCACAATACTCAATATAATATCGAACCGTTCGGTACGACATCCACGGTTCAATACGCGCTTGTGAATTGCCGTTTTCCGGTTTTGCATTTAAATAATTTCTTTGTTTTATTTCTCTCGAAATTTGCTGTGTGTGCCCGTGATTTCACATGCTGAGATGAAGAAATGCCTCCCTGTTTATATTTGAAAAAGCAACACACACAGAGCATCTTCCATTCTAATTAAATGCAATGATAAACTTTTCTAAACCTGTTGTCCAACAAAAGAGAACATTATAACTTATTTTTACTTCACAGCATCAGTCGAGAGTTTGAAATGCCTTAATTTTGTGATCTGATGTGGCTTCTTATCATAGAATGAGGCACACTATATTTTACACTGTCGCTGCGACTCATTTCGGAGGCTGCATCCTCCGGAGGTCGCATTTAAAGGCTGCACACGTCATTAAGGATGTCTTATTTACAAAAAGTAACCATAATAAAATTGACCGTTATTCCTTGTGAGGTGTAAAATACTATAGTTTCTTTTTTTACTTTGCAATTTAACGGTTACTTTTCTTAAATGAGACCTCCCTGATGACATGTGCAGCCTTTAAATGTGTCCTCCAGAGGATGCAGCTTTCCAAATGAGACGCACTGTATATGTAGATTATGGCTTACAAATATCACTGAAAATCATTATGAAAATACCCGAGATGGCTTGATGAACACAGATAAACCATATATTATTGCAGAAGAGTGTTTATTATCCTTACATTTCATCATTCAAAAGGTTTAACGTTGTGCCTTTATCCATATTAGAGAAGCTGGAACGGAATGTAATCAGTGCTACTTCTTTGACGCATATGTGGATTTTTTGCTTGAGGGCGCCCTCTGGCGTCCAGTATGAATGAAACCCATCCTATTTTGCGTACAAATCGGAAAAATAATACCTTTCTCAAAAGAATATTAAGCAGACATATAATAATCCACGTTTTTTCCAGTGTACAGAGGTTTACAGAAGTATTTTGTTGTTAATTAGATGCAAAAAAAACAAAACAAACAAACAAAAAAACACTCTGATGTGGCAAGCTATCAGAACCGAACCGAACCGAAAACCGTGGTTAAAATCCGAGGTACGCATTGAACCGTGGACTGACTGTATTGTTGCATCCCTAGTGGGCATTCTCATTTGTGTATCACTGTACACTCTCAGGTAAAAGGTACAAAAGCTGTTACTGGGCCGGAATCGTTAAACCTTTGTACCTTATTTATCCTTAAAGAGTGCCTTAAAGATACATATTAGTAGCTCAAGTGTACAAATTAATACCTAAATAGTAGTTATTAGTAACTTTTGAAAGTGTACTGCCCCAGTGACTGCTTTTGCTCTTTTTTATCTAAAAGCTTATGGGGGTAGGTTACTTCAGTTAATAAGTAAGGCATCTGAGCAAGGGATGTAATGAACTGAGAAATTGTATTCTTCAACCAGTCAGCAGTTTTTTGGAAAATTATTTAAGATGGTGACTGGGTTGTGATATCGAAAGCAATTCTTTGAGTAAAGCTGCCCTGAGGGTATACGTATCTCAATTTTTGGAAAAACAAAGCATTAAATTATGGATTGGATTAGATACAGCATACACTTTGATCAATAGATTCAATCAACATCAAACTAAATCCCATAAAGTGTGAAACACCATTTGCATATTTAACATGGTTTCAAATAATTTTTCAAATCCAAACATATTTCCTTGCCAGAAGTGTGATTTTAATTGCAGATTGTGTATATGTGGATTCACAAATGTCCCAGAGATTTTTCCTACTTGAATGAATCCATTAGGTAAGAATAACAAGTGAATGTAATAGGACGAGGGATAATGACTAACGATGTTATCTTGACACTGGCTGCTTTGACTATTTAATAGTTTGGCTGCTTCTGTAACCCTCGGATGACCTTACCTTACTTTGCTATTTGGTGATTGTCAAAAACACTGAGTAGTTACAAAATGACTTCCTCTTATCGGTGGGATCACACCAATGTCTCTCCGTGACTGAGGCCTCAGCCTGTCTCTCAAGGGGTGGTCTGCAGCAGTCCTTGACAGCCTTGGCAGATAACAGTGTTTGCTTTACGGTTTCTTTCAAACAGTAGTGTGCAATAATTTAACCAGCTAGCTGTGTCTCTGCAGACTTGCGAAAGATAAGATCACTCAGCATTTAAATACAGTTGCAAAGATGGTCAGTCAAAAGCAGTTTTAAGAGCAGATAATGCTCTCTTCATTGGCTCTCTGAAGGTCTTATTAAATGACAGTGTAGAAATTCTGTATGACAACTGAACTCACTTCTGACTCTGAGAGAAACAATGTGTCACTTTTTGTGCACGCACATCTCTTCAATCAGAGATACTAACATTTATACGAAATAATTTGTACAGACTATTCTTACGTGGGTGCTTTTGACCTTGTGGACTTTCAGAAAATAAACAGCCTTAAAACGCACTCTCACCAGTTCAGTTAATTAGTCTAATTACTACTACATTTATTTTGTTCTGAGAACATGTCATTGCAACCGAATCTCAAATTATGGACTGTGTTGACATTTTTGCAATACAATGACTCATGCTATTGTTAATTTCACAGCTAGTGTTTATGTACCCTAAATACACATAATTTAAAATAGATTTACATAAATTAACATGATTTAAAAACTACAGCTTGTTTGGAAATGACAATTACTAAAATAGTCTTAATTACTTACTTTGTTTTCGTTCATTGTATGTCAAAATTAATGTCAAGTGTGCTCTTTCCTGACACCTGATTTCTCGAAAAACTTTTCAAAACTGCAAAAGAGAAGAAAAGAAACAAATTTGCTGGTTGTGGTGGAAATGATGCCACAACTATTAACTGTTAATTGTAACAACTGTGACATTTTTACACATTGGGCCTCATTTATGAAACGAACGTACGACAGAAAATTGGGCTTACGGTCTTGGAAACTTGGAATTTATCAATATGGACGTGAGCAGTGGCTACAATCAAATCTCACGTCAGGTCTGGGCTCATGTACACAAGTTTTTGAGTTAGCCTGAATTTGCATGCAACATAGAGAATTTCTGAGAATTGTATAACGACAGCATTTTGTTTGTTTAGATTATTTTCCTGGCCAACAAACAAAGCTTTTTTTATTCTTTTAGGGCGTTATATTTATATGCGCAAATAGCAGCATAAACAACAGACCATGAGGATTCACACATCGTCGCATCACCCACCGGCTGCACTTCGGAGAATGGAGAAAAACAGAAATTATAAAAGGAATAAAATAAATAAAATAAAATAATAAATAATAAAATAAAATATATTTATCTTAAATAATTAACAGATTAACAAAAGAAAAAAAAACTCTGTGACAAGTATAGGCCACTTTCGTTTTCATGACACTCTTAATGCATTTTATTTGTTATATCTTTACTTTATTAAATGTAACTGATCGTGCAGACGCCTCACGCGCGCGCACACAAATTTCAGCGTTGCTAACTTGATTTCAGCCATTAATCAAACTAAAATGCAGTCAACCAAACATAAAAGTTCCACTGCTTATTTTAAAAGGTGTAGAATCAGCGTGCAGCGCCGAAATAAACATTTTTGCACATGTGAGGGATGATTTACATGGATAACTGGAACACAAGTGAAGTATAAAGACTTGTTTACATCATGGATAATAGTTTTTTCATGTCTAAATATTTTTTATTTTAAAAATATTTATATTTTTTATTTTGCATTACAACAACATCACAGATAATAGTTTAGCAACCAAATGTTACATGGCAAAAATGGAAACATTTAGGTGTTTAGTTTCGCTTTACTCATTTATTCAGTTTATCTATCTAAATAGGCTATAATGTTTATAAATGTTTCGTTATATTTATTAGTATTTAATATACATACTGTGTAAATTAAAGCTATTGTTTGCAAATATAAGGTTAAAGGGTGTTTTTAGAGTAAGACCAATTTCTCTTTCATGAGTTTACTTCCTCTTTTTGGCTGGGTTTCGTTTCTCCGTGTCGTGAACTCTAGGGGCAAGGCTTCTAAATCGGGGTGTTTTTAGGGGCGTAATATTTAAATGACGATTGTTTTCAGCCACCACATTTATCAGCGTACGATCATTCGCACGACGGGATTGGTGAAATACAAATGTTTCGTGAATCACATGTGAACTCTGTCGTAAGTTGATTTGTGCGTACAGATCTGCGCTCATTTCTACATTAGATTGATAAATGATGCCCACTGAATCTTGTTTTATGATAGCTTCATTTTTAAGTTTTAAATATATGTATATATTAGTGATATTAATCAATTAAAAAAATAACTAATTAATTGTACATTTTTTCTGAAATTAATCGTTAATAATCCCAATTAATATTTAACCATTGACTATAGCCATTTAACATTACAGTTTAATTGAGAGTTTTTTTTTAAACATTTATTAGACTTTAAAAAATAACTTCTAATTTGAGATTTTGGGTGAAATGGAGATATTTATATATATATATATATATATATATATATATATATATATATATATATATATCAAATGAAAGTTCTTGATAAGCTCTTTCTACTGGCAAAAGTATACTGTCATCCATGAGTGTACTAATTTTTATTATAAATGACTGAAATCAGTAAATTTTTGTTTTGGTCCTCCTGTAAAGTTGGTGAAATGTCACTTACGCCTTTCTGGTTCTTACCCCTCGAAACATTTCATTTAATACTAAATGAAATATAGATGAATCATTAAAGCTACAAAAGTTATTGATTTCCTCTTTTTCTTTTGGAAAAAAGAAAGAAGCAGCAGTTGTGAGTGGGGTGGCCAACCCTAGTGCCGCCCCTGCATTAAATATTTTTAACGCCATTAAACTGGAAAAATGAATTGCCTGCGCTAACGCACTAATTTTGACAGCACTAGTTTAAATATGAATATTTTATGATGGAATTTTCATATATTAGAATTTAAAGCCTTGGACTGAGACAAAGACACTAGAAAAAGTTTATATTTTTATGGCCTTCATATAACAAAAATGAAAAAATCTGTTAAAGCTGTTCGCTTTAATAAAAATCAACGACTGGGACCTAAAATACCTTTGTAGTTGAAGAAACACATTCATGAGCTCATTTTTGCAGTATGTACTTAAAGTATGAAGAGAGTCAACAGGGACACAACAATAGCGAAGGTACAGCATCTCCAATTTAATCATCCTGCCTTTCAAAAAGATAAGAGCACTTATAAAAAGACAGACGTATTCACCGCCTCTGAAAAATCATTGTCACATCATTGCTCGATTGCAAATGTACTGCCAGTCTGAATACACGTTTAAATCCCGTTACATTACTGCTTATTACTTCAAAGGACAAAGAATGTTAAAAATGACAATTCACTATTTTCTTTCTTTCTTTCTTTTTCATTTTTTATCCTAAAGAGTTATTGATATCCCCCAACAAGCTTCTTATGCTCTGTATTGATTCAGCTAATTCAAAAAATCCTTCGTGTGGCGACACTGATTACTTGTAATTTAGAGAACTAATCAGCATCATTTATTGTTGTTAACACCCAATCACCAGGTGCAGTTATTTCCTCATGAATACAAAAGCAATGCAAGCAGCCCATGCATTTCCATTATGTGTTGTGTTTTACATTTAAATAGACTTTTCAGCGCTAAATGACCTTGTTAAGACACGCTACGAAGCATGAAAGGACGAGTCCGTACTGTACCTCAGCGGTCGATGTCTTAAATCATGTCGGTAGGTGATAAAGAGGGGATGAGAGTCAAACCAAGACAGGATTATGAGTGTCTGAAGTTCTCACTGTGCTCTCTGACCAAACCACTGGAGTATGTTACAATTTCAAGTCGCGGTAGTCAGAACGCTTTGATCTTTTCCTGGTCACATGACCAAGACAGATTTTCTAAAACACTCAATCTTTGAGAGCTCTAGACGTCTGTTTGAGAGCAACTGTTATACTTTATTCTATATTTTAGAAAAAGGCTAAAACTGCTCAAACCAATGATTTGGATATCTCTGGGGTCCATGGGCCAATAAAGGAAAAGACAGATACTCCAGAAGAAAGGTATCCCTCACATTAGAAATTGAATTACTGGGAATTTCACACTCCACCTGCTCTTGGGAGGGTTTTTATTTTATTTCCTCCCCACAGGCAAAAAGCTCAGACAGTTAGAAAATTATACGGACACACATGGGTTGCACACAAGCGGCAGATGGACTTTTAGTGTCACTCCAAGCCTGTGGCTGTTTTTTTTTTTTTTCAACATAGTCCTAATCAATCGGATTCCTTTATTTCCTTCACTAATTAGGCACCGTACTTTAACATTACTGCAGTCCAACAGCCTATGCCTGGGGGCAAAACCAAGGAAATATATGATATGATACCTGGAGAGAGTGACCATTAACATTCACATTCATCTCAATAGCAGTTTCTTGGCCGGCACAGGACCCCCAGGAAACTTGCAACTTGAAATCTGCTATCTTTGCTCACGTATTCAGTTCTGCTGCCAGTTTATTTTTGAGTCAGTCACCTCAGCCATAAATGCCATTTGTGTTTTTATAGTTGATGGATCCACATGACGCATCATTTGCCATGACAACTGCACATTCTATTTCATTAAAGGGATAATTGACCCAAAAAATTCTAGGCTGCGCCCTTCGGAGGCAGCATTCCAAGGCAGGAAGGCATCAAGACACATCCGAATCCAAATTCTGCTTCACTTCCTGTCTTCGGCGGTACCTTCCTCTGATTGAATTTTGAAGGCAGCATAGATGTATCCTTCACTGCCTTTGATATCCCACAATCCTGCGTGTTCCATTTCATGACAGTTGAGCTGAAAAAAAAATGACGATGGTGTATGAAAGTTGCAGTTTGTGTGTAAATGTGTATTTCTGACTGTTTGCACTTTTGATGTTATTTCTAGTGAGAAATCAGAATTATATTAATTAAGAATTTGTTTAGTTATCACCAGACCTTGTTTTATTTTGTTGTAGATCACTAAACTGTTATGTTGCCTCAGAAGCCTGTCTGAAATCAGTTTCATGAGGTGCCTCTATGCAAAAATGCTGCCTGCAAAATCATTGCCTGATAAGGCAGCAAGTCAGCTGTCTATGGTTTTGGATGCAGCCCTAGTTTTCTAGTTAAAATTCTAATACTTTTTGGTGGAACTATCCCTTTAAGTCAATTTAGGGTTTTTGAGTGCTTGTTATTGCAGTTTCTGCTGACATTTTGAAACACTAAGGTGCCTTTAAAGTGGACATTGAATGGTGTTTGCATATAAAAGTGTCTTAGCAATGTGTGGACACAACCACCCTACAATGATAAAAATCCATGCACTCCTTTTTTAAATCACCAAAAAACCTAAAGTCTCAATTATCAACCGTTTTGATTTTCTGAGCAGTATGATGTCATATTGCTCAAGCCCCGCCCATGTCTGGTGATGGACTGTCCCATATTTGCATATTTCCACCCTCAGCCAATTGTCTGTTATTTTCTCTGCGCTCGAGCAGCTGTTGTGACAACAATGTCTCGTAAGCAATGCAGGTGTTTTGTAGTTGGATGTAAAAGTGAATATAAGAGTCTTCATTTTCTCCTGACATCAGAGCCATTGAGGACGAAGTGGATTAGTTTTGTTTTTGATGGTATAACACGCCACCGAATACACAAAAAATTAAAGCTAGGGGCGGGGTGAGCAGCAGCTCATTATCATTTAAAGAGACATGCACCAAAATGGGTCACTGTGAACAGAGCTGTGTTTGATGAAGTAAAAAGTTGTTGTTTTACTCGACCACTGAGGAATTTTAACGAAAGTATGTTGCAGACATTTCACGAAGACCCTAAAGAATCACATAAACTTGTGGAAAATGGGCATCCGATGTCCCCTTTAATAAAAGACACAGCTTAAACATACGATCTCTCTGGTTCTATGTATATTATAAATTGAAGGACATTATCAAACATTAGCTCATGCGATTCTGGGGGAAGAAAATGGAATGATAAAAGATATTTAAAATGAAAGCATTTAATCTATATGTTAATGCAATCTATATGTGGACATCCAAAAATCCTTCAATCTAAACATCTGCCTGAATGACATTCGAAAGCAAGTGCTGACAATGCTGACAATCTGGCACAGTATCCCAGTCATTTTGGACCTCAGAACAGCCAATATCCAATACAGGCCTAATGCTGCATGAGAGTTTTTCTCCATCTCTGTACTGACAACTGTGAAATATAAGGCTGAAAAGACTGAAATTGAAATCGTGTGGAGAAACGCTACTTTTCGTGAGCACATTTTTGGTTTTAAGTGAACAATACAGGCACCCTGAAACCATCTTTATAAAAATGACATACTAGTAGAAAAGCGAATGCATTTACAGCATTAGTCGCACCTGCAGTATGCTCTGGGAGGAGGACTCTTTAACATTCAGTTGGCCTTCCTGAGCTCATTTGAAAAGTCTCCCCTCCTGAGAAGCTCTCGGAGCAGTTTTTAATTATGCCCTGTCATTCAGTGTGATGAGACTTGCACAGGTACAGCCCCACAGGTGGTACTGAGGCGCAGAGCGGTCACACCTGCCTGTTATAACACATCCAAACTTTAGAACACCACAGCATGAGAACGTAACTACAGGTTGATAAAACCCAGCAGATGTTGAGTGCTGATGCACTATTTAGTGAGGTCACAGGTTACAACAACACATGACCTAACACTTGTTTACCCTTGCAGTAATTTGCTGAGAACTTTTTGTCACAGATAGCGAGAAAAAAAAAAGAAAAAGAGCCTTTCTTCTTTGCTGAAAACATGTTTGTGTGGTGAAGTGAAAAATAAAATGGTAAAAGCAATTATCTATGTCTTGGATCAGAAATAATTAAATAAACAGCTATTTTTCAAGTTGACAATTATATTTTAAATGCAACATTTAAGCTGATTTAATACAAAGCATTTACAAATGAATGGTCCAATTTTAATTCACTTGATAAATGGATAAAGAAAAGCAATTGGCAAATGTATTAAGAAAATAAACTGGCAAATGCTGTTGCTGTAAAGTTGCATTTAAAGATGAGTTACGTATTAGTATAAGCTAGTTACATTTAACTGTCATTTTAAGCATGAATTAATATAAACAGTCTATTAATTTGTCAGTTGGAATAGTAACTTGACACCTTCCTGTTTTCCAGTTATATTAAATTATACTGTTAAATACGAATTAAATAAACAGTCTATTTATTTGTCAGTTTGATTTAATAAACTGTTACATTCTTTAGAAAAGTGCAGAAATAAGCTCTAATACTACACATCCAAGTGATGTTTAAAAGGAAAAAACTTACTCTGGTCTTTTTTCAGTAAAAAGACAAATTTGTCAAATGTCCTGCCAAACTCAAATGGAATAGTTCAGTGAAGAGTGAAAGTACTCTGGCAAATAGGTCAGAAACTACTTGTGACTGTCAGTTGGTAAATGCATCTCTCTAAAATGTGGAATGCCATTATGATGGTAATATTCATTGTGTTATGAATATCCTCTTTAACGTCACACGGTTCATCTCAGTAGCAGTTCCCAAGATGCTCTTGACTGTATTTAAACTCTCACAAATGGAAGTAGGACACCTCACCTCTGGCATATATTAAACCAATTGGTCTCATTCAGTTATTCGTATAAAAAAAAAAGCATAAACAAACAAACAAACAAAAACATGATTCATGATCATGAAAATCATGATTCATCACAAAGTTTAAACAAAAATATATTGTAAATAAAAAAAAAAAAATTACACGTGCACAAAAACTACACACTCTTGGATGTTTCCCCCAAAGAGGCAAGGGAGGCAGTGTCTCAAAATACTGGTTAAGAAAAAACATTTTAGTACATAAATAAAACAATGCCTATAAAACAAAATCTAACATTAAAACGCGTATAAATCAGTTGCTTTTTCTAAAGAAACAAGAAACACTGTCCAACAGCAATACCAGTTGGTAAAATTACAGAGGGAGGCTGCATCTCTCACCTCCCCTGAGCCCACTGAGTTTTAACAGACTTCCTAAAGTAAGCGGTGAGTTTGGTGGGGGGTAATTGAGAATGAATGGGGAAAAGTGATGTGAGAGGAGGCAATGCGATATGATTGGATATGACTGGTTATGTTCAGCTGTGATTGGTTCATGCGATAAATCCCGCCTCTTGTGTTAATGTGTGTTTCGCATTCACAAATCAGTCTGGAAGAACAATATAATGGCGTTAATGGAACTAATTTTAAAAAGTAAGTAAACAGCACTTAGATATTCATACACTTAGATATAACCACTTAGTTACCTCATAATAAGACTTAAAATGGCCTGAAAACATGATCTGCTGGAGTTTTTAGTGAGTAATCAGATTGGTAAAATTTAAGGTAAATCTCTGTGTCTGTGACCAATATTTACTGTGCTTTGATATGATTGGACATGACTGGTTATGTTCAGCTGTGACTGGTTCATGCAATATATCCCGCCTCTTGTGTTCATGTGTTTTCCGCTTTTACAAATCAGTCTGGAAGAACAATATAATGGTGTTAATGGGAAGACTAATTTTAAAAAGTAAGTAAACAACACTTAGATATTCACACACTTAGATATAACCACTTTGTTACCTCAAAATAAGACTTAAAAATGGCCTGAAATCATGATCTGTGGGAGTTTTTTAGTGTGTTATCAGCTTAGTGAAATTTAAAGTAAATCTCTGTGTCTGTGACCAATATTTACTGAACTTTGATGACTGATGATCCGAAAAATTTATTAATTTTATTATTAAATTTATTATTTTGGAATAAATGTAAAATGCTAAAAAACACTAACTTGATGAGATTCATACTTGGCTTTAATAAATAGAATATTGACTAAAATGTTAATGTAAAAATACAAAATAGTTTTTTTGTTTTGTTTTTTGTTTTTTTCTGACACACACACATTTACATTTAGTCATTTAGCAGACGCTTTTATCCAAACATATGGAAGTGCTATAACAAGTCTCAGTTAGCATAACGCAGTTATATATATATATATATATATATATATATATATAATATATATATATATATATATATATATATATATATATAACAAAACAAAATATTTAGTGAAATAGTGAATGTATTCTTAAAATAAACCTATAGAAGTTTGCAAATACAAGCTACTATGCTAAGCTTACACACATCTAAAATGTATAAGCCGTTACACCTGACAGCTGCATTTTATCACTCTTTGCCATATTTTTGGTAATGTTTTCATCATTTGACAAAGATGATGAGAGAACATTTAAAAAAACAGAAGTGGGATGCTTCGCAAAATCTGCTGAAATTAACATACCATTGTTGCTGATGTCAGAGCACTCAATCACCGTAAGTACTGTTGCGCATGTAGTGGGTGCCGAACGCTCCGGAGCTGTTAATTATTCTGTTTATAAGCTATAATGGAAGATAATTTCGTTTTGTGCAGGTGCGACGGCCCTTAAAACTAGCCCAACATTTCTGTGCCATTACAAGCATATCTATTTTGCCTCATCAGAAAAGATAAGGTGCCCGATGCAATTACATACACATAATTAGATATCCTAACATGATGGATTTCACAGCTTGCATTGAGACCCATGCTGACTAATGTGAGCAGACACAGACAATTCCTCTTCATTAAATCTTTCCTTCGTCCTTTATAACCGTAACCCCAGAGAGGGATTTTCATGACCTCTTCCCGCTATTTGTATCCTCTTCATTACACCATAATGTCTTCATTGGGTTCTGATGCCACGGCACTGGTGCAGTGCATTTGTGCTGCCAGGATGAGGGTGGAGAACACAAGTCCCTGAAGCAGGTGTAGCATTGGCAGCTACACCTTCTCTGAGCATAGAAAGCAATTAGTTGGGTGAAACAATCAGGACTGACCAAATAGTCAAGTGCTAAACAACACTAAGCACTTGTCCAGAGCAAGATTTCCCAGTTTGCTTTTGGTAATTGAAGTGAAACGTGTAGTCCAAATTAGAGATAAATTCTGTGTCCCCGTAGCTTAAACAGTCAACACCAAGGTCAAGGTACAATTCCCAGTGAATGCGTGAACAGAAAAACAGTGCAAAATTCAAAAATGAAGACTTGTCTTCTTTTCAATTCACTTTGGCCACATCCTACAGGAAGTTGAATTGGAATGCATTTCAGAACGTATCAGTTGCATTGCTGTCTATGCAGGGTCAGAAAGCTTTTGGATTTCATCAAAAACATCATAATTTGTGTTCCTAAAATGAATGAAGGTCCTACGGGTTTAGAACGACATGAAGGTGAGTAATCAATGACAGAATTATCATTTTCAGGTGAACTATCCCTTTAATGGTACACAAGACTGCTGATAAAATGTATACCATTTTATTTTGACTTTTACCGTTTATATTGAATTTCTATTATTCACAGAGTGTTTTACTTTGAAATACATTCCCGGCACAGACCTGCATTACTGTAATTCCAAGATATTCCCATCAGTAATATCCAAAAAAAAAAACAAAGCAATATGAGTCATGAATAATCAACAGTAAAGTAGAGACATAGGCTTTATAAATGAGCTATTGTCTACTGCTGTTCTCTTTCCTTCACATTGAGATGAATTCGGACAGACGCAGATGGGACTCCTTAAAGTTTTCGTGTTGTGCGCAGAAGAAAACGTTGGCTATTTTTGTTCCTGAGATGGCCACAATCCAGAATTTTTGTGCTGGGAAAAACAATTTACATATTGATTACATTTTAAATCTAAGCAACTGGCACAACAAGTGCAGACCGTCCCTCCACACTGTCTTGTCTCTGCTCACAAATGTTTACTTGTGGTTTCTGTCTGCCAGATGGTCCACTTCACTGCTTTTCTAAATATGCATTTACCCGTCTCTTTTATTTTCCCTTTTCTTTTCACTAACACTGTAGGAATGTCGACAAAGAACTTGCTCTTCTTTTTCTTTTCAAGTGTACTGACAGATTGTTTTTTAATTGTTTACTTGCTCTCAATATTAACTAGGTGTAGGTGAGTGTTTATTTATTATACCCTGGTCATGATTAAATAAAATCTCTCTGTCTGAGAGAAAATCTATCTATCTATCTATCTATCTATCTATCTAACCAAAAATAAGAGCGATCATACAAAATGGATGTTATTTTTTATTTAGTACTGACCTGAATAAGATATTTGACATAAAGGATGTTTAAATATAGTCCACAAGAGAAAATAATAGCTGAATTTATAACAATGACCCCTTACATATGCTTGATTCTTAATACTGTGTTGTTACCTGAATGATTCACAGCTGTTTTTTTTTTTGTTTAGTGATAGTTGTTCATGAATCCCTTGTTTGCCCTGAACAGTTAAACTGCCCGCTGTTCTTCAGAAAAATCCTTCAGGTCCCACAAATTCTTTGCTTTTTCAGCATTTTTGTGTATTTGAACCCTTTCCAACAATGACTGTATGATTTTGAGATCCATCTTTTCACACTGAGGACAACTGAGGGACTCACATGCAACTATTGCAGAGGGTTCAAACACTCACTGATGCTTCAAAAGAGAAACAATGCATTAAGAGCCAGGGAGGTGAAAACTTTTGAAAAGAATGAAGATGTGTGCATTTTTCTTATTTTGCCTAAATAAGAAAATTTTTTTTCATTTAGTACCGCCTTTCAGAAGCTACAGAAGACTTGCATGTTTCCCAGAAGACAAAATAAGTTAAATTTACCCTGATCTTCAAATTCAAAAAGTTTTCACCCCCCGAATCTTAATGCTTTTTTTTTTTTTTTTTTTTTCTGGAGCATCAGTGAGCGCCTTCTGTAATAGTTGCATATGAATCCCTCAGTTGTCTTCAGTGTGAAAAGATGGATCTCAAAATCAGACAGTCATTGTATTCATATTCAGGTAACAACACAGTTATTTTTATAAATTAAATTAACTATTAACTATTAAATTAACTATTTTCTCTTGTGGGTTATATGTAAACATTTTTTATGTGAAATATCTTATCAGTATTAAATAAAAAATAACATGTATTTTGTATGGTGCCTCTTATTTTGGCAAAATCTGTTTATCTATCTATCTAGGAAAATGAAAACTGGAATAGGTTGAATTAATTTAATAATACAAAAATGCATAGAAGAAGAAGAAGAAGAAGAAGAAGAAGAAGAAGAAGAAGAAGAAGAAGAAGAAGAAGAACAACAACAACAACAACAACAACAACAACAACAACAACAACAACAACAACAACAACAACAACAACAGTAGTACTACTACTACTACTACTAATAAATAATTAATAAATAACTAATAAGTTGGACAAAAGCACCTAATTCAAGATGAAAACTGAAATCTAAAAATAAATTTAGTTCATAAAAACTATAATTGTATATAAATAATATTAAAATAACACACCCTGATTTGCATATAGCCATATTAATATTTACAGTATATATTGCCTTTGTCTGTGTAGATTTTACTTGGATCAAAAAAGCTGATGTGCAGCTCAACCAAGTCAGAGAATACTTCTTTTTTTCTGTCAGGCCCATAATATGGCTTTAGAAGTGCCCGGAGGGTCATCAGCACTCATTCATCTGACTTATGGCTGTTTCCTCACAGGAGAGAGCTACAAGAACGCGGTTAAAGTGGGCCATTTGTATGTGCCAGACAGCGAGTTCACGCAGCCTAGTTCTTTTCACTGCGCTCAGTGGTCTGTAGCAGAGCCCCCTGGGTGCAATGTGTGGCTGTGGTGAGGAGCTGACACCAGCTGAAACACCTGATAAACTGAGTGTGCCATCAAACCCAAACTTGAGGTATTACATAGGTTTTCATGAATACAGGTGCGGGGAACAGTCTCTCACCCTTTGTGCTATCAAAAGATCTTCTGTGATTTTTCAAGTTGGCAAGGCTTTGAACTTGTCCTAATGTGTTTTCTTCGGTCTGTTAAAGGGGGTCTGCCACAACGTGGGAGTGTAATGCTGGTGTTCTCTGTTCAGTCAACTATCTGTAGACCAGCTATTGACAGCAGTGAATCAATACACAGAGCACAATGATGTGACATTTAGTGAAAATTACTAGAAAATTATTAGAATTAACTGGTGCTTTCTGCTTCAGAGCCATTCTGCTAAGTGTAGGAAGAGTTGCAGTACTTTCAAGATGTGTTATTAGTCCCTCTCACAGAAGAATATTGCTAGTTTGGTATTGAAATCGCCCATGCATAATCTATACAGCTTCAATTGAAGCACTGTTGCATCACAGCCCAGCAACAGAAGATGTTATCATAGCCATAACAATGTGTTATTACATCTTATACAGGTTTAAAAATTAAAAATAAGGTGTACATATTGAACATGTTGAAAATGGTAATGCAAATAAATATTAAAACATACAATAAATAAGAAACATTCTGCATAAACCAAGCAGTACAGCTGTTTACAACAGTTGTAATAAGAATTATTTTTAAGCTCGAAATCAATGATAGGAATAAATTGTATTTTAAAATATATCAAAATATAAAACAGTAATTTAAAAATTGTAATAATATCTCACAATATTAATGTTATTACAGTATTTTTTAATCAAATAAATGCACTTTTATTTTTTTAACAATTCTTACCAACCCCACAACTTTTGAATAGTAGTGAAAGAGATATATACTATATTAGTTCCTTTTGTGCTAGAGCACAGAAATTACAGTTGTCACTGAGATAGAAATAAAAGTTACACAAAGGGCCAGAGAATGAAGTATAAGTTATCAGTATAATCATCAGGAAAAAAAAAAGTTCAAGTAAGAATCTACATTTACAGTAATTACCTATCTGCTCTCTGTCTGCTCCCTCATAAAAACAGTGACTAAAAATAGCTAAAAAGGGCTGTGAAAAACTATGAGAAGCAAATTAATAATAATACTTGCAATAAAGCAATCTTTCCTGGACTTATAAAGAATTTGACAGCATTGTAAATTAGGAGTGTCACAATATACCGGTTTTGGGAATAATACTGCTATTTAAATAAGGAAATATCATGATTGTGTTATTAAGAGTGTCGCAATATACTGGTATTGGCCATATTTGTAAATGAATAGTAGACATATGATAATATGACACATAATAATCCAGGAGCAGCGCCATTATGGAGCACTAAACTCTGACGTGTGATTTGTTTAATTCATACTCGACACTGGAGAGCGCCCTCACGCAGAAAGTCCATAAGCGAGACAAGCAAGTAATAAAACAAATGGGCAAGTTGCCAAGTCCACGTTTTTTTTATGGAATTGGGCTACTTAAACACTGATGCCGCATGTTGAAGCGACCCCAATGGCGTGATATTTAGACCCTGGAATGCGAATTTTTCCAGCGGGAACCCGGCCAAAAAATGGGTATTTTACCTCCCAGAATGTAACTGTGCTAACTTTGGGCTAGTTTTGAAAAGCAATTGAGTAGGTTTTGTTGTGAAACCTGGCAACACTGTTGCCGCAGGTTATTTTTCATTTCCGTGAGTTAAAGCAAATATTTAGGCCCTGGAATGTGTATTTTACCAGGGGAACCGTGCTAAAAAATGTGTATTTTACACCCCAGATTGTGATTGTGCTAGTTTTGGGCTAGTTTTGATTAGCAATCGGGCAGGTTTTGTTGTGAAAACCTGGCAACTCTGCTTATATTAACAAAAAGATAATTTATCGCTGGCGGTTTGTTTTATATGTCCACGGGTTGACCCCATTAACATGATATTTACAACCTGAAATGTGAAGTTTAGCAGGGGAACACAAAGAACGTGATTTTTGCCAGGGGACCCCCTCCGAAACACACAATTGGGCTAGTTTTGGTCTAGTTTTGAGTAGCAATTGGGTGGGTGATTTTGTGGAAACCTGGCAACCCAGAATACAATAAAATAATACTATAAAATAAGAACAGTTCACAGAAGGAAGTTAGAATACTACAAAATAAAAATCAGTTCATAGAAGGAAGTTATTTCAAACACTCAATCAATGCTATAACGCAAGTTTGAAGTAAAAATATGTAGTTATTCTCATAAATTATCTTACTTCGACACTGCGCGAAACTAAAAACGGTTAACATTTTAGTCTCATTTTAAGTATTTATTGGTCAAAAAAGCCAAATAGGAGACTGGGGCGCGATAAGGGACTGGTACTGAAGACAATTTTGTTATAATGTCCAGGAGACAGACTCTACATTACAACACAACAGTGATACATTTTCTGTTACAAACGCAAAGGTCATCTAGAGACAGTGAAGAATGTCATAGACATGGATAAAGATGATAAAACTACCATCACTGGCTTTTTCTTTGATAAAATATCAGGAAATCCAATGTACAGAAACTACTTCAAATATATCACATATGACATATCACATCACAGCAAAATTGAGTAAATAGAGTAGCTAAACAAAATGTGACAGAAGGGGATATTTACGGATACCTTCATGCCTGCCATCCAGATTAAAAATAGATGAGATACTACTCGAGTCTCCAATCCCAGGATCCCTTTTCTGTCCGACCTTGGTTGCAGTAAACCGTTATAAAAAGGGACTGATAAGTAAATGTCTTGGCATTAGTCTTTGAGTACCTACTGAGAAACTGAGCAAACACGTTCAATGCTTTAACTTTTTCTCCATTTGTGAGATTGATTGCTTAGGACCTTGAGTCAGCATGATAGCACACAAATGTATAGAATCAGTCACTGAAACATGTTTCATTGAAGGTGAGTTTGCATAGATCATGACCTGCTTCAGCATTAACAACGTCACCACAGCAATGCCCACCGGAACAGCACAAAGCAAAACAAACCTTGAAAGAACTGCTTGACAGAGAGCACAGAAGGAAAACTAAAATACCGACAACAGCTACAAAATCAAGCTGTTGTAGGGAAATCTCCAGCAGTGCTGAGATACACCAAGGACCTCATTTTAAAATGTTCCTGGCTTGGAATGCATCTGTTACTCTCAGGTGAATTCTAGTGATGGAAACAGCACTTTATTAATGCAAGAAATTTGTGTAGAAAAGTTTTACTCAGGTTGCCTCAACTAAGACTTGAGGCAGGAAACCAATGTACTACCTGTTAATCCTTGGGTACTAGATTTGCAAACAGAAATGTTATACTATTCAAAAGCATGTTGCTTATGCTCTTCAAGGCTTCATTTATTTGATAATAAAAACAGTAATATTGTGAAATAAAAGAATGCTTTCCATCTTAATATATTTTAAAATGTAATTTATTTCTTTAATGGCAAAGCACAATTTTCAGCAGCCGTTACTCCAAGTCTTCAGTGTCACTTGATCTTTCAGAAATCTTTCTAATATGCTGATTTGATGCTCAAGACATTTTCTTATCATTAGCAATATTAAAATCAGTTGGGGAATAATGTTTCTTTGAGAAACATTAGAAAGTTTAGAAAGTTCAAAAGATTTATTTGAAAACATTGCAAATGTCTTTACTGTATGTTTAATCAACTGAATGCATTCTTGATGAATAAAAGTATTACTTTTTGAAAAACAAAGAACTGGAAGTAAACCAATTATTATGATTTAAAAGAAAGCATGATTTAAATATTAAATCCTGAACCATTTCTAGGCAAATTTGTGGGACTGCTTCCATTGAAACAAAAACTGTAATAAATAAATAAATGTATTCTTAGTCCATTTGATGTGAGTATACATTTTTGCCTTTTGTCAGTAGGGCTCTATGAAATCCATTATATTTTTTCCCAAATTCTTTTTTTTTTTTCTAGACTCAGTTTTAATGGCTAAATCAATAAATATTAAATCAAAATGCATGTGTAATTAATTAAAAATAATGAAACTTGCACAACTTAACCGCAAACCCCCCTCCCCCTCCCCCCTCCCGGTATTTTTCTGGTAAATAAATTATGGTAAATCATTTTTCCAGTAAAAATTCCTTTAAAAAAATAATGTTTTAATAATATTTTTTTTGTTATTAGTAGTATCGCTATCATTACATTAAGTAATATTTTTCTGTCACAGTTTCAAGTTAAACCAAACTTTTATTTTGAAGGGTTGCTGTGAAGTTTTTATCTTGATATGACAATAGAAACCGTAAAATGCTCATGAAGTGACTCTCAGAGCAGTTCAAGAGATTATGCTCATGTGTTCATATTGGCCTACTCATAAATCAGACAGAGGCTAAATACACAGAGAGCGTTACGCGCATTTCAGTACGTGTGTAGTAAACAAATCACACAGGGATTCCTATTTAAATAGTATTTTTGCGGCTTAATATTCATAGACACTAGTCCATACTGCGCTTTGAATTAAGTGTACTGACTTATTTTGAATTAATTCATCTAAAATTATGCAAATTCCCTAACATTTCATGCAGTAAATTCCATTTCTATGACCGTTTTCCGTGTTTCCATCCATGTTTTTGACCTCGCGGAAATCATTAGGCCCTACATCAGGTATTTTGTACTGAATAATGCTAGATCAATTAGTATATGAATGAAGCAAATGACACACAGTGGTCAGTGTTAATCGGCATGCGAAGGAATTAGCGCAGGCACAGTTCCAGGCTAATAGCAGAAAAACACAAATATTGCCCAGTAATGAGCCACTGCCACCCGTTTCTGCTCACGGCAGCTACTCAATAGCCTTTTCTTTTTCATTGTCCACGTGCACATGAGAAACGTACTGTACTGCGGCAGCAGACAGTTCTAACTCTTCTTAACGCCTTATATACGCACATCGAGGCTTTGCCAACACTTACCACCGACAACAGCACTGCTTGTTTGGACACACAACAAAGCCGTGGTCGGATTCCCTGCCAAATCTGCTGCTGAAAGGGTAGAAACACCAGGCTTATGATGCACCCAGCCAAATAAGCGATGTGCTTACATAGACATGAAACAATACAGCTGCTTTATTTGCGTGCATTTCAGAGCACATGCATTATGCATCAGAAAACATGCATAATTTAGGGGAACAAGCAGAGGATATGTCTGGTACTCAGCCAAAGCTGCTACCTCCTTATGGAGCGACACAAAACAAATTCCATCTTGTGGAGGCAGATGGTGGACAAGGTGACAGGGTTCCTCTTATCCAAATTGCAAGCACTTGAGTGAATGTTGTCATGGGAACCTGGGCGAAAGGCCATTTTCGGATATCCCTTGAGCTCCGTCCTGGCAAAGAGGCCAAAGGTGATCTGCTGGTGTGAAGGTGTGCAGATGTTGACAAGTGGAAAATCTGCCATTACAGAACCAATTTTATTTGATTAGTCGAGCATACAATGACAAACGTGTTACCAATAATCAAAGCCGAAAACGAAAGTGACTCTATTTAGTTTTTCGCTTTGTAGCAGTTATTTAAATAACATTCTACTGCAGATTAAGGAGCTAATGAGTTTCTTTATCAGCTTTGTCTGTTACTTGTAAAGTTGAATTTGTTTGATTGCTGATAATGCATGTAAAACCATTCAGTCTTATAACTCTCTAATGGGTTTTAGTCGCTCTAGACCTTAATCTTTTGCATAAAAGAGAATGCTTAGAGCTATTTTGTTGAAGTCTCCTGGAACTCTAAAAAAGCTAATATTCTCTTGTCTCTATATAAAAATTGCCAGTGTTTTCGACTTGTCATTAGGACTTTACTCAAATGCATCATTTTCATTTTTTTCATCTAAGCATTCTGCCATTTTAGTGCAGCTCAGCTGTGTAGATTAAATGAAGAGTCCCCACATTAAAATCCTGCCAGATGAAATATCCCTAAGAGCAGAGATATGTAAATATCATAAATATGATGATACCTTTAACTCTTAAAAATAAAGGTTCCAAATGGGTGTTTTTGCAGTGATGCCACAGAAGAACCATTTTCGGTTCCCCAAAGAACCTTTCAGTGAACGTTTCTTAAAAGAGACAATTTGAAGAGCATTTTAAAAATCTCAAAAACCTTGTTTGACTATAAAGAAGCTTTTGAATGGTTCCATGGATGTTCAAGGTTTGATGCCAATAAAGAACCATTATTTTTAAGAGTGTACCCTTTTCCTTAAATTTAAAGGCAGATATATATTTCATATATAACCAACCAATTATAAGTGTGAGAAAAAGCATATTATAAGACGACATGCTGTTTGCTAAATTAAAATAATAAATTTCCTAACAAACATTGTTCTGAGGCATACTGTATGTATACAGAACATTGCTTTACAGGCCCTCAATGAGCAATGCACCTCCCTGAATACAACACAAACACAAAGTACTATTGAATGTTCTCTTTCTAACCTGAAGAATAAAACAATGAAATAATTTGTATTCATAAAACATTTCAAAAACACTTTAATGTCTGTTTTTGGTACTTTTCAAAGCAGACTCCAGCACTCTTTTGATAGTCAAAGCAAAAACACTTTAGATGGTGCTAAGAGCTTCCCTACATCAGTGTAAGCATGTGTGGCGCAGATGAGTGGTGACACTGGGTCACACTGCCTTAGGGACACCCTGACTCACCACAGCTGTCAATATTTACTAAATAAAAAAAAAAAACCCTGAGTACACCAAAAACAAAGAAGCAAATGGGCGCAGGAGCTTACTGAAAATCTATAGATGCTGATTTAATACAAACTTTGAAGTTCATTTAAAAGGCAAAACTCCAAACCATGAACTAGCAACCGAACGAGAGTGACATGAATCATTTATTCACTCTTATCTCAGGGTTTTCCCTCAGTAAACTACTTTGGTGCTTATTGATAATAAGGTAGTTGTTGTAGTAGTTATGTTTATGTGTGGAGTAGGGTTAAAAGGACCCAGAATAAAAAATTGTGTCATTAATTACTCACCCTCGTGTGAGTAAACACAAATAAAGATATTTTTGATGAAATCCAAGAGCTTTCTGACCCTGCATAGACAGCAACGCAATTATCACGTTTACGGCTCAGAAAAGTAGCAAGGACATCATAAAAATAGTCCATGTGACATCAGTGGTATAACCGTAATGTTATGAAGCTATGAGAATAGCTTTATCTAACAATTTCTTCTCTTCTGTGTCAGTCTTCGCATACGTCGTGGTACTCTCCTTGCTGTCTATGCAGGGTTAGAAAGCTCTCAGATTTCATCAAACATATCTTAATTTGTGTTCCAAAGATGGAACACAAATTAATTTGTGATTCCAAAGATACTCATAATCAGACTACAGTTACTTTTTTATGGATTATATGATTAAATATTTTTTACACAATAGCAATAAATTATTCATAATTTATTGATTCTCCATAATTCCTCTATTTCATCTTTTAATTTTTCCTTTCTAAAATAGCCTACTGCTTATATACACTCAGAAAGATAGGCTTTTGTCAAGCAAAATTCACAATTTTTTTTCTTATCTGATCTTTTTTCACCTAATATATTTACTTGAAGTACACCTGAGATTTTAAAATAAACATTTTAACAATTAAGAGTCACATTTGCATGTTTAATGGTTATATGATGTTAGTTATGGTCACATGACATGCAGGTAAACAAATATTACAATTTCATTTTCTTAGTAATTAGATTTATTTTAATTTAACATTTTAGAATTTAATTCATTATTATCACTTTCAGTTGTTAATAACAACAAATGGAATATACAGTTGAGGTCAAAAGTTTACATACACCTGGCAGAATCTACAAAATGTTTGCTTCAAAAGGAAACATGATGCATTAAGAGCTGGGGGGTGAAAACTTTTTGAATTTGAAGTTGAGGGTAAATTTAACTTAACATGTAAGTATCTTCTGTAGCTTCTGCAGGGTGGTACTAAATGAAAAAAATATGATATTTAGGCAAAATAAGAAAAATGTACACATCTTCATTCTGTTCAAAAGTTTTCATCCCCTCCTAATGCATCATGTTTTCTTTCTGAAGCATCAGTGAGCGTTTGAACCTTCTGCAACAGTTGCATGTGAGTCCCTCAGTTGTCCTCAGTGTGAAAAGATGGAACTCTAAATCATACAGTCATTGTTGGAAAGGGTTCAAATACACAAAAATGCTGACAAACCAAAGAATTTGTTTTGAATGGGGTCATTTTTATAAATTCAACAATTATTTTCTCTTGCGGACTATATGTAAATGTGAAATATCTTATTCAGGTCAGTACTAAATAAAAAAATAACGTGCATTTTGTATGATCCCTATTATTCTGGTAAAATAATTAACATTTTGCAGATTCTGCAAGGTGTGTGTAAACTTTTGACCTCAATTGTATATTCATAATTTTTGTCATCAAATTTGGAATCACTAACGGATTACAAGTTAATAGCACTAGTTAATAGTGAATAGTGCTCCCTAATCTACAGTGTTACAAAATTGTGAACAATAAACCCAAAATAATAATAATAATAATTCATTTCTATCATTTGTTTATACATGGTATTTAACAAAAACATTTAGTTTTAATTACAAAAACCCTAACATTTGAGGGACACGTGTTATCTATAAGCTGGTCCATCTATCACACACTTAAAATGATTGAAATGCAACATTTACAATTAAAATAATGTGACAAGTCATTCATTTCCATTCATTGCAAACATTTTTTGTTAAGGATGTACAATAGTATCTATATTATATATATCACTAACATCATACAACATCACTTCTCTGCAACAAGTGTATCATTTTGAATTTTGCTTTTTCCACTTTGCAAAGCCATTCATATGCTCCGAATTCGTAATTACAATATTTTCCATCTCAAGTGAAGGGCACAGGAGTTGAACCAGAAACGATCTTCGCAGATTTTGAACAAGAATCTTTGTTTTGTTTGGTAATATTACAATCAGGTCTTCATGAGGTGTGCTATTAATCAGTTAGGACAGTCCAGCCTTGATAATGAGCAAATTACCATGCCTAATGCAATAAAAGGTTTTGAACACGTAGATGGCATAGCATTCTTCATACTGTTACATCCGAAATGAGGCATAATGGCTGGTTTGCCCTCATCCAACTTTTTTAAATGAGGTGCACTGCAGCATCATGAACATTTGCCAGAAATTGACTGAATTAATATCGTCTCCCCATTACAATTGAAAATAGTCCAATCTGAAAGCCCCTGATAATATGCAGCTGTGCTTGGCATTAGTGTAAAAGAGCTCCGTTTGTCAGTTTCCTAGCAACCAAAAGCACTATATTTTCACTGCATGTTGTTCCTCTTTCCCCGTGATGTATTCACATGATATTTATAGTGTTGGCCGAACTACATACGGCATCTGCAAACCAAGCATTGTTGTCAGACCCTTCTACATAAGAAGTCTTTCATTGCAAACTGGCTTCTGTCGGTAAATACACACGTTTTTTTTTTTTTCTTATTTTTGTCAAAAGCACATGAGATATTACAAATAAAGTGGAAGCTTGTTAAAAAAAAAAAAATCCCATTTGCGGGATTGTTCCTTCTGTTGGTTGAGAACTATAGGAACCTAACAGATTTCAGCATGACCTTTTGTCTATATTACTCAATAAGCAATCAGTTCCTTCTAATTTTGAAGCTCTTGAATAAAGCCTGTGTCGGTTTTGTCAGAGGTTTGCTGATGAGCCTTTATTTATCACACAATACCTCCATAATGACTGAGGTCACATATGAAACATGAATGAAATTAAATACGGCAAACTATTGTTAGGATTTGCATAATTGCGCATTATTGTGTAACGCAAGCGTATTATGATCTCTAAATCGGTTTTTTGGTGGTTCGAGCTCATCTGAGACGGATGGATCCCATGCAGTCACGATGGCCGGAACGGAGGCAAGGGTCAGTCGAAGCGGCTCAGGCGAGCCTGTCATCATCTTCATAACATGCCTGTCCTCTACATCTCTTTCCAGCCTCAGGGCAGCATTGCTGTACTTCACCAAATGCTTCCGTTTAGCACCTCATGATGGTTTGCACCCGTCATGTTGCTAACCCGCTGGCTATTTCTGCTCCATCTGCCTCTTACCGCCAACAGACCAGCTGACTGTTCAGCACTGGGATGAAAACACGTGCAGGTGCGTGTCTCTGAATGTCAGTTTCAACTCTGACAATGGCAGTGGCACATTTCAAAATGTCAAATGTTTGTTTGGGTCTAGTATGTTAGTTTGACACATATATGGAGAAAAGACACAAAACTGTCTCCCTGCAGCAAGTAGCAAGTGATCACATTTATAGCACTGGCCTGATTATTTACTCAGCTCTAGCTTAGGGGGAGGGCATTGTGATGAGGATAAATTTTTACTTCTCCAGCAGGTGCTCGAGCCGAACTGACCTAAATCTGCTCTGCAAAGAGGCATTGCCTTACAATGAAATCACAACAAGCCCCCTTCACTGCCTCTTTGACTAAATCATCCTCAGCAATGTCAAGGGCTACACTGTGAATATGCAGAAGTATGACAACATCATGCAAATGAACATCCATATAAACCGGATAAGTGTCTGGAGGTTGAAGCTTTGCTGACTTTGTGCAAAGCTGAGTATCTCATTTAAAAATGCCTACACTAGTGGAAATATTAAGAATAATGTTGAACTATTGGGGAGTATAAGCTAACTTGGTTGCATGATAGTAGCTCAACTATTTTCAAAACAGTATAGGATCTCCAGTAAAAGCTTTTCATATGCAATGTTTCAAAAGCTTATTGGATAAGT
The DNA here is from genome assembly GCA_036247105.1 of Cirrhinus mrigala. Classification (NCBI taxonomy): domain Eukaryota; kingdom Metazoa; phylum Chordata; class Actinopteri; order Cypriniformes; family Cyprinidae; genus Cirrhinus; species Cirrhinus mrigala. Next base: position 19,929,953 of record CM070026.1, on the reverse strand, counting down.
AAATATTTTATTTGATATATGTGCATGGCACAGCAAACAGCAGTACTTGTTGACAAAGAAACATATTTTTTGCAAGTAGCCTTGTGGTTCAACACAATAAAATGTTACATTGCTGTGTCACATTGCATTGTGCACATTCCCATTCAACAGAGCGAACCAAGGCAATTATCAAAGACACTCTCTTAGTCAAAATGTCTTCTATATTGAAACCCGTTTCCACCACTGAATAAAACGTCTTTAAAAAAAGGTAATTGCGGCAATTCGAGATATAAACTCGCAAATTCTGAGTAATAGTATGAATTATGAGATATAAATTTGCAATTCTGAGTAATAAAGTCAGAATTGTAAAATATAAACTCGCAATTCCGAGTAATAAAGTCTGAATTGTAAGATATAACCTTGCAATTCTGAATTATAAAGTTAGAATTGTAAAATATAAACTTGCAATTCCGAATTATAAAGTCAGAATTACATATAAACTTGCAATTCCAAGCTATAAAGTCAGAATTGCAAGATATAAACTCACAATTCCGAGTTATGAAGTCAGAATTACGACATATAAACTTGCAATTCCAAGCTACAAAGTCAGAATTGCAAGATATATACTCGCAATTCCAAGTTATGAAGTCAGAATTACGACATATAAACTTGCAATTCCAAGCTACAAAGTCAGAATTGCAAGATATAAACTCACAATTCCGAGTTATAAATTCGGAATTGTAAAATATAAACTTGCAATTCTTTTTTCTCAGAATTGCGTGATTTAACTCAAAATTCTCACTTTATAACTCACAAGTGCGAGTTTATATCATGCAATTCTGTGTTCAAAATTGCGAGATGTAAACTTGCAATTGTGAGAAAAATTAAATAAATTATTCAGTGGCCGAAACGGGCTTCCCAGTCTTTCTCCAGAACAACTGTAATCATTTCAACGCATCAATTCATTCTGACAGTTAGTTTAAAAGTGAATCTTTAAAAAAAAAAAAAAAAAAAATCACTTAAAGTATTCCTGCAATTCCCTGCACAGTATTTTAACAGAGACATTTTGAGTTATATTGTTTACTTTTGAATGCACTTAAGCATTAAACCAGCCTGAAAAAAATATTTTTGGCCTGATTAGAGCTTAAAAAGAGTAATTTATAAACTCTGAAAGTTGCTGTAAGCAATTTTGCTGAATTAGATCTCTGCCTTCCCCTCTCTATGACTATTTTTGCAGTTTATAAAACTTGAGAGTGTCAAATATATTATTTTTAGGACAGCTAGTAATGTTCCACATAAAATCTGCTGAATCCGAATCTAAGAAACATTTCTTATCATTACCAACATTTGATACATTTTTCTGGATACTTTGATGAACAGAAAAGTGAAAAGAAGAGCATTTATCTGAAATAGAAATACTGCATCCTTCCTGAATGAAAGCATTAATACCTTTCAATACAAAGTGAGAAAATTATCATAGTTAAAATGAGCTTAATGACCTTCAGTGTACAGTAGTTAGAACTTTTTGTTAAAAACTCATATTGTTGCTATAACATTTTTTACAAGTATAACGTGATCTACTTTAAATTACCAGTACCTTGTAGTTTTATAATCTCCAGTTTCATAGTAGCTTCCTCAACAATGTGTTGTGCTGGAGCAGCATTGCGGCATAAGTTAGGTCTGTAAAGCGTTTCTGCCCATGTGTTAGGGACGCAAAGGGTGCCAGGGGGTTAATTAAAACCACTAACCCACTGAGGAGGAAAAGGTAAGAGGCGCTTGGCATCACGGCTGACCTGTGCAAATGATGCTCCGCCTGCCATGTTCAAAGGCAATTTACATCCCTCTCGAAACTATGCAGCTGTCAAGCAACATCCCTGAGGCCCCTGCTGTCGCTTCAATTATCACAACCTAAGGTGCAGAGTAGCGCCCTCCCATTCCAGTCCCATCAGGATTGCCCAGGAGTAAGACATTGTACTGACAAACTCTGTCAGCAGAAAAAGAAAGACAGGAGTACGTCAGAGAGACAAAACAGGATTCATTGGAAAACACACAGATATGTGGGCACAGATGTGACCACAGGGGGAAAAACACTGCTCCAAATGATCAGTCAACAGCAGTGGTTTACTGGCAACATTGAACTGCACCGCATAGTGTGTATGTTGTCATAAGAACACAGCCCAGAGACTATTTGGCAACACTGTTGCTGACAGTTATAGCAGCATTTGAATAACTCATGTCGTGGTAGAGCTATCGGCCTCAATACAGCTGCCTCATTGTTTTTATGAAATAACCACAGAAATATCTCAAAAATCTCCTCTTGGGGTTTAAAGCAAGCCCTTGCAAACAAGAATGCTCTAGCAAAATAAAATAAAATAAAATAAAATAAAATAAAATAAAATAAAATAAAATAAAATAAAATTAAATAAAATTAAATAAAATTAAATAAAATTAAATAAAATTAAATAAAATAAAATAAAATTAATTTTATTTAATTTTATTTAATTTTATTTTATTTAATTTTATTTAATTTTATTTAAATAAAATAAAATAAAATAAAATTAAATAAAATAAAATTAAATAAAATAATTAAATAAAATTAAATAAAATTAAATAAAATTAAATTAAATAAAATTAAATAAAATTAAATAAAATAAAATAAAATAAAATAAAATAAAATAAAATAAAATTAAATAAAATAATCTTTAAATTTTATTAAATAACCATTTAACCATTTCATAAAAAATGGTTTATCATCTTAACATCTCATTGTAGTTTTTAAAGCTAAATCATGCAAACAAGAATGTTGAGGTAAAATAAAATAAAATAAATAAAATAAAATAAAATAAAATAAAATAAAATAAAATAAAATAAAATAAAATTAATTTTCATTAAATAACCATTTAACCATTTCATTAAAAATAGTTTATCATCTTAAAATCTAATTTTAGATTTAAAGGCAAAATCATGCAAACAAGAATGTTGAGGTAAAATAAAATAAAATAAAATAAAATAAAATAAAATAAAATAAAATAAAATAAATTTTCATTAAATAACCATTTAACCATTTCATTAAAAGTAGTTTATCATCTTAAAATCTCATTTTAGTTTTTAAAGCTAAATCATGCAAACAAGAATGTTGAGGTAAAACAAAATTAAATTAAATTAAATTAAATCAAATTGAAAATATTTTCATTAAATAACCATTTAACCATACCATTAAAAATATTTTATCATCTTAACATCTCATTTTAGTTTTTAAAGCAAAACCATGCAAACAAGGTAAAATAATAAACTAAACTAAACTAAAATAAAATAAAATAAAATAAAATACAACTCTGTTTGTGTAATTCTGGCTGTGAATTGTCCCATAACTAATAATATCGAGATGTGGTACTGGGTGGGATTTTAACATTACAAGACAAGAGGAGTTCATTATGAGAGTGGCTATCTCAAGGCCAGGGGTCAAGGATGTATTTGATTGCAATCAGTAGGACACAACTCATCTGGTTTTTCCTCATGCTTAGAGATTTCTACTGCCATTCTAACTTCAAATGAAGCAACACACACAGATATGTGTTTAAGGTTAAGTCCTCGTGGGTTGTGCTGGACGAACATGCATATGGTGTTGTGGAGTGGATGGTTGCATGACCTTAGGGTTAAGCAGAAACCTTCAGAAGGGATAAGACAGAGGTCAAGATACACTTCACGAGTCTCCTCAAAATGAGAATGTCAAATGAGTGATACAGTCTCATTCAAAAAGAAGAGAAATGCGGAGCAGAGTGGAGCACAGAGAGGGAGAGATTTGCAGCTTTTCATCTATCTGACAAGGTTCATTTGTGATCCTATACGAGAGATCCTTTGCACCTTCTGTTTTTGCCCCCTGGGCAGTGATTGAAGTGCGGAGGGAGATTTGCAGTATGTGTCTGAATCAATACTCTTTGACATATCATGATTCAACATCAAGAGTCAATCTCTAGTTGAATGTGTTGAAGTACAGACTCAATATGTGGGATCCATAGCAAGATAGCAATTTTGTTCCTATTATTTAGCGAATAATCAATACATGATATGTGCTTGATTTCTCTGATTCTTTACATTACACAATAGCTGTTGAGGGTATAGATCAAAATGCGAGTGAAATAATTTCTTTTAAAAATAGTATCTGTGCGTATATGTCTGGGGGAAAAAACCTGGAAAAAACAAAGCTGATCAAAGCTCTGCCAGACCACTGGATGCCCTTCATTTGTCCCGCTGTAGTTGACCAGCTAAAAGGATAGATGCTTTGAAAGGGGAACAAACAGGATCTCTATCTCTAACAACACAGAGGAAACACAACAAGATGGGAAAACAGGGCTTTTTTTGTAGAGAATTTGTTGGGCAAAGACTAATAACAACTAATGTGCAGTGTGCTTTCCTCTCAATAACAAATTAAACACACAACAAAAAACAGCAGGTAAGAAAGCATATATATACATATATAAACGTCTAGTATTAGGTAGTAAAGTATATACTTTTAATTTTTTTTAAAAGTCAATAGCTGTGAGGAAAATAAGAAAGAAAACACTTGATTTTATGCAGAACCTCAGAGGAGGCTCTTCATGTTCTCATTTCCATGAGAATAGGACGTCTACTTTGTCTCTTCTGTGTTATCAGAGGCTTACAAAGCCTGAAGATTATGTGTCTGTTTTTCAATTTCAGATAGTGCTTGATGTACACGTGTCTCAAAGTATTAATTTAGACAATTAGAGCTACATGAAACTTTAAAGGCTTCTCAAAATAGACAAATCCTTGGATCTCTCAACAACATGCACTTGAACATGCAATCATTCTTGTTGTCTGGATTCTTTTTTTATAAGATCAAAACAGTGTCAACTGCTGCTACTCATGAGTTCCACTGCAAGTTTCTGGACCTAAAAGTTCAAACAAATAACTAGAGCTAACAATTTAACACTTCTAGTACAATTAACAAAAAAGAAAGACCTGTATGTACTGTAAATTCCACACAATGACCAAATCATCCATTTGATGCATGTAGGTTAAAAATGGCACATTAGATGCAAGAATGCATCCCTGCATCTACCTCTGCAACACTGGTACCTGTAGTTCACCCAAAAATGAAAATTACCCTATGATTTACTCACCCTCAAGACATCTTACTGTGGGTGTATAGGACTTTCTTCTTTCAGATGAATACAATCAGAGTTATATAAAAGGAAAAAGTCCGGGCTCTTGCGAGCTTTATAATTGCAGTGAATGGGTGTTGAGATTTTAAAGGCCAAAAAAGTGCATCCATCCACCATCAAAAGTACTCCAAACGGCTAATAAGGGTTAATAAAGCGAAACAATGCTTTTTGTAAGAAAAATATCCATATTTAAAAGTTTATCTCTACTTTAGAGAATGGCCTTCCAGTGGATGACGTAGGAGTCCATTCTAAAGCTTGGAAGAGCCAGAACATTTTTTAATATAACTCTGATTGTATTAGTCTGAAAAAAGAAAGTCATTCGCGCCAAGGATGGCTTGACTGTGAGTAAATCATGGGGTAATTTTCATTATTGGGAGAGCTATCCCTTTAAAAAGATCGTTTTGGCTCCTTGGACTGCCACAGTAGCAGAACCCTCTGGAGAACCTCCAGGCACCTGCTCAAACAGGACAGTCCTCTGAGGAACTGCATTACTGCCAGACTTCTAAATAGTGTCAATGGTTCGTTCAGTAACCTCATTAAGTAAAGACTCCGAGGCACTTGAAATATGTAATGATGTTCCTCAAGTGCACAATATGTTATGTAAGTTGTTCAAATATTTTTTTAAAAGAAGCCAGTTATCCTCACCAAGGATTTTCTTTTTTAATAATACTTTAAAATGCCATTCCCATGATGGCAAAGCTGTTTCATGTGCTCACTAGGTTTCGTGAAGTTTTGAGTTTTCCTTTAGGCTTTATAGGATTTTGGGTAAATTTGGGCAGTCACCTTACCTTAACCACCCCGTTATAGCCTTCCAAAGGGTAAATTTCACTTTTCTTTTTTTTTTTTTTTTTTTTTTTTTTTTGATAATTATTGACCTAGAGAGTCCAGAGAGTTGTAATGGAGTATTTTTTTCCAAAACCTAAGACTCGCAAAAGTACGTTTTTGACATCATCTCAATTATTTCACAAACGTGGTTCTAGAGGCAAAGTTGTCCGGAATGAGGAGCTCTATCGTATGATATGAATATTGTGCATATGTCGAAAAAAACATGTGACATACAATAATTTACGCCCTTGAAAAATTCAATATCACCCCGCCTCCAGTGGCCGATTTATTTCAAATTCCTCTCAGACCTTTGGGGCCATGAGTTAAACAGGCCCATCAAGTTTCTAATAGGTGCTCAAACTTCGTCGGCCAATGGCGGCCATGTGAGATATGCAAATGTCCTTATAGACACTTGTGGCACTTTCGACCAACAGCGTTCACACCGATTTTCATGTTGAAAGGACAAATGGTTGCGCAATTATAGCCATTTTTATGTTTTTTTCCCTCTAATAGCACCACCAAGTGGCCAAGCTCTACGTTTTTTTTCCTGTGGCCTTAGATTGAGCTCTTACATAAGTGTTCTGAGTTTGGCAAAGATATCTCATTCTGTTCAGGAGTTATAGGCATTTTACTTAAAGTGGCCCTTCCCCTTTTGAACGTTTTGGCGTCCCTTTGCGAATGTGAGTCTTTTTTTTGATAATTATTGATATTCACTCTCCAGAAAATTTGGAGTGGTTTCAGTGCTTTCTGCACTGGTTTGGCTCCGATCAGGTGAAAAACCCAGGACTAGTTTGCAAAAGTAGGTTTTTAAAAAAAAATGTGAAATACCCGAAAATTTCGCCAGGCTCACAATCGAATCTAAATGTTTTGTCCGGCATGAGCCAAGGATTCCAACGACATAAGACACTTGAGCATGCAACTGACAGTTTCGGAGTTATGAGCGATTTCATACTTTTGTTCGCTGTAGTGCCCCCGTCAGGCCGATTGGGACGAGCCTTAGTCACATTGTAGGCCATGTGAGTACTACCATCCCTCCAAGTTTCAAGTCACTATGACTTACAGTTTGGTCTGCACAATCAGTTTTACGTGGAGATTGCTGATCCGTGACCATTAGGGTTCCAGCGCTATGCTATGAAAAGAACCAAATCTAGCATCACATACCATCATTTGCATTACTTGAGATATCCCACAACAGCTACATCATTTCTCCACACATTCAAACATTGGAGACACTCCTTAAATTCAGCAGATGCCACCACAGAGATGTCACTGATTTCAAGGGTACTATAAAAGACAAACACTATTTTTTAAGATTCATATTCCAGTATGATATTCATATAATGCTCTGGAAGTATAGATCAAATGAGACTTGTTGATGCCACACAGTTGTGCAAACAAAAGACTCTGTAATTCAAAAGTGTTTCATGCACTGCTGGGAGATCAAAGGCTTGAAGGCAATGGATTTATAGTAACAGAGTTCCTGCCCACTCACAGAGCAGTCTGAGCTGCTGTGGAATCCATTAGCACATTACACTGTGATCAGGAGAAGACGACCAGAAAAACCCATCTCACAACTCCCATCTTTTCAGCCCTAATGCAACAATAATAAAGAATTCTGCTCAGACCAAGCCAATGCGAAGAGAGGGAATGGAGAAGAATACAGAGAACAAGAGATCATTTTCCCTCGTAATGTGCCGACTACATGTTTTAAGGCTAGACGCTTGAAGGAAGAGAGATGAGGAAGTGCTCCAAGAAGAAAAAAACTGACCTGTTCTGAGATGATAGTGCAGTTTAGATGAAGGTCAGAGTCTTTAAATCATTTATCCGCAATTACCAAGCAATAGACATTTTCTCTCCCATGCCTCAGTATATACCACAAAAGGCTGTGTTTTGTAGCTATAGTAACAAGAAGTACAAAAAAATGATAGCCCTAATATCCAAAAGCTCTTATTAAACAGCCAGTGTCTACATTCATGCAATATATCATGCATAGAACTAAGATGAAAGGTCGTCCCTGATTAATAATGACCCCTTTTCTGAGCTATTAGGCATTGGTGAATGATGACATCAGGGCAGGTAGGTGTTTCATCTCCCAGTGGAGACTATGCTTAACTCCTTCCCCTGTATAAATGAGTGGCCCTCCCTCTACGCACCTGAAGATGAATGTGCCTTAGCCTGCGTTCAGAATTAATAACAAGCTGCAAAGCAGCGCAAAGAGCCATTGTGCATGATGAAGACTTCAAAATGACTTTTAAATGAATGCCTTATCCATCAATGCTGCGAGATCTCCCTAATACAGGACGTTTTCTGCGTCTCTCTCGTTCTCCCAGTCTTTTCACGGTTGGTTTGTGCTCTTATTTGCTCCAAATTTGCAGCGGAGTGCTTCGCATGGCTATGAGGAAGGTTTATGCGTGTGAAGCACCAAAGTAGGGTAATGAAATGGTGGAGAATGTTCCACTCCAATGGATGCTGTATACTTGAATTCAGATAATTCATGCCTGAATGATAACTTAGAATACCCAAAGTTCAAATAAGCACAGTATGAGAAAAGTCAGCAAAGACTTTTTGCTATTTTTTAAATATATACTGTCATATTTAGATTTTACTAATATGATATTGGTACTGTATAAAGTATTACTGTATTATACTGTTTTGTTATTGTATTTACATAAATAATAACTGAACAGTCAGCTACTGTACACTGAAAAAAATGTGTAATTCCTACAAAAAAAAAAAAAAAACTGCAAACAGTTACTGTACCATACATACAGGGGTTGGACAATGAAACTGAAACACCTGGTTTTAGATCACAATTAGTATGATATTGGGCCTCCTTTTGCAGCTAATACAACATCATTTCATCGTGGGAGTGACAAATACAAGTCCTGCAAAGCAGCCAGAGGGATTTTGAGGCATTTTCCTCTTGCAGAACAGTGGCCAGGTCACTATGTGATGCTGATGTGGGAAAACGTTTCCTGACTCGCTCCTCCAAAACACCCCAAAGTGGCTCAATAATATTCAGATCTGGTGACTATGCAGGCCATGGGAGATGTTCAACTTAATTTTCATGTTCATTAAACCAGTCTGTCACCAGTCTTGCTGTGTGTATTGGTGCATTATTATCCTGATACAGAGCACTACCTTCAAGGTACAATGTTTGAACCATTGGGTGCACATAATGAAACTTTACACTCTGCTCTAACTGGTGTAATGTACAGTAAGTGAAGATTGGGCACCAGACAGCACAAATATAGCCATGAAACCTCCAATACTATATTGGCGAGTGTTTCAGTTTCATTGTCCAACCCCTGTACATGAAATTTTTTTGAAACAATAAAACATTTTACTTCATTATAATTTAACATTCTCACATTTAATTTATCAATGATTTAACATTCAAACATTTCATTTATCATTATACTTAAATTATACCTTATATTTTTACTGACCAAGTTTGAAGTTAAAGCTATGAATTACTGAGGTCATATGTATTTGAATGAATTAGCCACCTCGTAAAATACGTATGAATTTGTACGAATAACCTACCCCTAACCCCACCCCTAAGCCTACCCGTCACTGGGGTCTAGACAAATTGTACAAAATCGTACAAGTAAGATCGTACGTATTTGAATGATTTAGCCACCTCGTAAAATACGTATGAATTTGTACAAATAACCTACCCCTAACCCCACCCCAAAGCCTACCCGTCACTGGGGTCTAGACAAATCATACAAAATCGTACAAGTAAGGTTGTACGAATTTGAACGAATTAGCCACCTCGTAAAATGTGTATGAATTTGTATGAATAACCTATCCCTAACCCCGCCCCTAAACCTACCTGTCACTGGCATGTAGACAAATTGTACAAAATCGTACAAGTTAGGTTGTATGAATTTGAGCAAATTAGCCACCCCGTTAAATATGTATAAATTTGCACGAATAACCTACCCCTAACCCCGCCACTAAACCTACCCATCACTGGGGTGTAGACAGATCATACAAAATCATACAAGTGAGGTTGTATGAATTCGAACGAATCAGCCAAGTCGTAAAATAAGTATGATTTTTTTTTATGAATAACCTACCCCTAACCCCGCCCCTAAATCTGTCACTGGGGAGTAGACAAATCACACGAATTCGAACGATTTAGCCTCCTTGTAAAATATGTATAAATTTGTACGAATAACTTACCCCTAACCCCGCCCCTAAACTTACCCTTCACTGGGGTCTAGACAAATCATACAAAATCATACAAGTGAGATCGTACGAATTCAAACAAATTAGCCACTTCATAAAATACGTATGTATTTGTACAAATAACCTACCCCTAACCCCACCGTTAAAACTACCCATCACTGGGGTGTAGACAAATGGCACAAAATCGTACAAGTGAGGTTGTATGAGCGAATTTGCCACCTTGTAAATTATGTATGAATTTGTAAGAATGACCTATCCCTAAGCCCACCCCTAAACCTACCTGTCACTGGCGTGTAGACAAATTGTACAAAATCGTACAAGTGAGGTCATATGAATTTGAACGAATTAGCCACCCTGTTAAATATGTATGAATCTGTATGAATAACCTACCCCTAAACCTACCCATCACTGGGGTGTCAACAAATCGTACAAGTGAGGTCATACAAATTCGAACGAATTAGCCACCTCGTAAAATACGTATGATTTTCTATGAATAACCTAACCCTAACCCCGCCCCTAAACCTACCCGTCACTGGAGTTTCAACAAATCATACAAAATCATACTAGTGAGGTCGTATGATTTAGAACAAATTACCCCCAATTACCCCACCCCCAAACCTACCCGTCACCGGGGTGTAGACAAATTGTACAAAATCGCTCAAAAGTGGTTGTACGAATTCGAACAAATTAACCACCCCATAAAATACGTACAAATTGGTTGAAAGATAGCATTCATAAAAGGGCATTCCCAGAACTTATTGTGGACACATCACATATGATTATTTATTTTTTTAATTATTATATTTTTCTCCCTACTTATTATTTTGGATCTTTTGCTTTGTCACAGAATCCCTAGAACTTTAACAAAATGGAAACTTGTAAATGTTTGAGTCATTGATTAATTTATAAAAGTATAAACTAATATCATTTAAAAAACAGAACTCATACAAATATAATGTAATTAAAATGATAATATATTACATAAAAAGATACAAAGTGCACTATCCTGAGTAATTTCTGCCATCTAATAATACTTTAGGCAGAGTGTTAATTACATTATCAGTGATTACAGATTAATCAACACAGATAAATCTGTTAACTAATAAATTTCACTTTTCTTGGGAAGACTGATTTAAATTCTGACAAGTAAAACAAGCTTAGTCAAATGCAATCTGTTCCTGCTTCCTTAGAGATGTTTTTTCTTAAAGATTATTTCTTTGTGACCAAAAATAGTTTGTTGCACAAAGCACAGAAGCTGCACGGCTCTATTTTATCCTCTTCCATCCTTTGTAAGTAACTGAGACTGGAAGCAGGAGAGTCTTTTGCAAGAGGAGCGGAGGGATTCATTAAAAATGATTTGTGGGCAAAGTCAAATTTCAAGTGTCTGCGCTCTCGCAGCATATAGGACATTGGGGATGTTGTAGCCAAACTGAAGATGGTGCTGATGTACTGAATGAGAATGGCTGTGATGCAAAAAGGTAAAGGGGGGTCCCAAAGTACTTTTTTTTTGTTTTTACTGTTGATGGGAGCTTGTTTCAGGGGGATCCCTTAAGCTAAACCAGCGGCATATATTGCATGTTGATATTCAAAAGCAGAATTTCCATACTTAAGTGTTTTGTTTTGGAACTGAAAGAAAATTCGAAGCTAACCTCAATTATGAAATTGTGGGTTATAATGAAGCACTTACATTAGAGGTAAATAGGGCTAACAGTATCAATAGTACAACCACAAGGCATAAACAATGTGAAAACGCCCCTAAACCTACCTGCCCTGGGATGTAGACAAATTAAAACAAATTAGCCACCTCGTAAAATAAGTATGAATTTGTACGAATAACCTACTAACCCTGCTTCTAAACCTACCTGTCACTGGGATGTCAACAAATCGTACAAAATCGCACAAGTGAGGTCGCACAAATTCAAAAGAATTATCCACCTCGTAAAATACGTATGAATTGGTTGTGAGATAGCTTTTTTATTTTTTACTAATTACTACCAAAGGCATAAACAATGTTAAAATGGCTTTATGTAAAAAAAAAAAAAAAAAGGTTACTAAACTTTTATGTCAAAAATTATATGCAATTTAACTTTGTTTAGCTAATGCTTAGACTTGTAGCAGAAAGATTGTTTTTATGAGTTCTTTTAGGTGCATTCAAATCACAAGAAAAGCAAGATGGCAATGCACTTTTTATGTAAAATTCATAAAATATACAAAATCAGGAATAAAGGTGGTGTTTTTTTTTAGGCAGCGGCTATTTGCACACTGTAAAAAATAAAAAACACAATTTGTTGAGTCAGCTTAAAATAATTTGTTACCCCGCTGCCTTAAAATTTTAAGTTCAGTCAACTAAAATAAGTTTAGTCAACTTGAAACGTTAAGTTGTACTAAGTAACAACTTAGATATTTGTGTCTGCTAAACTTAACAGATGGGTAAGTAACCCAGCTGCCTCAAAATTTTAAGTTGATTCAACTCAAATATCTAAGTTGTCACTTAGTATAATTTAACATTTCAATTTGAATAAACTTTTTTTGAGTTGACTGAACTTAAAATTTTAAGGCAGCCAGGTTACAAATTATTTTAAGTTGACTCAACAAATTGTTTTTTACAGTGCACTAAGTGTAAATAGCGAAAGAGGAAGTGTAAATAGCAATTAGATGCTATTTACACTAAGAGCAAATAACAATTTCTATTTATACTAAGTGAAAATAGCAGTATTTTTAGCTATATGCTATTAACACTAAGTGCAAATAGCTATTGATTCTATTTACACTATATTAAAATAGCAGGGTTGTCTTCTATTTATACAACTAATTGCAAATAGTGGCAATTATCTGCACCTCAGTATTGTAGTACATTATAAAACAGTATGCAATAATAACATAATGAGTGTAAATTGTAATGTTAATTTAAATTATTAAATGGATCCCAACTTATTGAGACAATGAAGCCCTCCCTACACCTACCCTAACCCTACCCGATACTTTTTTTCAACTTTTTGATTATTTCCTTTCTTTTATTGAAAATAAATGCCTTTCTGATGTGATATGACATTTGAAAAGTCAGAAAAAAAGTTCGGCAAAAGGTGGATTCGAACTCGGGTCGATCGCGTCAAAAAGACTATGGGATGACAATCTTCTTTTGTAGTGTTGGCTACCCAATCACATGGAGTAGTATAAATAGCCTCTGCCAACAAGGCGTGCTATTTTCCCTTAGTGTAAATGAACACTCCATTGTTGTTGTTTTTTTGCACTTAATTTGTGAAGGTGCTTGAATTGTTATATTCGTAATTGTACAATACTATAGGATTTTGTACATGCAACCTAAATACAGATTTATTGTCTATGAAAAAATATATATATTTCAGCAAATTTATTATTAGTGCATATACTGCTTTTATTGTGTCCAGCATTTTTTTTTTTTTTTTTTTGTACTGGCATGCCTTAACTTTAAAGGCTTAAAAAAAAAATCAAGCTTCCCAATCGCAAATACGACGCATCATGCGATGACGTTCATATGAATTCAACTCATAAATATGATCTTTTTGACATGAAAACCCTATAATCCAACATCTTAAAAACAGTTCAAATAATATACAAGAAAATTAAAGCTGCAGTCCTTCACTTCAAATGTGCAAAATTCATATAACAAGTGAGTATATTGTGAATCCATTTTCCAAAAAGTGTTTTTAGCTTATCCTAAATCACTACAGTACACCTATAATTAAGACTGGTTCTGGTAGGAACTGCTGCAGAGTAGCCCAGTACCTCCGTGACTCGTCTTAAACATAAACAGAAAGAAGTAGCTTCAGCTACAATGCTCTTCCACAAGACGCACGCAGTTCTGTTTATTAACCGCTAGAGCACCACAAGATACTGACTGCAGCTTTAATGTACAGCAAGTGTACACATTTCTGCTTTTAAATAAAAAAATTTGACCCATTTACTTGCATTGTACATGCTTTACTATAACCTCCACTATAGAACTTTTGCCTCTCTATCGCCATCTTTGTTCGAAACATACAGTTGCAAGTTACTTGCCAAGTCATTTTTTTTTTTTTATGTGGGTTGTGCTCCGGCAATGCTCCACTGTGCAGATGACTCTGTGATCACCACAAAACTGTAAGAAGTATGTCTTAAGTATGTAAGTATGTCACTTTTTGTTCTGACCAAATGAAAACAACTGTTTCAAAATAAATCACTTTACTGAAGTTGAAATCTAACAATTACTCCGTCAGATCAGATCACACAGATCACAGAGCAGAACTGCTTTCATAGCTAGCAGAAAATAAGTGCAATTTACCACAAAACGAGAAAAAACAACAACAAAGGAAACTCAATACCTATCTAAATCAAGCAAACAAGTGCTCTCATGATCGCTAGCTACATACTGAGCCACTGAAAAGTCTTACCTGTTCAACAGAAAAAGAAACATCTCTGCCTCAGTCTTTAATCCCTTTAGCTCTCGGAGTTGTAGCCACTTCTTAAAAGCCATGCCGATATTTACTCTCATTTTAGCACAGGCTCTATCGCTTACTCTGTTTGACTGCAGGCTCTCCGCAATTCCAGGTGATTCCCTCAGACGTCAACAATAATTGCCGTTTAGTACATTAGTAGCAGCTTTTGAGATCTTACACAAGTTTAAATTCTAAGCAACAGTTGTTAGAACAAACTACAAACACTCCACCCACACACACGACACATTGTAGCTGGTTCTTCTTTATTTACGGACCTGACGTAACCACAAAAAGATGAACAAATGATGCTTAACTGACATGTATCAAATCGAACTTATCAAATTATAAATCATTATTATAAGATTACCACTGCAAATTGGGGTAGAGTAAGGAGACAACAGGTTTGACAATTTCAAACTAATTTGCTAATTGCTAGCTAATAGTCAAGTTCACAAATTGTACACTTTGAAAGGGTTTTACTTGTAGATACTGATTATATTAAAATGTAAGAAATTTGTTTAAATTCACATTTTAAAAATGGTAACACGATTGACATTGCATTATGGTCCCCCCTCAGTCAAGCCTCATAAATCATCAAAAATAGAACATTATAGAGGAGTGAGAGAAACATACTTGTGTTTTAAGTGTTGGAATCCTCATTGAGAGATGATGTAACGTTCTAGAAGTGATGTCACTTGAATGTACATTATTTTACAAGGGTTTTTTGATAAGGATAACAGAGCTGACATGAAATTAGGGGTAAATAAAATGATTTATATTTTATAGAAAAAAATGCATACTTATGCCAAAAACATTGCTTAACAATGAAACTATACTTTCAACAATATGCAAATGTGATTTTAATATCATTTTGCCTTCATTTTGCAAATTAAAAGGCCTGCTGAAAAAGAAAAATCATAGCGAGGACAGGCTAAAAACCTTATTTAAAATAATATTTAATTGACTTTTTTGATGTAATATTGATGAAAGCACACATAGTATTGTTAAGTTTTTAGATTGCACATTTATTTGTTGTTATATTAAATTTGATTATTTGTGACCCTGGACCAAAAAAAGGGTCATTTTTTTTTAAATTGAGATGTATACATCATCTGTAATGTAACTGAATAAATAAGCTTTCCACTGATGTATGGTTTGTTAGGATAGGACAATATTTGGCCGAGACACAATTGTTTGAAAACCTGGAATCTGAGGATGCAAAAAAGAGAAAATCACATTTAAAATTGTCCAAATGAAGTTCTTAAAAATGCATATCACTAGCCAAAAATTAAGCCTATTGCTACAAATACACACATGCTACTGGTTTTGTGGATCAGGGTCACAATTCTAAAAGACGCAAAAGGCACAGATTTCGTGGAATGACCTTAATATGGATTCCCCACAGGATTTACAAAATATTCAGCTCTCAAGGAAAAATCTTTACTAACACATAATGGAAGTGGAAAATATCTTGACATCGCTCAAGTCCTGCACAAAGAAAACTGCTTGAATTGGACAGGCACTTTACATGCAACATAAAATGGCACTTCAGCCGCAGGATCTCAAAAAATCGAAACCCAAAGACACCTTGAATTCTCAAACCATGCAAAATTGTTTAACTAACACAGAAAATAACCACAGCTGTGGCATTCTCAAGCATTTACCAAATTAAAGCCCTCTGTATCCAAACATCAACAGCAGATGGAACAATCTCAATTAGCCCTCAATAACTTCAGACAAGGCTCTGACTGATTTAAGCTTTAGTATCGGGGTGTTACTGTGCCCTGACTTCTCAAGGCAGGTCACTCACATCCATCTGTCTGAATGATGGTTAAGGGCTCTGTTCCTGCCACGGGCCCTTCATTTTCTCGTCTCCTCTCAACCTCTGAAACTCACAGTGGAGTGGAACAGCAGACACTTCATTTGAGCTGACATTTAAGGTCCCAAATTTAGCAGCTGGGCTTCGGGTTTCTCCTACATGCGGTGCAAAGCAGCACAACCTGAGCTTTGTGCCTGAAGTACCTGTCAGGTTGAATCAATGGACTTCAATTGATTCGTTTGAAATTTGTGGTCACCATAAGCAGAAGGTGAGAATGAGAGATTTCTGTTCCTCTCCAGGACAGGTTTCTGCGTGAGCTGGATACAAGCCAAAGTCTGTTGTCTGCAACATGATCCGCAGATAGAATTAGTAAAACCAATGTGTTCTGAAGAGGGAATGGTTGTAATATGGCATGAGCTGTACAACAAAAACTACGATATATGATCGGCATCCTCCAGAGGTACATTTTTGGGTGAACCGCACATTTAAGATAAAGAGAAATGCATGTTTAAACCAAAAATTGTTACAACCAACCAACCTCCTCTACTCAAAGTATCAGGGATGAAAAAGTGGGTACATTAAATGAAGTATTATATCCTGAAATGGTCTTTGAGTTGTTGCGGTCTCATTTAGGTAAATGATCCCTTATATTTGATGAATCTCCTCCGTTTTCATCCAGACGTACTGTGCTTCCGTGGCTCTGATGATAAATTCCCTCATAAAAACATTTCTCCCTTTAGCATGGAATACAAGCTGACAGAGTTTATGAACTATGTCCTTTATTTCGTTCATTTGCATTATTCACTGAGGGTATAGTCTTGAATAAACGAGTGCTCCACTGATTTAATAATCTCAACAGGTGGTTGTTGTTGCTTCCAGAATGCACTGATCCCATTTATGAATGTTGCTGTTTGTCTTTCATATAAACTACAGCCTGCATATTGCAACTGATAGCTTGATTATTTGTTTAGGATTTAGTCTGTCTGAAAAAAAGCAACAGTGAATTCGCTCCTTTCTTTTTGGCCTTACGGAAATAGATGAAGTGTACATCCCTCAACACTCTGTAGCTGTGCGCTGTGGTCATAGCCATAATCTCCTTGTGTTTGCTTCTTCTCAGAACGGATTAAAGGAACGGATCAATACAGAGCTGTTAACAGACTGAGAGGAGAAGAGAAAAACAGCATTAACAGCTTAGCAGCAAATATGCAGGATCACTGCGACCACCATGACAACTGGAAACTGGAAGAATGAAGTGACCATCTTGCGCTGAAGCATGCACATTTCAGTCAGTCCTCCACTTGCTATGATTATGATCAGATCATTTAATTCAGACTACTGTATTAAGGGAGGCTAATTATATTTTCTCTAAATGCACGCTGAATGCTTGCTGATCATCAAAGAGAATTTGCTTTTAGGTAAAAATACACAAAAGACGCAAAACATCATCTTCTGAAAGGTCATCGATTTATTCATATTGGTTTCTTCTGTTTTGTATATTATATTTTTGGAGGAACAAATAGCTATTTTTGGTAAGGACAGCCATGGTTTCTTCTCTGTGGACTCTGTGGAGTTTGAATATCGAACTTTTTCCATTCCGCTCTTATTCCCAGCATAAAGTCATATATATAATTTGCAGCTTTACTGAGGCCATCAGTGCAAAGCAAATAAGCAGGACCCTTCCTGGGTGAAAAAGAGAGGCTTCCCGCTTTCTTATCGTACTTTTGTCATGGCTTACCAGAAAAACAGTCTCTGCGCACATTTAAATGAGCAATTTAAAGAAAATATTGTGCTTTTAATGTCTCTCCCAGGACCTCTTCACATACCCTGTTGATAAAAACAGGTAAGCAGGAAGGCTATTTTGAACCTTCGCATTTGTGGATTTCAGGCTGTCTGAAATACAACAACAAAGAAAAGAAAGTGATTGAGCGAAGGCGAGAGTATGAGTGAAACTTAAGGGAAAGTACTCAAGATATGAAAGCTGTGGGTCATTTTCCATTTGCAGTTCAGTATATAACAGTCTATAACAGTCACATCCATTAGTGATAAAGAGAAAACAAAATCCGACTCCAACTACTGTGGGGATCAAAATGAAAGAAGTTATCCTAACAGGAGTAAAGGGACAGTTTTTTAAGCATATTTCATAAAGTAATTGTATTCTGAGTCACAGTATAAAATACTTAAATGAGATATTTAAAAAATAACTCTAATTAAAAATAGAGAACACTTACAGATATCTCCAACTTATTGGTGTTAAAGGGGTCATCGGATGCCCATTTTCCACAAGTTGATATGATTCTTTAGGGTCTTAATGAAAAGTCTATAATATACTCTGATTAGAAATTCTCAATGGTAGTGTAAAACAACACCCTTTTTACCTTGCCAAAATCATCTCTGCAAAATCATTTCATTCTGGTCGAGGCTGCTTTAAATGCAAATGAGCTCTGCTCGCCCCGCCCCTCTCTTCTCTCTGTGGAGAGACCAGCCTGTTTACTTTAGCTGCATTTAACTGCGTTTAGCTGTTAAACTTGCTAACTAGCACATTATTAGGAAAGGTCGATCGCAAAGATTCATTAAAAAAAAAAACTTATACTCACTTCTGCTGTAAGTGAAGCTGGATCATGAATGATTCACGCGAACTTAGACGGATATATGTAGATCGGGAGGCGCATTCCCTTCACAAACAAACGTAATCTACTGCATCTTCAGCGGCTCAGATGTCGGGAGTAAATGAAGACCACTATGTTCATTGTTACATCCAGCAACACAACACCTCAGTCACTTAATCGTAGATATTCTTGTCTAACTTACATCCCTGCTCCGGCATTGAAACAAGGGCGGACTGTTACCGCTGATCTGAGGTAAAATGCTCATTTTAATCAACTATCATGGGAGCGGCCTCTGTCAGTGTGACACCACAATGACAGGCATCTGAGAATGACTCAATTTGAAAAAGGGGATATTATTTTTACAGATTAAATAAAAACAACTTCATGGATTTTTTTCATTATAGGGTAGATTTGTATACACACTGCCAACACACATTAATGTTCAAACAACAGGTAAAAGTGAACTTAGCATCCGATGACCCCTTTAATCTGGCACCTGACACTAATTTACTTAATAATATGACAAACCCTATTTAACTGGCAGAATTGCTCCAATTTTCGCTGAGATTGTAATATGGCTGCTCTAAGGTGACTGAAACCCTGCGACAGGAGGTTGTCCCGATGAAGGCTAAATGGATGACCCTTTCAGCCATTGCATGAGAAGTTGGTCATTTCAAATCTGTGATTTCTCCAATATTGCAGGCTTACAATGACACTAATTCATTCAAGTTCACCAAAAAGTCTGGTCATCCACTTTGGACAAATGCACAAGAAGAGCAGAGACTCTCAGTGGGGAATCGGTTCAACACTGCAGCTGGAATTGCTTTCCAGTTCAGTGCTGAACAGGGTAAGGATCGGCACGTTTAAGAGAAGTCGGACTGAAAACGCAATCTGCAGTGACCAAACCTCTCATCAGCAGAAAGAATCAAAAGTCTAAGCTCAACTCCGCTGAGAAGCATGTTGTGTGGAAAGAGGAGAACTGGTCCAAAGTTCACTAAGTAAACCCAAGCAGTGGGTTTGATGGGAAACATTTTGTTTCGTGTCAAACTGAGGAAAGACTGAAGCCCAAGTGCTTGAAGAAGTCAGTGAAAGGTGGAGGAGGAAGTGTCATGGTTTGGGGGATGTTTTCTGCTGCAGGAGTTGGGCCTCTTAAACAGCTACACGGCAAGGTGAATGAAAATGTTTTTTAAAACCTCCTTTAGCAACATGCAGTTCCTTCCCTGCACGCATCTCTCAATCAGCCTGCAATTTTCATGCAAGACCATGCCCCATCACACTGCAAAACAGATAAAGCAGTTCCTTGAAGCTAAGAACACTGAAATAATGAAATGGCCAGCCCAGAATCCTGATCTAAAGCCGAATCTCTGGAAAATCCTTAGCGACAAATTTATGGCTAAGAAACCCACAACAGTTACCAAACTATGGAAGTGAGTGGAAGAAGAGTGAACCAAGATCACACCAGCGCAGTCTGAGAAACTAGTGATGTCCTGTGGGCCTCTACAAGGGCCCCTACACTTCCTACTAATTTCTGACATCTGTAACTCTCCAAAATTTTAGTTGTAATCTTCTTCCGTGCTCAGTGGTTACTATTGTCTAACATGTTAGTCGAACAGTACCTACAGCTAATATTCTTTTAAATTTTGAGCGATGAAGACAATAATAATTCATAACAATATTTCAGAAGACATCAAGTATTTATAGATTGTTCCCTAATTTTGATCTCCACTGTATGTGTAAACCCGTCCTCATGAGTCTAGGTCCACAAAAACCTTTAACATTTCCTATGGCCATTACATCAAGATGTAGCACATTCTATTAAAACCTGACACTTTCATTCATATCATATACAATATTAGAGGTTTAATTCAAGTTCAGTACAATACAAGATATAACTTTATACAGAATAGGCAAGTACTGTTTCTT
The DNA here is from genome assembly GCA_036247105.1 of Cirrhinus mrigala. Lineage (NCBI taxonomy): Eukaryota > Metazoa > Chordata > Actinopteri > Cypriniformes > Cyprinidae > Cirrhinus > Cirrhinus mrigala. The sequence goes on along the minus strand of CM070026.1, from coordinate 19,908,967 downwards.
CCAATTAAAATCATGTTTAAGAATAACTTCAGATATACCAATATGATGCACCCACAGTGCTTCGAATAGGAGAAACATTAAATAAGGAGGAAGCAGTTCTGTCTTCTAAATAATTGGTCAAGTCAATGTGTCATCACAGCTGCCATTGGAAGCTCTGGTTGCCATAGAAACAGTCAGTGTCTTGAGACGTGCGCTTAGGACAGCATATGTGCATTGGTTGGACCAACCTGAAATAAAAGCTTTTTCATATTTGAGCTTAAGAAACATTATTTATGGAACTGTTAATGTCAGATTTTGTTGTTGATTCGAAATTCATTTTATGTTATTTAAATGTGAGTGTGGTAAGTAGTTTTTGAGATTTCAGGATTTCCCCACTAAAGTAGATAGGAGTTGGTCTTGGATGTCCAGAATAGCTGCCTGAAGGCATTGCAAATATGTCTGCCAAATTAACTAACATGCTTTGAAAGAGACTTTGATGTTAACACATTCTTGTGAATATACCATTGAATCAAATTTACGGATTGGACCCATTCACTTTCACTACTTTAGCTGGACCCTGCTTTCTGTTGTTTTTAAAAGAAAATAGGAAGAAGTTGAAGTTCATAGTAATCAACATTATGCAAATGTTGCAAATTATGCTTAACTAGTAGTGAACCTGGAATATTCCTTTAAAATTCTGTCTCTGTACTTTGCGTTTACTGTTAGGAAGACTCACTGTTTGGAGAGCAGGTGTCTGACAAGTACATTTCACCATCATTCACATCAGCGAATGTGAACTGACATGAGCTGGGTCGCAAAAAGTCTCAGGGAAACAGATTACCCAGTGTGTTTTTTTCTTTCTTTCTTTCTTTTTTTTTTTTTTTAAGGAACGGAGCTATGCGCAAACATTACTCTTTGACAGCTGTAATGAGCCAACAACCAAACTCATCAATGCTGGATGAATCCATGGGGCAGAAATCTATAACTCCCAGCTACTGCGAGTTATTTGAATCCCAGAGAGAAGAGTGTGTAATATGGAGGAAATGACTATTGATTCGGTCGGGCTAGTGTGCATACCACTCCCTTCTGCAACACACAATCATTGATAGTGATGTTTTAGAAGTATAATAATACGAGACATTGTCCCCTCTTGTGTTTTTGTCTTTAACAGCATAGTGAGACCTCAGGCTATTCTATCAATGTCTGGCCCATTAAATTCTCCTCGAATCGATTGAGAAAACATACATTATATGACCCTAAAACTTGGGAGTACTGTGACTCTTTGGCCTGTGGGTTAGCAAGTCATCCAGAAAGTTTGAGTTGGCTGCTTCAAATTATATTAAGATACTTTAAAAAAGCAAAAGACAGACTCTAAGCTGTTTTGACCTAAAATGTCTGATGGATACATCAGACATTCGTATCATGCATCTTGATACGAATGGACTTGCAACATCAAACTTCCCTTAACATTCAAAGACCAGATGCATGAGGTAAAATAAAGAAATTAAAAAAGAGATTGTCAGTCTTGTGTCTGCTCGGTTATGATCTAAACAGCTTGCAAGTGGTTGCTCCCTTTGTGTGCATTTTGATGATATCCTCTGAACACAAACAAGCCTCCAATAAAATATCTCCTATCTTACAACAACACAGACATCTTTACAGAAAACCCTGCTCACATTGTGCTGTTAATCACAATAGATGTCATTTTTTCACATTGTGATATAAGCAGTCAAATGGAACTGTATCTCAAAAGTAATTTCAAAGTTCAAAGGGTCTCAAACAAGTGCATAATCAAGGGAGTCAGTCAAGTGCAACTCAATAACTAGAATGTTTTGACGTTTAATTTAACATTGCTCAGGCTGAAATCTTTTTGACACTGAGTTAAATATCTTGTATTGGATAACTTAAGGACAAGAAAGATAATAATATGCAGGTACATGCTACCTGTCATTGCACACAGATTAAACACTTAAACTGATAACTTGATAATGACATTAAGTATTATCTATCTAGGTATTTATATAAAGTATATATATATATATATAGATAGATAGATAGATAGATACAGTTGAGGTCAAATGTTTAAATCCCCCTTTCGGAATCTGCAAAATGTAAATTATTTTACCAAAATAAGAGGGATCATGCAAAATGCATGTTATTGTTTATTTAGATCTGACATGAAAAAGATATTTCACATAAAAGATGTTTACATATAGTCCGAAAGAGAAAATAATAGCTGAATTTATAAAAATGACCCTGTTCAAAAGTTTACATCCCCTTGATTCTTAACACTGTGTTGTTACCCTGTTTTTTTTGTTTTTTTTAAGTGATTCAAGGTTGTTCGATACAATGTATGGAAAAACGATACATTAAAGAAGAAGTCCACTACCAAAACAAAGATTCACACATAATGTACTCACCCTCTTGTCATCCAAGACGTTCATGTCTTTTTTTTCTTCAGTCGTAAAAAAAATTGTATTTTGAGGAAAACATTTCTGCATTTTTCTCCATATAATGGACTGATATGGTGCCCTGATTTTGAACTTTTAAAATGCAGTTTAAATGCGGCTTCAAACGATCACAAATGTGGTTGTAAACGATCCGAGGAAGAAGGGTCTTATCTAGCAAAACGACCGGTTATTTTCATAAAAAAAAAATTTAAATGCTTTTTAATCTTAAACACTCATCTTGCCTTTCTCTCCCTGAACTCTGTGTATTCTGACTCAAGACAGTTAGGGTATGTCGAAAAACTCTGACCATATTTTCTCCCTCAACTTCAAAAATCATTTCAAAATTATCCTACATCGCTGCAGAACTACCGACACAGTCTTTGCAAAGTGAACATGCAAAGAAGATCAAACACCCTTAACAAAAAAGGTAAAACAGTGATATAGAACGATTTCGAAGTTGCGGGAGAACATGAGATGAGAGTTTTTCGACATACCCTAACTGTCATGAACCAGAACAAAAACAGTCCAGGCAGAGCAAGACAAGATGAGTGTTTGGCATTAAAAAGTATATAAATTGTATTATTTTTATTAAAATAACCGATCGTTATGCTAGACAAGACCCTTCATTTTCGGTTGGGATCGTTTCAAGCCGCATTTAAACTACATTTTAGAAGTTCAAAATCGGGACACCGTATCAGTCCATTATATGGAGAAAAATGCTAAAATGTTTTTCTCAAAAAATCGGACTGAAGAAAGAAAGACATGAACATCTTGGATGACAAGAGGGTGAATAATTTATCTGTATATTGTTGTTCTGGAAGTGGAGTTTAAACTTTTGAACAGAACTGTGAGATGTACATTTTTCTTATATTTTGCCTAAATGTTTTTTTTTTTTTTTTTTTTCAGTTCGTACAGCCCTTCAGAGGCTACAGAAGATACATGTTTCTCAGAAGACAAAATAAGTTAAAATCACCCTAATCTTCTAATTCAAAGTTTTTGGTAAAATTATGGGGGATGTAAACCCTTAAACTCACCTGTACACCAGGAGTGAGCAATATGACCAAAATCTTATATCACAGTTTGATATTACAGAAATTTCACCTGTGTCAATTTAAAAAAAAAAAAAAAAAAATCTAGCCTTAATTAAAACAAACAAACAAAAAACTCATGCTCATTGAAGACAAGTAAACAGTCAGCGATTAAATAAGGCCTATAAAGCATCAAAAATAACAATACTCCCACACTTTATGAGCACTGTTTTTACATGCGCAAGCTTCTCTGACGGTGAATATGGCAAAATGAGTTTTCTTTCACTGCTGATTACATTTCAGTTACTTAAAATCATTTATTTTTAAACTGCAAAACTTTAAAAAGCATTTTATTGACCACGTAGCACAGCAACGTCACGTTGACCCTGTAACCACAATAGATTCCATATCCAAAAATTTCTAACGGCTGACAAAATTCTACCGGTTAATCTTGTCAACCAGTATATCGCCCATCCCAATACACACACACAAATACACACACACTCAGTATGACTGGACTCGGAAATACATCATACTTTGTAAGCTGCTTTAGATTTTATAGTTAAAATAATGTAAAGCATGCCTGAGTCACCTCCCTTTGTACGTCAGTGGAACACTGGAGACGTAAAGTCCTTCAAGTCGGCCTTGACAAAGACTTTGGCAGTATCCCAATCTCAATGTCCTGACAACCAACGTGAGTGTATAAACTCCCAGATCATTGCTCCTGGCCTTGATGTTTCTTGTTTCTCTTCGAAAAACATACAGACTCTTATTCAGCATTCAGCAGCACTAGAACATCAGAGCTCAGCTCAGCTACAGTACAAGAATATGATTAAGGTCAGTCCAATAACAATTGTTCAGAAAGACAGCACAGAAAATACATTTTAAAACAAACAAACACACAGCCTACATAAATCCACAACTTTTTTTCTGTATGCAATAAAGAAAAATAAATGGCAAGTGCAAGCTGTGACCCAACACAGTGGCACAAATATATCTACTAAAATATATTAATTGCAACAATAGCATGCATTATGCACATTTGAACTTGCATTTAAAATCTATGTTGTCTTCACTAGGTCTTCACTAGCTCTTGCACATATATTGGTTTTCTAACATAAAGCTAGTTTGGCTCAATTCTGAAAAATTATTGCTGTATTTAAACCAAAATACTGCAAAATACTGAGTCTGATCAGATGCACTGCTTTTGATGTCAACAACACAAGACTGGAAGTCTTTTTTTTACCCTTCCTATTGATAAACTTGATTTGCCAGACAGAAATAAATAAAGCTGAACATGACTGCAGGTCTGAGCAGGTGAAACCCCATGACACTTAGAGTACGTCTAGCGCTGTCAAAGCTAAAATATTGATTTAGCCCTTCATTTGTAATACTGAACTTCTCTCCATCCACAAGATTTTTTTTTCCATGTCATGTTACAAGGTTGACATATTCTTTATTAGTAATCTTGCTGTGATTCAGTGGCTTGAAGCTCTGATCATCACAAAACAAAGACTGATGCAGAGATGGTAATGGACTTTTCAATATCTTAGTAATGCTCACTTTTTAAATAGGTCGATAAAACCAAAGAGACTTCATTTGTGTTTTGGCTTGATAAAGCTCAGTGGGTGTGAATTGGCATTCAACTCTAATTCCTTTCATGAGTGCTTAGAGTTAATGCGGCAGTCAAAGCATTAACTTTGAAAGAGACAGGCATTTAAAAGACCCATAATTATATAAAAACACTTTGTTCTACACATTGGCTCTTTGCATTATATGCTTTTTTGTTCAATCAAAACGTGGACTTTAAGCTCACAGACATGGAAAGCTGGATAATTCAGTTCCTTCTAACTTCTCGCTTCTGTAACTTGACAAACATGGTGGTCTGGCTATTCTGTAGCCCACTCATGTTCCTCTTCTACATTTTTCCATGTGCTTTTCTTGATGTTGTCTTGCCAAATGTACCTCAAATCCAATTGTTCTATTGTCACTGTAGATATAGAAGCAATTAAGACATAACTGATAACAGTATTCCCTATCACAGTATGCACTTTGTAATAATCATGTTTCTTTCATTTTAGATTGATCTAATGAATTATTAAAACAATCATTTCTACAGCTTGTGTATTTTGTAATCTTGCTTCCAGATAAATTCATATTTTTATTTTACTGCAATGGAAAGGTCTTAACCATCCAGCCTTGTCTTTATGATAGAAAGATTGTCATTTCTGCAATTGGAAAACTTAATTGCTCACTGATTAGCTATATTTATTTATTTTTTTTCTTTAGGAACTTTCAATTTACTTTGCTATTAGACTGACAGGATAATTAATAGAAAAAAAAGCTTTTGATTATTAATAAAGGAAAAATTATTTTCTTGGTAATATATTAATAAAGAAAAGCAATATTTTTCTTAGTCATATTGGTAATATTCATCAATTCTAATGACAGACATGCTGGGCAATTGGATATGGCTTGATGTGCCTAGATTAAGCAGAATGATTAGCTGGTCTCTGATCAGAACAGGCTAATTTAACTATGCGTAAAATGCAAAGTCCATCATCATCAAGATTCAGTTTAGGTGATGTGAAATTAAGATGTGAAATTAACTGTAGCGTAAATTTTGAAGCGTTAGTGCCTTTAACCACCTTGACCAATGGTTTTCAATCTGCTTCATCCAAAGAGAGGTCATTGCTATATAGCAGATGAGCATAAAAACACACCAAATACGTTGTATAATTAAAATCTGAAATCTATTTTGAAATTTATAAGTGTATTGTAATAGAATGACAATGCAGTTGAGGTCATAAGTTTACATACACCTTGCAGAATCTGCAAAATTTTACCAAAATAAGAGGGATCATGCAAAATGTGTGTTATTTTTTATTTAGTACTGACCTGGATAGCATATTTCACATAAAAGATGTTTACATATAGTCCACAAGAGAAAATAATAGTTAAATTTATAAAAATGGCCCTATTCGAAAGTTTACATACTCTTGATTCTTAGTGTGTTGTTACCTGAATGATCCACAGCTGTGTTTTTTCCCACAAATTCTTTGGTTTTTCAGCATTTTTGTGTATTTGAACCCTTTCCAACAATGACCGTATGATTTTGAGATCCATCTTTTGATACTGAGGACAACTGAGGGACTCATATGCAACTATTACAGAATATTCAAATGCTCACTGATGCTCCAGAAGAAAAAAAACAATGTATTAAGAGCCAGGGGTGTAAACTTTTGACGAATGAAGATGTGTACATTTTCTTATTTTGCCTAAATATCATATTTTTTCATTTAGTACTGCCATTCAGAAGCTACTTACATGTTTCCCAGAAGAAAACAAAGGAGAAACAAAGGACTCATAAACAACTATCACTCAACAATAAATAAATACATAAATAAACCACAGCTGTGGATCATTCAGGTAACAACACAGTATTAAAAAAGTCAGGTGTATGTAAACTTTCAAACTGGGTCATTTTTATAAATTCAACTATTTTCTCTTGTGGACTATGTAAACGCCTTTTATGTAAAATATCCTTTTCAGGCCAGTACTAAATAAAAAAAAAATAATAACATGCATTTTGCATGACCTCTTTTATTTTGGTCAAATAATTAACATTTTGCATATTCTGCAAGGTGTATGTAAACTTTTGACCTCAACTGTAAATATATTGCACATCATTTAACATGAAAACAGCTGAGAATTTCTGAACATTTGAAAGATACCATAATTAACAGTATACAGAGAGGGAGAACTGCAAAAAGAAGTCTGTTGTTGTGTTACCAATAGCCTCCAGTATGAATGAATCTGTGCCAGTTGGTAGAGCATCATGGCACGAGCAACCAGCATAAAAGAAAAACAGTTGGAACTGCTGATGAAGAATATCTCCCAGTACCACGGGCTGTCCCTCAAAATGTGCTGGGCCTTTGAAATTCACTTTTATTGCAAAAACAGTACGTACATGCATTAATTTCAGTGGACATAATGAAAAATTATAGTTTCAAAAGCCATTATTTAAAGGAGAAGGTCTGCATGAAAACAGTGGAAGCACAGGGCTCAATCCCATGTGGCAGCACTCAAATGCATCCAGCAGAAAGTTGCCTTTGAGCTGGCACTGTCCATCACCTCATCCACAGAAAGCAACCTTTAATCTGCCTCACCAACACATCTGTTTTGAAGAAAAATTCTCGCTATGCCTGAAAGCACCTACCACTGCGGGTTCACCTGTAGGGTGACCCGTGTCAAATTCCACCTCATACCACCTCTTCTGCTGGGAGCCTCTGCTGAGCAGGGGGCAGGGTAAGTGGCAGAGATGCTATGTACTTGTATTTTTAGCCATGTCATGAATATGGATGATTTTCAGGAGCAAATGAGGAACAGGAGTTGGTAATAACACGCAGTAATCTGATGTGAACTGTCACGTTATTTCACACAGGATCTCTGAGAGGCCTACTGTCTGTTCATTTCACACAAAATCAAAGTTGTGAAATAAGTAATTTATTCAGCTAATGTTGTATATATAGCACATTCTCCCAAGTGCATGTGAATGAAGAGTGAATAATTTAACATTTTTCATACAAGTAGGTATCAGGATCAAAATGTAAACATAGGAGCATGAGGACAAACTAGGTTGCTGTTTATCAAAAAGGAAACAAATCATTTATAATTTGTACATCACAGATTATCTTTTTATATAAATATCTGAAAAATTTCAGACAAAAAAATTAAATAAAATCTAATTATTATTGGTTTCTTGGTTTATTAGTTACTTTTTATCTGAAAGGGATAGATCACCACAAAAAGAAAAGTATGACTGTATGCATTATGTATGACTGTTTCTTATCACCATAAAAAAAGGATATTTTGAAGAATGTTTTATCCATACAATGAAAGTCAGTTGGGTCCAAAACAGCACTGGTCCTCTATTACTTTTTATAAGCTCAGTCTCTTAAAAATACGTACCTCTGGGTGCTTTTCTGCAACACCATTTTTACGTACCTTACTGCACGTTTCGCGGCAGTTTCAAAGAGAAATGTCCACTGAGTGGCGCTAAAACACGGGTTCAATACGTGAACCCTGACATGTTTTTATTACGTTGATATATATATACGTATTGCTGTGTTTTTATTACGTTGCTTCAGGTACGTATTGCGGCGGTCCAGAGTTCAAATATCCGGGGACTGTGGCCAAAAGTTAAAGCTCTATCGTGTTGGAAATATGCCCTACACCAAACCCAGCTCTAAACTTACCTGATAGTGTTAAATGCAAAACTGAAATAAATATGTGCAGATTTGAACTGTTTTTTCGAACCGTAGTTACATGGGATTCTTATCCCCGGTGAAAAAAAACAGCATATGCTGGTAGGTATGTTTTGATTCTGGGATGCTGGTTAGGTATGTTTTGATGCTGGTTTAAGCTGGTCCTTTGCTGGTTTATGCTGGTCCTTTGCTGGTTTATGCTGGTCCTTGACGCTAGCATGATGCTAGCATTCAAAAGCATTAGTTTGCAAATCTCCCAGCATATTAAAATTGTTTTGAAGTCATAACATATTATTCTTCAAGTAATTGTGCGAAAAGTACTCTTTATTAATCAAAACTCTGTAAATCATACTTTGTGTGAAAAGGAATAAAAGGTGTCGGCGTTTTACTGCATCTAGTGTTCATTTATTTTGGAAACTACAGTAATATGTATTTATTGGAACGTATTTCGCGTCTCGCAAAAACGTGCCCCCAGGTAAAGGTAGCTTTAATTCTATAGTCAAAAAACAGACTTTTTTTGAAATATCTTTTGTGTTCCACAGAATAATGAAACTCATACAGGTTTGGAACAACATGAGTAAATGATGACAGAATTTTCATTTTATCCCTTTAAATGTCATGGAAACAACTTGTCAAATGGCAAAAGTGCATGTTTTTTTTTCTGCACCACAAGTCTACCAGTGGACCAAAACAGTTTGGTCACAGCTGGGAACTGGAGATATGCAGGAAAACACTTTCTGGTGTGACAGCCTCAAACCACTCTCACTTAAACCATGAGGTCTTTTTATCCTTTAGCACATGCACGTGTTTGCCAGCTTCAAATAAGGATTCTGAGTTGGAAGTCTAAGGTGTTTGTTGACTTTCAGTTCCTTGGTATGTTTCTTTTGATGAAATTCTTTGTGGCTTATCTTTCAAATGTTTCATTTAGGGAATAAAATAGTAAAACAAAATCGTTTGTGGGAATACGAAGGAAGGTTATGATGTTTCTGCATATATAAACAGGAGCTAAAGTGGATATCTGTACATGGAGATTGTAATAACCATTTTTGCTTTTTAAAAGAAGTTTTCCAATTATAATATCCCAGTCAAATGAGGCACAGTTTATGCTCAGCCAACTATACTGCCATTCAGGTATGTTTCTCTATAATCATCGCATTTGGGTTTCTTGATGCAATAATTGATTTTCCATTGTCCAAAATGGTCACAATGCACAGTAGCACATTTTCTTTTGTGTGTATCACTTTCTGCTATTCCCTCTTGAGTTTTTTCAAGCCCAAGGCTAACTATTTCATCCTGTCAGAAGTTATATAATATGAATGTCAAGAGCAGTCTTGTTCAGGCCTAAGTTAGACAGGTCTTCAAGAGTTCGTCCAACTGAAATGGCCTCTATGCTGACTCGTTGTGTCTTCTTCTAAAGTCTTCACAATAGTGTTTGTTGTGGCACAACTGACCATAGCAGCACATTTTTCTCAAAGATTCTCTATCTGTCTGCGTTTGCAGATGGACCCCATAGAATGTACCCCAAGGATATTCATTTGCAGCTCTAATGTTCTGTGGCAAAAGGACTGAAGTAATTTTAGCTGAAATAAATTGAATCTCGAGCTCATTGGAAGCTTAAGTCAAGCCCGCAGGTACAACCGTCTTTCCAAGCAAAATGGACACCGGGAGAAGGTCTGAAATCTCAAATAAATGATAACGTAAACAGTGGCAGAAGGGAAGAGTGAAATGAGGCTCTGCCTCGCTCTGTGCAAGTCGAATTTGCTGTGGGAGACGTTGTGATTGATTTCGGTTTTAAAGCATGTAGAGCAGCTGTTTGCTCTGAGCCTGTTTGCGAAAGGAAAAGCAAAGCGTGGACACATGCCACCACAAAAGGCAGTGGTCTATTAAAAATGCCATGCTTTTACCCAATGCTGACTGGCTTCGAACCACTAGATCAAAACAGTCAGGTTTTATAACACACTGTGCCACAGACACATCCTTCTTTGCACTTTTAATTACAATCCCTCTGCGATCTACTCTGTTCTTATTCTCGCCAGAAATGATTCACTGAGCTGACATCGACTAGCCGTTCAGTCGGGTATCTTCATGTCACTCCTTTTTTTCGTCCTCCCCCCTGTTACAGGAATTTAAATTGTGATCCGACGGAGCACATGAAAGGAGATTTTGAGGCACATCATTTCTGCACTCATACACAGATACATCGGAGCATTTCCCTCCTGCTGTATTCCCATCTGACTCATACTTTTTATAGAAATACAGCCTCCTTTATTTTTCTGCTACATTATGTACATTATATAGATGGCTGAAAATAGTCAGAAAAGCTCTCTGTTAAGAATTCTCTGAATGGAATGATGTTTCAAAATCTCTCTGAATCGATCCTTTTCGGTGAGATTACCTTTCAAGAGCACTGATCTTTATGTCTTCAGCCTTATCTAACACATAATTGGGTGATTCAAAGAAATGGGTGCTGCATCGGTTTTGAAAAGGTGGTTTTAAAGCAAATTTCATTATAATGATTAACACTAAATCAGATAAAGGAGACAAATCAAGCCAGAATAAAAAAATGTTACTGTACACTCTAAAAACAAAATGCTTGTTAAAACAAACCAGCACTGGGCTAATGTTAAATGCTTAACCCAACCTTCTGAGTAGTTTTATTTAACTAAACTATTGCTTAAAAATTACCATATTTCTTGCTTAAAATGAACCCTAAATAGGTTGGAAATTAACATTTATTAAAGGGGTCATCGGATGACCATTTTCCACAAGTTGATATTATTTCTTAGGGTCTTAATGAATATACTTTGGTTAAAAAATTCTCAATGGTAGTGTAAAACAACACCATTTTTACCTTGTCAAAGTGAGCTCTGCAAAAATCAACCCATTCTGATGGATTACTCCTTTAAATGCAAATGAGCTCTGCTCGCCCCGCCCCTCTCTTCTCTCTGTGGAGTGACGAGCCTGTTTACTTTAGCTGCATTTAGCGCGTTTAGCTGCGAAACTTGCTAACTAACGCATTATTAGGAAAGGTGATTGCAGAGATTCATTAAAAAAACCTTTATACTCATTTCTGCTGTAGGTGAAGCTGGATCACGAATGATTTGCGCGAACATAGACGCATTTATGTAGATCGGGAGGTGCATTCCCTTCACAAACAAACGTAGTCCACAGCATCTTCAGTGCCTCAGATGTCGTGAGCAACACAACACCTCAATTGCTCAATCAGAGATATTCTTGTCTAACACTGAAAAAAAGGCAATGGGAGGTTGTTGAATTTTTAAATATGCATTTCGTATTTCTTACATGATTAATTTATGCTTCTCATCTAAACATATTTAAATCAGGTACCATGTATTTATTCTGTAAGGATGTTCAAGCGTATAGAATTAATCATGTTGAAGCTAAATGAAGTAGTTATGTTTTCTTTATAAACCCCACCCCTTTGCGAAGGAAACCGATTTGCACCCATCGCCATTTTGTCTCTCGCTGTGGATGGGATCTGAGCTCTGCACTGAGCTCTTACTGAGGTAAGTTAATTATAACTTGAAAATAAGATTTATTTTAGAGTAGGTATTCAGTATTTGAATGTGCATATTTTCACTCAGGTTTTATGTACTTTTCATTTCAAACAACATTGTTTTTTAAAGTTACGTTTATGCGTTTGTATGTTAGCTAACGTTAACACTAGCTTTAGCCTCTTCTGAAAATGTTGTTTATATTAACGCTTGAATGTTCGAAATGCGTGTAATCTTTTTCTTTGCATGTCGGTATGTTGACTAGACGAGACGACTAGACAGCAGCTTGAAGCTGTGTGCGTTAACGTTACGCGACAAAGTGCCAGTTTCGAAGAGCTTGAACTGTCAGGGATTTATCGCGCTGTGCCGCATCCAGTGTAGAGGATGGGGTCGTTTGAGATGCTAACGTTAGCTGAAATGTAGGTGAGAGTAACGTTAGGCAGCTGCAGTCAGAGGACAAGTGGAAAAAAGTGCAGTCTATTACAGACAATCAAAAAGCTAGTACAATGCATGTTGTTGTAAAGAAAATTAACATTGAATATGCTTTCTGTTTAGATGTCTGGTTTCTCCTGTCCCGTAAAGACCTCTTATTCTCTTTTTTTTTTTTTTTTTAATGCTGTTTAGTAGTAATATTAAGTATTATTAAAAACGTTTACTTTTGTTTTGTTTCACATCCGTACATCTCTGATGACTGCTTTGAATGATATGCATCTTCATGTTATTTGATAAGATAATCCAGTACTCTATATTATAAAAACTCTTAACTGTTTTAAAACTGATGCATACTTCTGATGTTTTACAGATATCTGATATTTCACCAGACAACTGCACTTATTGACATCCACTTCACTGTCAGTCCAAAGCCTTTAAATTAATGGTATGTATGAAACTCACATTTTTGCTACTTTTAAAATCTCTTTGTCTGACGATGTCGCAAATCTTAATATTAATCTATTATTTTTCTCTCTCCCTGTCCGTTGAATGTGTCAGTGTATTAAGGGTGCACAGTAGCAGCTGCAGCTAGATTGGAGTTACCGAAACATCCAAAACATCCACACTTTGGACATTTCTGCCATTATCCATGTACGTATTTGAAGTGTGCTATATAAAATTTTACAGTTTGTTTTAGGAAGACACTATTGTATGTCTTGGCCTACCATTCACAATCCTAGAATTGAGGTCTAACAGTTATCTGTAATCAGTCTTTGTTGACAACGACTGGTCCTTATTATATTCAAGTTTATATTTCTTAGAAAACTGATGTTACTAAATTATTGAAATTAAGTTATATTAGTTATATTAGATATTTCCAGAGTAGTACTGAACCTCATTTTTTAACTGTGCATTTTCCAGGCTGCAGATGAAGCCCTCATCCCAAGATGCACTGAGGAGACAATGCCCATGCTAGACCAGGGGACATCAGGATCATCAATGAGGGCCAGATAATCTTACACTGATTTGGATAACTTGGCATTAGCTACTGCAAAATTCAACTGCCCATCTAACTGGGATCATTCACTCAACCACTGAAAATTCTGAAAATGAAAATACTGGTATCATTTACATACCCTCAAGTTGTTCAAAACCTGTATGAATTTCTTTGTTCTGCTGAGGAGTATAATGATGAATCTTTAAAATCAGCACACTTTCAAAGTCCTTTTTAAAAAAAAATGTATACATTTTTTCTTACTTTATTTATGCTGTTATTGTTCTTATTGTGTAATATTGTATTACGTTAAGCAAGATTTGTATTACGTTAAGCAAAGAAGTGTACTTTTTTTTTTTTTTTTTTTGATTTTGCTTTTATATGGGGTTATATTATATTTTAACAGATGCATTTCAAGCAAATGAGCTATGTCTGTAACATGCTTCTCTGTAAATTTGTAATCTGTATGGATTGTTGTGTACTATTAAAAAAAAAATGTTTTTATTTCCAAAAAATGTTTTTGCTTATTTCCTTGCATATATTAAGGTTGCTAAAATGCTATTATTTCTTTAAAAATGTAATACTTATAGTTTACCAAAGGTTTTTTTATTCTGTTGTTAGTTTTATCTACATTTATTGCACATTTTATCATAGTTTTATGTAATTTATTGAAGCACCACTGCATATGGTGGATAAAGCTTTAATTTAAAAAAAAATCATGTTAAATCAACAAGGTAACATGGCATAAAAAGCATAAAAACAACATAAAAAATCATGTTCATTTGACAAACACAAGTTACGTAACATAAACAGAGATAAATTATGTTCAGAGAACATAATAAAAATACATGCAACCGATGTACATATTTTTTTTATGTTAATCCAACAGATTTTTTTTTTCAGTGAACTTACATCCCTGCTCCGGTATCAAAACAATGGAGGTCGGACTGTTACAGCTGATGTAAGGCGGGTCTGAGGTAAGACGCTCATGTCAATCAACTATTGTGGGAGTGACCTCTGTCGGTATGACGCCACACCGACAGGCATCTGAGAATGGCTTGTTTTGAAAAAGGGGACATTATTTTTACAAATTACAAACCACTGCATGGATTTTTATCATTAAAAATCCTTACTTTTTAAACCTATTTTGGGTTCATTTTAAACCAGCCATATGCTAATGTTTAAACAATAGTTGAGTTAAATAAAACTACCCACAAGTTTGGGTTAAACATTTAAAATCGATGGGTTTGTCCATTTTTCACCCAGCGCTGGATTGTATTTAACCCAGCATTTTTTAGTGTGTAGTAGATATGCCTTTAATAAAGTAATAGGGTTGACAGTTTTACTGTTTATTTAGTCATTGCTTGCCATGTGCTAAGATAATGAAACTAAAATGTGTTTTTTTTTTTGTTTGTTTTGTTTTGTTTTTGCTTTGTTTTGTTTGTTTTAAGAGAATTCAATTCTGTTCAATTCTTCTTCAATACCTGTTTTCAATAGCAATCTTCTTTACTGTACAAAATCATGGGTTAACCATTTAGAGGTTGACCCCTACTGACAATAAGAGGAAAAATATAATAAAAAGCCACATTGCATTCTGACAGAATGTTGTCATCTTTAATAAAATTTGTCAGCTAGATCCTAAATGTTTATCTAATCTATCTATAAAAGCAATTATCTATAAATAAATGTAAAAAATACTTTTCATAGTCATTGTTTACAAAGGGACACAAAAGACGATCCAATCATGTCTCTTCCTCTTAAAGGGTTGTCCCTTTATAGGCTACAGTATGTCCATCTACACTCCTTTTCCACACATCTTTAACTACTGGAAAAAATAAAGAAATACTTTGCTGTAATATTTATCGTCAACATCCCCAGCGGAGCTTTCCTCACAAGATGTGAAATCGATAGGCTTCGCTTTATAGCCCTAAGATATCTTCCCACGCAAACCTGCCGTATTGTCTTTTATATCAACTAGAGGAGAGTCAACGGAAACACATCGACGCACGCAGGACACATGGTACATATTTCGCGTCCTGTCTGGAGGGACGCACAACGGAAAGTCCGTTCACTCCGTCACTGACAGCATTTTTACCTCGTTCTCTCAGAACGAAACATATTGACTTTATGGAACGGGAATTTACAGCTTCGCACAGCAATAATCTGACTAAGGTGACTTGATGAATTCATACAGTAAAATCAAGGAGACAGAGAAAGATTTGTGTTTTTAAAGCTTCTGACAAGAAAGTTCGCGCGGTCCTGAACAGCTGAACAGCTCCGCTGAAAGATGCGCGCCGACTCATACTACTATGAGGTGCGGTTTACAGTACGAGTGTTTTAAAGCTTTACTGTGTTGCTGTCAGTAATTTTACCTGCTTTTTTAATCAGATATTGTCAAGGCGGATATCTGTTGCTCGAGAACTGCTTCACTCACTAACGTCTAGCAGGCTGTTCATTGTTTCAGTGCCCGTGTTCACCCTCAGAAATCAGAGGTATTGTTGTTTACCGAGTTTACCGGCGCCTCACGGGCTTCTGCAATGCGAGACTCGGATTCAAACCGTTTGACATTTCTTTGGAAAGCCAGTCGAATGTCAAATTGTCACTGAGTCAAATCGAATGAGCCGGACACCTGGATTGCTGAGTCGCAAGGTAAGACACTGACATTTCCATATAAGAGGCTAAAATTTGTCAGAAATATGGGCGCTTACATTCAAACTGTCTTCTGGAATTAACAGAGATTCTCTCTGTATTGTAAATACCTTGATGCATTACTGTTATGAGCTATACGTAGCCTACAAATGTCTAAATTAGCTATAAGCAAGCCTTCAATGAGAGTGTATTAGTTTGAAAACCTATAAAGTGCATTTTGAAGCTTTTTTATGCGCTCTTGAGTGAAAAGTTGTTTATTGAACAGTTGATTACAGATATACCCTGCGCTTTTTCTTATTTTATGTTGCCTAATTATCATTGTTGAATACAGTATTGATATGACAAATTTTTATGCACGTAAAACGTTTTATGCACGATGCTTAGGCAGTTCAAGTGTACAGTACCTACTCTGTGTAGTACACTATTGTCCAGTACAGTTCACAAGAAACAATGTATTATGCAGGCATATGTGGGTGTGTGTGTATGTGCTTTAATTTACATTAGCTTTCATCTTTGTGCATTAATTTTCATCTTTGTGAATTTTAGGATTATATATCATTCAGCGCTCATTTAGTTAAATGGTAATGGTGTACTGCCATAGATGCCCTGTAATTATTCACTGTCAAGGGGAAAGGCACTCTGAAAAAGCAATTGTTCTCTAATCTTCCGGCTCCGATTTACCTTTCATCCACATGGTGCATGAGTCACGAGTCAGGTTGTATAGCTATAAGTGAAACAACATCAAGAGATAATTATAAATATGCAAATTAAATGACAGCTAGAGTACAAATAGCCTCTTAGCATTACAAGTCCACATTACTTTGTTCCTCCGGCCCTCTCTTGTACCAGCATTCTGCACCGGGGAGATTAAAGTGCATACATGAGTAGCAAAAGTTTCCATTATCCATTTTACCCGACACATTAACACTGCTAAAGTGTTTTCAGCCTCTATCCTATTAGAATTCAGAAGGGCCGAGACTCATAAGGCTTAATTGACTAAGACACTGGCAAGGGGTTTTGATTGCACCTCAGCACAAGGAGGAAGGTGCTATAATCAATGAGGAATGAAAGCATGTTGCACCTCTCTGTTTTGGATGCCTTAAGATGGAGAAGAAATGCGGTTATGCATTGAACATTTATAACAATTTTTCTGCAATGGACACATTAAGTAACACAACAAGGTCTATGAAGTGGTTGTTTGTTTCATTCTAAATCACTGTCAGTATGAGTCACTGCACCCATATGCATTAGTTTTATTGGTCTTGCATGAAAATGAAATATTTGCATATTCATACTAATTACTGAGGAAGCCTCCTGTGTTGTGACCCTCCTCATTAGTGACTTTTACAATCACGCTTAACCCTATTAGAGATAAAAATAGAAGAGTGGAGAATTCTGTGCATTGTCTATTTATTTATTCACTGGTTTTAGTAGATAAAAGGTCTGTGTTTGTGTATATTGGTTTGATGTCACATTTTGACTGCTGTGAATCTGTGTGGGCTGACTGGATTCTAATAGGGTTATTTAACCACAGTCATTTCACTTTTACTTGTTCTTGGAAGGTAAACAGCGTTTTTTTTTTTTTTTTTTTTTTCAATCACACTTTATTTCTACCTGTACGGATGCTATTCAGACTCTCACTCTGACCTGACCTTGACAAAGGATATTTGCACACTTAACAGGTGTTTCTAGAAATGCAAATGTATAACTGCACACACACATCATCACAGTCATTATGAATAGCTAAATAGTGGTTGCCATGATCACCATTTAAAAAAGATGTTTCCAACTGGAATGTTTCCAGGAAAGGCTTTAATATTCCTGTGATGAGGTTCCATACAAAAGATTTTCGTGAAGTTAAAAAAGAAAGCAGAAGAGAAATGCACAGGTTTATTGTGAATCTTAACCGACTCTCTGACTCAATTCTGTGCAAGACAGTTATTTGTCATTTAGAAGACACTTTTTATCCTAAGCTGAATTGCTTCAGTCTAAATGATGAAATGAATCATAGGCAATTCTACTGTTCAAATGTTTCAACAGAGCAATTCTGACAAATTATAGCTGCCTACATACTTTAGTTTGCTCAGTTGAAACTAGACATAACTATAACATCATCTACAATAATATTGTCATGTGAAATTATGTAAAGAGGCACAAAATTAAAATGCTAGCTGCCTTCGACAATACCATTTCTGGTTCTGCAAAGTGTATTACATTTAATTTAGTGTAAAAATCAATGGAAAACAAATGGACACTCATTACCAGCTGCTTTCACTTGAAGGAAATATGCTGTTTTAGATTCACAGCAGAGTAGCAGTCTATTGCGTAGGACTGAAAAAAAAAATTTGAAATTAAAATTCCACAATGATTTTTCACCAGTGCACAACCAATTCTAAAACTATAGCTGTAAATACAGTTTCTGGCCTCTCAGCTACAAACAACAGCATATGCTTGCATGTTTCATAGGCCAAGGCCTGTCTCCCTTTGACAAGAAATGCTTTAAGGCCATGTGAAATTTCATATTTCCTACGTCCCAATGGTGGTTAGAACCTGGGGGATTTTTTTCTGTTTTCAATTGCCAGGGTGGTGCAGAGTACAAGCACAGAGTCGCAGAAATGGAAATTAGGTCTGCTGTGACATGCTAATGCAGCTCATACTGGCATACATACAGAGTTTGGGCAATTTTAGCATGGCCTGATTTTAATTATGAAAAACAATGCCATCAAATGATTAATGACTAAAAGAATGAATTTAATTAGAGAGCAAAGACACCATAAATTATAAAAACATCATTTAAACTAATTTGAAAATAATATTTTATATAAATAAATAAAAGCGGTAGCTGTCGTCTTATCTGTCTCATTTCTTTTTGACGTTATACAACTTAATT
Source organism: Cirrhinus mrigala (assembly GCA_036247105.1). NCBI lineage: Eukaryota > Metazoa > Chordata > Actinopteri > Cypriniformes > Cyprinidae > Cirrhinus > Cirrhinus mrigala. The sequence goes on along the minus strand of CM070026.1, from coordinate 19,889,763 downwards.
GCTTCATTCTTACATAACAAGCCACAGAGTCCATGCACTCGCTATTCATTCTCTACCACTAGTATCTTTCACCACAAATAGACTTTGTTTTATTTAGGCAGGACGAGAAATGATGACTAGCATGGGAGAGGAAGCCAATGGATGTGAGGAATGGATCTGCAGCAGCCACTTTGTTGAAGACGCAGGTCGAAACTGTCCAGAAATCAATGCAGTGTGAGAGAAAGAGAGAGAGAGAGAGTTAGAGAGAGATTGACATTCAAACTGGGAAGGCTCCTAGAATAACTAATCATCAATCTATTCCCTAATTCATAATTTGATCTCTAGAGACCAGAGCCTCTTTTCATTAGTTAGCTCTGATGGTGTAGTATTATTGCACTGGGAGGCTGTGCTCAGTAGATGCTGACTGTGTTAAAATGTGTATTGAGAATTGGGGGAGCTCAAACAATCTGCAAAGCATGAAGTCAGCATTCCTTGACGCATGATCCAACATTTGACAATCCGCAGAGGCATTGGCACAATCAAATCAAAAGCTCTGAAATAATCTGCTTTCTATCTGATTGTGTTGCTATTTTAATCACAGATTAATGAGGAGAAGGTAAAAGAGGGCACACCAGCCACTGCAGCCACGTGCTGTTTTCTCCAATCACAGGAGAGTTATGACAGGATTTAGATCTGGGTACAATTGATGTGCTTAGTTAAAGAGCATCATAAACCTGCAAGACTATTTGACTTCACATCAGTCAGACATTAAAGAGACTGATACATATTAGTCTCAGAATCAGACAGTACACCTACAGCCCACCCACTGACCGTCTGATATGCACTGCGCACAAAACTGGAAAGCAGTTTCTCTATCTGGCAAGAGCTAATCTGATTGGCTGACTTTACTCCACTTGCCGGAATAAGGGGACACAAGTTTTTTTTCTAATCAGTCCACCAGGAAACCAAGTCATGTTTCCAATCCAGATGCAATGAAGAAAAACTAATCAATGATTAGTGATATAAAATCTTTGAGAGATACACAGCGTTTAGACGCTTACTGCAAGCTGAAAGTTTTCCGTAAAAATGTTTATGATGACTAATTAATCATAATCGCTAATCATTTATTGATTCATCAATCTATTTCAGCTCAAACGCGTTTCATAATCGTGTGAGCAGATGGTGGAAACACTGCCTCATCATGATTATAGTCGTAGGAAGCTAGAATACACCACAGCTCACACGCTGCATGACACAAACGTGCACGTAAAAGTAAAAAGAAAAAAAAAAACATCTGGTTTGTACATTGCTGTAGCTCAGACAGTATGGCACTATCGGTTTGATTCCCAGGGAATGCATGGTATATTGTATACATTCAATGCAATGCAAGTCATTTTGGATAAAAGCATCTTCCATATGCACAAATGTAAATTATTAATAATGGACTCCATGCACACCAACTGCCTACATATTTCCACTAAAATCACAGTGCTACGTGAGCTTCTGGTCTAGTATTCACTCATAGCAAACTGTGATAGCAAACTTTGGACGTTTTGTCATATTTCTAATAACTGCCGCAAATAATTACATTATATACATTATTAAAGGATTAGTTCACTTCCAGAAAAAAACATCTCCTGATAATTTAGTCACCCCCATGTCGTTAAAGATGTTCAAGTCGTTTTTTCTTTAGTCGAAAAGAAATTACACTCTTACAGGTGAAGTCCACTTCCAGAACAACAGTTTACAGATAATGTACTCACCCCCTTGTCATCCAAGATGTTCATGTCTTTCTTTCTTCAGTCGTAAAGAAATTGTGTTTTTTGAGGAAAACATTTCAGCATTTTTCTCCATATAATGGACTGATATGGTGCCCCCCGATTTTGAACTTTCAAAATGCAGTTTAAATGCGGATTCAAACGATCCCAAATGCAGTTGTAAATGATCCCAGCCAAGGAAGAAGGGTCTTATCTAGCTAAACAATCTGTTATTTTCATTAAAAAATACAATTTAAATACTTTTTAATCTTGTCTTTCTCTCCTTGAACTGTGTATTCTGGCTCAAGACAGGGTATTTTGAAAAACTCTGATCATATTTTCTCCCTCAACTTCAAAAATCATTTCAAAATCATCCTACATCACTGCAGACGTTCCGACCCAGTCTTTGCAAAGTGAACATGCAAAGAAGATCAAACACCCTTAATAAAAAAGGTAAAACAGTAATATAGGACGATTTTGAAGTTGAGGAAAAAAGTTTTTCGACATAGCCTAACTGTCTTGAGCCAGAATACACAGAGTTCAGGAAGAGCAAGATAAGACGAATGTTTGACATTAAAAAGTATATAAATTGTATTATTTTTATGAAAATAACCGATCGTAGATGAGACCCTTCTTCCTCGGCTGGGATCATTTACAACCCCATTTGGGGTCATTTGAAGCTGCATTTAAACTGCATTTTGGAAGTTCAAACTCGGGGCACCATATCAGTCCATTATATGGAGAAAAATCCTGAAATGTTTTCCTAAAAAAACATAATTTCTTTATGACTGAAGAAAGAAAGACATGAACATCTTTGATGACAAGGGGGTGAGTACATTATCTGTAAATTGGTGTTCTGGAAGTGGAGTTCTCGTTTAAAAATAAAGGTTCCAAGAGGGGGATTTTATAGTGATGCCATAGAACAGGGGTGCTCAACCCTGTTCCTGGAGATCTACCTTCCTGCAGAGTTTAGCTCCAACCATGATCAAACACCTGAACCAACTAATTAGGATCTGAAGGAGCACTTGATAATTACAAACAGGTGTGTTTGATCAAGGTTGGAACTAAACTCTGCAGGAAGGTAGTTCTCCAGGAACAGGGTTGGGCACCCCTGCCATAGAAGAACCATTTTTGTTTCCCCAAAGAACCTTTCAGTGAACAGGTCTTAAAAGAACCATTTTAAAAAACATTTTAAGAATCTAAAGAACCTTTTCTGCATCTGTAAGGTTCCGTGGATGTTCAAGGTTCTTCATGGAACCATCAATGCCAATAAAGAACCTATATTTTTAAGAGTGTAAGGTTTTAGTGGAAAACATTCCAAGATTTTTTTCTCCATATAGTGGACTTCAATGGTGGACAATGGTGCCATGAAGGTAAAGTAGACATCTTTGTTACAAAGGCAAACCCAAACATGGCCAATGACCCATCCTAAATGCCTAACTGGCTATCCAGAATTGAATTGAAGGGAACATAGGCAGACCTTTGGCTAAATGTCATGTCTGGTTCACATTGTAGATTTTATTTATCATTTTATGTCATTTTCTTTTGTCTTTAATTGGAGGTCAATCTTGTGAATGGCTGTACATAACAGACTGTACACTGAGGCAATAGTGCACACTTTTTTAGATTTCTCTTTCTAAAAGTAATAAATGATTTCACAGATGTATCTCATAAAACTAGCATTGTCAATTTTGTGAATGTCTGTAGTTAAAGAATTAATTAACTTTAATAAAAATTCCCTGATAATATATTCACCCCTATGTCATCCAATATGTTATTTTCTGTCTTTCTTCAGTTGAAAAGAAATGAAGGTTTTTGAGAAAAACATTCCAGGATTTTTCTCCATATAGTGGACTTAAATGGTGCCCAACGGGTTGAAGATCCAAACTGCACTTAAAATGCAGCTTCAAAGTCTCTACATGATCCCAGCTGAAGAACAAGTGTCTTATCTAATGAAACGATTGGTCATTTTCTTGTAAAGGGCATTTGACGTTCTTTGCGCGTTAACTTCTGGCTATGTCATGCATGCATTTCACACTGCTTGGGGTTGAGCTAGTGCAAGACAAGCATTTGTGGTTAAAAAGTACATAATTTTTATATTTTCGTAGAAAACAACTGATCGTTTCACTAGATAAGACCCTTATTCCCCGGCTGGGATCGTGTAGAGCCCTTTGAAGCCGCACTGAAACTGCAATTTGGAACTTCAACCCGTTGGGCACCATTTAAGTCCACTATATGGAGGAAAAATCCTTGAATGTTTTTCTCAAAAACCTTCATTTCTTTTTAACTGAAGAAAGACAGAAAATAACATATTGGATGACATAGGGGTGAATAAATTATCAGGAAATTTTTATTAAAGTGAAGTAATTCTTTAACTACTGACAGTCAAAAAATTGACAATGCTAGTTTTCAGAGAAATGTCTGTGAAATAATTTATTACATTTAGAAAGAGAGAAATCTAAAAAAGTGTGCACTATTGCCTCAGTGTACAGTCTGTTCTGTACAGCCATTCACAAGATTGACCTCCCATTAAAGACAAAAGAAAATTACATAAAATGATAAATAAAATCTACAGTGTGTACCAGACATGCCATTTAGCCAAAGGTCTGCCTATGTTCCCTTCAATTCAATTCAATTCTGGATAGCCAGTTAGGCATTTAGGATGGGTCATTGGCCATGTTTGGGTTTGCCTTTGTAACAAAGATGTCTACTTTACCTTCATGGCATATGAACTCTCAGCCATGGCCATCTAGCAGGGTTATCAGCGAGTGTCATGGGGCAGCAGAATGAAGTTAATTGAAATCTGCCTGATAACCACATTTTATCTGCTAAGCGGAGAGGAATGAGACATGATGGTTTTTGAATGTGTATGAAAGCTGAAAAGCTGAGAGAGAAGCACTCTCTCTCAGACTGACACGTACAGTCACTCACTACTCTGTTGCAAAGCCCTTCAATCTGCATTATTTATGTCACAGTCCCTAATAAGAGTCTTCACAGATCAACTGTAGCTTAAGCCACTCTTTGTGCCACAGACATCATTGTGTTAACTGCATGACTGCCTTCCTACTGCCCAGCACCTGTCTATCCTGCCAGTTCGGTCTTATTAAACTTTCCTCTGCATGTGCTCAATAGTCCATGTCTTTGCCTCGCGCTCCCTCACTTTTCTCTCCTCTCACTCCTCCTACAGCTCACGGCCTATTGAACACATTAGCACCTGTCACATCAGTCCAGCCAAGGTCATCGCTCCTTCCCTTCATTCTCCATCCGGCTGTTAAACACCAAGCCCCAGCGCTCTGCTCTTCTACAATGGAGAGCCTAAGTGAGCTTCAGAACCCTCTTCTGGATAAGAACAGCAAGCATATGGTGATGGCCGACTACGGCTATGGGGGCGACTTCCACAGCAACCAGTATCAGGAGAACATTATAAACTACTTTGTTACTGGTGGAGGTGGAGGAGGTGGTGGTGGCGGCGGAGGTGGGGTTGCGGTCACGGGAGGAAACGGCAAGGCTAAAGCCCAGCTACTGGACGCCACCTCGCTTCACTTGGCGGTGGAGGCCTTTTACAAGCCTAACTTCATCCTTTACAAGGACGATGTGAGCGGCAAGGGCAAGGATTACAAAAGCGAATGCTGCGAGACCACCTTCATGGAGAAGAAAGACAAGGACGTAGCGGTGGAGACCCCCAGTACGGAGGACCCGCAGGCTAAACTGCTGGACGAAAACGAGGTGAAAATCCAGACGGTGTCTTACGAGGTGGAGGAAGAGGAATACGTGGAATACGAGGTAAGGTTTCTTTTGAAGATGCTGAGCCCGAACTTGTTTTGTTTTGTACGGCTGGATTAATCCATCAGGTCCTTGACAGGTGGCCTTAAAGCATCGCAGCTCAATTCTCCCAGGGAACACCAGCTTCTAGTTATAGCCTGCTCTAGTCTATTTGGAGAGGCTTCACATTTCGGAAGCCTGTCCTCCAAAGGTTTAATTTTCTATTTGGGGTTTGGAATTGCTGTAAAACATCACTTTATGCTCTAGCAACATCTGCTGGCTCTATTGGATCATCTGTGACAACTACCACTTCAATTTCTCACAGATAGGCAAGAGCTAATGAGTGGGGCTGGGCAATGTTCAGTGCTGCTGATGGGATGTAATAGTGCTGGATGGGGGTCCGTCACCCTTGAAGCTCAGTGAGAGGAATATGTATTCAGATCATGTCCAGGTTTCTGGGCCTTTCGGCGTCTCGCAATGGATGTAGCTCCATGCTGAGCGGCACCGGCGCTCGCTGCGGTTGTCTGATGATGTTAAAGACATTCTCTGCATGTGGGGATCAGAACCTCTGCGGCCCATTCGGTGCAGTATATCTTCATGATATGTGCTGTGGGTTACAGTACATTACAAAATATTAAAATGAATTTACCTCCCTAAAATTTAAGCAATAACAAATTTGAGCATATAATATTAAAGGGATAGTGCACCCAAAAATGAAAATTCTGTCGTTAGTTTCTTACCCACAACCTGTAAGACCTTCGTTTATCTTCAGAACACATATTAAGATATTTTTGATGAAATTCTGCATAGAAAGCAACGCAACTACCACGGACTTCAAGGCACAGAAAGGTAGTAAGGACATAGTCAAAATAGTCCATGTGTCATCAGTGGTTCAACTGTAATGTTATAAGCTGTGAAAATCTTTTTGTGTGCAAAGAAAACAAAAATAACAACTTTATTCAGCAGTTTCTTCTCTTCCGTGTCAGTTTTCACCATGGGTTCAGGAGAGTATGACTCCTGAACAAGCAGAAGATGACACATGCTGTACATAAAACAGTCTTTGGAAACATGTCCGAAGATTTCGATATCCTTCCCAAAGATTTTTTGCCCAGCCTCACTTATTTGAGGAATAGAGATGGACGTTCTACATTAGAAAGCCGGTTCCCCCGTCAGCAGCAATACATGCATGCGGTACTTTTGTGAACTTGCATTTAAGACTGAAATGGAAGAGAAGAAATTGTTGAATAAAGCTCTCGGATTTCATCAAAAATATCTTAATTTGTGTTGCAAAGACGAACGAAGGTCTTATGGGTTTGAAACAACATGAAGGTGAGTAAATAATGACAGGATTTTCATTTTTGGGTGAACTAACCCTTTAACAGAACCAAACTGAGCAACTAAAAACAAAGTTATCATCCATAAAAATTCAAACAAATATTACCCAGTATCAGACAGAATTTTAACATCAGTGTATTAGTATTTCTATAATATGGTGGGTGACATTTCTCATGTCTCAGATTTGAATGTGAATAAACAAGTCTCCACATTCCATCTGGGGCTGAGTTATGTCAAATAAAAAGTCATTACAGTGAGCAAGTGTGAGATCAGAACGATTCGTCTGAATGGCTAATGATTCATCAGGTTCACAAGGTGTCTTTACATCTCATAATAGGATATTCATGAGCATCCTTTGAGAGATAATTCTACAGTGCATTAGTAACATCCCTGTGACATTGAGGCTTGCGTTTCTTCATTTGTATTCTATAGCTTTAAGAACCCTCTGTTCTTCCTCTGTGGCAATGATAAAGTGAACTCGGGAGTTTGCCTCTAGAGACACCTCTGTTGTTCCCATTCGTGTTCTTTATTCTGAGTGTTGTGAAATATATCTTGTGTGTAACAGAAAAATGTGAACTGTGCCTCCTCACTCTTGGAAAGTACACACACACACACACACACACATCTGTCAGAGCTTCTTGTTTGAGGGGGGATTGACGGCAGAACTTGTTTGGAAGATCTCCTCTAGAGAAAAAGAGCCACTAATGGTCCTAGTGTTGTTGTTTAGAAGTAACAGAACGTTATGAAATCAGCACTCTATCTTCTTAAACCCCAATTTGAGGCCTTTAAAGCCAATTTAGTTCCTTCTCCTGAGATTTAATCACCTCTTAGAAAAAATTCACTGAGGACAAATTATCCAGTAAGTGTTAAATAACAAATTGTCACATCGCCTTCAATGGGGAAGTATTGAAATAGCTAAACTGCAATTTTTTAAATATTCTCATCAGGACGTATTAACTTAAGAATCCTCAATGAGCCTCCTTTAAATAAAAAGATGATGATGATTTTGATAGAATGTTTATGCACATTATGTATGTTGCATTTGATAAGCTGTACTTAAATGGTATAGGAATCTAAATGCAATATTTTGCAAATCTCAAAATGGATATCTATTTTTTATACTGTACACATTATAATGTTAGGATGCCAAAATTCACTTGAATGTAAATAGTTTTTTATTTAGACAAAGCAATATAGAATTTTAATAGACAAGCGTTTGACATTAAATAGTATATAAAGTATTATTTTTATGAAAATAACTAATCATTAGATAAGACCCTTCTTTCTCGGCTGGGATCGTTTACAAGCGCATTTGGGATCGTTTAAAGCCGCATTTAAACTGCATTTTGGAAGTTCAAAATTGGGACACCATATCAGTCCATTATATGGAGAAAAATGCAGAGTTTTTTTCCTCAAAAAACATAATTTCTTTATGACTGAAGAAAGAAAGACATGAACATCTTGGATGACAAGGGGATGGGTACATTATGTGAATCTTTGTTTTGGAAGCGGACTTCTCCTTTAGCATGAAAATAATTATCATCTTATCAGTGTCAGGCCGAATTTTAAAGTACCTCTATTATGCCATTTACAGTATCGCCTTTCATGCAGTGTGTAATATAGCTGTATGTAAATGCAAACGAACCGCAAAGTTGTAAAGGCGAAAGTGCATGATAAAGTTAGTGTCTCCCAAAATAAAGAATCGACACTGTACAGCCTAAACGAGTCTTTACTCTCAAGGAGTTCAACGTGTGATTCACAAAACGCTTGCTCTTGAAAGATGGCTCAGTACCCAGTTTGTTTGGACCAGCTGGCTGCAATGAATCACAACCTGTAAGTACTATAAATAATAGATATTTGTGTTTTCTATCTAGCGTTCAAAATACAGAACTATGGCAATGGGTGTATCGTTTCTGACACGTACTATACGTGGTAGACCAGTCACAACAGACTGGACCATCTGACTAATCAGAGCAAAGTAGGCCCATGGAAAGGAGGGTTTTAGAGAGATTGAATCTTTGAACTGCTTCGAACAAATCGCTGGAAAATGAGGTGATATTAAATGCATGTTATACTAAAAGCATGTTTCAAGAGAACAAAAGCTTTTTTGGCCTTGCATGCATGGAAACCTGTTGTAGATACTCCCAAAACAATATTAGGAACCTTAAAAATGACATAATAGGGGCACTTTAATATCGGTGCATCCCTAGTTACATTAATTGCATAGACTATGCCACATGTTGGGACCAACGGAGAGCTGTGATACCAGGCCGGTTCTATAGGGGTGCTAAGCATGTCTTTCTTTCTTCATTCGATAAGAAATTATGTTTCTTGAGGAAAACATTTCAGGAATTATCTCCATATTAGGGATGGCGAAAACTAAAAAATTTCTTGACCGACCACCGAGCCTCATTAGCCGGTTGAAACCGGTTAACCGATTAGTTTAAAATATGGTACGCTATTTGAAATAACAGCCATTTCGAGCCGCGCCTGCAATTTCGCAACTCTGTCGCATCTCTCTGCCGCTCTGCCTCCCGCACACACACACACACACTGCCACTCACGTCACTTTTTTAAAATCCCCTACAGCGCGAAACATGAGTCCCGCAAACGCGGCGCCGAAGAGCTTGTTGTATGTAATCGTAGGACAAATGGCTCCTTAGTTTCAAATGGTTTGGGTACAAGGTGATCGCTTTGAAAATAAAGGCGTTTGTCTAGGTTAGAAGCTCATTTGAAACATTGCCACGGCTCATTTAAGAAAATGACAGCTCCGAAGAGACGCCGCTCTAACCTCGAGTGTTTTAGCCTGTTGCCTTTACTTTTCGCAAACCTTGTGAGCGCGCGAACCCAAACGCTGTGACCTCGCGCCAAATGTTTTTATTGGTTTATTAAGTACAAACAGGTGAGTTATGAAAAATTGAGTGTGAGGGATAATTTGTTCACTTAACACAAAAAGATGAGGAATGAGATGGCTAACTGTAGTAGCGTATAGTCCACTGTCTATAATAGCCTAATTTAGATATCACTTTTTTTTTTAACCGACTACCGACAACTTTGACCGGTTAACATTGATGCGGTCAACCACCGGTCAAACGGTCATCGGTTAACATCCCTACTCCATATTGTGGACTTCAATGGTGCCCCCAAGTGTGAACTTCCAAAATGCAGTTTAAATGCAGCTTCAAATGACTCTAAACGATCCCAGCCAACGTTCGAAACAAATTGACAATTTATGTACTTTTTAACCTCAAATGCTCATCTCTACGATGCGCATGCGTAGTCTGTGTAATCCAGGTCAATACCATTAGGGTATGTCGAAAAACTCCCGTCTCATTTTCTTCTTCGACATCAAAATCGTCCTACATCGCTGTTTTACCCCTTTTTTTGTAAAGGGCGTTTGATCTTCATTGCATGTTCACTTTGTAAACACTGGGTCGGTACTTCTGCAGCGATGTAGGATGATTTTGAAGTTGGGGAAGAAAACGAGATGGGAGTGTTTTGACATACCCTAACTGTATTGACCATACTGAACCAGAATACTGAGTTCACGGAGAATTACATAAGACGAGCGTTTGAGGTTAAAAAGTATATAAATTGTAAAAAAAAAATTTCAAAATGACTGATCGTTTTGCTAGATAAGACCCTTCTTCCTTGGCTGGGATCGTTCAGAGCCATTTGTAGCTGCATTTAAACTGCGTTTTGGAAGTTCAAACTTAGGGGCACCATTGAAGTCCATTATATGGAGATAATTCCTAATATATATATATATATTAAAGTTGGAGCACCTTCACTAATTTAAAAAGCACCCCCAGCAATTTAATTCTGGAGCCAGGCCTGTGTGATACACCCATTAAAATTCTGTCTCATACTAGCCAATGTCATTTTAATTTTGTGAATGATGACTGATAAATTACACTGAAAAGTAAATTAAGCATTTTCATTTCTACAAGTGAATATAGGCATCAGAACATAATGGATATTTGATTTGAGATGTGCTAAAGATTCCTTTTAACAGAGTTTTTAACTCTGAGTTAGTGTTAGATAACAGCAAAATTAAAATGTCCGATTAAAAATTAAAATGTCAGATATCGACGTAAATTAAAATAAATTAAAAAACAACAACAGCAACAACAACAACCTGAATATCAGTCCATAACCGGAATGATCCCCAATACTAGTAACCTATCATAACCATGAAGTATGAAGTGTATGTTTTCAGTATGATCAATTGTAGATGCCCTGAAGCTGGTTTGCTAATGATCTAACAGCTGGAGTGCCTTTGATGATTGGCAATCTGTAGCACTGAACTTTCCAGTCAATAATATCATTAGTTTTCTTTTGCCATCCATTTGATAACATCTGCTTTCGCACACCATCTGTGTTACTGTGCCATCAAACGAATAATTGTCTTTCAGTTGTTAGTGCAGTCATTATATTTGGGCAAAGCTTTCAGAGATTGTACATGTGTCCAACTGGTCAATCTTTGTTAAAATGATAGGAAACGACTGATTAAACATGCAAAAAATTTTCTCTGTCAAATTCGATCCCTTGTAGAAAACAGAACCTTTTCTCTTCCAAGAGCCGTTTCCCACCAAAAGCAATAGGGAAGCATTTCTGTCACAGTTGTGGAGATGCGTAAATTTAATTTACTAAGCACAGCAAACTTTTGCTCTGTGAAAAAGGCTGCATTGGGTTTTCTGTGTACAGTTGTATACCGTCAAACTGTCTTAATTCCTCTCTTTCCGCCTCGCAAACAAACTCTCACAGTCGAAATGTGGCCTCACAAATATGTCCTTTATGACAGAAAGACGAATAAGTTCTTCAATCTCTAATCATATTCCACTGAAGCTTAGACGCACCTGCAGTTTCCAGCATGCCGGATGCCAGGCTTGGGATGAATTTCAGGGCCATGTCAAAACATCAGCCGCTTATGTGGTTTTATATAAAGCTTCCAAAAGACATGCGATAAAGCAGCCTTCGGGGAGCAAGCTAAAATCAAAAGGCAAAGATTATCATTTTGAAAACATCATAATGTAAATATAAGTTAATGACTTCCAGACTTAGCTGGGTATCAGTCCCCCCCCCACCCAAAAAAAAAACAAATAAATAAAAAAAAAACGGTAAAAAGATGATCGTCATTAAAATCTGGTTGTACTCGTGTTGCCACAGCATCAGAATCAAGCGCAGCCGTTGCATTGAACAACTAATGGTGTTTCTCTTACGCTCCTCTGTAGTCTAAATGAAAAGCTCTGGCACCAGGCAATTAATTAGTCTTTAAATTATTAAGACCCACAGAACTCTGTCAACACTAACCCATTCTTAATCTCATTACTGCTACATTGTGGGCGAGAGGGTACGCCGAGTTCCCAGGTGATCAAAGGCTATTTACACAGACTGAAGATAAATGAGCTTGCTGTGTATCCCACAGAAGATTAATTTATCATAACTGTTGATGGATAGGTTAGCAAGAGTAAACATCGCAAAATATATTACTGTACTAATGTATATCAGTTAGAAGGTTGCAAATATCAATTACAAGAGTTTATCCCAGGCTTCTGTATCAAGCTCAAGTACCCATAAATTACCACTACAGCCTTGAGCTTGTTAAAATAATATTCCTTAAGCCTCTATCAACAAGAGTCAGCCATCAAACATCAGGTAAATCTGTGGATCCTGGAACAGAAGAATAATATGGTACATAATTATTATTCTTTTCACCATTTTCATGCCCTCATGTCGGCCTGATTATTTGCTCTGTGATTGAGAATCCCACGGTGGTCCTTGAACGTAGGTCATGCCATACGTAAGTGTCTATAAATCAGCCTGGCTTATTAACCGCTCACTAAGTCAGTATTTTTTATTTGTCTGGTGTGCGCTGGATGTTAATCAAACCCCCCTGATGAATTATATCCTCACGACCTGCTCCTGAAATGCTGCCAGCACCTGGCATGACACAACTTAACTACTCTCCGCCACGAGCCAACTGCTTATAATCTCTGAGTCGCCCCATTAAAAATGTATGCGGCTGTTTTCAGCGACGCTATGACACCTGCCGGGACAATGACCTCCCGACCACGTCGCTGATGCAGTTACTTGCCCCTTTGTTGGGATATAATTGCCTCGGAGAGCTTTTCACCTGACAGCTCTTTTATTCCACGACCCACCTCATCCTGCTTCCCTCCCCTGCACCATTCCATCAGTTTACCGGTTGCTGTTTAGATCGCCTCATTCACTTTTCATCCTCAACATCAATTTCCATTTGTGCGGCTCTCCCTACAGACTGCTCCGAGTTAGACAGATGTGAAGGGAGGCTGCGGCAAAGCAAGAATTCATAAATCCTATGTTTGTGCAATTCGGAATAAAACTGCATGAGTTGCGTTTTGCTTTATGAAGGGCAAAGACCAAGCCTGGACTAATTTCAGTTTAGTCTCACGGTGAAAAGTCTGGCCAAGAACCATCTGTTTGGACAGGAGGAGACAGCCTGAATTCAGAAAACGCATTTGCGACTGAAAACTACTGTGTGCGACTATGAAAAAATATTTAGGAACACCATGTGCGAATGACCCGATCAGCATATTTGTGTTTGCGCTGAGGGAAGCTTCAAAGGTTTCTACATGTTTTGCAACGTTGACTAATGTATCACAGACATATCTAACGAATCCTTTCATAAACAAAGTATAGAGAGAGTGTAAATAAGAGATTCATTGTGCAGTGTACAGAGCTTCGTTGATTATAATGGAACTTTGTGAGATTGTGATGAACTAAGATGAATGGAAGCTTTTAATTATTTTTAAGGGAGTTTGTAAATGAGATATTGGTTTAATACAACAGTTAAATAAACAAGTAGTTAATAATAAGTGACTTACATTGTCTGACTATAACACTATTGACTGATTTTGCTTAAAATAGTCTGAAACAAGTCACAACTGAGCCGCTGCGCATCTGCATTTAAACAAAGCGGTATTTCGTTTATGAATGAACGTGCATTTTTAAATGAATCTAGTGAGTCAGTGATTCAATTTCCCATTCATAAAGACAGTCACTTGCTTTAATCCTGAATGAATCAGCCATCCGAACAAATCAAATGAATGATTCAGTAATTAAATCAATGACTTGCTGCCACCTACTGGCAGTTTTAGTTTCATTTTTAAAGCATCTTTTCAGTTAATGAAATAATTTAATATTTCTGTATTCAAAATTTTATATTTAAAACATTAATCTCAACATGAGTTTATGAATTTTATTGCGCTAATGCCACCTCTGAGCCTCATTAAACATGAAAATACACCTACAAGCCACATTTGTGTTCTTCTGTGCCACCTCTGTAGTACATTGATTTTGTTAATACTGATTTAATTTGATTTAATTAGAAATTTAAAACAAAAGCTTAAAAATATATACTTTTTAAAAAATGTGACATAAAAGATGACATACTTTTAATAAAGTTAGAAAAATCCCATTACAAAGGTATAAACAAAATTTCAATATCACCTCGTAATGGGAAGGCTAATTTTTAGATCAGATTTTAAATTATTGATTAGAAGGTGCTCCTGAAATTTTGACTGTGCTTCTAATAAGAAAAGTAAGTGTAGAGCCCTGTTTGGTTCCCCAAAGAATCTTTCAGTGAACAGTTTTTGAAAGAACCATTTTGAAGAACATTTTAAAAATCGAAAGAACTTTTTTCCACTATAAAGAACCTTTTCTGCATTTGAAAGGTTCCATTAATGTTCGATGCCAATAAAGAACCCATATTTTTTTAAGAATGAAGTCTTGTGCTTGTTATATAAACCTGCTACCTTTTGAATGTAACTTTGTTTTGAGGTGATCTTATTAAAAAAAAATAATTGGGCAGCACTTTGACATGTCCAAGCACTTTAGAAAAATAGAGATAAGAAACTAAATTGCCAAATTTAAAAGAACAGATGTTGCTGTTGCTTCCTGAATTTAGAAAACAAAACAGGATTAACAATTTTGTTCTTGGATATCCAGTTGATTTAAAACCTCAGACAAAAATCTGGTGCCTTAGCCCTGCAAACTTTGGCAAATACAAGAGTTCTTTATCAAAAGGGCTTGTTATATAAACCCGCTACCTTCTGAACACAACTTTCCAAGTGGACTTATTAAAAAAAACATAATTGGCCAGCACTCTGACACAACAGCCCCAAACAACAATTATCTACGTCCAAGTGCTTTAGAAAAATGGAGATAAGAAACTAAATTGGTAAATTTGAAAGAACAGATGTTGCTGATGCTAAAAATAATGGTAATGGTATCACACATTTAGAGTTTTTTCTTTAAGTTATAGTGCCCCCTAGCAATTTAATAAAAATAAATGTAATAAAATATAATAAAAAATAAACATACTAACGTTTAAATGTTTGTGGGGAGTGAGATTTTATTTTAAAAGAAGTAATACTTTTCAGCAAGGATGCATTTAAATCGATTAAAAGTGCCATTTCACATAAATGCTGTTGTGTTACGTAATGGCTGCAGGAAAATTTAGCTTTGCCATCACAGAAATAAATTACATCTTAAATATATTAAGATAGAAACAGTTATTTTTAAATGCAATAATATTTAAAAATATTACTGTTTTTACTGGTTGTTGTTGCTGTTTTAATTAAATTAATGCAGCCTTGGCGAGCATATTAAAAACTTTCCAAAAAAAATAAAAAAATAAAAAATCCCAAAAATGAAAACTTTGTCATCATTTACTCACCCTCATGTCATTCCAAACCTGTATAAGCTTCTTTCTTATGTTGAACACAAAAGAAGATATTTTGAAGAATGCTGGTAATCAAACAGTTGACCATTCCCATTGACTCTATACTATGGAAGTCAGTGGGGACCAACAACTGTTTGGTTCTTCTAAATTCTTCAGAATATCTTCTTATGTGTTTAACATAAGAAAGAAACTCAAAAGTTAAAAGTATCATTCATATTATTATTATATCAACTCATTATATTAATTTAAACAAGTATTATCAAACAGTTATATTCATTTAGTAGTGTAGGCTATATCTTTAGAGTTTTATAATTCATTATCTTCTTGTTGATCCACCGGTTCACTTTTACAAGAGCAAATTATTGAAAAATGCAAATTAATTCTCTGGCAGCAGGTGACCAGGAATATACCTGTTTCCCCAGTAACCGCAGTAAACAAAGCAGCGCAGCACTGCCTTTGAAACTTGCAGCGCTGATATTTAATCAATTAAACCACAGCCTTTTGAAGTGTAAGCTATATCTCAATTTACAAAAGTTTCATAGAAGATCTGGAAACTGGACAACCTTGGAATATGTTGCGAATGTAGGAAACATATAAAATACGCCCAGTGGGATTTTTTTCACAGAAGGATTAAAAATACGGGAGAAATACAGGAAAATATTTAAACGGGATGATAGTGGGATAGAATTGTAAAATACGGGAGAATCCCGGGAAAAACAAGAGCGTTGACAGTGACTATTCCTTAAAAAAATATATATAATTCAAATAATCCATTCAAATACAAAAGGTTTCATGCACCTAGACCTTTTTCCTGAGAAAACATGAGCGCCGCCATTACGAATTCTAACTTCCGATTGGATGCTCTTCTGTTCCGGTCTCCATAGGAACCCATTCAAATAGCGCCCATCTGTTTTTCCCATTTCAGCACTGGTTAGTTCTCACCACATATTTAAAAAATGCTGCAATAGTGGGCGTGGCGCGCTGTGAAACGTAGGGCCCTATGATTTCCACAATGCGGAAAACGTGGAAGGAATCACGGAATCCAGTCATAAAAATGGAATTTACTGAATAACACGAAATGTCACAGAATTTGTCAAAGTCTGAATGAAGTAGGTCATTACAATTAAATCAAACCACAATATGGACTGGTATCTGTAAATATTACGCAGCAAAAATACCATTTAAATGTGAATCCTGCATGTTCTGCATGTCTCTGTTTTAATGAATGGAGAAGACGAGTGGTATTGTTTACTACACACAACTGAAGCGCATGTGACACTCGCTGTGATTTCAGCATCTGTCATCTCACTGAAATACATGAACAATATCTGAAGTCAATAGTAAATTCCTCTTTGCCAAAAAAAAAAAAAAAAAAAATGATTGGTTAATTTTCAGTAATTAAAAGAAAAATGAAATTAATGTTTTATGCCTTCATTTGATAACCAGAACATTTTAAATACACAACAGAATTTCTGAGGGTAAAAAAAAACCTTCATAAGGCTATTTTAAGAATAAATTGGAATAAATGATGTATGCATTCAAATAATTAGACATGCTAAATCACAGAATTTGATAACAATAAAACATACAACATTTGAAAAATTAAAAAATAAAACATTTCATAGGGCCCTAAACATGTCATTTTTGTTAAACCTTTATTAAATTTATGTGAAATTTTCATGATTTTAATTAATTAGACATGTTCTTTGATTAATAAAATTTCATTTAACCATTAAAAAGGAGTTTGATTAAAATGGAAAAAATTGAATTTGAAAAAAAATAAAACAGAATTTGGGAGAAAATAAAACGGATTTCATAGAGCCCTAGAAGCGGAAGGGAAAGAGGGGAGAGGGTCAACTTCGGGTTCAGACAGTTTCATTTTGCTCCATTTGAATTAACAACACAAATAAATGCACAGCCATTTGCACTCTGTATCAAATATATATATATATATATATATATGCACACGCTGTTGCACCTTAATTTGCGGCACTTATAATCCTTTTGATGGATTGCGTCAAGGAGTTGTAAAAAACCTCACTATATGAATGAATTGCGTTTGTGCTGAACTCTTACAAAGTGAACAAAAACAAACACTATAAAACATCTATAGGGTCAGTTTTACTAACAGCTTGCGGACAGTCTTTTGGCGTTAAAATTGTACTGTCAGGTTTTACTAAAGACGCACAGTGATGAATTAGCACTGCAAAGGCGTGAACAGAGTTATTTTTGCGCCTGACGATATTGAATATGCATTTGTAGGAGTTTACTTTCAGTTGCTTAATTTATGGGAGGAGAGTATTCAAATGAACGTTTGCGCACATCAACTTACCGCATTTGCACCATTATTTAACACCCCAAAAAAGCATGTCTTCAACTATTTTGTGCTTGAAATGGCTGCAATTATTATTGCTAGGAGGAGGCACAGCAGGGAACAAAGAGCACGTGGTAGAAGGGAGAGGATTTTTTCCACATGTATTAATTTATTTGTAATGCAAGGAGAACACATTATCTGAACATATCGTTTGCCAATGTTATTTTTAATTTGCTTCAGGAAATAAAAGACGACTTGGAACTCTCAACTAGGAGTCACGCAATATCAGGTCTATCAAAACATCTAGCAAAGCCTCTTTTCTTTATTCTTTATTTGTGACTATGCTAATTTGTGCTGTGCTTGGTATATTAGTTGGTCGATATGTAAATGAGATGTTGCATCTGTGTTCTTTCATTTGCACATTGTTAGTAAATCACCTGTACAAATTTCCCCTCCCATTAGCACTGTTTTGGAATTGCACTCTCATGCTAATTTGCCCTGTTTAGTAAAACTGGCCCTTAGTGTGTATAGCTCAACAAAACACCCAGCCAATCAGACCAAAAGTGTGAATTTCAGTGAGCGCTTGCCATTTCTCAGTGCAGTATGCATCAGATGGTCAGTAAGCAGACTATGGGAGGTCTGTGGGCAAGCCATCTGAGGATAATTTCACTTTGACATGAAACAATTTTACTCCTATTACACTGCGATGAAAACGTGTCGGACGGAGTAACTGGAATTTGGATAGATTTGATTAAGCAGCTAATTACAAATGTATATGGATTCAATTTCCTCTGCGCCAAAGGAGGGCACTCATCCAGAGCCCTCACACATGACACACACATAATAAGTTTGAAAGTGTTGACATCGATCACCTTGAAAACGAGATGAAGTTCTATTAGCTGAGCGACGGATCGCGAAAGAACAGAAAGAAAGGGGGAGAAGGACAGGGCTCATCGTGCTCATGCTGGGGGAGGCATTTTGGTAACATAAATTACACGCTTTCCTTCCTCTGCCTCCTGCCACCCTGAAAGGATAAAACCATCCATTAATCTGTCATTACCTGTCAGGAAACTGGCAGGCAGTGACAGCATCTGCCGTCAACCCCCACCCACCCGCTTTCAGGAAAGGCACCTGAGAGGTAGAGGGTGGGCTTATCGGGGGCCAAGCTGTGGGACTCTGGCTCTGGGGCTTAACCATTTGACACCGTTGCCAGATTACTCACATTCAGCTTAGATCAGTAATAACATAATGCACAAATTTCATGCCTTTCAGCTGAACGCAGAGATGATGAGATTGTTTTTGGCTTATCTGTTTTGATTCCATTTTTTGGATAGTTCAATCCATTAGGCATTTGAATCCATGCAGGGTACTGGCAGAAAGACATTTGTACATTTCTTGTCATTTTTAAACATGTTTTTAACATTCTTAAGAATGAACAAACCAAAAAATAAAAATAAAGTGTGTAATCTCATTTGATTCACCTGGTCATACACACTTCTGTATGGTAATCAAGTGTATAGACTTCATAACTTTCTATAATTTGTCACCAATAGTAAGATACCACAATTAAAATTAATCACCCCCGTTCAAACAAACCCAAATCACACCTAATGACTTCTATAATGACTTAAATTTCAAATCCGGAATTTTAGATTAATCAAAGAATCCGTCAAAGAAGTATTTTAAAGCACAAGCGTTTTCAACTCAGACAAAATGTTTCTTAAGCAAATCAGCATATTAGAGTAATTTCTGAAGGATCTTGTGACAGAAGACTGGGGTAATGGCTGCTGAAAATTCAGCTTTCACAACAGGAAATATAAATAAATTTCAAAATGTATTAAAATAGTTACTGTAAACTATTTCACTATATTTTTTATTAAATATATGCAGCCTTGGTGAGTATAAGAGATTTTACCAAATAAATAAATAAATAAAATAAAATAAAATTTCATAATTCTTGTCCCCAGTGTCAATATCACAAGTAAACAGTCAGCAATTAAATAAGAATAAGAAACTAATTACAAGCAATAGGACAAAAACTACAGCAGAATTTGTTTTGTTGAATGTTTCATAAATCACACGTGAACAGCACACTTATATAGCAAAATGACTCCCCTTTCGCCGCTGATTGCGTTTCAACGGCTTAAAATCACTTGTTTTTGAACCACAGTGCTTAAAAACACATACAAAAAATACATTTTTATGACCACGTAGCACAGCAACGTCACGTGAGCGTGTAACCGGGATTGAGATGATAGTCCGGTTCCCAAATTTCTACCGGTGTATATCGCCCACCCCTACCAACCATAACCTTATGACCTGTAGTGCATACCAGTATGCACACAATATCAATTAAAACTTAAAGGAAAAGTCCACTTCCAAAACAAAGATTCACATATAATGTACTCACCCCCTTGTCATCCAAGATGTTCATGTCTTTCTTTCTTCGGTCGTAAAGAAATTATGTTTTTTGAGGAAAACATTTCAGGATTTTTCTCCATATAATGGACAGCTATGGTGCCCCGATTTTGAACTTCCAAGAGGCAGTTTAAATGCGGCTTCAAACAATCCCAAATGAGGTTGTAAACAATCCCAGCCAAGGAAGAAGGGTCTTATCTAGCGAAATGATTGGTTATTTTCATTAAAAAAATACAATTTAAATAGTTTTTAATCTCAAACGCTCGTCTTGCCTTTCTCTCCCTGAACTCTGTGTATTCTGACTCAAGACAGTTAGGGTATGTCGAAAAACTCCAATCGTATTTTCTCCCTCAACTTCAAAAATAATTTCAAAATCATCCTACATCGCT
Source organism: Cirrhinus mrigala (assembly GCA_036247105.1). NCBI lineage: Eukaryota > Metazoa > Chordata > Actinopteri > Cypriniformes > Cyprinidae > Cirrhinus > Cirrhinus mrigala. The sequence continues at coordinate 19,869,084 of CM070026.1, read as the reverse complement.
GCAGAAGTACCGACCCAGTCTTTGCAAAGTGAACATGCAAAGAAGATCAAACACCCTTATCAAAAAAGGTAAAACAGCGATATAGGATGATTTTGAAGTTGAGGGAGAACGTGACATGGGAGTTTTTCGACATACCCTAACTGTCATGAACCAGAACAAAAACAGTCCAGGCAGAGTAAGACAAGACGAGCATTTGGTATTAAAAAGTATATAAATTGTATTATTTTTATTAAAATAACCGATCGTTACGCTAAGACCCTTCTTTCTTGGCTGGGGTCGTTTACAACCGCATTTAGGATCGCTTGAAGCCGCATTTAAACTGCATTTTGGAAGTTCAAAATTGGGGCACCATATGCACCATATGCCTACGAATGAAGAAAGAAAGACATAAACATCGTGGATGACAAGGGGGTGAGTACATTATCTGTAACTTGTTGTTCTGGAACTGGAGTTCTCCTTTAAAAAAAACAACAACAAATAACATTGCCTGACAATCAATAGTTATGATACCAAAATATTGTACATCCCTATAGTCACTATCATTTGTTTACTGACAGTTTAGTGACAGTCTCAGAACAGTATGCCACATCTGGTGCATCCTCCAAAACCTAGCTCTAAAAACCAGCCCACAACATAAAGATTTGCATTTTGCAAATTGCTTTCAGAACTGATTTTGTGGGCGCCACTTTGCCACTAGCCGTGCAAAGGGAATCCGGTGCTAAAACTATGCATATAAATGATGCTATCAACTGGCGCAGTTCATTCGCAAGTTCCCCCGCATTGTTTCACCTTAAAGAACTAAACCGACTAACAAATGCCCAATGAAATATTTATATCCTCTTATGTAACATTAAGGTGTTCAGCTGTAAGCTACGAGAAAAAGTGTAGGTGTGACGATTTGTTATATGGACAGATATTTGTCAGATTTCTTTAGTGTGAATGACAAGGAAATGTCAGTTTCCTCAGTTTCTGAAACCTGAACACAAAACCAAACACAAGACCATATAGCAGAAAACATGACAATATCCATGTGCACAAGCCACTTTACCCCCTCCTTACGGAGAAATCCAATCTAACATCTCATGTTATTTTATAGAGAGGTAGGCCTATTATTTTCACAGATAAAACCCCGGTGACAGAGCTATCCTTCACCACTGATGATTGCAGCTTATTGCTGTGAATCAGTACAGAAATATTTTCCTAACAGCTTTCCTCTTGGCACACTCTTCACGAGGCCGCGTTATTTTTAGTTACTCAAGTGAATCACTAGAATCAAAGGAGAGAACTGACAAACAATGAAAAATTCACAAAATGTTGTGGAAATGCTGCACAGATTCAGTGCAAGCTCTGTAAACAACACGTGTAGCTTAACATTGATCATCACAGAAAATAATTTTGACTTGTCCTAAATAGAAAAATAAAAAGGAAGACATTGAGTGAAAACTGGGCCAGCGAACTACTAGGGGGTTTCAGATATGTTCAAAATGTGAAGATCATTTCTATATAATTTTTACTAACTATTTTTTATTTTTCATAATTTTATGTAGCACTTAAAAGTTTTAGTGTGAGATTTTTAAAAAGAAATTTTAATTATTATTCAGCAAGGATGCGTTAAAATGATCAAATGATTGGAGAAATGCTGCCTCCAAAAAAAGTAATTCAGACACATTAATATTTTCAACACTGATAGTAAGATATATTTCCTGAGCACCAAATCAGCATATTAGAATGATTTCTGAAGGATCACTTGAAAACTGGAGTAATGATGCTTTGCCATCACAGGAATAAATACATTAAACAGAAAACAGTTATGTAAAATTCTAATAATATTTCACATGTTTTAGTGAAGTTTTGCCTTGGTGAGCATTAACAATATTGTTTTTATAGTTTTCGACTTTTCAACAATAACTTATAAGGCTGGGTTTTGACAAATTTCACAATTCGATTTGATTCTGATTAACAAGCTTGCGATTTGATTTGAATCAACATCAATTATTTTGGATATCAAGTACAGTACATGCCAAATTTTCTCAAGGAAAATAAAAATCTCTCAATGCTATAAAATATTCATGAGTCACTTGATACTACATTACCATAATTTTGAAGGTTAAAATGAACTGATACAAACGCTTTAATTACAATTACATAATTATATTTCTACCCCAGTTTGTTGTTTATTCTTTGAAACATTTAAATGCTGACTGTTCATTTAAACATAAATGAAACATTAAAGAAGAATATAAAATTATAATAAATATGAGACCCTGGACCACAAAACCTGGATTTATACATCATCAGAATGCTGAATAAAAAGCTAAATAAATAATAATAAAATAAGCTTTCCATTAATGTATGGTTTGTTAGGATAGAACAGTAGATAAAACTATTCGAATATCTGTAATCTGAGGGTGCAAAAAAATCTAAATATTGAGAAAATCACCTTTAAAGTTGTCCAAATGAAGTTCTTAATGCATACTACTAATTTAAAAAATTTACAAAATATCTTCATGGAACATGATCTTTACTTAATATCCTAATGATTTTTGGCATAAAAAGACATTATTTTGACCCATACAATATAATTTTGGCTATTGCTACAAATATACCCATGCTACTTATGACTGGTTTTGTGTTCCAGGGTCACAAATGTTGTATGGTGCATATATTAAGCAAAATGCTCCTCTGCAGAGTTCATTTTTCTAGCTGACTACCGAGTTTATGATCACCAGATATGTTTTTTCTGAGGTAATGTGATGTTACGTGACAATTTACAGCTTACAAGCTGTTATATTGACATCATTCTGCGGTTAGAACACAGATTGAGCGATTACATGAGACAGGATGTGGATTTTGTCAAGTTATACTCTCTTTCAGCATACCTTCAGGCATTCGTTCATGTTTATTTCATGCAGAAACTAGTATTAAAGAGGAGACGATGATCAGTTCACGTGAGCTTCGTGCTGCTGCTTCTCTTGAACTGAGGCGCGTATACAGCAATCTGTCATTTCACATCAAACAGCATCAAATCGGCATTTATTGTTATTATTTATTGAATACTGTAATAAAATGGACTGAATTTGAGTCTGAGACTTTGCTTAATATTGAAAGTAGCAAAGCACAAATCTTATTGTGATTTATTGGATGGGAGGCAATGCTACAATGCTCTGTTTATTAACTGAAAACAGACTAGACTAATCGATTCTTGGGATTTAAGAATTAACATTGTTTAATAAAAATGAGAATGGATTAAAATCAAGAAATCAATTTTTTTTACCCAGCCCTAATAACTATTAATAATAACTAATAAATATTAAACCCAAAACAATCCTGTAATCCAAACTGTAAACACATCACTTGTAAACAAACTGAAGAAATCTTACAGAATCTTCTCTCTCGTTATAGACAGATTGTTCCAGCGACAGTGAGAGCGAGGACAACTTCATCGTCATCCCTCCTCGTGATCACCTGGGCCTCGCTATCTTCTCCATGCTCTGTTGCTTCTGGCCTCTGGGCATTGCTGCTTTCTACTTTTCTCAGGGGGTAAGTGCAGAGCCCACCAACCAAATCCACAGCCTAACCATTAAGCCTGCTAAGAATCTGCTATAACACAAGAGACAGACGAGATGAATTCTTCCACACTTTTTCATCTCTGCCCCGCAAACAAGCCTGTAGTCTCACGAGAGGACAGAGTTTGTGATCTCTTTCAGCTCCCTCTAATAATACAGAACAGGTACCTCATTATAATACCCATCAGACGAACAAACTGACTGCAAAATTATCATGCACTTCTCTAATACAAATAGTGCAAACATGAACGCACTGATCAAATGGGTGTGACTGGTCCTCTGATGCACCGTGTTTTCAGCTCCATTTTCACATTCGGAACAGAAGACATCTATTTTTCTACTTCAGAATGAGCCTTTTTATTCTTATCTATAGTTTAGTCCGTGGCAGACACGGCCAGAGTGAATTATTTTGTCAGGAGCTAAGTGAATTCTCTCAGAGTAATTAGGATGATGGTAGTGTTGTTCAAGTGAAGGTTCTCCAGAATGCAGCTTCAGTTTGTGCGTGACTGTGTGTGTGTGTGAGGAGGATGGAAATGAGATCTGGTGAAATGTGAATGTTTTTGTCCTGTCTCCTGGCTGGGAATATTCCTCCGAGAACATCCTGAACGGATTTTCTCACCTTCCCTGCGGCATAGGGTTGAATGTTCATGAGGAATGTCGCCAACCATTTGCTTCCAACTCCTGCTTCCTCTCATCATCCACCTCTGTCTCACTCCTACGGACTGAGAAAATGGCTTTGTCTTCATTTTACAACTAATCAAGCACTTTTGATTGCATAGGACTTTGATTATGTTGATATCAATATTAGTCCTACAGAGGCCATGACACATAGAATAGCTGTTCATCATTATATTCACAAGAATCCCTTGGATGTAGGGCTGGGCGATACTGAATTTCTCTCTATATTTTTTTAGTTTTGGGGGGATATTTGATCACACACTTTTATGTTTTCAATCTTAAATGGCTGAAAGTGGTGATTGTAAAACTTAAATAGGAATCTGTTAGAACTTGATCAAAATTTAGTTCAATCAATCAGTTTTTCACATTTAAACTTTTTTAAATTTAGAAGCACCAGTTTAACAACTGCACAAAGATCAAAGCGATGGAGCAGCAAAATAAAATACCCTATATTGAAACACTAAAAGTGTGGTTAAAATATAAAAATTAAGGGTTTGCGATATACCGATATATGATTAACCAGTAGAAATTTGTCTACCGGTACAGATTTTGGACTATTGTCTCTATCGCGGTTGGTCACAAAAACGTATCGTTTGCATGTGTTTTTAAGCATTGTGTTTTTTAAAAACAAGTGATTTTAAGCTGTTGAAATGCAATCAACAGTGAAAGAGAACTTATTTCGCTATATGCGCATACTGTCTGAAAGGCTGTTTCTGAGCGCTGTCAGAGAGGCGTGCACACGTGAAGATGGAGCTCATAGAGTGCAGAATTATTGAATGGAGTTATTTTTACTGCTTTTTAGACCTAATAACTTGTAGGTGTCAAAAAGTTTGTATTTGCAAGTACCTTAACTTTAACTTTAATAAAAGGGAATATATACAGTTGAGGTCAAAAGTTTACACACACCTTGCAGAATCTGCAAAATGTTAATTATTTTACCAAAATAAGAGGGATCATACAAAATGCGTTATTTTTTATTTAGTACTGACTTGAATAAAATATTTCAGATAAAAGACATTTACATATAGTCCACAAGAGAAAATAATAGCTGAATTTATAAAAATGCACTCACTCAAAAGTTTACATACACTTGATTCTTAACACTGTGTTGTTACCTGGATGATCCACAGCTGTGGTTCTTTTGTTTAATGATAGTTGTTCATGAGTCCCTTGTTTGTCCTGAACAGTTAAACTGCCTGCTGTTCTTTAAAAAAAATCCTTCAGGTCCCACAAATTCTTCAGTTTTCAACATTTTTATGTATTTGAACCCTTTCCAACAATGACTGTATGATTCTGAGAGTCATCTTTTCACACTGAGGACAACAGAGGGACTCGTACGCAACTATTAAAGAAGGTTCAAACACTCACTGATGCTTCAGGAAAAACCATGCATTAAGAGCCGGGGGGTGAAAAGTTTTGAATTTGAGGATCAGGGTAAATTTAACTTATTTTGTTTTCTGGGAAACATGTAAGTATCTTCTGTAGCTTCTGAAGGGCAACTAAATGAAAACAAAATTATATTTAGGCAAAATAGGAAAAATGTACACATCCTCATTCTGTTCAAAAGTTTACACCCCCGCTCTTAATGCATCGTTTTTCCTTCTGGAGCATCAGTGAGCATTTGAACCTTCTGTGATAGTTGCAAATGAGTCCCTCAGTTGTCCTCAGTGTGAAAAGATAGATCTCAAAATCATACAGTCATTTTAGAAAGGGTTGAAAACCCCAGAATCTGTGGGACCTGAAGGATTTTTCTGAAGAACAGCAGGCAGTTTAACTGTTCAGGACAAACAAGGGACTCATGAACAACTATCACTAAACAAAAGAACCACAGCTGTGAATCATTCAGGTAACAACAAAGTTAAGAATCAGGTGTATGTAAACTTTTGAACAGGGTCATTTTTATAAATTCAACTATTATTTTTACTTGTGGACTATATGTAAACATCTTATGTAAAATATAATATTTAGGTCAGTAATAAATAAAAAAAACTGTATGATCCCCCTTATTTTGGTAAAATAATTTAGATTTTACAGATTCTGCAAGATGTATATAAAATTTTGACTTCAACTGTATTTACACAGTGAGAAATATGCAATGTTTTTATACATTTGATTATACAATGTATGTAGCATTTCTTATTTATTTGTTCTACTGTAGATTTTGGTCTTATTGCTTGTAATTAGCCAAAATCTTATTTAATCGCTGACTGTTTATGATGGTATCAAAACCATCTCTCATTCTCAAAAAATGTTGCCGTGAAATAACTATAAATATAAGATTTTGTTCATATCACCCACCCCTATTAAAAACAAAAATAATATTAAAAAATTCATATGAAAGGTTATAAGACTAGTATAATGAGACACACATGCAAATGCAAAGACATTGTAAATATGTAATATATATCTCAGCGTCACTTTGTATAAGTAGATAAGTATTAGTCTTCAAATTTAAAATGAAAGCAAATGTGCAAAAATGTGTTAACATGGCAACTCAGCTGGTGTACCAGCAGTGGTGTGTCCAAACAACCCATTATTGACTGTCACAAAGCGTAGGAGTGAAAATCAATAATGTTTTCCCTGGACTACAGGGTCAGATGCAGTGACAAAGAGAGCAAGACGCCTCCCACAGCGGCAGACATGTGTGACTGGCAACTCTTTCCGTTTTCTCACGAGGATACTAAAATAGACAGCAGATTCCAAAGGGTCATGACACAATCACACAAAGCGACTGTTAAAAGCATGTTTGCTTGCTTACAAGTAGCAAGCAGCATGCTGTGGGGAAATAATACAACGTTGTGCATAATAGAGTCGGTTTAGTTATCTGCACGTTCTACAAAAATTCACCCCGTTAAATTCATGCAGCCCTTGAGCCATGTTCTTGGTAAATGAGCATCATAGTAGAACTTAATTATTAATTTGAAAGGGGAAATGGATTGATTAAACTATTACATGGGGTTCCGTAGGCCTTGCTAATAAAGAAATTAAGGCAGTGTGATGTTCCCTTTTTGAGCTTAATAGTTCTCAGCACAGCGTATTTCCAGCATGGGGTTAAATGGAAACAGCAAACATTAGATAGGGCCATTCATTAGATAGGGCGTTTAAAGTCACATGTCATTTCTTTAAAACACTCAGGGGGTAATAGTACAAGACGTAGCGTTTTACTCTACAAAGCAGCAGTGTTGCTACTCATCGAGAGAATTGCAACAGCTCTATCATGAGCAAAACTCTATTTTCTTCTGATCTCAGTATCACATTCGGCTCATCCCTCCTGACACTGATGTTTATAAAAAGAAAGAAATTCGAGAAGTTGCATCATGACTGAAACCTCAGATGTTTGTTTTTTTAAGAAAGTTTACAAGGTGAAAGCAGCAGGGACAAAGCAAATGACAATTATCACAAAAAAAACATATATATATAGTGTTCCCAAAGGAGGATTTTTTTTTTTTTTAAGAATTAAGTATATAAATAGTAAAACTGTGTGAATTGAGAATATTTACTGAAGCTGTACTTAACTTTTTTTATTTTTTTGATGATATTTGTTCAATTTGCAAGTAAAATACTTTTTGATTAGTCAATCATGGCGTTCAGAAGTCATATTTCTGAATAATGCTCGTTTGTCTGGGTGAGACTATATAAGGCTGCATTTACACTGCAAGTCTTAATGCACAGATCCAATCTTTTGAACATTTCTGATGTTTACATTCACTTTAGACATGACTGGTATCCGATATCAGTGTTTACATTAATTCCACCCATAATGAATATCAGTGATTGCTTTTCTATGCACACCTGTCTTATACATAATATATGTTAAGAAATAATACAAGGAAAATGCTTTAAAAACAATCTCAAAAGTCAAGGTAATTCAAATTTAAAATAACTGAAGCTATAACATCAGTATACTATTAATTAAAAATGTTTTTTAAAAACAATGAACAGCCTGTCATCATGATGCAAACATTAAATATCAGACATACAGTAGTAGTTCTTCACAGGTCTTTTTTTTTTTTTTTGATTGCACTGGTTTTCCATTGTTTTTTCTATGTAAACATGGACGCGTCTGACTGTTGCACTCACGTCTCTTGCAGCATCATGCATTAAACGGCATTATAAAACTGTGGCACTCAGGTTAAAAGTTCACTCCCATCTTCTTATAAATATTCCTATTCCACTGCCTGCATTGCATTTTTGTCAACACAAAAGCACATTCTGTGTGAACAGCGCCTAATGATATGAGCATGTCACACCTGCGCTGATATGCGCTTGGATCGTTCCTTTCTCTTTACTGTTATCATTGGCATATTGTCAAAGTGTCTAATTCTGACATTCTGTAATATTTCTATTCAAAATCATGATTCCTTGATTTCAATCAAATAAAATCATGGCAAAACGTTAAATTCAAATTAATCAATAAAATCTAAAAAAATCTTCTTTTTAGAGGTTCAAGCACATAATGCTGAAACCATATTTTAATTGTTAGAATGGTCACGGATCAGCGATCTCCGCGTAAAAATGATCATGCAGATCAAACCGTCATAGAGACTTGAAACTTGGAGTAATGGTAGTACATACACCGCAGACAACGTCACCGAGACTCACTCCAATAGGCCTGACGGGGGAACTAAATCAAAAGTACAAAATCGCTTATAACTCCTAAACCGTCAGTCACAGGCTCAAGTGTCTTGTGTAGTTGGAATCCTTGGCTCACGCCGGACAAAACGCATGCTCGGATTCGATCGTGAGGCAAACTTTTCGGGTATTTTGGATTGTTTGCAAAACCTTTGCAAACGAGTCCCAGGTTTTTCGCCTGATCAGAACCAAACCAGTGCAGAAAGATTCACTGGAGAGCAAATGTCAACAATTACATATATATAAAAAAAAGTCTGAAAAGTTCAAAAGGGGCAGGGCCACTTTTAGTAAAATGCCTATAACTCCTGAACGGAATACCTTCACCAAACTCCGACCACTCATTCTGAGGTCACATAACAAAAATTACGCAGCTTGACCACTTGGTGGAAAAAACTTATGCAACCATTTGTCCCATCAACATGAAAATCACTGTGCAAAGTCTTGGTCCAAGGATATCTGCGCATCTCAAAAAAATGCCCGCCATTAGCCGATGAAGTTTGACCACCTATTAGATATGGTTTACAGAGGTCAATCGGAAAGAAACTCGGTGAGCCTGTTTGACTCACAGCCCCAAAGGTCTCTGAGAAATTTGAAAGTAATCAGCCACCGGGTAGCGATACAGCTCAGTCAGGAAAAAAACACTGCAGTACAATTCTCTTGGCTGTCTAGGTAAATAATTATCAAAAAAAAAAAAAGTTAAAATGTACTCTTTGGGAAACTATAACGGGGTCGTTTAGAAAAGGTGCCTGTCTGAATTTACCCCAAATCCTATAAAGACTAAATGAAAACTCAAAACTTCACGAAACCTGGTGATTCTAAACAAGCACGCGAAGTTTTAAGGAAATCAGACAACAGCTGGTGCTATAACAGTTATAACCATTAAGAAACATAATATTTTTAAGGTAAATTACCTGGATTTGACAACAATGCTTTTATAAATCATTGATTTAGGTGGTTACAAGCTTGCTAAATAATGCAATTTTTCATATGTGCTTAAATGCCTTAAAGCGCTTGAACCCCGGTAATTGCTGCTTGCACTTATATATTTTTTTTGCCCTCATAGTTATAGATGTGAATCTATGTTTTTTAAGTTTTCAATGTGAAAGTATTTGGAAAAAATTATGTTGGTTAGAAGTTGTGAATTTTGGTTTTGATAAATTTTCGATTAATTATCCAGCCCTAGCCTTACATATTTGAAAAGTTATTCGAACACATTTGAATGCTTTTTAAGGGTTCACGGACAACTGAATGTGTCTAGACTTTTGCTTTATTTTCTGTTCTAAATGCATTCAGCCCATCATAAATTTGGCTATTTGCATTGCTTCCTAAAAGGCTGCTTTAATTTTTTATACATCCAGGTACTTTCTTTGTGACACTGCTCTTCAAAGTGGGCCGAATGGATTTTTAAAATGTCGTAAAAGCGTATGATGTTTGTCCCGGCGCTGCACGTAAGAACATGCATGATATTCCATTCAGTTCTCAGCATCATCAAGGAAGCACTATATAGTTCAATGCAATTTACCCTTGAATGGAAAACAGGTCAATGTATCCTTTGATCTTGCTCCTTTCTCACCACTCCCTTTCTTTGTTCCAGACCAGCAAAGCCGTGACCAAGGGAGACTTCCCACTGGCTAGCATCGCATCTAGACGAGCCTTGTTCCTAGCCGCTCTCTCCATCACCATTGGGACGGGGGTCTACGTGGGCGTGGTGGTGGCCCTCATCGCGTATCTGTCCAAACCAGGCCACATTTAGCACAGCCGGGAGAGGACTACAGAACTCCACGAAACGACACAACCGCCTCTGAACGTCTTTTTCTAAATGTCTCATTTTGCATCCCTCCCCGTGGACTGCCTGTCCGCCCAAATCAGAGAAAGGGATGAACCAGAAGAGGATGAACCCGAAGAACTGGGGACTTTATCACCTCAGTCATAATATATAAATGTAAGCTTCACCTTGTGTCACACTACACTGGATAAAACTTAACTAAGTCTGAGAGCAGTTCAGGTGAAGAATATAAACTACCGAGAAATAAGCAATCCAATTAACCAAACCCAAAGGGAAGCTATTCCAAAGGACACATGTGAGGATCAAAAGGGTCTAAGTGCCCTTGGATTTGTTTTTCCCTTTCCAACTGTGCTTCGTTCTGAACCTGAAAGAGAAGTCAAGCCGTTCTCCGTTTCTCTCTCTCATTACTTACTTACTCCGTTAAACCCTGTATATGCGTGTGGCCCAATTAAACCAGCACTGTTGACTATACCAACTGCAGTCTGTGAGCGCCATTAAAAAGGACAGAATGTTGTCCAAAATCACACAGCTTTGTATGTTATAATAAATGAATGTGGAGTTCATACACAAACTTAAATGCTTATGATCAGAACTACAGGACAAGAAATAACTATCAAAGACAATCCAGTTCACCACTACAAAATTCAGCACCACTGGTGTTCCCACTTGTTTAGGGCTCTATGCTTTGTGTTGTAAATTCTTTGTCTTTTGTTTTGTCCGAAGTGCAAATCTTCATATTGACCCATCATAGGCTGCAGGAGTTATGTGATGGTATAAAATAAAAGATAACAAGTAAACACGGATGAAAACCAGGAAAACAAGTGTTTATTTTGGATTTGCTTGACTTTAACAGATTCTCTTTTACTCCCAGATGTCTGAACTGAATATAAATGAAACGACTGTACATGTGGATGGTATAGCGATGTGTTCTTTCAACCCCCCAAATGCATCAGTTAATGTCTCCTGTGATTTGAAAAATCTTGGCAAAGCTCAAAACAGATAGTCAAAAAAATGTTCAGTCTACTTGCCACAAATCCTGAGATGGATGTTTGAACAAAAAGGCAGGTTTTGTTTTCAGGTGAAAGGGACTCAGATTGAATCGATTAATAATGTATTGGATGTCTCCAAGCTCGCAGGCATGAGAACGAACACACACGGGATGTTGAGTTAAAGGTCGACTAGTCTATTTCAACAACAATGGAGACTGAATTTGGCGTAGTCATCCACATAAGAACTTCAAAACATGAAAACTATGGGTTCTCTGGTAGCTGGGTAGTGAATCCGGGCTTGACTTGAATCCCTATGGTACAGAACTTAGTTGCAAGCTGGTAAAAAACAAACTGACCACATTTTAAAGCCAACTGTACGTAACCTCCAGGGTTGCCAGGTTTTCACAACAAAACCTACCCAATTGCGCTTCGAGTGGGGTCCCCCTGGTAAAATTCACATTCCAGGGGCTAAATATTACATTTTTGAGGTCTCTTCAACCCACAGACATGAAAAACAATCCGTGGCAACAGTGTTAAAGTACTGTGGACTTGCCAACAAGTCAGGTCGTCTCAAAGCAGCTTTACAGTGTCAGGAAAAATAGGAAAATAGTGTGGCAACACTGGTAACCTCCTAACTGCTTCTCATGGTGATTTGAAATACCCTAGTATTGAATACCCTGATTCTACACAAGTTGACATATTTACAGTGCGAGGTTGGATTTACAAAACATATTTTCTTCTTTATTCCAACTTTCGAAGAAAATCATCGCAAGCAACCTCTTAAAGTTAGGTTAAACTCCATCCTCAAAGTCTGTCAGATACTCTTGAGAAAATTCTTACAGAGCATTTTAATAAACTTCTTAAGAACCTTCTTTACTTTTTCCTTAAGTAGATTTTCCTGCCCCAGGAGTAGGCACAAAAACATAATGGCTGATATCACGGTACTTACAGGTTGCAGATGCTTTTTGAATTTTGAAGGAACTAATTCACAAGGACTTGAATGTGTGTGGAGAACCGTTCATTGTGAAAAGAGAAAACTAGTAAAGGTCATGCTATACAGTCTTCATGTAAAAGTCTGAGTACAACAGTGACGTACTGAGCAACAGTAAGTAAGCTGGACTTGCACTTCTGTTATGAGAGTTAAGTATCTTCTGCCTGGAGTTAAGTATCGTTATTGCTATTATTATACTGCTGGATTATATGAATGTGTAAAAAGTATAATCTGTAAAATAAACTGTGACCCTGGACCACAAAACCAGTCTTAAGTAGCACAAGTATATTTGTAGCAATAGCCAACAATAAATTGTATGGGTCAAAATGATCGATTTTCATTAGGATGTTAAGTAAAGATCATGTTCCATTAAGATATTTTGTAAATTTCCTACCGTAAATATATTCAAACTTAATTTGGACAACTTTACAGGCAATTTTCTTAATATTTTGATTTTTTTGCACCCTCAGATTCCAAATCTTCAAATATTGTCCTATCCTAACAAACCAAATCAATGGGAAGTTTATTTATTCATCTTTCAGAAATTGACCCGTATGACTGGTTTTGTGGTCCAGTGTCACAAATGTAAACAGATACAACCAATTAAAAATACATTATCTCAAAAAAAAAAAAAAAGTAATCAAATCAGGGAAATAGAAATGTACAGGAAGACAGGTTTCTATTGGTGTGGTGCTTTTGTCAAGGTTAACAGATCTACTCATGGCCAGTGCTGTAATCTGAAAGACATTGGTGAGAATGAATTCAATGAATCACCAAGCTTTTATTAGACAAGAATGAGCAGAAATGAAAAACGAGGCTACGGTTGAGGATTTTACAGCTAATTCACTGTTCATATCTGTGCCGTAAGAAATAATTACCCTTAATGCTTAATATATGGCACCAAAATGAAACTCCGAATGCTCCGCTATGAAGCACCTGAGACTAAAATAAGTTCTTATACCAGTCATATCAACTGGTAAAACTTTTTAAGGTTTTATGCATACACACCACTAAGTGGCCTCATGTCTACAGTGAAACACCACGATGGACGATGACATTGGCGGTGGGGAGCCACTAAAGGGACATGATTTGCCGCTTGCTAGCCTGTTACATCATTACAACAGTACAAAAAATTTCACTTACCACAGAGTAAAGAGAGATGACTAATAGGATGATGGCGAATGATTTGCAGATCCTGAGCACCAATGACAAACATCTAATCTTGTAAAAAGTGTGGTAAGCACTGCCACTCCATAGTATATACAGAGCATGTGTGATTACGAATCCTGAAATTGAAAGTAAAAAGCAAGCGCGCATTCAAACCATTTCAATTCGCCCCATATTAACAGAGTGTTTTCAAGACGGGTCACTGAACGAATACAAATACCACTGAACCAAACAGAACTCGCAAATTTAGCTGATTTTTGCTGCTGAAAATGGTCAGTTCTTGTAATGTTTTGGACTGTACTAATTGGTCAGACCAGGAAAACATTTGGAGTACTATAGACTGCCAGACGTTATAACAAATCAAGGAGAAGAGTGCAAAAAAACTGTCTGATGAATAAAAGGCGTTTGTGGTTGGCCAAACTGAACCAGGATTTCCAGGGCGAGAATCTTGAAAACATTCGTGTTTGTTCTTATCATTTCCTGTCAGGAAATCTTAATGCAGTTCAATTCTACCACCTTTTACCTTTAGTTTGTCAAAATATTGCACCCTGCCCTGCTTACTAAGTCCTTCTCTATATGATTTAGCAGCTTCCTAATTTTTCCATGTTTTAGAAAGCGTAAATTAGCAGAACAACATATTCAGTAGTACATTAACCGCACAATGCTGTTGTTTACATCCGAATATCTCCAATATGGCTGCCCATCCGGTTAACTGACCAAATCGTGACGTAAGTGCAAATTCAGATTCGGCGGGTTGCGGGACTGGGGAGGAATCATGATGCTGGCTCAACGTCGTGATGTCTGTCAGCCATCGGCTATGGATGGTATCATTTATCCGCTCAACCCTAGTATATAGCAGAATGCACAACAGGGAAGAATAATGCCTGGATGGCTAAACGCAAACCTCTGCTGCTTCCTCAGAGGCTGTGATGCATAGCCTACACTTAAGACCTGCTGGTTTGGTTGTGGTCTTTAGCAAATGCATTTCCACTGCAACCACCGAAGCGTTGAAAGCCAACATGGGACACTTGCAGTCTCTCAGCGCAGGTCATGCATTAGTCATACCTGACATTTACGGTTCACAATTAGCTTCCCATAATGGCTTTTTCCAAGGAAGCGTCTAGTCTCCAGAGCATAGCTGAAAATAGCAAAAAACAGAATCGGTTTTTACAAATAACACTTTATGCTACTTTGCAGCCGGTGAAGCTTGACCAAGCAAATCGTTGCTATTTTGGAGCGCAGTAAAAATAAAATTAACATGTGGGTTACAAACCACAATTTAGAGTATCAACTCAAACTGGCAGTAATGAAAACGGTTTTCACTTTCTGTCAAGGTCTCAGTTGATACTAACATGCTATCAAGCCGTTTTTTTTTTCCTCATGTGTTTGCGTCATTAATTTCTAAATGAACAGTGTCAGTGTCTGCCCTCCCTTGATTGTGTATCAGCCTGGTCCTTTTTCCCCCCATTTTACGTTTCCATAGTGACTAGTCATTTTCAGGCATTCATTTCATGCCACTTGCAGTGACCTACACTGTAAGAATACTGAGATTAAATGTGCGTTTTACCTTTGAAAATTTAATTGCAATCCCTTCTATCTGTTTTACTATGGTGTTTTTAAGGTTAGTTTGGCTTCCCTCATCAGCTGAGCAAACTGAGAAATGTCTGCTTCAATTACAACAAAATGAGACAAAGAGTAAAGTGTTTATAAAGAATGTCATTGTTTTCTTGGTATTGTGATACTTTGAGTTTTTCATTCATGATTAGAATGTGCTTGTGAGACAGTGATATGTAAATACTGCAAACGAAAGATGAGATGCAGCGTATAAAATAAATAATTTGAGACTTAAATGACCTTGTATGTATTAATGCAAAGGCTGGATGTGTTTTTGCCTTTTGGGAAAATATGATACACTGTGGTCCTCATGTGTGAATCTCTCTTGTCAGGAACAAAACGCTAGTCAGACTAAACAGACGGATGAGTCATTTTCGAGCATAGCAGAGGTGTGTATGGAGGTGTGAGGATGAAGCATCGTGCTTTTCCCCCTCTTATTTTCCATATATCAACACCTACAAAATCCTTCAAAGGTAATGACTGTATACAGAGAAAGCCAGAAAGCCAGTCTGACATAAATGCAAAAGGTTTTTTTTCGGAATCGCTAGTCATTTTGTAGGCAATACAACAATGTTAATTTACAGATTTGGATGAATTGATTATTAAATAAAACACTGGCCTCAAGGGCTGTGTCATCTACAGACCACATGCAGGGATGCATTTGAGTGTTTGATTACAAATGCAATCAGCCAAACAGGAAGTGTAATAACAAATGGGATTTCTTTAAAGCATTCATAATAAGCAAAACATTTTTTGAAGAAATGGTCACTGATCTACATCATTAGCTCTCAAATCTGGTGCTGCAGCCTTGACAAAACTGTCTTTTGTATTCCATTCACACCTGATATTAAAATCTGCAATAGAGCCTGGCACAACTCACATTAACTCTCTACTGTCCGTGACGTCACATCCATCATCTGAAGAGGAACCGCCGGAAATGAATTGCGTTATTCTTGTTGTAGAAGAGTTTTGCCACATATTGCTTCAGCAAACAAGTGACCTAAACTGAAAAACAAAGTAAATATATGCATGATTAGTTTATGTACGTCTGGCTAAGTATGGGAATGTGCAACTATCGAGGCAATATACTTTTTTTATTTTATGATTTATATTGTTTTGTAGATGGTAGGTGTGCTTTCATTGCCTGAGGTGAAAACCGCAGCAGTTATAAGATTCAGCTCTATTTTTTTTTTTTTCCAGAGATGCCGTTTGGAAAGCAAGAGCACCTGCAGAGGTAGTCTGACTCTGCAGACATTTTATTTATTTATTTATGTAGTTTGAAGTTAAAAGTAGTCCTGTTAGCAAGTAGTACTTACAATAAATGATTGTAATGTCTGCATTACACATTTCAAAGAAAATAAATTAATAATGAAATGCATCCTCCACTGAACAGCAATTACAACTCGGGTCATTTATTTCCAAAACGTATAATGTATGAAATTAATCGGTACCTGACATTCAAATTAAAATCCTCCCTTTCTTTTCTGTAAGAGGATTTAATAAAATGCGTAGCTTTAATAAAAATGTGATTTGTCCATCCTGACCATCCTGACAAACTGCGTCTTTTTTTCTGATTTCTCTGATTTCTGATGTCTGCGGTCTTCTATTAGCTTATCCTTAAAACGATAACGACCATCACATGCAGTGACACAGATCATGTAAAAGCACACACACACCTCAGGTATTTAAGGGATAATTCAAAAATTAAAATTCTGTCATTAATTACTCACCCTCATGTAGTTCCAAATCCGTAAGAGATTCGTTCATCTTCGCAACACAAATTAAGATATTTCTAATGAAATCCGAGAGCTTTCTGACCCTGCCCATAGACAGGAATGCAACTTTAACGTCTAAATGACCCAGAAAGGTAGGACATTGTTAAAATAGCCCATATGACATCAGTGGTTTAACCGTAATGTTATGAAGCTACGAGATTATTTTTTTGTGTGCAAAGAAAACTAAAATAACGACTTTATTCAACAATTTCGTTGCTGTCAGGTCTCAAGACTACGACTATTTTTTTCTGCCGGTGTGAGTAAGTTTTGTGAGCTGTCGCACTGGCGCGACCACCGCGTTGTTTAACTCATTAGCGCTGCCATTTCTGTTTCATATGAGTAACATCAAGCACAGGGCCGTCGTCAAGCACATGATCGCGAGCGAACTTACTATTGAGAACGAAAAACATCCATTGTACTGATCTAGCATTAAATATTGCCAAACAAATTATTTAGCTCAAAGAACCACTAATCTCTAGAAGCTAATAACTCACGTGTTTTCATCCACCTATTTTTATGCATAAAAAAACACTGAATGGAAATGCCAAGATGTGCATAAATTCTAAAAATGCGCGTAAAAAATTTATATGCTCAACTAAAGGGTTGAAATTCTTTTCCGGTAAAAAAAAAAACATGGGTATAAACTACGATGTAAACACCTTAATGCGCATTAAAAAATACATGTAACTTTGGGACAGCATAACTGGACTAACCAACGAAACGATCTCTTTGCACAGCATCTGAAATGCTAGTTTTGTCATTCTAAAATGCTTGAACAAAGTTTCGTCGAAGTGCTTCCTTATAATTAACTCCCAGATCTGCGTTCCCAAACAGCAGGCTCCGAAAATAACCTAACATGACCGGACTTCATCTGCATGCTCCAAACCTTTTACAATCGCGAATAATGTCTTATTCTTATATACACAACCAAAAATGACATAGTAAGTTGTTTCCGCAACTATAAGGAAAAAAAATCTAAGCGATTGCGCCGGAGCCTCTTGTGCGAAATATTTGTATTCGTGCTGAATGAGAGATGTATCGGTGCGTTTCAGTTTCTCTTTAAATTTGTTTTGATTAGACTTTTATATGTTGTTTATTACGAATGACATAATAATTTGTTTATTTTATAACGTGTCTGTTTCTTTGCCATTACAATTTGTGTATTTATAATTTGTGTTTTATTTTATAATTTGTCTGTTTCTTAAATTCGTTTTGGTTAGACTTTTATATGTTGTTTATAACGAATGGCATTATAATTTGTGATTTATTTTATAATTTGTATATATAAATTTGTACTATAATTTTATAGCTGCTCATAATTGTGCCGCCCTATGAAAACGAAATGCCCTCCCATTGAAGAATTTCTGGCGACCGCCCTGATCAAGCAGCAAACGAAACAAAAGAGTAACAACTACGTTTGAGCTGCGCAGCGCGGACCGTTCATCACCTGGGACCGCAACGCAAACACACTTGTACGAGCTGAGAACAGCTTTACTCGGGAACCAAAGCTGATTTTGCGACACTGTTACTGCACAGTCCTGCAAGATCCAGTGAGAAGCGTCTGAATTCACCGCAGAATGTATTAGGTTGCTGCAGGGTTGCCAGGTTTTCACAACAAATCCAATTGCTACTTAAAACTAGCCCAAAAGTAGCCCAATGGCGGTAAAAATCACGCTCCGAGAGCGTAAAACCGCGGACTTGGCAACACTGGATTGCTGCAAGATTTAGCGAGAATCATTCAAATTCTGCCCAAATAAAAGTCTTTGGATAAACAGCGCTGACGTACGTCAGAAAACCGTTAGTAGTAACGCCAACTTAACCAAGGTGTTGCAGCAGAAATAGTCGAATTTTATTACTTTATTAATTTCCGGGTTTGTATCACCTTTAGAGGGAGAAATTCAAGCACTTTGCAATGACTTTCAAGCATTTCACACAACTATTTCCAGCACTTTAAAGCTCTAAAATGATCCAATTTGAATGTAATTTTTAATGGGATGACCAAAATATAGCTACTTTGTGGTAAACAAACACTTATGTAAAATTAAAAAATACGTCAAATCCCAATTATAACCAGTAGATGGCAGCAGAGGAGCATTTACTGGCTTATTAGTCATTCATTTCTACTTTTTGCTTCAAATTTTTAAATTATAAATTCAATACTATAAAATATCAAATCATAAAAATATCATATTTTGTTTTGCACTTTTTGTGTATTAAGTAAGAAAAGTCACAAAGTGCCTTGAAAAACAAATCACACATAATCACTAAAGTTGTTGGCCAGATCCATATAATACTATAGAAGATTAATGGTCCATTTAATAAGTGTAGAATTCATTAACAAGTGGGCAAAGTTTTTGTTGTAAATAGGGAATAACACTTGATTTAACACAAATACATTTTTAGACTGGCCATGTTAAAGTTCAAGTGTGTCATTATCAAATCAAAAACAACTGTTTTCAGGTTTCCTGAACATTTCCCCATCAGCCAATGGTCAAACAAACAGATAGTTCAGGTCCAAAAATTATTTACACTTTTAATATTCAGCATTATGTATGCGTCTGTGTTTTTTCATAGTTTTAATGCCTGCAGGATCAAGACTGAGCCAGTCTATGAATGATGAATGGTGCGTTCCACGATGCCTTCGGACTTCAGGAAACAATTTAGTTTTCTGCCTTTGTACCGCCAGACTGTTACTTTTCTGCAGAGATTAGCATGCCGTCTAACATCTGTCTAATTATGTTCATATCTAAGTATCAATTTGCCTTTTCCCATTTTGCCAATTCGAGCTCGCTACAACAGGAGGCTGCATGACAAGAATAGCTAATTGTGCCAAGAGAATATTGGGCAGAGGTAAAAGGCAGATGGGTTTCAAAGCAGATCCGCCTCTCGAACGGCATTTTCAGAGACACCTTCAGGGCTCCTCCCAGCAATCTCATAGAGCGGCTGAAGTTGATGAGAAAATCTGAAACATGAGGAGTGTGGGTGCAGGAGAGCGTCTCTTCCACTCCTACTCAGGTCAATCTACTGCACAGTAGTTCATATCTGCTCAATATAAAACTATGCAAATGGCTGTGCATATTTCCCTAAAGCACCCGTTTCAGTGTAATACCTCTTCTGATTATGTGCATATATTGGGATTGTTTCATTTCTTTGCACCAACATTTGTTTTTCAACCTCTATTGTGGGATAATAACTGCAAGTTTGGTTTTGCGCTTAAAGCGGGAAGCGGCACTGCACTCATGCTATTCGGCCTGCCTTTGTGAATTGCAACTCCTCATGAAATTATAATCGGAGATGGAGTATGGAAATCACTGAGTACCATTTTCATGGATGAAACATTAACCGGTCAGGTAAAACAATGCCAGCGCTATGGGAATGTGAAGAGACCCAGAGTCACACAGGTGAGTGAATCCTCTGGGAGTGAGATGTCTGCCGTTGACAGCTCTCCCTGGATAGCTAGGTGTCTGTACTTCCATAGACTGCCCCTGTAACCCTAACCCATTAGAGTTCCCCTAGTGCTCTAATGATGAGAGTGGTCCCTCAGGCACTCCAAGCAGCGTTAAGCCCCTTGAGGCGAAGAAACCGGTCAGCTGACATGCACTGCTCTTCAAAAGTTTGGAAATGCCTGTAAGTTGTAGACAATGTTACTATAAAACTTATTTCTATAAATGCATTAAAATAATAGGGCCCTATGATTTCCACGATGCAGAAAACGCAGACAGAAATGAAATTTACAGTATAACGTGGAATGTCACAGAATTTGTCTAATTTTGGATGAATAAATCAATAATAGGTCAGTACATTTAAATCAAAACGTAATATTTACTAGTTTAACATTAAGCCGCAAAAATACTATTTAAGTATGAATTCTGCATGTGAATGAATGCCACACATGCACGGTTTAGTCCACTACACGTATTCTGAAGCGTGCGTGACGTTTGTGGTGTTTTCAGCCTCCGCCGCCTCAATATATGAGTATGTGAACACATAATCGTTAGAACTGCTCTGAGTCACTTCATGAGCATTTTATTGTTTCATTTGAGAAAAACTACTGTCATATCATATACAAACAGAAAGTTAAAGGTCTTCACAGCAACCTGTCAAAATAAAAGTTCGGTTTAACTTGAAGAAACTGTGACAGAAATATATTACTTAAAGTATGCAGGGTTTTTTTTCGTCATCTTGTCATCATTTCGTCATCCTTTCCTATCAAAACGCTTGCTACAGATGCGAAACGCAGAAAATCAAACCTGATATCATTTTTTTTATTACGGACAAAAGTCAGTGTGTAAACATGATTGACACAACATGAGGTCGTATTTATTCTTTCCGAGAATTTTGGACTCGGAGTGCGAACCTTTAATGTAATGGTAGTGCTACTAATAGTAAAAATTTCATTAAAACATTATGTAAGAAATATTGTAAGAAATATGAAAAAATGTAAAAGTCTGTATTTCTGGGGGGAAAATAATAATAATAATAATAATAATAATAATAATAATAATAATAATAATAATAATAATAAATAAAATAAATTAGAGATGCTTTTGATTATTCAAATTTTATGTAATCATTAAAATGGAATCCAGAAAACGTAAAATTAATGTAATTCATTAAAAATGTAATTTTTGTTAAACTTAATTTTAAGTTTCTTAAGTTTAATTAATTAGGCATGCTTTCTGATTAATATATTGTTACCATTAGCTTCTAGAAAAATGAAAACAGAATCCAGAAAAATAAAAACAAAAAACAGATTTGGAAAAAACAAAATGGATTTCATAATTTCTAAAATAACTTGCAATTATGACAAAATAGTTAGTTTTTAGCTGGTCTCACAGCCTGAAACGTGACCAAAACCTCTCTAAAACCAACCAGCAGACCAGCTTAGGTTAGTTTAAGATGTTTTTGGTTTCAGGGTTTTCTATGTTCTAAAATTCTTAATGTTTTATTGTTTGTATTGCCCCTCATCAGTGCAAAAGCATTAAAAATTATAAGGATTTATGCTCATATTGTCCAAAAGTACACTTGCCAACACTGTTTTCAGAGGCCACTGTATCATGAAAATCCGGAGAAAAAAACAGCAGCTTCATTTATTGGTAGAACTGAAATTATCATTTAAAAAAAATGTAACATCCTTACAGATGCTTGAGTTGCGGCTTACAATACATTATACAGAGTGTAATTTTAATGTACTGTAACAGTTATTTTGAAGTCATGATTTCATAACTGCATCTTGATTGCATTGTTTAAAAGACAACAACCTTCACAGTAGTAAATTAAAACTCCTACACTGTTGCATTTCATTAAAAAATGAATGTTTTTAAAAAGCCAAACAAGGATGAGTATGGCAGACAAATAACACACAGGGATGAAGTGGAAAAGCAACCTATTTGCATCTCTTCCTGAAGTGAGTGGCTCTGAAAAACTGTCCTTGTCTTATTGTTTACACTGAAAGATGCAAAAAAAAAATAGCGTAGAGGCATCAGATGCTTTTGTTCTCACACCTTTTTCCTTCAACCTTTTCTTCACTCTGGTATGCACATTTCCTGAGAGAGACAGCAATGAAAGAGCTAGATTTATATCTCCTAAATCCTCAACTGTGGCCCTGCTATATCTTTGAGGATTTTGTATTGACTTTGAATCGTATGAAAAGGGAAGAGCAAAACTGGAGAAAAGAGAAAGTTACACTACGCATCTTGGTACACAAGAACACTTACTAGCTGACTGGAATGCAAAACGGCACCTTCTGGAAAATAAAACACAGGCGTGTTCAGTTGACCTGGGGACAATCTTTTCTTGTCAATTAGGCAGAAATCAGCCAGAAACAGAATGCCTCTGACATAAATAATGATATCATAGAACTATGTGTTTTGAACAACATGTACTAGCAACTAATCAATAATTATCTGTGTACGCACACCCTTCTTAATTTATACCCAGAGTGAGCAATCTCATGACTCAAACCCTAAACAATGAGTCATCTGGCTAATATGGACCAGCAAATATTTAACTGCGTTACACACACAGCCGCTCAGATCACAGCTTACTCTTAAAAACACAATCTTTCCTGTTTTTATAGTTGGATTTGCCTTTCAAATATGAATAACACTTGTGCAAATGAATAATCTGTCAATTCGACTCATGAAATTCAACGGCATATGTAGAATAAATAAAAGATGAGCGAGATGAAATCTAAAAAGCACAGACAATATCTTACCCAATAAATGTCAGGCCTTACTTACAACAGTATAAAAACTCTGCATTGATGAAGCATCTGCCACACTTTGGCAATATCCATGTCTACCAACAGAAGTCAAAGCAAATGTTTGAGTGTTTCCACAAGCTTCGGCACAATGTAAGCACCAAAGACAAACAAGATTTCTCATTCACGAGAGCATACTTTGAATGCTGATTCTTGGGTAACTGCTTAAAACAGAGCAAGTATGTAGTCATTTCTTCAAAAAGTTGTTTCTGGAAAATACTACCCCTGTTGCCAGGGTGCAAAATTAATTAGTTTTGTTTGGCCCATGAATGGGTTGTGCCGATGGACGATAGTATCGTGTATCGACGATAGATATCGCCTGTTGCTGATGTCTTTGACGACAGCAAGACGATTATTATTATTATCCGTCAAAAATAAACTAGGCGCCTGACTTTAGCGATGCAATGCAGAGAGCCGCTTCTGGGGCGCTTCAGAAAATTGCCGCGAGGTGGCTGGTATAAACACAAGCATTGCCTAGATTGGCCGCGTCGCAGAGCCGGTGCTAGGACACCTCCATCGGGTGGCATTTAAATTTCTACTGGGGGCACAAATCACGGTGAGCGGGAGGGGGTGTTTCGGGTGAGAAGCATGCAATCTGTGGTTGCTTGCAGTTGCTGACGCTCGCGAAAGCGTGCAGTAGCTTTCTTATGCGCTTTTTTTCCGGTTTTACTTTCACTTTTGAAATCGATCACGTTCAGCAAGGAGGGAAGAGGACTGCCCCTCTTCACGCCGCCGACGTGTGCAGTGTAATGGGTAAGAGATTTATTCATCATATAGTGATTCAACTATTGTATTCACCTATGGTACCGGAAGTGTTTTTTTTAAGTGCATAAACCGTGCTAGACTAGGCCAGGCTAGTCATTATGTTAATTCTGTAGCTGCTTTTTGAATAACTAAGGAAATGTAAGCATTAGTAACGTACAATGTTTCTATTAAATTGTTATCATGTTAAACATAAATTAAGTCATATTGAAAACATTAGGCTGCTTTAAGCCTTATGCTGGTGTTGGTCCACTTTCTGTTAATGAAATGTAGTAAATAATTAAATAAATTAGCACCATAATATCGTGTATGGGCGATCTCACAGGCTGACGATAGGACGATATAAAAATTGAGCATATTGCCCAACACTAGCCCATGAGCTATAGTGTTTTTTTTTTTTTTTTTTTCAGACAGATTTTATATTTGAGAAGAACTGTTCAGCTATTCTTTTTAATAGTTAAAGGAGAAGTCCACTTCCAAAACAAAGATTCACATATAATGCACTCACCCCCTTGTCATCCAAGATGTTCATGTCTTTCTTCCTTCAGTCATAAAGAAATTGTTTTTTGAGGAAATCATTTCAGCATTTTTCTCCATATAATGGACTGATACGGTGCCCCGATTTTGAACTTCCAAATTGCAGTTTAAATGCGGCTTCAAACGATCCCAAATGCGGTTGTCAACGATAGTAGAAATTTCATTAAAACATTATGTAAGAAATATTGTAAGAAATATTTACCAGAAGAAGATATTTACCAGAATTTATTCACCAGAAAAATGTAAAAGTCTGTATTTCTGGGGGGAAAATAAAAATAATAATAATAACAATAATAATAGTACATAAAACAAATTAGAGATGCTTTTGATTATTCAAATTTAATGTAATCATTAACGAAAACGTAAAAATAAAAACTTAATTTGGGGGGGGGGTTGAGGAAATCATTTCAGCATTTTTCTCCATATAATGGACTGATACGGTGCCCCGATTTTGAACTTCCAAAATGCAGTTTAAACGCGGCTTCAAACGATCCCAAATGTGGTTGTCAACGATCCCAGCCGAGAAAGAAGGATCTTATCTAGCATAATGATTGGTTATTTTAATAAAAATAACACAGTTTATATACTTTTTAATGCCAAACGCTCGTCTTGTCTTGTTCTGCCTGGACTGTTTTTGTTGACAGTTAGGGTATGTTGAAAAACTCCCATCTCATGTTCTCCCTCAACTTCGAAATCGTCTTATATCACTGTTTTACCTTTTTTGTTAAGGGTGTTTGATCTCCTTTGCATGTTCACTTTGCAAAGACTGGGTCAGTACTTCTGCAGCGATGTAGGATGATTTTATAATGATTTTCGAAGTTGAGGGAGAAAATAATTTTCAACATACCCTAACTGTCTTGAGTCAGAATACACAGAGTTCAGTTAGAGAAAGGCAAGATGAGCATTTCAGATTAAAAAGTATTGAAATTGTATTTTTTTTTTTAAATAACCGATCGTTTTGCTAGATAAGACCCTTCTTCCTCAGCTGGGATTGTTTACAACCACATTTGGGATTGTTTGAAGCCACATTTAAACCGCATTTTGCAAGTTCAAAATCGGGGCACCATATCAGTCCATTATATGGAGAAAAATGCAGAAATGTTTTCCTCAAAAAACATAATTTCTTTACAACTGAAGAAAGAAAGACATGAGCATCTTGGATGACAAGGGGGTGAGTACATTATATGTGAATTTTTGTTTTGGAAGTGGACTTCTCCTTTAACTTTCAACTATTTTTTTGCATTTTTCCGATCATCAGTCATCAAAGCTCAGTAAATATTGGTCACAGACACAGAGATTAACTTTAAATTTCACCACGCTGATTACTCACTAAAAACTCCCACAGATCATGTTGTTTTCATGCCATCTTAAGTCTTATTTTGACATGACAAAGTGGCTACATCTGTGTGTGTGAGTTGTTTACTTACTTTTTTTAAATTAATCTTCCCATTAACACCATTACATTGACCATTCAGGAATGTGCACGAACACAAATGATTTATCATATGAACCAATCACAGCCAAACATAACCAGTCACATCCAATCATATCACGATGGAGGCATTGCCTTCTCTCCTGACTTTCCAACATTCATTCTCAAAAACCCCCCACCAAACTCACCACAAGCTTTAGGGCTCAAGCTTAGATTTTTGAACAGTAAGAATTTTTTAAATGTTTTTTTATAGAATTGCTCACCAAGCCTGTATTTATTTGATCCAAAATACAGCAAAAGCAGTAATATTGTGAAATATTTTACGAATTAAAATAACTGCTTTCTATTTTAATACATTTTAAAATGTAACTTACTCCTGTGATCTAAGCTAAATCTTCAGCATCATTACTACAGTCTTCAGTGTCACATGATCCTTCAGAAATCATTCTAATATGCTGATTTGCTGTTCAAGAAATATTTATTATTATTATTATTATTATCAATATTTAAAACAGTTGAGTATTTTTTTTAATTGATCAAAAGTGAAGGTAAAGACTTTTCTATTCATCAAAGAAACCTGAAAAAAAGTCTACTCAGCTGTTTTCAACGCAATAATAATATAATAAAATAATAATAAATGTTTTTTTGAGCAGCCAATTAGAATATTATAATGCTTTCTGAAGAATCATGTGACTGGAGTAATGACGCTAAAAAATCAGCTTTGATATCACAGGAATAAATTACTGTTTAAAATATATTCAAATAGAATACAGTTATTAAACAGTAAAAATATTTTACAATTTTACTGTTTTTGCTTTACTTTGAATCAAATAAATGCAGTCCTGTTATTGTTATAAAGGCTTCCATGTTTTCCTTCTTTTTTCATAAATAAAAGCATAAACAAAACAAATGTCAGTAATTCTTTGCCACAAAAAAAAAATATATATATATATAAAAAATATATATATATATCAATACTTCCATGATTTAAGTCTGCAAATGGGAAGAAAACAAAAAATAGGATTAGAATGATCCCTCCACACAAATTCTCTCTGTTCTGATGAACATAAAATAGACTCACATAAAATAAGCTCACAGAGCTCACTCTCCCTCTCAGTCCTCAACCTAATGGCTTTCTCCAGACCCAAAATCTTGTCGACAGGTAACATCACAGACCCTGGTCATTAAAAGCAGCACTCTCACCTGTGTCCTTTCCAGTGTCACAATTGCAAGGCAGCTTCCTAGGCACTCTAATGAGGCTGTGCCTCTCTTCTTCTCTCTCATGTAATGATATATCTATCTTTGGCCCTTTCAATCCGTTCATTTCATTATTTCTGTTATAACAACACCAACGTTACTTCCAACCCCAACAGCGAGGACAATATAGTTCTGTCATTATTTACTGACTTGCATGTCTTTCCAAACTTGTATAACTTAAGAAAAACATGTTTTTGTCCATATCATGAGCAAATGGGGTCAAATGTTGTTTTTGGACCCCACTGACACATTCTTCATATCTTATTTTGTGTAATTTTCTGGGGGAACTATACTTTAAACCTTTTTTATTGGTATTTCTACTTTATGCTTTAACAGATTGGGTCTATGTTTATATTCTGAAAATCAATAAAAATGCGAATTCAGAGCATGAATGTAGGGAATGACTGGCACATGTAAGAGGTAATATGTGCTAACAGGATTAGCCATTAAATCTGGCACATTTCTTGATTAACGCAGGTGGCGAGAGCACCTCTCCATAATCCAGCAAAGTAATTAACCTTCGAGAAGTGTCTGAACCAAACGAACGGTTTTAATTCCAGCTCAGAGAAAGAGATAGAGCAGTTTAGCTGTGACATTTTGCCACCGAAACTGACTGGAATAACAAGGTCTGAGAGGGACAGATCTTGGTTCGTCGTCCACCTCACCGACTTTTGGGGAGTATTTGAGTTTACAATTGACAGTCAATTACCACCATGACAGCAAAGTCCAATGGCGTGGCAAGCTTTCTGAAAGCTTTCTTGACATCTCTGTAGAGGAGCCAGGTTCATGGCATGTCCACTAACAACAAATCAATCTCAACTGTGGCTTCTCTTTCAAAAAGCTCAAAATAGGAAACTGGTTAAAAACGATGAAAGAATACAGACTGGAATCAAGGGCAGACAATTTGGTGACAGCAGAAAGACAGTCCTATAATTGCAGCGTATTGATTCTACTCAAAGACTGAGGATGATCTAAAAGATGGAAGCTGTTTTTGTAGTCATGAATGACCATTGAGGTCTCACCTCTGTATTTGTCACTGTTTTTTTTTTGTTTTTTTTAATATCTGAACATAGTTATGGAAAGATGAAATGACTCAAGTGGAGATCCAAAGAGGCCCTGTGAGGTATTCACAGCAAGATCAATTCTTAATTAGTCAGCACCAGCCAGCTGTCAGAGTATTTATAGAAAAGCGCTTTCCGTGAGGTCAGAAGGGGATGACGTGACAGCAAGAGTTGCAGTAGAAGCAAGAGTTATCTGCAAGATTGACACGTGAAATGAGTTTCATAGAGGTTTCTTGTGTTTGCAGGTCAAGAAGGTCTGTTGATTTTGTTGCTGCACAAATAGTAGCATTACACAGCACTGTTATTCCTCTCCAGTTTGGTTGCAAGGAGAATTTTTTCGACAAGCTAAAATTCAGTTACATTATGACTGGAGATGTAACAGTATCAAAATCTCACGATACAATAATATCGTAATGTGAAGGCCATGATATGATGTTTATTACAATATTTAAAAAAAAAAAAAAAAAAAGAATTGGAAAAAATTAAACATTCTGTACATTTTAAAGTTAAATTCTTCTATCTAATGCACTTTGAGAGTTCAAAATTAAGAGCTCCATCCCAAGTTCTTATCTAAGAAAACTTAAAGGGGTCATCGGATGCAAAGTTCACTTTTTCATGTTGTTTGAAAATTAATGTGTGTTGGCAGTGTATGTACACATCTACCCTATAATGATAAAAATCCATGCAGTGGTTTTTAATTAACCTGTAAAAATAATATCCCCTTTTTCAAATCGAGCCATTCTCAGATGCCTGTCGGTGTGGCGTCACACTGACAGAGGCTGCTCCCACGATAGTTGATTGACATGAGTGTCTTACCTCAGATCCGCCTTACATCAGCTGTAACAGACCAAACTCCATTGTTTCGAAGCCAGAGCAGGGATGTAAATTAGACAAGAATATCTCTGATTGACCGATTGAGGTGTTGTGTTGCTGGATGTAATAATTAACATAGTGGTCGTCATTTACTCCCGACATCTGAGCCGCTGAAAATGCAGTGGATTACATTTGTTTGTGAATGGAATGCGCCTCCCGATCTACATATATCCGTCTATATTCACGCAAATCATATGGATCCAGCTTCAGTTACAAGTTTAGCGGCTAAATGTGGCTAAAGTAAACAGGCTCGTCACTCCACAGACAGGATAGAGGGGCAGTGCGAGCAGAGCTCATTAACATTTAAAGCAACCGCGACCAGAACAGGATGATTTTTGCAGAGCTGATTTTGGCAAGGTAAAAAGGGTGTTGTTTTACACTACCATTGAGAATTTTTAACCAAAGTATATCATATTCATTAGGACCCTAAAGAATCATATCAGCTTATGGAAAATGGGCATCTGATGACCCCTTTAAGTCAGAAAAAAGTCAGTGAATTGACTTGTACCTGAGCTGTAAAGAGAACTCAAACCTCTTTTTATTTGCAATATACGGTCTCAGTCTAAATTACATTCACACTGGTGTTTTAGGAAGCCAAACAAATTAGAATATAATATTGATAATAACAACAATTATAGTAAAAGCCATACATTGTAAAACAATTACACTGCAAAATAAACAAAAATGAATATTTCATAGTTATATTATTTTTGCTTTACACTACAGTAGGAAAATTACAATACTTCTTTCCTAATTTCTACATTTGAAAGAGATATTTTGAATTTGGACTACAGTGACGTTACTCATTTAAATTGCCAGTTGCCAGCAATTCATACTGCACTTTTAAACGGTTATTTTGACGGAAACAGCAGTAAGGCTTTTATTTTGAATAAAAACTCCGGCTTCAGTGAAAACAGGCTTACAAAAAAAGCGTCTCACTACAAATCTAGTAAAATGCTGTAATCATCTGCAGCAACGTGCGCTAAAAATCACGATTTCACCTCATTTACTTAGTTAACGCAGCCGTTCTGAGGCACGGAAACACCGGATCAAGCTGATCACCTGAACAAAGTGCGCGCTTTGCATTGAAACGCGCAGTGAAAACAGACTTGATGAAGGGATTAAGCTATATTGCACTTTCATTGACAGATACTGTGTCAAAGCATAACTTTAAAGACCTTTTATGTTAGAATTAAGAATTTAAATATATTTTACAAATTACACCTTTTGTCTGGAAGGTGTGACAAAGCTGACTGACTGATGGCACACATACAGAACAGTCCCAAATGCTGTACTACCAACTATGCTTGGTTCTTTGAAGAGGAAAAAAGCCAGTAAAGAAAGGTAATACTGTATGAGGAATTATCACACTGTTTTTGACAACTGCTGTATGACGAGGGTATAATGTAAAAGAGTAACTAAATCAACCTTCTCACTCAGGTGGCACAATGCTTTAAGCCTTCCTTAACTTTGATTCTTTGTGCTATGAGGGAAAGAGTTGTAATTGGCTTTTATTTGTTCTTTCTCTTATCACTGTCTTGCTTTCATGGATAACTTCAAACTAATTAATCAGGCCATGAGAATGATGGAAACGGTCATTGTATCCTCCTCCCTTGTCTTTTTCTCTGAACGTCCCTTACAGTGCTGACAAAGGCTTTTTGAAAAACAATCTGTTATGAGCAGATAAACTGTAGGGGAAAAAACGTGAATATTCAGTAAATATATCTTTAGTAAAATGTTCATTTTCCACAACCTCAATTACATTAATTTTGTCTTGCACTGATTTCATTTTTATATTATCTTATCCAGGCCCCAAGCTGTGTCATATTCAAGCACATTTTCTTGAATTTCTTATCAAAAAAATTTAAATAAATGAATAAATAAATGCCTCACTTTGCACATCAAATCTGCATTTAGATGTTTTATATGTAAATTCCAAGCACTGTGAATTTAATTTCTCATACTGAGCTGTGCAAATGCAGAAAAAATAAAACATAATGATGTGGTCTCTCCAACAAGAATTTTAAAAAGCCTCATTTGATTGGAGAACATCATTTTAGAGTGATTAAAATATGTACTTCCCAGTTAAATCGCCTTAAGAGATTTGCTCTCCTGTTCTGTTAAGGAACTTAATACACATGTTTGATTCAAATGTAATAGCAAGGGATGTATGTTCAGATGTTAAAGGGTCAGTTCATCCAAAATTTAAAATTCTGTCATTAATTACTCACCCTTGTGTCGTTCCAAACCCGTAAGACCTTCTTTTTTTATGACAGGACAAGAATATTTTTTGTTTGCAAAGAAAACAAAAACAACAACTTTATTCAACAATTTCTTCTTTATAGTAGTGTATGTCATTAGCATAATGTCCTAATTTGTGAAGTCCAATACACAACTCCCATGACAAATTTACAAGTTCTTTAAAATGTTAATTTGCATGAAACATGTATCTCAGCAGTGTTTCCCCTGTCATTATATTAAGGGGCTTTGTTCTTTTATTAAAAAAACTAAATTTTATTTACCTTATTTACACGACTGCATGTCATTTCTGTCTCTACATGGATGCGCGTCTACAATTTCTCCTCCGCGAAAACGCAGACGGGATCGCAGAGTCCATTCATAAAAACGGAATTTACTCAAAAGCGCGGAATGCCACGGAATTCGTCAATTTTTGGATAAATAGATCAAAATTGGGTTTGTCACTTAATTCGAATCGCGATATGGACTAATGTCTGTTAATATTAAAACGCAAAAAGACGGTTTAGATATAAATCCTGCATGTTCCGCTTGGCTCTGGATGAATGAATGGCGGAAACACGGTTTTGTTGACTGCACAAATAGTGAAGCACACGTGAGGCTCGCGGTGATTTTCGGACATGAACACATAAACTTCATCTCCAGAGCTGCTGTGAGAGTCATTTCATATGAATTTTAGCGTTTCATTTGAGAAAACTAGCATCATATCATACTGTATACACACAGAAACTTCACGGCAACCTGTCAAAATAAAATTATAATGTAAGTCTTTATACATTTCTATTTCTGGCCAATTTAAATAAAATAATTAAATGATAAAAATAAAAATTACTACCAAATTAACCACTTAATTGTAGAAAAAACTTTTTTTAACCAAATATTCACACCAATTTTCTTCCATGTATTAATTTTAACAGTAAACCTCTTTTTGTTTGCTAAAATATAAAAGGGTTTAATTTTAATTTTCATGTTTAATGCCTTCATTTGATTATCAGATAAATTAAAACACACAAAAAAAAAAAGAAAGAAAGAAAAAGATTGTAGGGTCCTATTGTTTAAAATGTTGAAATTGAGAGTTTTGGGCTCTTTTTTTTTTCTTTTTTTCACTGAAATTAATTTTTTTGTTATTGTACAGAGAGTAAAGTACCGAAAAAAGTACAGTTGGGTACCGGCACACCTGCCCCATCCATCTCCCTCCCCCACCCCCCAAAGCTGTGAACCCAGGGGAAAAATAAAAATAAATAGAATATGTCATAAAGAATCACACACACAAAAACAAATAAATCAGAGAAATCTTCATAAAATAAGATTTAAAATGTCACCTCAGTTCAAAACTAAGAAAACTAAAAGCGTTTAGCCCTCAAATATTGTAGAAGGCATTTTGATTTCTCTGTTCTAAGTGTATGGTGGTCTCTTAAATGAGGCCTCCTGCTGGCTGTCAAACTCTTAAGTGGATCTACGTGGGCTAACATCAACGATTTAAAAATCCCAGACAAAAGTTGTCATTATCACAGCATAAATCTCTCATTTGATGCAGTCGCAGCGGGCTTTGAGACATAATGACTGCTGCTAGATTTACAGGCACTGCATGCTGCCACTGTAAAGTGGCTTAACTGCTGGCTGCTTTTATAGCCCCAGTGGTTTATTTTAGCACGATGTTAAGGTAGCAAGAAAGGCGCACAGGTCTAAAGCAATAACTCCAAGTTTATAGCAGTGGACCATGACCACATAACCCACCAAAAGCTAGGAAAGGCCTTCCACAAATCCACTGAGGAAAGAAAAGACCATTTCATTGTGTCCTCTACAGTATGTTATTGAGTTCTCCTATTCGTTTCACGAAGCAGGGGTGCTGACTAAAATAGAATAGCAAATGATTATATAAATGATACTTAGGGAAATGAAGGGAAAAATCATGAGGATGGATATAACATTCACAGACAACTAGGACAAATAAGAAGTTCATCTGCAAATCAATCTCTGCTAATTCTCTGAAAGAGCATCAGTGAGAACAAACCCATTTGTTATGTTGTCTGGAATAACCAGAAGGTAAGTGCTAACCTGTAACAGACTGCATGTAATAGAAGCTTTCTCTGGTTTTCCAGAGCTTAAATTTAGGAAACAACACCTGAGAGTGCCTAAATGTGCAGCTTTTTTTTTACAGAGCTTTGCTTTCTCAAAGGGGCTAAGAGTAGCAATGCTTTCACCTCAGCAAAATGTCTGGATTTCTTGCTAGTAATAGCAGTATTTGATTCCAGAGGGTACAGTGCAGCTCACATGCCAACTGAGAAACGGCAAAAACACACGAATATGAACGTGGCACAATGCAGGAAAACTGATGGTTGAACACTGCTTGTTGTCATGTTAAACTTTCACACACTAACGCAGTGTTTGCAGCAGGGCTCTACAGTGCGACCATAAAAAACTACTACGTGTGACTATGAAAAAATATTTAGGAGCACCATGTGCGTCTGACCCGATCAGCGTATTTGTGTATGCGCTGATGGGAGGGCATTAAAGGTTTCTACGTGTTTTTGCAACGCTGAGTAATGTATCACAGACATATCTCATGAATCCTTTCATAAACAAAGTGTAGAGTTAGAGTTTGTATTGTGCAGTGTAGAGTTTCGTTGATTATAATGGAAATTTGTGAGATCGCAATAAACTAAGATGAATGACAGCTTTCAATGATTTTTAAGGGAGTTTGTAAATGAGATATTGATTTAATACAACAGTTAAATAAACAAGAAGTTAAAATTAAGTGACTTACATTGTCTGACTATAACACTATTGCCTGATTTTGTTCTATTTCGTCTTTAAAAATTTTACATTTTTAAACGAATCTAGTGAGTCAATGATTAAATTTCCCATTCATAAAGACAGTCACTTGCTTTATTCCTGAATGAATCAGCTGTTCGAATTAATTAAATGAATGAATGATTCAGTAATTAAATCAGTGACTTGCCACCACCTACTGGCAGATTTAGTTTCATTTTTAAAGTATCTTATATTTATATTATATTTAGGGCTGTCAAACTATTAATCGCAATTAATCGCATACAAAATAACATATAACATAATAACATACTTCTCTTAAATATATACATTAATTTGTGTGTATTTATACATGCATAATAATTACACACAGTACACACACATTTATTAGGCAAACTCAAACTTTTATTTTGTATGTAATTAATCGCGATTAATCGTTTGACAGTCCTAATTATATTTATGTTATATTTAAAACATTAATGTCAACATGAGTTTATGAATTTGATTGCACTCATGCCACCTCTAAGCCTCATTAAACATATAAAAACACACCTACAAGCAACTTTTGTGTTCCTCTGTGCCACCTCTTTAGTACAAATTAATTTTGTTAATACTGATTTCATTTGATTGGTAACTTATTCTTATTCTACT
Source organism: Cirrhinus mrigala (assembly GCA_036247105.1). Taxonomy (NCBI): domain Eukaryota; kingdom Metazoa; phylum Chordata; class Actinopteri; order Cypriniformes; family Cyprinidae; genus Cirrhinus; species Cirrhinus mrigala. The sequence goes on along the minus strand of CM070026.1, from coordinate 19,834,023 downwards.
TGTTCTTAGAAAATTAGAAATTTTAAAAAGCTTAAAAAATATAATAATAATTAAAAAAAAAATGTACATAAAAGATGAAATACTTTTAATAAAGTTAGAAAAATCCCATTACAAAGGTAAAAACAAAATTCCCCTGTAAATCACTTTAAGAAGTCAAATATCACCTCGTAATGAGAAGGCTAATTTTTGATCAGATTCTTTGATTATTGATTAGAAGGAGCTCCTAAAATTTTGACTGTGCACCTAAATTTTTTAAAGGAGAAGTCCACTTCAAGAACAACAATTTACAAATAATTTACTCACCCCCTTGTCATCCAAGATGTTCATGTCTTTCTGTCTTCAGTCGGAAAAAAATTATGGTTTTTGAGGAAAGCATTTTAGGATTTTTCTCCATATAATGGACATCATTGGTGCCCTGATTTTGAACTTCCAAAATGCAGTTTAAATGCAGCTTCAAAGGGCTCTAAACGATCCCAGCCGAGGAAGAAGGGTCTTATCTAGCGAAACAATATGTCATTTTTTTTTTGAAAAATAAATTTTTTAATACTTTTTAAGCACAAAAGCTTGTGTAGCACAGGCTCTGAAATGTGCGTCCACAATGCTACGAATCATGTCTAAGTTCATTGTCTGTGTATTCCATCTTATTTTCTCCTACAACTTCAGAATCATCCAACATCATTGTACCTTTTTGTTTGTAAACAGTGTTTGACTTACTTGCACTTCCCTAGTCTTTGTGCGTTCGCTTTGTAAACACTGGGTCTGTAGTTCCGCCTACGTTTCGCATGATTCAATTTCGTTGTGATTTAATAGCATGTAGCGCCGACGACGTGCATTCCAGAGCCTGTGCTACACAAGCTTTTCTGCATAAAAAGTATACAAATTTATATTGAGCCCTTTGAAGCTGCATTTAAACTACATTTTGGAAGTTCAAAATCGGGGCACCAATGAAGTCATTTATATAGAGAAAAATCCTGAAATGCTTTCCTCAAAAACCATAATTTCTTCACGACTGAAGACAGAAAGACATGAACATTTTGGATGACAAGGGGGTGAGTAAATTATTTGTAAATTGTTGTTCTGGAAGTGGAAGTGCTCCTAAAAACAAAAGTAAGCGCAGAGCCTGGTGCAGTGAATGGAATTAAACAAATGCTTCAATATTGATTATATTCATTTTTAAAAGCAAGCCAGGTGTGCATGTTTGTAATAAGACACAATATCTAGCTTTATATGATTGTGTAGCTTTCACTGCATGTATGATTACTGAATGCATTTGTTCTGTAGTTGATTACTTGACAATTGATAAACAAAAGATTAACCAGTGTTAACATTCTGGTTTATACTTGATTATAAATACGGCCGACATTTCAATGCTATAGTAATTTGGGAAAATAAATTAACAATTACACTCTAAGTTAAAGGGACAGTTCACTCAAAAATGAAAATTCTGTCATTAATTACTCACCCATATGTCGTTCCAAAATCATAAGACCTTCGTTTATCTTCAGAACACAAATTAAGATATTTTTGATGAAATCCGAGAGCTTTCTGACCCTGCAAAGACAGCAACAGTATTACCATGTTCAAGGCCCAGAATGTGACATCAGTGGTTCAAACATAATTTTATAAAGCTACACCGAAAAATTTTTTTGTACAAAGAAAACAAAAATAACTACTTTATTCAACAATTTCTTCTCTTCCGTGTCAACACCCATTCAAGACAGTATCACAGCGCCTGCTTGTGCATAATTAGAAATTAAATACCTAATATAGACAACAGCTGACAAAAAATCTTATATGAACTGCTAAACGATATGCTGATATGGTGCATACCTAAAATTATTAACAACAATGAATCAATCATTTATTAATCATAAATATCTCCACCCCACAGACTGAGTCACCCCAAAACAAACATTACAGAAGTTAATCAAAGGATGCCTCATATACAACAACAAGGGCTTGTTCTGTGTAAATTCTGTGATAAGCATTACAATTATTCTCTGTGTGATCAGACAGGAGAACTAATCAGGAAAGCCTGTCTTGCTTAATCTTTGAACTGCCTCTCAACTGCTTTTGGTTCAGTGATCTAAGAAGCATCTATTTCCCCAAATAATGAAGCAAAACAGAATAGGGAAAGCCAACAAACATATGTCAACAAGAGTGATTTTAAACTCCTTATCCGTACAGGCTCAGAATATCCTCAGTTTAACCTTCTGTCTACTGGATACAGCATCTGCTGTTCAACCAGAAACATATAACAAATCTACATTTAGGGAACATGCTTCTACTATAAAATCTACAGGGAAATCATCCCAGGGGTCTCATTAGTTTGGGTTTACAGAGAGCTGAATATTTCTGGGAAGGTGTGTGCTTTAGCCCACTTATCATTGAGTCTTACGGAAATTGAGGTCGGAGCCTGTGAGACGTAAGGAAATGTTTTTATTAGAGTGCTTATGAATGCTTGCCAATGCAAAAGTCGTAACTGTTTACAACGGCAAATCCTCACATTCTGAAATATGACAAAGCATGTGTGCATTTCGATGCTTTCTATAAAACATTTCCCTCTCAATTTAGTCCCTTTTGTTCATCTGTGATTCCTGTGGCCAAACCTCAGGGGACAATTAGTGCTAGGCTAACATTAAAATGTAATTATCATGGCAATAAATTATGATTAACTGCAGGGCTGTCATATTCTCAGTGGACCCACTGCCATCTCAGAGTGGTGCTGGAGGTACACATTCGTCCCTCAGGAGCTTCAGTCAGCAGTGCAGAGGGCACAAAAGCTTTGAACAGCATTCATCCAACATCAGCCAACCACTTCTTTCATCCTACACCAAGCCATGTAAGTTTATGGTTTGTGAAAAGCACTGTAAAGTTGTCCCCTGGGAGAAGGGCACCAGCAGCATGCCAATTTTTCTGCATCTTTTTACAGCATTCTGCTGAACCGCATAGGTTAGGCCATGTTGTTCATTATTTGAATTAATATTTTCATAATGTACCAAACTGGAAGGATTCCTGTATCAGTGTATCCGCCGAATATGTTGCTACTGAAAAAAATGAACATACAATATGACAAGTGTAATACTATAAATGGGGGTGTGTGATAATGACAGAAAAAGATATCTTGATATTTTCTGGAATTTAGTCGATAACGATTTTATTGAAAATATTTTGTTGAGTGTGTTATTGTGCAGGTACTTTGACAGGTTTAGCTGACCCCCCAAAGTTTTGATAATCTTCATATTCTGAGCGGTAATTAGTTTGCATGAGTAACAGAAATTCATTTTTTCAAGTTTTTTACATTTTATTGGCATTTTTACCTTCATAAGGCCATTTTTTCTAACCTAATTAAATGTATGCATCATCTTTCGTGTCTAATTCTTACATTTAATCAATAAATTTAAATAGTAAGACACTATAGGTTGTTACCTATCAAATGAAATCAGTATCAACAAAATTTGTGTTTGCAATGCAGAGGTGGCACAGAATCAAGTGGCATTTAGATGCATTTACACAGACTGTTTAATGCAGGGCATGAATGCATTTAATCTGCAGTTACAAATGCACGAATAATGTTTTAAAAAACAAATGTTCAATAGAGATGTTTGAAATGATTTTGGGGAAAAAAGGGAAAATATACTTTAAATATAAACCTAAAATCACCAGTAGGTGGTGGCAAATCAGATTCGTTCAAATGGCTGATTGATTCAGTAATGAATGTCATGTCATGCACAGAAAATGTCATGTCATGCACAGAGATGCAAAACAGTTTTGCTGTGGCTTTGTTTGGAACCATTTTCATTGACGAAATACAGCAAAAACAACTGATGAAACTGTTGTGTCTAAAATGTAATTAACTCAATATTACATTTTTATTTATAGAGATTTATAGAGATTTTTGGAGAAAAACATCACTCTTCGTGTGATATTAACTATATCAGAGGATATAACATATAAAAGACTTTAAAAAAAATACGGGGGCATTTTTACCCCCTTATCTTGAATTTGGGGAGAATTTTTAAAGTGCCCCTAGTATGGATTTTTGAAAATTACATTTCACGCAGTGTGTAACAGCTCTAAGTGGATAAAAACATCCTGCAAAGTTTAAAATCTGAAAGTGCACAGTGTATTAAGTTATTGTCTCTCAAAAGAGTCAACACTGAATCAAACTAGTCGTTTTTAAAACTAAACCCAAGCCGTTTTTTACATTGGTGTCAACCCTGAAACCCTAAACACTGTAGTGGGTCCCTGTGGATAATAGCATCATGTCGAGAAGACATGCAGTGTGCTCTGCACTGTGAGGGTAAATCCGTTAAGGTCCAGTTAGGGTATGTCGAAAAACTCCCATTTCATTTTCTCCTCCAACTTCAAAATCATTCTACGTCACTGCAGAAGTACCAACCCAGTGTTTACAAAGTGAACGTGCAAGGAGGGTCAAACACCCTTTACAAACAAAGGCAAAACAGCAATGCAGGATGATTTTGAAGTTGGAGGAGAAAAAGAGATGGAAGTTTTTCGACATACCCTAACTGTCTTGAACTGGAGTGCACAGAATACGCATATGCATCGCAGAGCTAGACGAGACAAGCATTTGTGGTTAAAAAGTGTATAAATATTAATTTTTTTTTAAGAAAATGACCGATCACTAGATAAGACCCTTATTCCTCGGCTGGGATCGTTTAGAGCTTTTTGAAGCTGCACTGAAACTGCATTTTTAACCTTCAATCCATTGAGCACCATTGACGTTCACTATATGGAGAAAAATCCTGGAATGTTTTCCTCAAAAACCGTAATTTCTTTGGGAAGGAAGGAAAGAAAGGAAAGGACGTGACGTGTGGCCAAGTACGGTGACCCATACTCGGAATTTGTGCTCTGCATTTTACCCATCCAAGTGCACACACACAGTAGTGAGAGGTGATCAAACACACACACACACACACACACCGTGAACACACACCCGGAGCAGTGGGCAGCCATATTGCTATCGCTGCGGCGCCCGGGGAGCAGTTGGGGGATCAGTGCCTTGCTCAAGGGACTCACCTCAGTCGTGGTATTGAGGGTGGAGAGAGCGCTGGTTATTCACTCCCTCCACCTTCAATCCCTGCCGGACCTGGGACTCGAACCCACAACCTTTCGATTACGAGCCCGACTCCCCAACCATTAGGCCACGGCTGCCCCCTAACCCCCTTATTTCACTTTGCAACTGAAATAAGAAAGACATGAATATCTTGGATGACATGGGGGTGAATAAATAATCAGTAAACTTTTATTCTGAAAGTCCTTTAAAAATCCTTTAAAAATTGCTACCCTCATGTACGCTGTAGCATGCAAAACTGTGGGCTAAACCGGCTAACAGCAATATCTCTTTGCTCGCAACTGTCTAGAAATGTTGATGAATAGTGAAAGTTAATCATTGTTATTACTTGAAGTTATGATAAAGAATAATGCAGTACATTGGTGTACAAACTGCAGTGCTTTATCAATGCGTTTAATACGTTTCTGTTTGGGTGTTTAAGGTAATGGTGATGGGTGTTCCATTTCCAACAGACTGGGTCATCGGACCAATTACCAGATTAGTGTCACGCAAAGGAGGAAATGAATCATTGAGTGAACTGTTTGGGAGTCGCTAAGCAAATAAGGTAAAAATAAATGCATATTATAAGACAATGAAAGTGTTTTTTGACCTGGCATGCACGTTAACTTCTTGTTGAGACTCCAAAAACCAAAATATAAACCTTTCATAATCCATAACTTTAATGAATTTTAATAGACTAAATCAAGCAGTGAAAGCGTATACCATAAATGTGAATGCAAAGTAGTCTACCCTATATCATGTAGCGTATGTGTGCACTCCCTGGTGTGTTTTTGCTTGTTTTTTGCCATAAACTCGATAATGTCAAGTCGCATATTGTTTAAAGAACAATTACAATAGTATTGCAGATGATGTATATCGCACACCTACAATCAACAACTTACAGTGTCACCAGTGTGACCTTAGTCCTCAAAAGCAAACAAGTTCTATGAGCCAACCAAACATATACACCTCTACCATGCAGGAAATGGATTTAATGGTAGAATGTTTGGTTTCAGACTTGTCACACCTAAAAGCACCCATCTTTTTGTCGTTTTTTTTTTTTTTCCAACACATTAGGAACAATGGACCCAGCAGCAGCTACAGCAACAAGCTATCTAAGGTGTATTGAGACTCTCCCAGACTAGCAGATCCGCTGATAGCGACCCACGTCCACAATAGCCTTTCCTCGGACGTGTAGTGCGCCCTGCCTTCCTCCCAACAGAAATTACTCCCGCTGAAATGTGCCATTCGTCCCCAAGAATCAGATGCTGTGTCGCCTGCCAGTGCTGCTAGCCATTGAAACCCAACTGCAAAGCTCCAAATGAAGATGTGAAAAGCCAATCTACGTTCCAGCAGGAGAGGGAAGTAATTTTCTCTACCCGCCTCTCTATTGATCTCAGCATGGCTGATTCAGAGCCCTGCTGCTTTCTGGGCACAGGAAGTAGAGAGAAATGGCCTCACTGGGAGGAGGAGAAGGCAAACAATTGGAGAGAGACATTTTTTGTCTTACCTTCATTGCGCATTTAAAATCCCATAGAGGACAAACAAGCCATGATAGACACTAGATTGTGAAGAATCTCCTGTATTTTTGTGCTTCCCCTCACTGAGACACCACCTCATTGGGCATCGGACTACAAGATAAATGGCTTATTGTTTCAGAGAATATCCTTGGTTGCTCTCTCTAAGGCATGTACAAAAACTGGCTCCACAAAGCATAATGCATGAGTTTACACATCCTTATGGGAAGTCATTTCACTGTACAGTAGCTTCTGACCTTATTCTGTTCTGAACTCTCAAACACAATGCAGAGAAAAAGAAAAACACAAGGCCGGAGAAGTACATGAGTTAAAGGATTAGTTCACTTCCAGAATAAAAATTTCCCTATTTACTCACCAAATGTCATCCAAGATGTTCGTGTCTTTCTTTCTTCAGTCAAAAAGAAACGAAGGTTTTTGAGGAAAACATTCCAGGATTTTACTCCATATAGTGGACTTCAATGGGAGCCAATGGGTTAAAGGTTCAAACTGCAGTTTCAATGCAGCTTTGACGGGCTCTGCATGATCCCAGCTGAGGAATAAAGGCCCTGATATTCTCAAAACAAAGTTTCTATTTGTTTTTTGTTTAGGTATAAAACAAAGTTTGAAAAATGTGAGCAGCGGTATACTGTTTAGCGAACATCCCGACTCCGTTCACTCTGATGAAAGCAACGTTTAAATGAATATGCAAACATTTCCTTGCACTCCCATGAAGTCATATGTATTTACACGGCACTTTATTCAATATATTGCATAAAAGCAAACAGCAGTATTAAATATGAAAAACAGCATTTCATTTTATCAAAAGCAAAACTTCATGCTACTAAGAATGGTCTCTCCACGGTGTTTATGATTTTACCCGTGGACATCTCACCTCCAAGGACTCGACAGATGAAATTAACCCAGAGAAGAGTTCCATGTGAAAGCAGGCGGAGCCTCAGCGCACACCTCCTACGAGGTAATCATCATGGACCAATGGTAGTACGAAGGTCTTTTGCAGCTGGAATGAACTTTTCTGGAAAGTTCACTTTGGCAAGCCGTTTCGAAACACAAAACAAACTTTGTTTTTGCCGGATTTTGTTCAAAATGACGCTACATCCGTTCGTTCTTTGATTTCACTTGAAGTATAACAGGGCCTCAAAGGAGAAGTCCACTTCCAAAACAAAGATTCACATATAATGTACTCACCCCCTTGTCATCCAAGTTCATGTCTAAACATAATTTCTTTACAAATGAAGAAAGAAAGACATGAACATCTTGGATGACAAGGGGGTGAGTACATTTTATGTGAATCTTTGTTTTGGAAGTGGACTTCTCCTTTAAGGGTCTTATCTAGCAAAATGACTGGTCATAAAAATGTATATACTTTTTAACCATAAATACTCATCTTGCACTAGCTCTGCGATGCACATGCATGACTTCATGCATTATGTAATCACGTTGGAAAGGCCATGCGAAGCGATCCAAAGAGGCAGTGTCTCATTTTCTCCTCCAACTTCAATATAGTCCAACATTGTTGTTTTACTTTTTTTGTACAGGGCATTTCTTTGCATATTCACTTTGTAAACACTGGGTACTTTCGCCTACGTCACACCTGACCTTTCCATTGTGACTACATAATGCATGTGAAGCTACTGCAAAATGAGCAATTATGGTTATAAAGTATATACGTTTATTTTTTTTTTAGAAAACGACCAGTAGTTTCACTAGATAAGACCCTTATTCCTCAGATGGGATCGTGTGGAGCCCTTTGAAGCTGCATTGAAACTACAATTTGGACCTTCAATTTGTTGGGTCCCACTGAAGTCCACTATATGGGAAAAATCCTGGAATGTTTTCCTCAAAAACATTCATTTCTTTTCTACTGAAGAAGGAAAGACATGAACATCTTGGATGACATGGAAGTGAGTAAATGATCAGGAAATTTTTATTCTGGGGAAGTAAACTAATCCTTTAAATAGTCAGTTTTTCAAGTGTCAAAAATAACTACTAACTTTCTTCCCAGAGATAACTGGAAGCACAGCAACAGTCATCAGTGTGTAGCAGTAAATCTTCAGCTCACTGCCCGGGGGAAACAGCACCTTACCTTGATGACAGATGTGCTGCTGAATAACTTTGGTGAAATGAGGAGTAAACAGCCAATGGGCTCGTGCCACATTAGAGACAGATTATCCAGATGCCATGCTGCAGGGAAGTTAGTCCGTCAAGAGAACCTGTTGATCCAGCCATAAGGGGTCAGTCTACATGCCTGAGAATAAAATTTAGAATCTTTAGTTACTGCCACACAACCAGGGCCAGGCGAATTGGCTTTCGTTTATCACAGGGACAGCCACTCTGGAACAACACAGGGTGAAGTGCTTTGCCCAAAGGCACAAGATTGATGGCTCACGGCGTGATTCTATTGTTAATTGACCCAGCAATCTTCCAGTTACCAGCCTTGAGCCTTAAAGATGAAGGAGTGTGTCATTTCTGAGCCACTAGCATCACCAAACGGAATTGCAAAAATAATGTATTTTCAAACAGGTTCTCTAAACACTTTTTTTAAAGGAGTATTACACTTACAGAACAAAAATTTACAGATAATGTACTCACCCCCTTGTCATCCAAGATGTTCATGTCTTTCTTTCTTCAGTCACAAAGAATTTTTGTTTCTTGAGGAAGACATTTCAGGATTTCTCTCCATATAATGGACTTCTATGGTGCCCCCGCGTTTGAACGTCCAAAATGCAGTATAAATGTAGCTTCAAATGGCTCTAAAATGAGGAAGAAGGGTCTTATCTAGCGAAACGATTAGTTATTTAAAAAAAAAAAGTACAATTTATATACTTTTTAACCTCAAATGCTCATCTTGTTTAGCTCTGCGTAAAATCGGTGTATTCCGGTTCATGACAGTTAGGGCATATCAAAACTCCCATCTCATTTTCTCCTCCAACTTCAAAATCGTCCTACATCACAGTTTTACTTTTTCGTAAAGGGCGCTTGACCTTCTCTGCATGTTCACTTTGTAAACTCTGGGTCAGTACTTCTGCAGCAACGTAGACTGTAGTAGTTGAGTGTCAGTTAGAGAGTCGGACTTGTAACCCAAATGTCGCGGGTTTGAGTATCGGTAGCGGCAGGGGTTGTACCAGCAAAAATGGCTGACCACTGCTCCGGATGCGTGTTCACGGTGTGTGTGTGCACTTGGATGGGTTAAATGCAGAACACAAATTCTAAGTATGGGACACCATACTTGGCATATGTCACTTCACTTCACCTACATACTGTGCTGTTAAGTCATCGTTGAACTTTTGCTGAATCCCCTTAGTGAGCTCACTTTAATATGGTACTGATATTGGGTATAACTATTTTTTAGCATGGAATAGCATGAGGACTTATTCTAAAAAACATTTTCTTAGTGCAAGCAAACAGCTTCAATCAAGTACTGTACTGAAGTGTACAGACATTTGACTCTGTAGTACTCTGCCATCCCACTCACTCTTTGTAAGAATAAAGCTGTTGAAGAGGGCATTTGTATACAAGATCTATTAAATTATACATGATGCCCCCCATCCAGCCAGGCAAAGTTAAGGTTTGTATATCACCACCTGAGGGTCTCTAGAATGCTCTGATGGAGGTGAGGAAAGGGGTTGTTTTGCCACCTGGGGAACTGTGAGATAGACTGGACTCATTTGCAGCCACTCTTCAGTGGACATTGTCGACTGCATGCCAAGTGGAGCTGTGCATCGGAGGTGTCAATGTGAGCTCCCATATGGCGACAGGGCTTTCTCTGCTCTTTTCTATCTGTCGTGCCTCACACATTCAGAAACTCTCCCAACCTGCGCTAAAGGAGCAAGTGTCAAACAGTGAAGCATGACCAACTGTGAAATTGTAACAGCTCATATTGATCTGAGAGTTGAGAGTGACCCAAAGTTGTGCAAGGCTCAGTGCTGACACTTAGTCTTTCATTCTGCTTTAATGGTGCCTTTGGGTTTCTTGTTGAACCTGCACTTTTAAGTTAAAATGTTCAGTGCTAACAAATACACCTGTACTGCGCTTGTCGATATTTAAACTTGACTTTTCCCAAAGTGTAACCATCTCACTGTAAGAGCTTAAGGAGTTCTACTGACAAAAGTGCATCTCTTTTACTACTGATGAAAAAGAAAACTTTCAGCAATGATAACAAAAACATTATTGTTATGCATCATTATGAAAATGTGTGAAATCATTTTATTAAAACCAAAATGAACAAAATAATTGACAGGCAAAAAACAGGAATGCACAACATGGGCTGAAATGATCTGATTTTCTAGTCTGTGTAAGCGTTTTAATATTACATTTATATTTTGTATATATCTGTTTGATCTCATAAACTAAGCTCATAATCATCTTCATCTGAGAAATTATGTAATACACACTACCAGTCAAAAGTTTATTTTTAAAAATAATATATATATTTTTAATGTTTTTTAAAGAAATCTCTTCTGCTCACCAAGCCTGCATTTATTTGATTCAAAGTACAGCAAAAACAGTACAATTGTGAAATATATTTTTTATTATTTAAAATAACTGTTTTCTATTGGAATATATTTTAAAATGTAACTCATTCCTGTAATCAAAGCTAAATTTTCAGCATCATTACTCCAGTCTTCAGTGTCACATGATCCTTCAGAAATCATTCTAATATGCTAATTTGTGTTCAAGAAACATTTCTTCTTCTTCTTCTTCTTCATATTATTATTATCATCATCAATATTCAAAAAAGTTGAGTAAATTTTTTCAGGATTCTTTGATGGATAGAAAGATCCAAAGATCAGCATTTATCTGAAATAAAAAGCTTTTGTAACATTACACAACATACAATTCAAAAGCTTAGAGTCAGTATATATACATTTTTTTTTTTCAGGGAAAGAAATTAGTAGGATGCTTTAAATTGATCAAAAGTGATGATAAAGACTTTTATAATGTTACAAAAGATTTCTATTAATTTCTTCTGAAATTTCTATTCATCAAAGAAACCTGAAAAAATTCTACTTTAACATAACAATAATAATACATGTTTTTTTGAGAAACAAATGAGAATATTAAAATTATTTTTGAAGGAGTAATGATGCTAAAAAACAACACAGGAATAAATTTGAAAAACGTATACATATACACTATATTGCCAAAAGTATTCGCTCACCCATCCAAATAATCGGAATCAGGTGTTCCAGTCACTTCCATGGCCACTGGTGTTTAAAATCAAGCACCTAGGCATGCAGACATTTGTGAAAGAACAGGTTGCTCTCAGGAGCTCAGTGAATTCCAGCGTCGAACTGTGATAGGATGCCACCTGTGCAACAAGTCCAGTCGTGAAATTTCCTTGCTCCTAAATATTCCACAGTCAACTGTCAGCTGTATTATAAGAACATGGAAGCATTTGGGAACGACAGCAACTCAGCCACGAAGTGGTAGGCAACGTAAACTGATGGAGCGGGGTCAGCGGATGCTGAGGCGCATAGTGCGAAGAGGTCGGCAACTTTCTGTAGAGTCAATCGCTACAGACCTCCAAACTTCACGTGGCCTTCAGATTAGCTCAAGAACAGTGCACAGAGAGCTTCATGGAATGGGTTTCCATGGCCGAGCAGCTGCATCCAAGCCATACATCACCAAGTGCAATGCAAAGCGTCAGATGCAGTGGTGTAAAGCACGCCTCCACTGGACTCCAGAGCAGTGGAGACTGTTCTCTGGAGTGACGAATCGCGCTTCTCCATCTGGCAATCTGATGGACGAGTCTGGGTTTGGTGGTTGCCAGGAGAACGGTACTTGTCTGACTGCATTGTGCCAGGTGTAAAGTTTGGTGGAGGGGGGATTATGGTGTGGAGTTTTTCAGGAGCTGGGCTTGGCCCCTTAGTTCCAGTGAAAGGAACTCTGAATGCTTCAGCATACCAAGACATTTTGGACAATTCCATGCTCCCAACTTTGTGGGAACAGTTTGGAGCTGGCCCCTTCCTCTTCCAACATGACTGTGCACCAGTGCACAAAGCAAGGTCCATAAAGACACGGATGACAGAGTCTGGTGTGGATGAACTTGACTGGCCTGCACAGAGTCCTGACCTCAGCCCAACAGAACACCTTTGGGATGAATTAGAGTGGAGACAGAGCCAGGAATTCTCATCCAACATCAGTGTGTGACCTCACAAATGCGCTTCTGGAAGAATGGTCAAAAATTCCCATAAACGCACTCCTAAACCTTGTGGACAGCCTTCCCAGAAGAGTTGAAGCTGTTATAGCTGCAAAGAGTGGACCGACGTCATATTGAACCCTATGGATTAGGAATGGGATGTCACTTAAGTTCATATGCAAGTCAAGGCAGGTGAGCGAATACTTTTGGCAATACAGTATATATATATATATATATATATTTTTTTTTTTTAATATTCATATTCAAAATAGAAAACAGCATTAAGGTGATCAAAATTGACAGTAAAGACATTCATAATGTTACAAAATATTTCTATTTTAAATGGTGTTCTGGCAATTAAATCTACTAAGATTAATGAATTTTAAACAAAATTTAAAGGCTTAATTTAAAGATTTTTTTAAATTAAAATATCCAAAAAAACACTAGAACAGTGTTATATATTTTGTTGACTTGTGTACTTTATCCCAATTGTTTCCAAGAATGCTTAAATCCAGAAAAATAAGCTATTTTAACTAGTGGCCCATCTCTTGTCACTGAGTCGCCTGCCAATGACATCATACACCCTTGGTTTTATTCAGTAGAAAACATGTTTAATGTGTTATGCATTTTATTAGACACGTGATGAATGCACAGAGTCCTTTCAACACACCCAAATCTATCAGGTATGATAAAACAGCACTGTTTTACCCCACATACGCATTACCGAAAAGAGCAGAAGCAGACAACTGTGGCATAATAAAAGCTCAACTGCTTTCGAGCCATGTGTCATGCTTGTCTCTCATTAGATTAGATGCCTAATTTCGCTTCCACAGCTTTCACCCCCACCTTGCTTCATACTACAGTGAAATTAATAAATATTTCATATGTTAATCAATGAACATGATTTCTGCCCAAGTCCTGTCCGACTGCGCAAGCTGTAAGGGTGAAGAGGACAACTCCCATGATTCCGCACTCAATCACGCCATCATCAAACTACGCCTTTGTTTCTTTGTTTGTTTCGAATAGCGGTGAAAATGACATACTGTGCCTTTAAAACAAAAAACAGAGTTGCATTTGTATTATTATCCTGAAATAACTACACAAGGCTTACAGCAACAATCTATCAGATTGACAATTAGCTGTAATAAATGTACCTTGTCATTAGAATAAACAAATCTACCTATAGAGCACACTACACTGAAAATATTCCACAGTTTTACAGTATAGCCATTAAAGATTCAGCAAAGGGCTTTGATCCTTTAAGAAGCTAACGGCTCATTTAGATATCGCCGTGACCGTTTTGCTGCACTCAGTATTTTTTAAGATACAGTTCTATATCCTCCCACATCCCCTGCTCCCTCGGGCTAGCAGCACATAGATAGGAGAGGTTGTAGAGTTGATTAAAAAGCCGTAAACCCAGGGAGAGTAGTGTGACTGCACTGTGACCCCAAGAGCTCAAACATGGCAAATTGAAAGCTGATAAACTCCAGCACAGCCCCTCCACAATAACCAGCAACGGAAAAAGAGGGTCAGCGGTTATGATGGTGCCTGAAGAAAAATTAACTGAAAGTCTGGGTGGTTTATATATAGATGCATAAGCATGAGACGCAACAGTTCACCTCACTTTTGCGACTGAAAATGGATTCTCTTAGACCCAGATCCCAGTGGCCCATTGAATGCAGTTTTACAATCAGCGGAATGAGAACTGAAAAAAGAAACTCTGAGGGTAAAAATGCTAAAATACCATTTCCTGAAATTACTTACTGAGATAATGGGTGATAATTCATTTAAATTCAAATTAAACAGCCTCGGTGGAACATCGCATCGCTTTGGTTTCCAAGTTTAGGTACCCTTCAACTGAAAAGTAAAGTGAAAGTTACAAGCAAATCAAAAGTTACAAGACTTCAAGAAGGCCGTGTAATTCCCTTGACAGAAAGTACAAGCACACAGAGTGCCAACTAGTTCGGCAACAAACTGATTTAACATGCGGCTGTACACTATGAAAGATGACAGGTGGAAAGGGAAGTGACAAGGTAATAATTCACCAAGGACATAGGGCAATCCTGTATTTACCTTATGCTCACTGCAAAAACAGGCCTGGGTTTGTCCTAGTCCATTACACTGCATGCTAAAGGCATAGTATGAGAGTGTCAAATGCATAATGTGAGGCTAACGAACAAATCAGACATAATTTACTCCTTCTATAACTGATGCATTCATAAAAGAGTTTCACGTTTTCTGGGTCAAAATGTCAGTAAAGCTACTTTGAGATCATTAGCGTTTGAACGGCTTGAGAAATAAGTCCACTGATGTGAGTGAATAATAGAGGTGAAAGTTGAATAATGGACTTCAGTCATGGCTAATTTACTGACTGCTGCCTTAATCATTACCATAGCTACCAGCTAAAAAACCTAATTTAATAGTCATTTCATATCACCACTGGTGATTCCCAGTCATGTCTGGTGCAGAAATGTAGTAGCATGTCACACCTAAGCCCACGCAACATATGCATAACATCAAGAATAACCAAATGGCACTTTAACAACTGTGTCATGCAATAGAGTCTTAAATTGTTTTATTATAGCAGTCAGCACAGTGTTACAGACCAATAGTTGGGCATTAAACAAGAGGATGTGCTATATTGAATGTATCCACTGTAAGGTGTTCTTTAGGGAGTGTGACATGAACACCTTTTTGTTTTTAATTTACTCCCTCCAGCCCTCCTCTTTAAATAGGGGCATATGAAAGATAGACATTTAGCATAGTAGAATAGGCTATCCATCTGTTTTAACGGCCAAAAATGATGGTAATACATCATTTATTTAAACTGGGATTGTCCCCGTTTATGTAACTTTTGGCTCCGGGGCCAGCGAAGATGTGCCAACATTAAGAGTTTATCCAATTTAATGAATTTCTGCTCCATAAATTGCTCATAAATTCCAGTGTTGTGTGAAATACCTGCCAGCGATACACTGACCCCTTTCTTAGCGAGTGCTTACCAGGTTTGCTCTCCTTAGAGGAATGAATCGATCCGAAAACGGTCAGAGTTAATTATAAATCAAAACCAGCAGACACTGACAGGGATACTGACGAAAAGCTCCCACTGTGGAGTGCAAGTCAGCCTCAGATACTTTCAGTTGGAAATGTTGCTCAAAACATACAACAGCTCTCTTGAAATTTACCCAAGAAAATAAGCAGAAAGGGAACCTAAAGGATTAGTTTACTCCAGAAATAAAATGTCCTGATAATTTACTCACCCCTATGTCATCCAAGATGTTCATGTCTTTCTTTCTTCAATCAAAAAGAAATTAAGTTTTTTGAGGAAAACATTCCAGGATTTTTCTCCATCTAGTGGACTTCAATGGGGACCAATGGGTTGAAGGTCCAAATTGCTTCAATGGGGACTTCAATGGGGACCAATGGGTTGAAGGTCCAAACTGCAGTTTCAATGCAGCTTTAAAGGGCTCTACATGATTCCAGACGAAGAATAAGGATTTAACCACAAATGCTCATCATGCACTAGCTCGACTTCACGCATTACGTAATCACGTAGGAAAGGTCACATGTGACAGGCGACCAAGTGTATACAAAGTGATCGTGCAAAGAAAGTCAAACGCCCTTTACAAAAAAAGCAAAAACAATCTCGAAAGATTTTGAAGTTGGAGAAAATGAGATGGGAGTTTTTCGACAAACCCTAACTGTCTTGAACTGGAGTGCACTGATGAAGAACTAACCACGCTTGACCTTTCCAATGTGATTACATAATGTGTGAAGTCGTAGAAACTAGGGGTGGGTGGAAAAAAGCGATTCATATTTGAGTCGCGATTCAGTCTTCTAGGGATTTGCATTGATTCACAAATTTCAAAAATCGATTTTCTAGTTAATATAATAATAATAGCCTAGGCCTAATAATAATAATAACATAATGTTGTGGGAACAAAACAGTAACAGCAATGGAGGAAGAAAAACAAATACAACCTGCCCTATTTTCAGCGAGGGCAAGTAATTAATAATCTTTTGTTATTATGGGAAGTGGGGATACGGCCAAATCTGTATTCACAAAGACACGTAAAACATATAAAACGAAAAACGCGTTCTACACAGCCACTAAAGGGACATTACATTACATAAAGTTTCACTTACCAAATAAACAAAGGAGAGACTGACAAACATCTAATCTTGTAAAATGCATGATACTGCCACTCCGTTGTATACAGAATATGTGCAATCACAAATCTAGAAAGTGAAATTAAAAAGCGAGCATATTAATAGAGGCTCCCTGATGTGCGCAATTTATATATACAATTTAATTACCTAATGATATAATCGTGAGAGAAAACACTGAAATGTATATATATCAAAACTCCTCCCATCTCATATTTATTACCTTTAGGGGTTCCGTAGTACACGTCATTTCCTTTCCATTTTTGTATCAAAATACTGGTGCATTTGCATTGTGCACAAAAAAAAAGTGATGAAAAACTGTGAATCATGATTAAATTTTAATAATTGTGAATCGAATCATGACCCCAAGAATCAATATGAATCGAATCATCAAGTACCAAAAGATTCCCACCACTAGTAGAAACGTATCATAGAGCTAGTGCAAGACAAGCATTTGTGGTTAAATTTCCAATTTTTTTTTTTTTTTTAGACAATGACCGACAGCTGGGATCATGTAGAGCCTTTTGAAGCTGCAATGAAACTGCGAATTGGACCTTCAATGCGTTGAAGTCCACTACATGGAGAAAAATCCTGGAATGTTTTTCTCAAAAAAAAAAATGTTCTTTTCGATCGAGGAAAGGGATGACACGGGGTAAGTAAATTATCAGGAAATTTTAATTCAGGAGTGAAATAATCCTTAAAAAAAATCATGGATCCCAAACTAAGTGGTTGGTTAAAAGTGAACCTCACTGAATTAGAAGGCCTAAAAACTGCCTTAGGTAGACAACAACATCACATTAAAAAGCAAAAAGACAAAGACTCAAAACTCGAGAGGACGACCTTCACAACTTTCTCATCGAGTCTATAACTTGCAGGATAACACCAATAATGAAAGAAAAGCTATTCACAGTTTATTATATTTATACAGAAAACTCCAAAACATAAACACTGAAAAATAATAGCATGCATGGTAAAATATACGTAACTGGATTGTATCTTATTGATGTTATCAAAACAAAAACTTCAGGTCAATGAGTTAGATCATGTTACCAAGATGCCAAGTTTAAAACATTTACAAGCAGAATTCACAGCGAAATATTACAACACAAAAAGAACCCAAATGTTTACAAATTCAGTTTGCAAGACATAAATGCATGTTAAAAAATAAAGAAAGATATAGCACTGGCCGAATGCAGCAAGTGACAGCTCCATCAACTGACACAAAACTCTCACTAATGGTCTCCAGGCTATCCTTATTCTTGAGCTCTGAAATGTATTTTTAATAACTATGGATTTGCATTGCAAGTTTTCTTCATGCCCTGTTAAAGCTCTCTTGCTATCGCTTAAACAAAACTACAATTATCCTTTGTCCCTCTCTTTCACCTCCTCTAGAGCAGACAAAAGTCGACATGGCTTGTGTCTGAGGCTGTTTGCCTCTTAATCACAGAGGAGCGAGGCCATTAGGGAGGTGCAGCGGTGAGCAGGATTCCACAATGGAAGTCATTTGGTCATTATCAGGAATGAGGTTAAATGAGAGAGTTGGGTTTACTAATGAGGCGGTTTTATTACAGAAGAGACACGAGGCATTAGCATGCAATGGATGGTACTGATGTTTTCCAATCTCTTTCTTTCTTTCTTTCTCAGGTTTATCCTACTAAGACAACTTATGTAGCCCCAAAGCAATCTCAGAGGGGTGCCATCAAATTTCTCTGACGGAAAAATCCTTTTAACGCCATAAAACATTACATTTGTGATATTTACAAGCCTGCACAGAAGGCAAACTATTATTGCAATGGTAAATGAATGGTAAACACTGCTGTCAGTGTAGATTTCACCATAAGTGCCTCTGAATGGCATAAATGAAAGCTGAGAGCAAACTGACTACCAAATGAGTTAATTAGACACCTTAGTGATGAAAAATAACAAGTGCAGAAATGAAACAAATGTGTGCAAAAAGTTTGTTAATGCTTCCGGAAAATCTTTCAGGGCATCTGTTGGGGTTTTCTCACATATATGCACGTCACGCATTCTGCGCAGTACAACAAATTACTCAAAATGAGCAGGAGCAAAGCGCCATGTCTAATCTAGCAAAAGTGTGTACAATTAGTCAGAGCTGACTGATCACCTCAGACAAATTAAACAATTGTATAACACACAAAATCTCCAGTCCTTCTGTTTGAATGCCGAAAAAAATATGGGAGTCCAGCTGATCATATCATTAAATCATTGATAAATGAATCTATGACCATTCACGTTGAGATGTAGGGATACCGTTCAACTGAAAAACGATTATAGAAACCAGGATTATCATGATCTGTCCATCCTCTATCCATCCCTTTATCAATTTTACCAGTTTTTTTTTACTCCCAATTCCTGTCAGTGCAGTTTTAACTCTGCACTTGGCTAAGCTTCCAACTAGAGCTAATTTTTTTTAAAGGTGTATTTAGTATGTTTTGGTTTATGATTATTTGGTCCTTAAGCCTCTCAATAGTGCCAGTGATTGCAGACTATTTTTGTACTTTTATGTTTATGCTTTGTACAGAACCTCAAAACTCATACAGTAACATCAGTAACATAACTGACAGTGTAAAGAAAACTGTCAATTGCATGTCAAGACAGGAATTAAACGTGAATTACTTGTGAATTAAACTTGAAATGCATACTGTACACATAACACAAAAATAGTCAATATAATTATGTTTACAAAGAATGGCAGGTGTTTAGTTTTACAATCCACTCTTATAAACTCGCTGTTAATTAAATATGTTGAGGTCACATACAGACATTAAACGGTAGGCAAACTTGAACGTCATGAACATGAATTAAATGAAAAACGAGCATTTTGGTCAACTTAAATATCAAACTTTGCAGACAGTTTCCACAGAAATTAAAAGAAAATAATTACCTCACTCATTTCTTGAGGAAAGCATCTCCTCCTAAACTTCAACGTCATCATCCGATTCACGCTCGTTTTTGCATTCTGTACGCGCCCTGACGTAACCAGGTAAAGGTACAGGTAATGTCAAAGTAAAAGTCCCACTACTATATCTAAAACGAATGAAAAAAATATAAACAAAATAATCATAATCATCTAAATATCATGGTGTACTGTTCTCAGAATTGTGATGTAATACACGGGGCATAGCTCGAGAAAATGCTTTGGACATGACCACAGATAAAGGAAACTGACTTAGTTTAAGCGATGTTAAATTTTCTAAATTTAACGAAGATAATAAAATTAAGAAACTAGTCATAATTAATTACTGCATTTATTGACTGAAGTATGAATTCAGCTATAAGAACTGACTAATCTCATTTGTTTTCGCTTTTTTGATTTTGTAAAAACTAAAACTGTTAAAATGTTAAAAAATAAACATTAAAACTGTTTATTTTGGTAGAAGTATTTTCCATTTGTAATTATTGTTCATCAATTTGTAAAATCCTACATGTAGAATCTCAGCCAGCCATTGCAGAAGCGCCCAGCAGCCCCAAAACCAAATTAAAAGATGCTCCTAAAGAAAGCCCGCCACTGCCATCTAGTGTATTTATATTTAAATACTCTTTGTTTTTGTTTTTCCATGACGTGCAACATCTAAACAAGGTTCAAAGATGCGTAAAACCATCAAAAGAAACCAGAAGAGGATGAATACAGGATTTAAAAAGGTTTTGCTCTGTCTCTTTTGGATTTTCCAGATTCATATTCTCACTGATCCTCATGAATTTCTATCTATTGTCCCTTTCATCTATCCATTAAAAAGACAAATTAAAAACTGACTCAAGACATCCATAAAAAGCTCCTTTATCATGATGCTCATCTTTAAAAGCTTGGCCCTGTCAATTATTTTCATGCTTTTGTGAATATGTAAACACTTGTGATAAAATTTCTGTCTGAGAAGTGCAAGGTTTTAGAATACCTTATTTGCCATTTCTAGAACCAATTACACCTTGAGAAAATTAGAAAATCTGTTCATTTAAACAACAAGAGTTTCTTCCCAAAGGCTACTGGACTAAATAATCTGCCTCAACTGAAATTTTCAACATTTATTCTCAGCAATACCCTGGAGCACCTTTGAGTACAAACAGGAATACAACCAACAAAGATCTTTATTGACAAATTAACTGAAGACTGGGTAGTTAAAGATTCTGATATTAAATAAAAGCACATAAAGAGTGAACAGAGGGTATAATCCAGGTTTTATTGCACAGAGGAACTGGTCTCATACAGGAGATGCTCAACATAATAAAATTAACAAAATTAGCTTTGTGCTTCATCAAAATGAATCCAAGGAGCACATTGTGAACTCATTTTTTAGACAAGTTTAACCGAGTGTTACAGAACACTGTAACGGTGAAGCTGAAAAAGTCAGTCAGGTAGTTAAACAACTTTAGAAAACACTTAAACAGTATCAAGTAAGAAATTACCAAATATTTACACCTTTAGCAGCAAAAAAAAAAAAAAAAAAAAAAAAAAGTTAAACGTGAACTGAAACAGTCAAAAACAATGTGCAAAATGGCAACAATTCTGTAACATTCAAGTGAGAGGAAAATTTTAAAATTGGCCATATAAAGATTTCCCAAGCAGAGATAACATTCAATTGTCAGTATAAAAATATATATGTATAAAAAGAAAAGAACACTACTCCAGGGTTCAAATTAAAATACTATACATTTTTTGTTCAAGAAGAAAAAAAAATAAAAAAATTAAAAAAATAAAAAAAAAAATAAAAATGTCTCAAAACAACTTAAAGGAATAAAATGAACCTAAACAGAATTTAAAACTCATTTAAATTGTAAATATTTAGGGGGTGGGGGTAAACAGAGAGCCATTTGAAAACCTGATAACGTCTTTGAACTGCCTTTTGCCTAGGGGCCATCAGCACTTACTGTAGGTGGACACAAAGACTGTCTGATTTCACACACACGCAAATGTCCTTGAGCTAGAACCAAGTGGTCAAATAAAGGAAAGGGACAAATAATTAAGATGCATGAACTGCAATTATGTGGGTGACTCAAAAAAAAAAAAAACAGTCAGACTCAAAGGAACATTGCACTGTGAACTAAAAAAAATTTGTAGTGTCAAATTTGGACTTAATTACAGGACATTACAGCGGTGAGGAATATAACAGAGCATTTAGCCATGAATTAATGGCACCCCGTGATGCAGAGCCCTTTTCCACATGTAGTAGGTGGAACGTGGAGTAAGAGGAAAGTAGGACCGGAACTCTTTGAATGTGGGAAAGGACTTTTCCTCAAAGCGCTGCTGCAAGAACAGCTTTGCTTTGGCCTTGAAATTAGCCAGCGCCACGACATCCATCACAAACATCTGTTCGTTACTGGACTGGTCGGGCAGAGAGTATTCAGGCAGTGTGAATTCAGAGGGACTAACTGTCTGTCCATTCAGGCAATCGATGTTCCCATCAAAAGAAAACATTCTTTGAGTTTTTATCTTTTCGAAGACGTCTGGCGAGACAACCAAGCTCTGGGATTTCTCCATCTCAGACATCAAGACCGGCCCCTTGGTTTTCCTGTTCAAAGAACCTCTCCAGAGCCAGTAGAAAAAGGAGGAAACTGAGGGGAACTTGAGCTTGAATTTGATGAAGGACATCTTTGACCTCCGGACATGCATTTTGGCTTCTTCCCTTAACGTTTTCCTCTGGTGGTACACCAGCCTCAGGCTTCTTTGCTTGCGTCTGGAGATCTTCACTATTGGTGACAGTTTTTGTCTGTCAAACTTGGCAGGGGATACTTGACTTCTGGGACTCTGGGTTTTATCAGCATCTGAACCTTCCTCACTGCTACCTGAGAGCTCTTTGAAAGGCGTAAACAGCATGGCTTCCCTTCTCCAGTTGTAGTATGTGGACCTGGAGATGCCTGGAAACCTTCTTTTGAAAATTCTGTAGGGGAACGACGTGTTTGCAACAATACAGTTCTGCAGGCTCTTTTTCGCCTCCTGCATCAAAGCCATATTTTGGGCACGTTCTCCTTCTAGTTTTTCACATTTGAAGGCCAACATGCTAGCAAAGCTCCCTTGGCTGGGTTTCTTCTTGAGTTCTGGTGAGGACCAGTAGTCCTGTTCAGTGCTGTCCGCAGGACTCAGCTCTCCCGTGGAGCCGCCCGAGACACTGCAAGTGGACACAAGCTCTTGCTTCCAAGCGTAGTATGTGGACCTTGGAATTTCTGGAAAAAGCTGTTTGAATTGGCTGAGGGGAATAAGCTTCCCTTGCTTGTAGGATGTCAGGAAAAAATGTTTGGCCTCATACCTAGCCACCGATTTCTTGTGATACTCGATGCTTTGTCTCTTCCAGCGGTAAAAGGTACTTTTGGTGATGTTGAACTTGTCTTTGAGGTTGGAGTAAGACAGCTGGGAGTCCTGATTCAGAAGATCCACCGAGGGAATTCGCTGCTCACTGTTTGGACTCCCAATTTTGAGGTCGCTCGCGTGAATCAAGGCCACGAAGTTGTGAGGTTTGAAAACAGAGCCTGCCTCTAAGTCACCCGACCACATGATGTGGAGGGTCAAGGTCTCAGCGTCTTTCGACCACGTCCTCGGACGAATGACTCGATTGAAGTAGGGCCGAATCTTTAAATTGTACATGGGATAAACTGAATAAATGTTGCACTGCAGGACGGACGCCAGCGCATACACGTGCCACATGTTTGCAAACGACCCAGGGAAGCAGGAGGCTTTGACATCAGCGTCAAAGATGGCTTCCAGCACTTGAATTGGCAGATTGAGCATGTCCTGAGACTCCTCGGTGCAGAGGGAAAACCTAACTGCCTGCAGCATGACTTTTGAGTCAATCATACCACACAGGTAGTATCGCTTCCAAAGCAGCATCTCCACTACAGTTCTGACCTGCAGCTCCAGACTCAGGCTCGTAGAGCCCACCAGTAACATGCTAGCTGCATCAAACAGCAGGTTTCCTTCTCCTTTGCAGACTAGAGGGAGCAAACCCGTCGGTGCGTCTGCTGGGTACAGTCTGTGAGCTACTGCATCAATGCCCAGCCATGAGGAGATCTCAGAGCAGAGTGCTGTAGGTAGATGGAAAGGAGCCAGGACCTGCTCCACCTCCACAGCAACTTTCGTGAGGGCATCAAGACCCACACACTCTGTGGCCTCCTGCAGCTCCCCCAAGACAGAGAGCACCACCTCTGTCCTCTGAATCATGCCTATACAAAAAAAAAAGAAAAAAAAACACAGGAAGAAACAAGAGGATTAGCATTAGTAGATCCATTTTAGATCCATTAGTAGATTTGTTTTATTGACAGATGTAAAATGTCTTAGAAGATATCGCTATTACAGCAGAAGTGATGAAAGAAAAAACTAAAACTTTTGTATGAAATTAATGAATTTAAAATATTTTTTGTATAATGCAAAAAGTGATGATAATAATAATGCTGAATAATGTACAGGGTGGGCCATTTATATGGATACATCACACATCAAACTTATTGGGAATTTCACAAGAAAAACAATGGTGTGCTTGGTTTTAACGTAACTTTATTCTTTCATGAGTTATTTACAAGTTTCTGACCATTTATAATGTGCCACAAACAGGACGTTAATATCACCAACCATTCCCATTTTATTAAGGTGTATCCATATAAATGGCCCACCCTGTAAAATGACAACGCTTTTTGTAAAGAGACGAGTGTGATTGTCCCTGCCACAAAACCATATAAAAACGTAACCATAAATCCTTTTTTGTAGCAAAAAAGAGAGAGAGAGTCTAAAATAATTATGTGTGTTTTACACAGAGTTGACAACTATACAAGAAATGTAAAACTGTCTTGTCTTAATGTTAACATTTCTTTTTTTACAGTCATTTAATTCCAGTTTGCTCCTCTGAAAGTTGCCAAAGCTAGAAAAAGATGCTTTACATATGTGACCATGGACCACAAAACCTGTCATAAGGGTCAATTTGCTGAAATTGAGATTTATACATAATCGAATAAAAAAAGCTCAATAAATAAGCTTTCCATTGATGTATGGTTTGTTAGGATAGGGCAATATCTGGCTGAGATGCAACTGTTTGAAAATCTGGAATCTGAGTGTGCAAAAAAAAAAAAAAAAAAGAAAAAAACACCTTTAAAGTTGTCCAAATAAACTTCTTAGCAATGCATATTGTTAATCAAAAATTAAGGTTTGATGTGTTTATGGTAGGACATTTACAAAATATCTTCATGGAACATGATCTTTACTTAATGATTTTTGGCATAAAAGAAAAAACAATGTTTGTGTTTTTGCCTATTGCTACAAATATACCCATACTACTTAAGACTGGTTTTGTGGTCCAGGGTCACATAAAATATTTATAAGCTCTATTATCAATATTGCTTTTTCCTCACAGAAATCATGATCAGCATATATGTAATCATGTCAGTGGTCACAGTGGTGACCAAAGGCAAACCCAGAGCACCATTTTGAACAAAAACAAACAACAAAAATAAAAGGAAATAAGAATTCTTGGTTTATCAATCCATTTCCCCACATCTGTCCGGTAAAATGAATATTAAAATGTTACTACATTTGCAACGATCTATTAGGTCAAACTGCGCATTTTGCGGATTCTTTTTTGTAGATTCACACGTACTTCCACTGATTTTTATGAAACCTTTTTAAAAATAGACAGGGGCTTGTTTTTTTTTATTATTTTTTTATTTTTTTTTTTTTTAATTTTACGCTTTAGATAGCCCATGTATTAAACTGAAACTATTAAACGGCACATCATTACACAGAAAGATCAGTTACAGATACATTTCACTAATGAGGCTGACAGTGAAGTCCAAACGCACCAGCAATGAGTCTCCGTTGCACACGAGAAATGCACAATTCAGTCATACAAAAACTTATCAGCACTTTCGGTACTTTTTTTTTATTGTGTACGTTTATCCATTAACATTTTTGTTCATTTTCTTTGAAAACGCCTACTAAGTGGACTTAACAAATCGGTTAAGCTATTTAAGAAATGAAAGAAATACGCCTAGGAACACAAAGCTGTCCTCAAATTGAGACTGAATTATTCCGAATAAATACAAACAGTGCCGTGCAGAGTGAACGATATTCAAACGAACAAAATTAAAGCCCAAATATCTCACCTTGTTTTTTGCGTTTCCCTGCCTTGAGATTTAAATCAGCTTCGTAAAGCAGTAAGGTATGGCAAACTGTGAGCTTCTCACAACTCAAAGTTTAATCCATTGTGTGAGGTGGACAGCGTGCTCATCATAGGTGAGACAACGAGCGCAATCTGAACCCGAGCAGTGGAAATTTCACATGATAAGGGAGGGACCTCCCTCCAGGAAATTGTCAATCACTGAGTTGTGTTGAACCCCTACACAACTATAGGCTATCAGTGGAAACTGTTTTAGTGAGGACTTCTCATAGACACTGTAGACAATGGTTTTTTATACTAAGATAATACTGCATACGATGCACTACAATTACATCTCAGCATCACAAACCAGTTAATAGTAGTAGAAACACAATTTGACTAATTTCTGAGCATTTTAAATGGTGAGGACCACCTAAAATGTCCCCCAAAAAACACATTTTGACATATTTCACTATAACTGTTCAGGTATTTCCCAAATAATTTGTCCATCACTAATGAAAAAGAAAAACTGCACAAAGGCCTCATGTCATTTTCTTTTTAAGTGTAAACAAAGGCCAAATTTTTATATTTCTCATTATCACAGAAGACAAATAATGATGTGAAAACATTTTATATTAGTTCATTTATTACGTCAATTAAAAATATATGGATAATCACTGGAAATTTCTAATATTATGGCATGGCTTGCAATTGCAGTGTTAACTATAGGCCTGTAGTCTCTCTTTAACAGTCTCTCTTCCTAGAAGTTTGAGTAGTAAGTTTGTTGCATAGTTTAGCCTTAAATGTTTGGAATAACCATTACAAAAAATGAAAAAAATAAAAAATAAATAAATAAATAAAATTAAATAGACAACAAAGTTTGAATAGAGTCTATAGCTTCCTTGGTAATTAAAGTTAAGCTTCACTGCACTTTTGGAGTTAGCCAATTATCATTGAGGAATGCTGGAAATTTCCATTTCCATAGCTCAAAGTGAACTCTCTCAGACAATGGCTTTGAAGTGTTTTCTTTCCATGCCAAAGCCCGGGGTCCAGTTTCAATCAGATGTAGATGGATTTTTCTGTATACCTGGGGATGTTCAGTGTAGTGCTCTCTTTTAATGGATTAGCAAGGCCTTGGTTTTCATTTTAACCCCCCCTGAACACAACTTTTATCATTCTCAAGGTTCAGTAAATCCAGCGGGTGAGCTATTTACCTAAACCTTTACCTATTTATTCATAGTGCTGTATGTGTGTTCATCTCACTAAAAAACAAGTCAGACCAGCAGGCCGTACAAGGTCAAGCTCACTCTTTTGTTTATTGGAGTTGTGCTAGAGCAGACAGTGTGTGCAAATGGCAGAGAGAGAGAGACAGAGATCTGGGAAGGTGCATATCTGCCTCTTGTTTCTTCAGGGTATCACTTTTAACACCTCTGCCTGTCCACCTTTTGCAGGCTTTTCACAGAACCTTTTGTTTCTGCTGCTTCAGCCACACACCCCTCCACCCATCACTGGCCTGACCTATATCTCTCTTCCTGAATTTACCCAATACAGTCTAGTTTTTTGAATGGAGACAATCTGGTGCCAGGCTTCAAATCATGCTTTAGCTTGTTTTATTAATTCTTATGCCCAAAAAATGCATAATTATTAATTGTCTTAAATGGCCAATCAACAGGATGCAACTCTTGGTTGAATCTAACCAGTGAGGAGCCTGTACACTCTTAGAAATAAAGGGTTTATTTTCTTAAAAGAACCATTTTGGTGTGTGAAGAATATTGTATTAATCTGAAGAACCTTCTTTCATTCTTAAGAACCTTTCGTACAATTACAAGGTTCCATGGATGTAAAAAATTCTTCACAGAACCATCAATGCCAATAAAAAGACTTTTATTTCTGGAGTGTATTGTAAAAATGCACTCGATAAGTGTGATAACAGAGGTTCCTCCTAAAATGTGGAGCTGAAATGTTGATGAGCCATTGTGGACTAAAACACCTCAAGTGTTCTTCTTCCATCCTGTGCTTAAAATGCAAATGGGGCAACATTGGGTCGGCTCCGGTAGTCTGCCACATGCTGAGGTTGTATGTATGTGCTGGGGTTTGGGCCATGCTTGTGTATGTTGGGGGCTTGAGGGGGGTCGTCAAAGATCTGTGGGACACAGACAAGGAGAGTCTTGCAACCTTTTGTTCTTGAGCTTGGCAGTGTGGACTCAGGCACAGTCAAGAGCAGGCACTTGACACCTATTGGGTAATCTCAACATGGGTTCTGCTAGGCAGAGTTTGCTTTTAAACAGCGCTTCACCTCATTAACCACCAAATACAAACCAAAGGTGCTCAGAGATAAGGAAACACAATATTTTTTTCCTTTTTTTTTTTTTTTTTTTTTTTTTTTTTACAATAATATTTGCTTAAATGAGCTTCTTGATATATTACATGCTGGGGAAAACAGGTCAATTAAAATATACAGTACTGTTTTTACATGGATGTTTATATATGTTGGTCTATTGTCTATGACCCACACGTAATGTCCTCTTTGAGATCATTATTTCCTGTAATGGGGGTTTACAGGAACCTTTATTGTGTATGGAATTAAAAAGCCTGTGAATGTTTCGATGTCACTTAGGAAAGTTTTTTTTGGAATGGTTTCATTTCTAATGATTACACAGAATTGTGGTTCAACTTCAGTTTTACTCTAAATAAGACAGTAAAGCACACTTGCTAAATAAGGACTACAACTAGCTCAAGCATGTGAGTTTACTGTATGTGCTGGAGGAATTGGATAACCACTGTCGTCCTTATATAGCAATTTCTTAGCAACTTACGTATACATTTATGGTATGAACAGATTGTGTTGTGATGTGAAAGATTATTTAAACCAATGTGTGTGTGTGTGTGTGTGTGTGTGTACCTGGTATTTATCACATTATGGGGACCAAATGTCCCCACAAGGACAGTAATACCAGTAAATCTTGACCTTTGACATTTGTAAGGTCTCCATGAGGAAACAGGCTTATAAATCATGCAGAATGAGTTTTTTTGAGAAAGTAAAAGTGTGCACAGTCTCCTGTGAGGGCTAGGTTTAGGTGTAGGGAAGGTGTAGGGCGATAGAAAATACGGTTTGTACAGTATAAAAACCATTACGCCTATGGAATGTCTCCATAAAACATGAAAACACAACGTGTGTGTGTGTGTGTGTTAAAAACCTAAAAATTTACAAGGAAAGCCCAAATATTTGACATTGTGATTTAAGAGTGATAGCTTCTATTAAGATTCAAGAGTGTAGCTTCTATAGTAAACTGAAATCTAGGTGATGACCTTTAGTGACATATTTATAAGTCTTCAGATTTGAGCCCACTCACTGTGGTTTGCAGCTATATTAATTTCCTCCCATCAATAAAAATAAAGGTTCCAAAAGGGTGTTTTTGCAATGATGTCATAGAAGAACCATTTTTGGTTCCCTAAAGAACCTTTCAGTGAACGGTTCCTAAAAGAACCATTAGAATAACTGTGACAAAAGATACAGTGGCATGCGAAAGTTTGAGAACCCCTTGCAGAATCTGTGAAAATGTGAATAATTTTAACAAAATAAGAGAGTTCATTCAAAATGCTATGATGTTATTTTTTTTATTTTTATTTTTTTAGTGCTGTCCTGAGTATGATATTTTACATAAAAGATGTTTACATACAGTCCACAAGACAAAAAAAAAAATTATTAATTAATTATTAATTGAAATTATTAAAATAACCCCATTCAAAAGTTTTGGAACCCTTGGTTTATAATACTGTGTGTGGTTACCTGGATGACCTACTACTGTTTGTTTGTTTGTTTTTTTGTTTTGTTTTGTTTTGTTTTGTGATGGTTGTTCATGAGTCCCCTATTTGTTCTGCACAGTTAAACTAAGCACTGTTTTTCAGAAAAATCCTCCAGGTCCTGCAGATTCTTTTCTGCAAATTCTCCAGGTCCTGCAGTTTTCCAGCATCTTTTGCATATTTAAACCCTTTTCAGCAGTGACTGTATTATTTTGAGATCCATCTTTTCACACTGAGGACAACTGAGGGACTCAAACACAACTATTAAAAAAAGTTCATTCACTGATGCTCCAGAAGGAAACATGATGCATTAAGAGCCGGTGGTGAAATTTTTTTTAATTTGAAGATCAAGGTAAATTGTTCTTAATTTGTCTTCTGTGAAACATGCAAGTATCTTCTGTTGCTTCCGAAGGGCAGTACTACATGGGGAAAAAATGTTATTTAAAAAAAAAAAAAAAAAACATTTTGGACATCTTCATCCTGTTCAAAAGTTTTCCCCACCCCCTCTCTTATTTTGTTAAAATTGTTCACATTTTCACATATTCCGCAAGGGGTTCACAAACTTTTGTATGCCACTGTATACACAAGTTATGATTAAATTAACACATTTCTAGGATTTAATAAGACATAAATGTTCATTAGGATATTGTCAGCATTATGATAATTTTTTCAAAACAATATGACCCAATTATGACTTCTACAATCAACACTTAAGTCATTAACATTTAACTACTGACCTGATTAAACTGCAACAGGAATATACAGCAAACAGTTACAACAAGAAAAAAAATAAACTGGTAGAAATCTATTATTAATGTTAAATTCTATTAATATAAAGTGTAAATACACATGTAAATACATAGTAATACAAGACTTAAGTTATTTTGCCAAATTACAACAAAGAAATACATTTTTCTGTATTACCTGCATTAAAATCAACAAAGTTGAACAGCAATCCAAGATATGTGCACAAGAGTAAAATCATTTTTTCTCTTTTAGTAACAGGTTTCACTCTCAGTTCCCACAATCTTACATACACATTGTCTTTTGACATCACTTCCTCAGATTGTGCAATATGTTTGCCACAAAAGTCAACCCATGATTTTTTTCCACAAATAAGACTAAACCCTTCAAAGTATAAAGAACCACACTCACATGACAACTCAAGACTACACAAAAAGCTTTTATTTGATCATTTATCATGAATGATATTTGTTTACATGAATACCGCATTCACGTTTAGGAGGTTGAAGCCATGATGAATACTTACACCACTAACCCAAAAAATGGTCTGTTTCCATCCTGCATTGCCAAAAGTCAGGCCATCTAGTGGCAACACTTGTCCTCAGAGTTTGTCTTTTTTACAGAACAAACTCATCTGTGTGAAAAACATGTTGAGAGGTGTTAAACAGTCAGCGAGTAAAAATGAGAAGTACACACAATAACACATCAACTCTCTCATCTCCAAAAATGTGTCCTTTCAGATCTTCAGATACTTCTTATCACAATAACCAATGGCAATATTGTACTTAGTATGAACAATCACTTAACCATCCGACTTTTAATATGACAAATTGATATAGGTGTAAAATACTATGGTATTAAATTATACACATAGTGATATTTAACCTTTATTCTGGTTTACGGACTATAATTTGAGGTTGGTAATTATTTCAGTCATAGTGCAGTGTAGCTGTTTGCCCAGCTGGTGGCATCCATGCACTTGGTGACTAATGTTTCAAAACAAAAGCACAAAGGTACAAAAGCTTTATTTATAAACCAGGCCAAAAATTGCATATCCTTTTATGATGCAGTAAATCTTTGACTTTTTTTGTTCCTGATTGATAATATGCCAAACATATGACACTGCCAATAGGCATTTACCACTTTGTTATTATGAAATAGAGATGGAAACTGCCTGAGATTTAGATAAGTCGTGACTTGAAACAACTGTCATGTTGCCAGGGTTTATAAAAGTAAACTGGAGCATACAGAAAACTATTAAGTGAATTGAGACCCGTGACAGTGGACCAAAATTGGTCAAAATGTCTTTCCATTTGTATGTCGTCCAGTGATTTATAAAGTTATCAAAATAACAAGAAATGGGTGGTTGGGATTAGTGACAGTAGTATCCTGCAGTGCATCTAAAACATTAAAATGGAACTTTCCAATTATTTTCCAATTATATAAGCTTTGGTGACCAAATGTGACCCTGGACCACAAAACCAGCCATAAGTAGCACGGGTATATCTGTAGCAATAGCCGACAATACATTCTATGGGTCAGAATTATAGATTTTTCTTTTATGCCAAAAACCATTAGGATATTAAGTAAAGATCATGTTCAGTGAAGATATTTTGTAAATTTCCTACCGTAAATATATCAAAACTTAATTTATTATTAGTAAAATGCATTGCTAAGAACTTCATTTGGACAATTTTAAAGGCGATTTTCTTAATACTCAGATTCCAGATTTCCAAATAGCTGCCAGAAATAGTAGGCCAAATATTGTCCTACCCTAACAAACCATACATCAGTGGAAAGCTTATTTATTCAGCTTTCAGATGATGTATAAATCTCAATTACAAAAATTGACCCTTATGACTGGTTTTGTGGTCCAGGATTACAAATGGGACCATGGACCACAAAACCAGTAATAATGGTCCATTTTTTAAAACTGAGATTTATACATTATCTGAAAGGATAAATAAGCTTTCCATCGATGTATGGTTTGTTAGGATAGGACAATATCTGAACGAGATACATATATTTTAAAATCTGGAATCTGAGGGTGCAAAAAAATCATAATACTGAGAAAATCGCCTTTGAAGTTGTCCAAATGAAGTTCTTTGCAATGCATATTACTAATTAAAAATTAAGTTTTGATATATTTAAGGTAGGAAATTTACTAAATATCTTCATGGAACATGATCTTTACTTAATATCCTAATGATTTTTGGCATAACAGGAAAATCATAATTTTGACCCAAACAATGTATTTTTGGCTATTGCTACAAATATACCCGTGCTACTTAAGACTGGTTTTGTGGTCCAGGGTCACAAATGGAATACATATTCCCTTTAAATATAACCATGTTCATGTCCATGTAATTTGTCAACTACCCAAACACAGTCAGGGGGATTCTGACAGGATGACGTTTAGCTGTGGGCAGCTTCTTGTTAGTGCGCACTAGTGAGACCCGCCTCCCTTCATTTTCGCTCTGTAGCACACAGTGCCCTCACTGCATAACACTGAGGCTGTCTGTATATCTGTTCTCATGTCATTCAGCAGATGAATCACATCTGAGCACTGGTTGTGCATCAGACGGGGTGAAATCGCTGTATATATATATCGGTCATCTACCGCGCTCTGGAAGCGTCTCTGCATGGAATAACGTCCACACGCTACTGTCATGCTGGAAACAGATCGCTATTTTGGATTTGCAAGATTGGAGGAATGATGAATGAATAAAAACAGCGACGTGGATAATCGACAAACACTGTGTATTAAACCGTCAGCAGTTCTCTTGAATAATCTGTCAATAACAAGCATTCAAGACGGACGGCGTTCAGGAGCACAGAGGGAGAAACCGCGCGAACATGAGGGAGCGGGACTTTATGCCAAACATGGAACGGGGCAAACCGGCCACATATACAGGAGATAAAAAAGCTAAAATGGCTGCTAAAACCAGTAAAAAGTGGGTGAGACTCGCTACTGTATTCGCATATGTCTTGTCGGTGTCTTTGGCTGCTATAATACTGGCAATTTATTACAGTTTGATATGGAAACCGACGTCTGCATCTGTGTCTGGACGGTCAGATGTTTTGGTGACAGCTGCAGTTATGCCTATAAACACAAATAACATCACAACAAGTGATGTACCAACCACCAACAAGATGAATAATACACCAGAGGTCAGCCTGAGATCGACACAGATCCCCACATATGCCCACTCCACTTCTTCACACAGACAACAGCACTGGGGTGATGAGAAAGGTCATGGCGGCCTTCCCAGTATCCCTACAACAAAAACAAAGAACACTGACCAAACAGGAATATTTGATTCGACACACATTAACGAAAACCCAGGACGTTTCAGTACAGCAGAAGTCAGCCATGTGTCGGAAACTAGTATTCTTGTAGCAGGTGCGTCAAGCGAACCTTCTTTGGCCCATGGAGCCACATCCTCTACTAAACCAAACATCTACAGCAGTTCTGGGGCCGGTGCCACTGAGAATCAGCCAAACATGTGGGATTCAACCTCTCCCACAACTGACCAAGCATCTTGGACAAGCTACAGAGCAAGACCCGACGTCTCCTCTTTGACAGAACGTGGTCTGGAATTAATCGAGGGCTCGTCTCCATTGCAAGAGGAGTTGGTTACCAAGGACACCGAGAATGCAGCAAGTGGAGTGTGACACCAGATTATTTGTGTGGCACATAATTACATGACATTAACCGTGATGTGCAGTGAAAGAAATAACTGCGAACGTGAGAAAAGAAGTCATACGGTTTATACTGATTTTGTTTCTATCTAAAGGACAGAAACTGTGCTGACCGACCTGCTTTAAAAAGCTCATTTAAAGGTTGTTACATTAAAGAGTGCAATAGTTGGGTTCCGAAAATAAAAATCCCATTCATTTTCTCCACTGGGGAATTAATTTCAAACAATAACTTATAAGCCTTTAAAGACGGACATACTGTGAGCTACAAGGTTGTTTATTGATGGTACATGCTTTTGTTAAAGCATTAGCAATTTTTTAAATAATTGTGTTTATTCCTGGTGTAAAACTGCATTACCCATGATTCTGAAGGGAAATTCCTTTTTAAAAAATCTCAACAAGCAAATTTAGCATCTACTCACTTCCATGAAGCACATATTTTCCCCATCATGTTTAATTCATGTTATTTGCAGTGTCAAAGCCGTTTCTGACCGATTTTCAAGTCATGTTTGTAATTCACTTCTTTGCTGGTCAGTTTGGCTCATGGCTTATAACTCTTTGACGAAGACTTCCTGTGGGAAAAATGAATGGGAAAAATACTTTTGGAACCAAAGTTCCTGAAAAAAAAAAAGGGCAGGCACTGTCTGTGGAACTCTATAAATTTAGCTGCAGATAATCACAGCCATGCTCATATTCAGCATCACAGAACGATTATGTGATATAGCATTTATACAACAGTTCTAATAGAATTAATATCCAATAACTTACATTTTAGACAAAAATTGGCCAGTATATTTATTTCCAGTGAAAACAGTTTCAAAATAAGTCAAAGTATTAAAGCTTTGCATTTTAACGAAACAATACACAGATGACTCCAGCCACATTCACAGTTTTTCCAAACATAGACATGTGGGGTGATAGAAAAAGATAAACATCACTAAATATGAAGTCCTGGAACACTTCTTGGCAAATCAAATCAAAGACAAGAACAAGCTGTTGTATAATGAATTATAAATGATAATGGATTGATGAGGATTGTGGTTAAGTGTTAGAATTATGGTTCTTAGGATGTCTTTTGGAGCAACAGGAAAATGAGCCATTCACGTCATCAACGATGGACAAACATCCTTCAGTAGCGTTTATTTCATTGTGTAGTAATTGTGAACTAGTTAAACACTGTTTAAACACTGCCTATAGAGTTCAGAAATGCTCAGGAATGGAATATCTGTCTGAATGCAGAATACCTGGCAAGTAGGAAAAATACACTGTGCAAACTCACCCATGTTGACAATTTAAGTCTCTTTTATAAACCAGCGTGGGTTGAGCAAGATATATAATAACTGAAATATGATGTATGAATAAACAAATATTTTTCATTCAGTGCAATGATTATTAAACCAGAAATGTGTCCACCTTATGAGCTATAAAGTCATTTCTTATATTAGAAAGAAAATGGTCCTGCTTAAACAAAAGACTGAGTTTATATATTATTTATTTTATTTAAATGTAAAGCAGTTTTCTGAAACGGAGTGGTTATGATGGTTTTAAAAAAGCACATATTTGGGAATTAAACTCTTCCTGTATTATTATTATTATACAAAGCCATCTTTTCACTTTAAAAATCCATAAATATTGTTTTTTAATGGTTATGAATACAAGAAGCACCAAATGATTAAACGTTGAAATAATTAAATAATGTATTATTATTATTAAATCGATTTTTGGTCCACGTTTATATCCGTATTTTTATATTTATATTTTATATGGACAATAAGCATAACCATTCTTTTGTGCCACAACGTAATGTTTATAAACAAGCCTGTTTCTAGCCTGTATTATGTAATGTTGGCCAGATTCTCTATTAAATGTCAGACTCATAAATTGTGTTTTGAAGCATACTTTTCAAAGCACTTAAGATAGCAGTAGGACAATGACAGTAACCAGATGTCTGCACAAGTGGCCAATGCTAAAACTGACCAGACGTTTATTCCCATCTCCAAATCATCAATCTCTCTGAGAATGTATGAAATGTAAGCCAAACCCTACAGATGAGTCTCAGACCATTTTTATATGCCTATATACGTCAAACAATACAAATTAGTTTATAGTAAGATGTCATGCTGTACATAGTGAATTTATGTTTTATGGGACACTGCATTAGGGATATGACATATTTAATCAGTAGAGTGCTGTCCAAAGGGAATCGTTTGCTTAATTACCAGTCATTTACATCTCTTTTAACTATATATTTGGCTTTATAAATCCAACTGGTCCTATAAAACAAATATCTAGCAACATTAAAAATCGACAAGCCATACCAGTGATACAGGAAATTTGGAAATTGTATGACTCAATGTTTTAAAGTGACCTGGAATATCCCTCAGCCTAAGTGTGTCTCTCACACTGTGTATCCTCCAACCATCAGCTGTCCATGGGGACTTCTTCATCACATTAAGCCTCAGCATCCCATTCAACCAAACAAATAGCACTGTCCCTCAGCAGATTCCCATTAGCTTCAGATGAGCAAAGACTGTTTATGCCATAGCAATAGCAATATAAAATGCTACCTTAGCCTATCTTTGTATTTAAAATACAAAGAGTTGAACATTCCCTGCATATTTAGATCCTCATATTTAAGATCGTGCTGTGGGAGACACTCTTTATAAAGGGAAACATAATGCTCTGTAGACTGAACACATTAATGGAACGCTTAAAATGAAAATTCTTTTATTAAAGCAGAAGTCCACTTCCAAAACAAAGATTCACATATAATGTACTCACCCCTTTGTTATCAAAGATGTTCATGTCTTTCTTTCTTAAGTTGTAAAAAAATTATCTTTTTTGAGGAAAACATTTCTGCATTTTTCTCCATATAATGGACTGATATGGTGACCCGATTTTGAACTTCCAAAAGGCAGTTTAAATGCGGCTTCAAATGATCCCAGATGTGGTTGTAAAAAATCCCAGTCGAGGAAGAAGGGTCTTATCTAGCAAAACGATCGGTTATTTTCATTAACATTAAAAAAAATACAATTTATATACTTTTTAATCTCAAACACCCGTCTTGCCTTTCTCTCCCTGAATTCTGTGTATTCTGACTCAAGGCAGTTAGGGTATGTCAAAAAACTCAGACCGTATTTTCTCCCTCAACTTCAAAAATCATTTCAAAATCAACCTACATCACTGCAGAAGTTCCGACCCAGTCTTTGCAAAGTAAACATGCAAAAAAGATCAAACACCCTTAACAAAAAAGGTAAAACAGTGATATAGGATGATTTCAAAATTAAGATGGAAGTTTTTCGACATACCTTAACTGTCATGAACCAGAACAAAAACAGTCCAGGCAGAGTAGGACAAGACGAGTGTTTGGCATTAAAAAGTATATAAACTGTATTATTTTTATTAAAATAACCGATCGTTACGCTAGATAAGACCCTTCTTTCTCGGCTGGGATTGTTTACAACCGCATCTGGGATCGTTTGAAGCCACATTTAAACTGCATTTTGGAAGTTCAAAATCGTGGCACCAGATCAGTCCATTATATGGAGAAAAATGCTGAAATGTTTTCCTCAAAACACATAATTTCTTTAAGACTGAAGAAAGAAAGACATGAACATTACTCATCCTTATGTCGATCCAAACCCGCAAGATGTTCGTTCATCTTTATAACACAAATTAAGATATTTTTGATGAAATCTGAGAGCTTGTAGACCTTTCATAGACAGCTAAGCAACTAAAATACGTTCAAGGTCCAGAAATGTAGGAAGGGCATCGTTAAAATAGTCCATGTGACAGCAGTGTTTCAACCCTAAAGTTATCAAGCTATGATAATACTTTTTGTGTGCAAAGAAAGCACGTCGTGGTACTCTTGCAAATGCTAATACTGAGGAAATTGTGAAATAAATTTATTTTTGTTTTCTTTGTGCATAAAAAAGTATTCTCATAGCTTCATAACATTACAGTTGAACCACTGATGTTACATGGACTATTACAATGATGTCCTTACTACCTTTCTGGGCCTTGAACGTGGTAGGAGCGTTGCTGTCTATGCATGCAGAGCCAGAAATCTCTCGGATTTCATCAAAATATCTTAATTTGTGTTAAGAAGATCAACAAAGGTCTTATGGGTTTGGAACAACATGAGGGTGAGTAATTAAAGACAGAATTTTCCATTTTGGGTGAACTATCCCTTTAAGTCACAGAAAAATGCTTTCAAATGTTCATGGTGGTTGTAGTGAAGGAAAGATACTTTTATTCAAGGATGTGTGAAATTGATCAAATGTTACAGCAAAGACATTTATAATGTTACTAACAATTTATATTTCAAATAAATGCTCTCATTTTAAGCTTTCGGAAGGATCTTGTGACACTAAAGACTGGTGTTATTGCTGCTGAAAATTCAGATTTGCCATCACAGGAATATATTACATTTTAAATTGGAATAATATTGATCAAATAAATGCATCCTGGTGAGAGACTTCTTTCAAAAACATTACAAAATGTTTCTAACCCCAAACTTTTGAACGGCAGTATAATTCTACAGAGAGAGTTTCCATTTTAATTCACATACTCCTGTAAGGCATGTAAGCCTCTGGATTGGGTGACAATGCGTATGAAATCTCCTGTGGCATCAATCTTGTCAATCAACGTCACTGTGAATGATAGAGTGATTACACCTGCAGCATCATTCTTTCCATCCTCTTCAAAGATTAAAATCTTATACAACGATTTGTTGTTTGAATCACTTGAAATCTACTCTGGCATGTTCCATGAGCGTGTGCTGTAAAATGATTAGTTCACCTCAAATGGCCTCTCTTTACCTTTGTTGACTGAAGTTCCTGAGGAGTTTCTGTTTGCAAATGTTTCTGGTTTCTAGTGCCTGACATTTCACAGGGGTCCTCACAGGACAGACCACACACGCATACCATGGGATACAGAAACAATGGGGGAGCAGATGCCCTCAGAAGAAAGTATCTGCATATCACCCAGAGGACTAGCATGACTGGCATATTTCACCTCAACATAATTCATATTAACAATAATACAAGATAAAAAATGATTTTGGGGTTGGCTTTATCTGTGTATATGGATATATCTTCTCAAATTTGTTTACAGAAACAAATGCAATAGGGCTGAAAACATTTGGGAACTTGTGTTCTAATATGACCTTAAATCATACAGTGATTGAGAAATATGGAGACAGAACTGTGCACATCACATAACTCTGCTCTGCATTATCCAACCTGAACTTGGTGACCGAAAGTAATTGTGTTAACAATTTTTAGTCCAGGTTATTCACAAAGGAGAGGAAATGGGATCTGGTGACGCACATGTTTAATCTTATCAAATACCTTTAAGAGCCATCCTTGATTAATTTCTACACTCATCATGCAGGCCAAAATAGATTACCTATTTGACATTTTTTCTTCTGTTAAAGATGGAAGCAGTGGATGACTGTGCTGTTTGATGTATTAGCTCAAAAATAAAGCCTTAAATTCACTCCTCTGATGTCACAGAATCCTCGTTAAGACGTCATTAAATACACTGCCAACAATCAACATGTGTTGTTTTTTCCCCCACATCGGAACAACATTCATAATTTATATTTGTTCCCCAGCATCTGAGGTTTTTGGCTAATAGTCAGTCACATTTTTAGCCAGCACGCATATGTGAGTGACTTTGCATTATGTCATAAACAGATGGCATGGGTCAGTTGCCATTTTGAAATTTTTCAAGAATTGTTTATGGCCTTTTAAGGCAAAAGGCTCTAAGAGCTGTATCTCACATAGCACTAGGCTATCTGTGAACATTCACACCCACAAAGTGTGTCAACGGAAAAGGGACCATTTAAGCAAGATGCTTAAGTTAGGCAACATTTTTTTATTTATTTATTTTTTTTTTCATAAAATATGTTTTGTTTTATTTTAGCTGAAGGCTGTTGAATCCATGAATTTATCTACATGAGTCAAGTCACAGCTCTTCATACTAAATCTCTTTACACATTATTTTCAACTGCCTCTGGTGTGAGAGGACAGATGGCGGGAGTAACAGATAAGGAGAAAGTGGGAAAAACCAAATCAAATGTGTAGACATATTCTAGGGATTTCTAGCATCATATGCAAATTACAAAATAATAATAATATATATAACTGCAAGCAGCAGTTAAGGGGCCAAGCACTACAGAAGCAAGCAAGCATCACATGAACTGTAGCAATGAGTAACTGAAGCCATTTCAAGATGATTTTAGTCAAAATGTCTGGAAAATCATAAATACAACCACAATAAGATTTAATGGCTTATCACTTTTGACTAATAGGTGGTGCTGTTATCAAATCGATGTGTTATGTTCTTTGTGAGGTGACAATGGCACACACAAAGTTTGGTGTCAATATGTCAAAACTTTGCAGAGATACAGCCTCAGATGCAGTTTGGCATTGTGCCTTAAATTTGTTGAGTTGCTATACAAAAACAGTTTTGTATATCAACATAGAATCCATAACTTTTTGTCATCACAGCCTTAAGACGGTCTGACTCTAGACAAATGGTCTAGAAGGAGTATTTAACAAAAATCAAAATGGCGGATAGGATGTTTGGTGACTATGGCATAATTGGTATCTATGTTGTCGGCAGGACCCAAGGAATATTTTGAGACCAGTTTCATTATAGTCTAATGCAATCAAAAGTTATTAGCATTTTTGGAAATTTCATTTTTAATGCTTAATGAATGATTCATCAATTTGACCAATAGGTGGCACTGTTACAAAATTGATGTGGCATGGTTAATGTGAGGTGACAAATGCACATACAAAGATTGGTGTCAATTTTCCAAAGCTTTGCAGAGATACAGTCTCAGACGCAGTTTGGCATCATTCTAGCAAATTCAATGATGCATTAAATGATAACCATTTTGTGTTTTTGCCAGCATGGTCTGAAGATTATTTGAGTCAAATTTGGTGAAAATCGGACCATTGGTCTAGGAGGAGTTTGAAAAAGTAGGTTTTCAACATAAATTAAAATGGCGGACAGGAAGTTCGGCTGACTATGGCATAATTGCTATCTTTGTTTTTGGTATGACCCAAAGATATATAGATGCATAGAGACCAGTTTCATTACAATAGGGCAATTTAATCAAACATTATTTGCATTTTTTGAAAATTTTTTCAAACTTTTGGCCACAAGATGATGGTGCCCCAAAACTCTTTGAGTACTGTCAGAGCATGGTGCTGGTTTCGCAACAATATGCTGATGCATTATAAAATATAGCAAAAATTATGACAAAATTCAAAATGGGAAATGCCCATGGATGACACTGGAAAACTGGGTATGGTTTGACTCGGCATGCTGCACCAAATCTAAAGAGATCAGTTTTGTGATCTTTGGCAAACCCTTCATAAGTTACAAGCAAAAAAAAACAAAAAAAACATTTTTTTTTATATTTCCTGACCACTAGGTGGCACTTTGCCAAAACTGTGCAGGCAGCCTCGGGTCATGGTTATTATAACACACACCAAGTTTGGTCTCAATACGCAGAAGCACTGCGGAGATATAGCCTCATGTTAATTTTTGCGTGCTCTTCGTCAAATATATTTGCACGTTATTTGAGATCAGTTTGACTAATCAACTTGAATTCTATATCTTTTTGCCAGCATGGTCTGAAGATGACCTGAGCCATCTTTGGTGAAAATAAGACAAACCATCTAGGACGAGTTCGAAAAAGTATTAAAAGTAGCAAACTATTAAAAATTGCGAAACATATTGGCCTGTAGAATTTTACATTTTGTTCTGCATATGACATGAGCCAAAGAATCAGAAGAAAAATAAATTTTTGCTTATAAATTGTCAGTTCAAAAGTTGTCAGTGAAACTTTAGACAAGTGGTGGTGCTAGAGAGTTTGAGATAGAGATTCTAAACTTGTTATGGTTAATCTGGTGAACCTACTCTATCTGTCATTATTATTATTCACAATTATTGTAATAAATATAATATTGAAAAATTTTATTAAAATGAAATAAAACTATTGTACTTCCTCATGCATTAGATATGACCTGGGTGTGTAGCTACACATGACACATTAGAGTGTGGGTGGACTGATATAATGAATCAGCAACAAAATTAAAGATTACATAACATCAATCCAGACTGAATTACTTTTGAACAGACGGCAGGTGAACTCATAAGAGTTCAATCTTAAATTGCTCCTGGACAAAGGCATCTGCTAAATGTCTGATAAAAACTGACAAAATGCTGGAACTGTCCTGAGGTTTACAGGATACAGAATGCATGAAAGGTTGATGTTTTTAAGAGTAACAGCCAAAGCCTAATGTAATGAAGCAACTACAAAAGGACCAGGTGGCTGGGAAGTGCTATAAAGTGGACCTTCAAGAGGACCGTGCCTGTAAACATATGACTGGAGTGGGCGGATGATGTGTTATGGAAAGACTCTCCATTACTGAAGTCGGCATGACCAGCTCCCATGAGAACCAGACACCCACAATCGTGACAAACAGACCTGCCTTAAAAGGACATCATGTAAACCAGACTAAATCAGAGGGGCACGAGAGACGGGCACTGTGGGTCTGTGATCCAAGGCAGAACTCTGTTGATTTGGAACATGTAATTAGGGATAATGGAGAAGAAATCCATTTAACAGGGTGTAACGGAAACAGACTGTAGCGTAGATGTCACAGATAAGGCCATTTTTTGAGAAAAAAACATATGTAGCTTAAGTCATTTTTGGTTTTGTTAACAAGCTATTATTGTTAAAACCTAAGAAAGAAATTCTAAAAGTTTCTTAAAGAAATTATTTTTTCTGTATCTTATCCACCTTATTTTTTAACATGGAAGTACGCCAATGGGCGAGACTTCCGGTTCATTGCTGCTATAGGGAAATGACAAGAAGAATAACAACAGGAAACAGTAAAACTCTTTGCACTACAAACCATTGTGATAATTAAGACAAAATAATATGGTAAGACATACCAATTTGCAGTATCACCAGCAAAACAACTGTTTTGTACAGCTAAAAATAGCTGGATGCGGGTGAGACCAGAAGCCTAGCCCATAAATACCCACTTTAGGCTAGAAATATACTTTAAGTCAAAGTCAAGTCAAAGTCAACTTTATTGTCAATTTTGCCATATGTGCCAGACATACAGAGAATTGAAATTGCGTTACTCTCAGACCCTAGGTGCATACACGTAACATTAAATACAAAAAGTACAATTTTAAAGATGCAAATAAATACGATTATACATATAATATATAGAATATATAGAAATATCGTGCAAAAAGAGCTTATGTAATAAAGTGACATAAAGTGACATAGTCTTTAGAGGTAGTCTGGGGGTAGTAATTGAGTAGTATGAGGTAGTTAGCAGAGCACCAATACTACACAAAGTGACTGGTGCCGGTCGGTGGGGGGTGTGTGTGTGTGTGAGTGTAAGTGTAAGTGCGTGAGTGTTTGTGAGTGTGTGTGTGTGTGTGTGTGTGTGTCCCAGTTCAGGAATATCGTGGGGCAGGAGAGGGGAGTGGGGGCAGAGCTGGGAGAGAGTTTAGCTTCCTGACGGCCTGATGGGTGTCACAGTACAGGAAGTCTGTGGGGCAGAAGAGGGGAGTGGAGGCAGAGCCGGGAGAGAGTTTAGCTTCCTGACAGCCTGATGGAAGAAGCTGTCCTTCAGTCTGCTGGTCCTGGCCTGGAGACTCCGCAGTCTCCTCCCTGATGGCAGCAGGCTGAAGAAGCTTTGCATAGGGTGGGAGGGATCAGCAAGTATATTTAAGCAAGTATATGAATAACAAGTGATCATTTAGATTAGGTTAAACTTACTTTCTAAAAATCACTTAGGTAAGTAAGTTAAAATGAACATACCTAACTTGCTCAGCATTAATCTCTTCAACCAGTTGAAGCTTCGCAATGACATGATTCTCACCGTCCAAGACTTTCCGCTATAGCGCCCCTTGCGGCAAACCAGAGAAAGCGGCGCGCCTTTTACATTCTAGTGTGGGTTATGTTCGGTTTTAAGCAGTAAAATATTACAGCTAAATTTTTGTCTGATAATCGAGAGAACCAGAGAATAATTACGAGAATAAGTTAATTTCAGCAGTCACGTCATCTGTGTTTTCTAACGGATGTTTAGAATCAGAACTAGCGATGCCAAACGATTCAGTTTGATTCATTCGAACGGTTCACTCACGCACTGACTCGTTTGCAGCGGCACTTCGAAATAGTAGCTTTATGACAGAAAACAAAGCAAGTAATGAAAGAGATCGAAACCAAACTTGCCAAATATCTTCTAGCAGCTTTTTGCTGTATTCTTGAAAGACTAGAAACGCTGGGCTGGCCTTAACCTAAAAAAAAATAAACCATGTAAACTATTACTTATTCATTAGTAGAGTGCATTTTGTCAGCCAAGCACATTAAGCTCTC
The DNA here is from genome assembly GCA_036247105.1 of Cirrhinus mrigala. Classification (NCBI taxonomy): domain Eukaryota; kingdom Metazoa; phylum Chordata; class Actinopteri; order Cypriniformes; family Cyprinidae; genus Cirrhinus; species Cirrhinus mrigala. The sequence continues at coordinate 19,789,346 of CM070026.1, read as the reverse complement.
ATGAGGCCTGGTCATAATGTGTTAATGGAAGTCCCAAACATATGCATAAGCATAAAACAGCGCCACCAAGTGGATAATCAAAGAGTAACATGAAGCACGTAAACAAGAGTAGACAGCCAGTGTGCTTCGCTCTTCCAATAAACAAACACGCAAAAAAAAAAAAAAAAAAAAATACAAGCTGAGCTATGACCACACGAACAAAAGACGTTAGATTAATTTTCCACTCTCCAAAGTGTCTCTACGCGTAATATTTAAAGTAGCCTACGTTTTGTTTCATTCGAAAAATTCCTTTTCCTTTTATTAAACAGCTCATGACGTCTTAGTCAGGTATTTACCCAGTGAGAACGCAAAGTTCCTTCCATGCTAAACTAATTTAGTTGGACAAATACAGAGTTTGTATGCGTCACAGTGAGCGCCACAAGAGGTTTCCAGGCATCTAGAGATGGTTTCCAAAACCACAAGCTCACTGGCTGCAAAGGCAGTCGAGCTGTTAGGGGAACATGTAGGCATTAAAAGGGTTTTAACCAGACATAAACTCATTTGAGAGCCTGAGATAGAGCCTGTTTGGGCATTTTAAGTAGATAATTATAGCTAAATACAGGCTATGTATGGGAGGGATGATGATTTTGTGCTGATATTTAGCGTTTGGTCGACTAACAGCATTTGTACACGTCTTTTGCATAAATCCCTAAGACAATCTCCTCTACACCAAACCTGTTTCTCAGAGAGTGGTAACACTTAAACAGCTCCTCTAGTCTACAACTGTGGGTAAAATAATATGAGAGAAATGTCACCATCTAGAGGTTAGCGATGGCACTATCCTACAAACAAAGAAACACTGTTCAATTTGGCTCGTATGTTTGATTAGTTCACTATGTTCCTGCCTTCCGACGAACCTACACAGATAGCTCCTTTCTTGTTCCTACTCAGTATCAAAATACTTCTAGAGTGCACAGTTATGATTATTATCAGTGCAGCTACTGAACATCAACAATACATTTAACTGCCACATGATAACCCAGGCTAAAGAAATCAGCAGCAGTCACACAAAGCAGAAGCATGAGGTTCAGTTTGACAAATTAATCAAGCTATTGTGTTACAAGTTAAATAAGACAGCAAACAATGCATGAAATAATCATTTAAACCATTTTGAAAGAAAGCAATAGTATAATTTTTTGACAAATTTGACATTGCTAAGGCATAAAAGAAAGCTATTTAAATGAATTTTTTTTTATTTGGTAAGAGATTCATCTATGCAAGCTATTGTGTTTGATATGGTCGGTTAAATACAGGGATAAAATATCCCGGATGGGTTTGGAATGATCATTTGCATGGCAAATATTACGCTGCCATTATCCGACAGCCAGAAGGTTGTAATAATTCAGCAGGCAGCCTGTAGTCTCACTACAGAGAATACTTTTTATACGATAAATTAATCATTGTCAGATAAAACAATAAACATGCTTTATGAGAAATGTTTTGCATTCGTGTTTGTGAATTTCAATGAATTGTCAAATACATCACACAAGTCACCATTTTTTAAACTTTTATTTTTTCTTAAATCCAAGAATGTACGAAACACTGAAGGAAATGTTTAAAATGTGATCAAAAAAACAATATTTGCATATATTCCTTGCAATATTTCTACCACGCCAAAAATATTTTCACTAGGTTTAGATCACAACACAACCCCAAATACATTGCCGAACAGCCCGTGGAAATGTCTGAGCTGTTTGTCTGTAAATTAAAATCACTTGCTTGCTTTGGTCCATAATAATAACTCTTTTGTTTAAAAACCCATCACAAACGTAACTACCGATGAAGAATACAAGTGAGCTGCATAAACCCCGCTGTAACACAGTTCTGATATACTTTTTATACAATCCATATATTAAGTCATTAAGCTATGTAAGCCTAAATAGGTCAGTTTACTTATATGTGACAACTTATTTCATACAGAAGCGTGGAGCACCAACTGTCACAAGTTTAGCCAGACTGCCTTGCCTTAATCCAATCATTAACTGCGTCTAGATAAAATCTGTATGATCTCATGGCCCCGTCGATGGCTCACAGCTTCAAAAATCTGCTCTCTAGCCTGTATAAATGTCAAGTGATTAAACTTTAAAAACACAAAACCGAAAACAAACCAACCTGGCTATTTCACAGGATATTTCAGACAACCGGCGAAGTGCTTGTTTATTAATACAAACATGTTATAATTTACCCTACACCCTTGTGCAAGCATTATATGGCATTTCCACATACTTCACATCAAGTCACAATAATTCTACAAGGTGTGAAACATTTGAAATATTAAGACCTCTTATAAGCCCATTTAAGCTTTAGATGGACCCTAAACAAAAGCATATAGTTTGATTGCTCTGAACAAAAACAGCGGCTGATAAGTATTGTATATCGTCAAAAGAATCTGTTATAAATCTGTTTATATGACATGAATATCTTTGGGATACTGAAATAACTACACACAATAAATGTTGTTTTACTCCATGAAACTCTGTTCACATCAACTCTGTGAACGCACACTAAATTAGGGTTGAATTTACAACAGTTTGCATAGATTCCTAGGATTTGTATGAGTGAGGATTTAGCAAGTACAGCTAGCTGAAAGGCATCACCAAGAGTGTTTTTCTTTGCTTTTTATAAAATACAGTATTTTTAGTGTTCTGGTGCAAGGAGAGAAAAGTGCCCACATACTATTAGCAATCTATTCTCCGTTAATATCGCTGTGCTTTAAAGGAATAGTTAGCTTAAAAATTCTCTCACCCTTGTGTCATTCCAAACCTGGTTTTCTTTCCTCTGCGGAACAGAAGAAAAGATATTTTAAATAACGTTTTAACAGTTTTTTGCCCAAAACAACATTGGACCCCACTAAATTTCAATGTACTGACAAACGCAGTTTATTTAAAATATCTTTTTTTTGTTTGTGTTCAACAGAGAGTCAGTCATAAAGGTTCAGGTTCATTTGGATGAACTATCCCTTTAAGCACAATTGAACATGGAGGATTATGACAGGTAACGACACCAGAGCTACTTGAAATAATGACAAAATGAAAGCTGTATGTGCTTGTGTTCACCAAAACAAGCACCACCAATATAAACAAATGACCCCTTTGACAAAAGTTCTTTTAAATACTAAAGTTAAAATGTTGATAAACTTTCACAAGCCAATGTGCACCAACATTAAAGCTTCATGAATAGATATTATTTATTGGATGTAAAACTATTAGCCATGGGCCAGTTTCATAACTACAGACCTATATAGCATTTTCAACTGAAACACCACTGATAGTGTGATTTAGTCAATATCTAGACTTAAAGGTAACCCTGGTTATTAAGACTTGTATGGTTTAATATAACGTAAATGATGTCTCTTACTCAAATACGTATTAGAAAACCCATGAAAGATTTACATTATTTAAAAAAATCCACATTGTTTCATACACTGGGTTATTTTTTTAACCCAAATGCGGGGTTCAGCCCGTTGAGTCAATTGAATGGGTTGTTTTAAATATTTTTTACTCAGGTACAGGGTAGTTTTTCTGTAACTCAGCTGCTGGGTCATTTAACGCTGTTTTTTTTTTCTACCTAACCGTTGGGTTAAGCCTGTCTCTGACGGAACATCCCAGCTGCTGAGTTACAGTCAGAGCGCGGGCTTTTTGAGTCCTCTACAGGAGAGAGCGGTTATCGGCACTGCCGATTTGGTGCACTTCTTCATCAAAATAAAAGTTTGTACACATTTTATTTAATTTATACGTTTTTACTGTGTTGTAAATTGTATTATTTTACGCAACGCAACATAAGGAGGAGATGTCAGTCAGCTGCGTCAGCAGTGGTTGTTTCACAGTGTAAAACAAATGGGTTTTATTCGTTATTATACTGAGTTTAATTTAGTTTGATATTAAAAATGTCAGTACTGTTTGTTTACGGGCAGATTTTTGGAGTCAGTCATGGGATCTTTCAGCCACCGTTACGAGTGAAACGTGAGGCCGCGGTCTAAAGTTCACAGTTACCCCCCTTCACTGGCTTAAATTTCAGCAACACACCAGCACGAGAATTAGCGCTTTATTTTTTTAAAAAACGATTACAGAGAATGGTTAAATACACTAAAATTAAAATGATACTTTTAAATGTGACATTTTTATGACTTAAATGCTTTTTAAACAAGTTAAAATGTATGCAATATTCTAAACTATGCTGTATTCATCCAAATAAATTCAGTTTGTCTTGTATTTTGTCCATGTGTTCTTCCTTAATAATAAATGTTCGACTTTTGATCATTGCTGTTGTCTCTAGTAATGTTCTGTGTGTTTTTTATAAGTTCCAATCCATTTTAAGCCAGCAATATAATAATTTGTAAACAATAGTTGACTTAAATAAAATAACACAACATGTTTGGTAAAAACATTTAACCCAACCAGCTGGGTCAAAATAACCCACCACGTGTTCTGTCCAATATTTACCCAGCGCTGGGTTGCCCAATAACCCAAGTTGGGTTGTTTTTAACCCAGCATTTTTTAGAGAGCACATATTTTGGACTATGGGGTTCACCAGTATTTCGATAACTTCAAATGGTTGCATCACCAGTGAGCTACTGGTGCTACATGTTGCTATTTTTACCGCAACACATCTCTGAAGATAAAATACTGATACAGTGCCACACTGTGTGGCTTTTGGTTGTAATTTTCAAGCAAAAGGCAACAAGAGAAGCAATGTAAGTCTTCACTGCTTTCTTAGCGATAAGAAAAGGAAAAAAGAAAGGGAAGATGCCTGTGGAAGAATAAAACTTCCTATAAACACATGTCTTTGTTCTCTTCACTTTACCCCTGATGCCTCTGAAGCTTTTAGAGGACCACAACTACTGAAAGAGCTTACAAACGGCAGAGACAAGAAATGCTAAATGACATCCTGGCAGGTTCTAAACATGCAGATGCTTGCTTGTCATGGTGCTGGAGCCACTGAAGGAGTTCCTCAGTGTGGATTTCACTCAAAATCTGTGAGCGTCTAGACTCCTTGTGGACAAAAAAAAACAAAAACAAACAAACAAAAAAAACGATCAACGCTACGGCATATGGTTTAAGCTTATGCTTATATCCATCACCATCCGTAAGCTCTTTCAAGAGTTGTGGTCATCATGTCAGTATTTCATTTTCCGAGTTACACATTCAGTGTTATATGTTGCGGTAAAAATACCAACAGGTAGCGCCAGTAGCTCGACGAGTGCACCCATTTCATATCATCAAAATAATGACGGCCCCTATAGTCTAAAAAAAAAAATGTATAAAACAATGTGGATTTTTTAGATAACATAAATCATGAGTTTTCTACTACATATTTTAGCAAGAGACATCATTTTTGTATATTAAGCCATACAAGTCTTAATACCCAGGGTTCCCTTCAACCAGTGTCTGGATATCCATCTAGAAGTATAAGAAAATGAAGACAAAAGCTTGAGGCACTATATCCCACCAAAAACATCGAGCAACACATCCAGAATTTGCATACACATAGAAAGTGCAGTTGTAAAGGTTACAATTGGTGTCTAAGTGCATAGATTTGTTCTCACATTTACAGTATGGCTTATTTCAAGGGTTGCAGAGAGAGGCCTCTCATTGTCTCTTGGTGTGCTTGGAGTTGTAGTGGCTCCGCATGTCTTTGCGGAGACGGAACTTCTCTCCGCAAACGCCACAGATGTACAGATGCACATCCATGTGCTTCTCCAGATGTTCGCCGCTGGGGAAAATCTGGAAGCACACCTGGCAGATAGTCTCTCCGGCAGACAGGTGAGAGATCATGTGTCGCACGTGATCGTGTTTGAGGAATGTACCCTGGTCGCACACGGGGCAGACGTACCGCGCCATTCCCTTGTGCATGTCAGTGTGCAACCGCAGCTGTCGCTCGCGCAGAAACTGTTTCCCGCAGGTCTGACAGGTGAACTGCTTTTCCTTGGTGTGCACAGTGTAGTGCTCCCGTAGATGACACCTTTGGTAAAAACCTTTGCCGCAAATCGCACAGAAATGCTTGCGCCGATGATCTGGCTCACCGCCATCTTCCAACAGAACGGGTCGGAACGGCTCCTGCTCCGGACAAGCCAACGTGTGCTCCACCGCAAGACTTTCGCTTTCAAATATCAGCCCACAGAGTGGACATCGAAAGCCCAGGTCAGCTCCTTCCAGCAAGCTTTCTTCCATAGCCTCGGCATCTTCAAGTAGAATCGAATCCTCACCTGGGGAGTCCGTCTCAGCCCCTTGGGGTTCACCACAACGCTCTGCGTGCTCCTGCAGCTGCCTGCCTTTAATAAGCACTTGGCCGCACCTTCCACAGGCGCAGATATGTCCCATGTGGTTGGAAATGTAATGAGCGGACTGATCCTCCTCCGTCAACAGGGCTCCGCACAACTCGCACGGAATGCATGCGCCATCTTGCTTTTCCTCCTTGATCCGGTGCACCTTTGGATCTGTGTCTATTCCTGTGCTTTGACCCTCCAAAGCATCCATGGCGGATACTCCAGCCTCTTCCTCGCTGTCAAACTTCATCTGGTCTGCAAGATTGTCTTTGTACGCTCTGGTACGAACTTTGCAGCTCCCTACGTTAAGGTTCCCTACCTTTACGACTTTTATCGTTTCCAAATCAGTCTCAGAATCATCGTCTCGTTCCACTTTAATGGTTATATTCCTGGAGAAGGCAGCTTCGCTGTCCATGCCAGTGGCGACGGACCTGATCACGGTTTCTGTGTCTGGCTTGTGGTCTGACCAGTCCTCTTCGCCCTTGCAAACCATTCTGTGTTCATCTGTCCCCTCTGAGGTCGAACTCTCAGCTTTGCCAGCATCGCTGTAAGCCTCGTTGCCGACTTTTGGTGTTTGGAAAGCTTTGCGATTGGTGCACGTGAGGATGTGTTCGATGAGCAGTTTTTCACAGCTGAACACAAAACCGCAATCGTCGCAAGTGTACGTACGACCAAATCGAGGACGCTCTTTCATGGCAGAGCTTCGGCCTGACGTTCTCTTCCTCAAGTCACATGGCTGGTCTGCAACGGCCTCGGAGTGTGGCGGAGGGTGTGGTATGACCACATCTTCAGCAGGCCTGACAGTTGAGATGTTAATGGTCTGACGAGCAGTTGTGGTTGAGGCTTTTGGTGCACGTTCATTCTCAGAAGGGCTTGGTCGCTGCTGCTCAAACATTCGAACGCCGAACATCATCTTGCTTCCCACCACGCTGGATGAGGACGAGGAGCTGGATGACGAAGAGGACGATGCAGAGGACGAGGGGGTCAGATTGGATGTTCGGATGTCTCGGAGGTCCTCAAGTGAGTCAGGGATGTAGTACATTTGTAGGTAGGCCATAGACGATTTCAGCTCTTCGAATTCATAGTGATCCACGACGATTCGGCCGAGGTACATGAGCTGCAGGATGAGATCGAAGCACTCTGCGCTGATCTGCATGTTGCTGAGATCAAAACGCGCAGTGCCCTGCTGATCCCGGATGAACATCATTCTGAAGTAAGAGCTGCAGGCTGCCAGCACGGCCTTGTGGGCCCTGAAATAAATGTCGCCTATGGCAATGCAGCAGTCACAGAGGAAACCCCACTCCCTTTGGTTGTTAAGCTGCTGCAGTACATGCTCACTGTGGCTTGGCCTTGCCATTACCCTGTGAATCGTAAAGAAAACATAATACATCAGCAAGACCCAGCTTTGAGGAATCCCTCTCACAGGCTCCCTTTGGCAATGACTATTTTGTTTTGATTTGCAAAATGAAGAGTTGGTATTAACTGTGGAACGATCTCCACAGATCTCAAAATATATTTTTAAACTTGACATGCTGCCTTAAAAACAACACTTATGACAAGACACCCAAAAACAGCCAAAGATGTGTGAATGTGTATGGCTGTAGCTTAAAAGTGGGATTTCTTTTTTTACTCTTTTCCAGAGAGGGCTTTATCATACAAACTTTCTAAGAACTAAAGTACAACATGCTAATTCAAGCAAAAATATCTAAATTAAATAAGACTACTCAAAAAAAGTATCTTAATCTCACCATAGCTGCATTTATTTAATTAAATACACAATAAATATTGCAAAATATTACTGCAATTTAAAATAATGGTTTTCTATTTTAATATATTTTAAAATGCCATTTATTGATGTGACGGCAAAGCTAATTTTTCAGCAGCCATTACTCCAGATTTCAGTGTTGCTTATAATTATCAATGATGAATACAGCTGTGCTTTGTGGAAACCATTATACATCTTTTCTGGGTTCTTTTATGAATAGAAAGTTCAAAAGAAAATAATTAATTTAAAATCTAGTGTAACATTTTTTTAAATTTCTTTTTGTTACCTTTGCTTAATTTAATCCATTCTTGCTGAATAAAGTACTTTTTTTAAACCTTACTGAATCCAAACTTTTGAATGGTACTGCATCTAAGAAAAAATCTAGATAAAAGAGTCAAATTCACAAATCAAGTAGACGCCTTGTCGATACTGGACACTTACCTTCATCACTCGCCATTTGCCAATATGAAACAACAAAACAAAATATAAATGTAAGCTGATAAAACTGATGATAGGTTAAATATTTTAGGTGTGATATTATTAAAAAATAAATAAAAATGATATAATTTGCACTGATCGGTTACCATCTGCAGGTAAAATTCCTTATAAGGCCAAACTTAGTCAATAAACTACATTGATAGGGCTATAATAATTAATGGAGTCAAGTGGAATCTTCAGTTTCTTTGCAAACTTTTACTATTCAGAATCATAAAAAGCAAATGACAGCAGAACAGAAATTGTGTTCATATGATTAATAAGCATGGTAAGAGTTCGTTTAAATAGTACTTGTTTCCGTCGTTCAGCTCTATCATAAAGCCAAACAGAGAGGTTTACATCCCGCCCCCGCGTTCTCATTGGCCTATTTTGGAGACAGAATCATGCGGGCGTTGTGGCTGTCAATCATACCGCACTTAAAAGTAAAATCAAACTACTTGGACAACACGCTACAGATCTGACCATACGACTATCCTTAGTGACAACGTAAAGTTTTTAAAGGATCTGTTACTTAATAGACGGCAGAATAGAATATTTCTGACCATTGTCGTAGGGAAATCTCTCACGCAAGCATGCAGTGCCACCCCCGCGCAGCTTCCCGCACATACGCTATGAGCTTCACATTACTGCAGCTCGTGTTTACACGCAAAACACACTGAAAATACTCACCGACGGTAATGGGCGCTAACTTGTAGCGAACGGCAGAATTCAAGTTAAAACACAGAGCGAAGAAGTTCCACCTCTTTTGCCTTCGTCCAAGCGAAAACTTGGGACGAGAATAGCTAATCTCGAGGGCGAAGCCCCTTCTGTGCAGCGCGGATGAAAGAACTTCCGCACAGCCGCTCTGCGAGCTCTATCACCGCACTGAGATCCGGCCCCGCTCACGCAAATCCAGCCCGCCCCAGCACGCGCAGCACAGTGAAAATGCAACCAAACCATGTATGAAAATATGCTCTTCAGGGCGAACCTTTGCGGTAACATTCGTGCTAAAACCGAAACAGGGTTAGCTTACATTTCGCACCTTTCCCACAATAACTACTTTCAAAATATTTGGTTTTAATGTATATGCATTAAAGCTGTCATATAATAAAATCAATTTCCTCTGTATTGCTGGCATTATTTTCATGCCAAGCATTTCAGAAAACTGAATTTCTGCAAAAAAAAAAAAAGTTTGTTTTGATGGAATGATAAGTCTTATTTCTGATGTAAACATCACTATTTTTTCACAATATTTTACATTATCGCATAGGTCATTAACAAACGTAGTTTAAAATGTTACATTTTATATAATTACAATTCTCAAATATATATGTAAAAAAATATACGGCTTGCTAACTTGTGTCCAATAATTATTTAAAAATTGAAAAAGGTCATTATCATTACATGCCATTACACAAACGTAAACTCACACCATACCTAATGACATCTTATACCAAAATCCACCTGATTAGATCTTTATTGTAGCATAAGTGAAAAAAAGCTACCATTTATATGAGTTTAAAGATGTGTATTTTTTTTTTTAATGTTTAAATTGTTGGAGGTGTTCTTACATAGTTGCGTTACCCTAAAATGTGTGTTACATATGTGTGTTACACTAAAAGATTTTCAGGAGCGCCTCAGATCTCAGACCCTTTTGGAGAGCAAAACTGGCTTTGCATTCTCGTCTGTGCAACTTAACGTATATTCGTTTAGCCACTTTTCCACTCAAGATATAACTGCTATAATCTCTATATATATGCTTCCGAGTCATCATTCGACACAAAAGACCAAAAACGTAACGAACGAGCATGTAAAAACAAGCAAAGCGTTTGCTTCGTATGTTTCCACTATGTGTGCGTCTGGATCAGCTAATGTACAGTACGGTCACGTGACGGATAACAAGCTAAGCCGTCAATCGCTTAGGAAGAACCGCGAGACCATAAGAGAATTTTCCTGCTGCAACAAACACGAAATTATTATCCGTTTCTCTCGTATAGTTGGTAAGAACGCTTTTTTTGGGACCGTGTGAATGCATTATGTCTGTGCTTTGGTACATGCATGTTTTGTTGGCCAAGGTGCATGAAAACGTACACCGTTTCTTCGACAACACTTGATCGGTGTAGACCAGACGTGTGGAAATTATTATGATTCTGTCGCGGACAAATCTGCTGGGAGTCAGAACATGCATATTACACAAGCATGAACTAAATAGCTCCTACACGCTATTTTGTGTATCATCCATTCATTCATGGCATTTTCCTATGCGACGAACAACTGCTGTTTGTAAATGTCCTTTTGTGTAATGATTTTAAGAAATCGCTGTCAGCCAGGTATTGTCTGGTCAGGTCGGCATATTTCAGATCTGAAATATGTTACACTGTAAACATTAAATACAAGCCAGTCGTTGGTGCTTATCCTTTCATATTAAGAAAAGTCAAATTAATACAATGATACAATATGACATTCTGCTGTAGATTAAGTTATGTTTTAAGAAAAACGTACAATGTAGTTCTTACGGAATTTCTGAATAATATGTTTTTATAAGGAATGTAAGAATGTCATTTACTAAAGCATTGTCATAGTAGGTTTCACTGTTAAAAAATGGCAATTCTATCCAGATGTAAACAGCTGGGTGTCTCTAAAATTACTAAAATATTAAGGATATTTTGATCGATAGAGGTCGCCAGTTACTCAGTCAACTATGGCTCTTCAGAGAGACTCACTTCATTGGATGGTTCTGGCACTTGCTGGTCCATCAAATTGAGAGACATTTGGGACAAAAAAAAACAAAAAAAAACAAAAAACAAAATGAATGTCCGAGAACACAAAAAGGAGAAGTCTAGTTTAAAAGTATGTGCCTTGGTATTCAAGCATTTTGAACAAATTTTTCTGTGCAATTTCTTTTAAAAATATAAAATATACATTTTTTTAAAAAAATATACAATATTCAGTAATATCAGTAAGGTTGCTGTGTATTATTAATGCCAGCGCAACAAATAATGCACACTAATTTATTTGGTTTACATTGTCTTCTATGCATGTATGTATGATCTGTGTAACAGGTTGAGATGGACGTGTCTGGCCATAGTCTATTCCTCCTGCAGCAGCTGAACGTCCAAAGGGAGTTTGGCTTTCTGTGTGACTGCACTGTTGCCATTGGCAACGTATACTTCAAGGCTCATCGTGCAGTCCTTGCTGCCTTCTCAAACTACTTCAAAATGATCTTCATCCACCAGTCCAGGTTAGCGAATTACATTTTAATGTATCTTGAAGTGTACCCATATAATAGTACTGAACTGAAGGGTCACCCATCATGCTTACCTACACTGATAATCAAATAAGCATGGGGAGGAAGTCAAGATAGCTTGATTTGGCACCGATAGCCTTATGGGCAATGCGCCAACATATAGCGCCATTGTGCTTTGAGCGACCCGAGTTTGAGTCCCGGCTCAGGGTCCTAAATCAATTTATGAGATGAGTTGTATTTTCAATCCATTTTTTCTTTGTAAAAGGCAAAAAGTTGATCATAGGTTGATTTCAAAGGTAAGGATTCATTAGTTTGAATATACACTGAACTGAAAACTATCATAGCATTTTAGTTGATAATTCATAATACTTTTAGATGAGACACTCCATGTTTTCGGTAGTGAGTGCACATCTTTGGTAGTGACAGTATGCTTTGGTAGTGACCACATCACATTACAGAATTGTAACTTGCATACTAAAACACTACTAAAACATACTAAAATACAAAAAAAATGCACAACTCTATTAAAATGTTGTTTATTTCCCCCAAATAGAGGATCACCACCAAATGTTTCAGTAGTGGCTGTTTTAGATACTTTTGAAGCTAGATCAAAGATGCTAATCAGTTCATGGTTACCTAGCACAGTTCTGAACAGTTGTACACATACAAAAACGAAATGTTATGGAATAACTCCAATAAAAGTGTGCCTAATTGCAGAGAAAAGGTGTTTAGTAGTTACAAAGATTTTTTAGAGTTTTGAACACATTTACCTCAGAAATCATAAATTTAGGGGTGTAGTTAAAATCAGTCTCAGCCAATGGACTAAAACATGCACTGTTTCAGTGGTGACGTGAAAAATGTGGGACACTTTTTTTTTTTTTTTTTTTTACATGCAGTTTCATAATTTACAAAGAAAATATAATTATTATTTTTTTAATGTTACTTTTTTTAAAAGAATAAAAAATATACTATTAAAAACAACAATGAAAAACGGCTAAAATTATTTCAATATAATTTTCTGAAGTTGAAAAGTAGGGGTTATTGTTCAGGACAGCCATCTCCTAATTGAAAGTACCCAATAAATTATGATTTTATATTAAGCTTACTGATATTTTAAATATTATTGTGGGTTTTGAATAGATAATAGAAGGATCTTAGTAAACATCTAAGATTTGAATACATTTTTAAATGTTTTTGGCTCTGGGACAGCAGTTTGCACCAGTTCTGTAGAATGGCCCATATACCTATCCTAATAAAAGGCAAAAAAAAAAAAATGGATTTATGGATATAAATATAAGATGGCTGGACTGATAAACATTAAAGGCTGTTGCATATTAATAATAATGAATATAGACCAAATGGCTGTTATCTACCATACTCTAAATTAAATAATAAATTGTTGGTTGTATTTTAATGACTTTCCTGCTTTTCCAGTGAGTGCATCAAGATCCAGCCCACAGATATTCAACCAGATGTTTTCAGCTACCTGTTACACATCATGTACACAGGCATGGGTCCCAAACAACCCGTAGACCAGGGCAGACTTCAAGAAGGCATTAAGTTCCTCCATGCGTACCAGCTCTGCCGCAAAACAGGCGAGGGCGGCCCAGATGCATCTTCTGAGCCCATCCGTATGTCCAACCTGTACGGCATCCAGATCTCTTCACAGCTGGCCAGTAAAGAGAACTCGGGCCTAAAGGCTGGTGGTTCACGGGACCCTGAGGACGGCCGCTCCAGCGCTAGGGCCGATCGCACACATGGCCGTTTAGCTCTCGCTGTTGGCCTGGAGGGCATTACGTCTGAGCGACAGCCTCAAAGCTTTCGCGCTGCATCCTCGGTGGCCTCGGGGGACGACTCTGACATTTCAGCACGGATCAAACAGGAAAGGGTAGAGGAGGAAGAACAACAGGAAGGCGACAAAGAGCCTTGCTCTCTCTCCCCAGCCCAGGTGAGCCCCTGTCAAGCGGGTCTGTTCAAAGATGGGCCTCTAGCGCTTTTATGCCCTCGGTGCGGTGAACGCTGTCTGTCACCCGAAGGTCTACAAGAGCACCTATTTACCCACGCAGCCTGTGCCCTCGAGCCTAGCGGTCTGATGGAAGGCCCTTCAGAGGACAAAACCGGGGAGCACAAGTCCCTAGAGGAGAGGCGGCCTCATAAGGAGCGCATAGACTCTGGTAGCCTGGAGGAGGCCTTACGGCAGAGCCAGGCCCTGGCCGATGAGCTGGCTGTGGAACTCAGACGAGGTGGTGGGACCGGACGGAGCGGCAGCCCTTTGGCAGCCTTCACGCGAAAACGAAAGATGGCCTGTGCCGTCTGCAACCTTCGCTTCTCGCAGAAGAGCCAGCTGCAGGAGCACATGTTTGCCCATGTGGGCAAGCCGTTGCGATACCATCGCTACAGCCGCTTCTGTGGCCAGCTGCTTCACGGCTGCGAGGGCCAGCCAGATATTAGCTCAGCCACGGGAGAGGAGGCAGCCAAGGACACTCAGGATAACGGCAGCTCCTGCTATTCACTGGACTCTGAGGTCTCTCAGGAGAGCGTGGACGCAGTGACTGTGGAATGACGTAGTGTTTCACATATATTCATGCGAACACACAATTTTTGTTAAAGGAATATTCTGGATTTAGTACAAGTTAAAGGAATAGCTTACCCAAGAATGAAAATTCTGTTATTAAAGGCATAGTTCACCCAAAAATGAAAATTTGATGTTTATCTGCTTACCCCCAGGGTATCCAAGATGTAGGTGACTTTGTTTCTTCAGTAGAACACAAAGATTTTTAACTCAAACCACTGCAGTCTGTCAGTCATATAATGGTAGTCAATGGGATCCATGGCTTTGAGAGTCAAAAAAACATACACAGACAAAACCAAATTAAACCCTGCGGCTCGTGATGATTCATTGATGTCTTAAGACACAAAACAATTGGTCTTTACAAGAAACTGAACAGTATTTATGTCCAATGTCCAACTGTCCTGAGAGCGTTCAGAAAAGCCAGCGCGTGACCTCAGTTCGTCGTGAAAAAAAACATAGGCACAGCTGATGATTTCAGCAGTACTTTATCACCCCTTTGGGTCTTTAAAATCATCAGGGGAAAAATGATTGCTGCAGACCCTCCACACTTTAAGTAACTTCATGGGTGCGTTGATATCCAGTTGAAGAGCAGGCAACCATAACTTCAGTCGATCAGGCTCAAAAGTTGGGAGTTGGTGAAAAGTCAGCACTCCCGGATGAGTTCACGCAATCCGTTGCAACAGTCAGGATAAGCACAAGTAATTACCATTTTGAGTAGCCGTCGTACCCACAATCTCTGTGCACTGTTTGAAAGATCGCTTCTGTGCATGCAACTACTATTCCACAGCATGTTGACGCATCACGCGCTGGCTGTTGTGAACGAGCTCAGGACAGTTGGACATTGCTGATATAAATACTGTTCAGTTTCTTGTAAAGACCGATTGTTTTGTGTCTTAAGACCACAATGAATCATCACGAGCCGCAGGGTTTAATTTGGTTTTGTCTGTGTATGTTTTTGACTCTCAAAGCCGTGGATCCCATTGACTGCTATTATATGACTGACAGACTGCAATGGTTTGAGTTAAAAATCTTCGTTTGTGTTCTACAGAAGAAACAAAGTCACCTACATCTTGGATGCCCTGGGGGTAAGCAGATAAACATCATATTTAAAATTTTTGGGCGAACTATCCCTTTAACTACTCACCCTCATGTCATTCCAAACCTGTAAGACCTTCGCTCATCTTCAAAACACAAATTAGGATATTTTTGATGAAATCCAAGAGCTTTCTGACCCTGTTTAGACTGCAACGCAACTGACACGTTCAAGGCCCAGAATGGTAGTAAGGACATCGTTAAAACAGTCCATGTGACACCAGTGGTTCAACTCTAAATCTACATTTCTGGGCCTTGAACGTGTCAGTTGCATTGCTGTCCATGCAGGGTCAGAAAGCTCTTGAATTTCATCAGAAATATCTTAATTTGTGTTCTGAAGATGAACAAAGGTCTTACGGGTTTGGTACAACATGAGCATGAGTAATTAATGACATTATTTGCATTTTTGGGTGAACTATCCCTTTAAAACTCAGTCGACAGCATTTGTGGTGTAATGTTGATTACAACAAAAATTCATTTCCATATGTCCCTCCTTTTCTTTAAAAAAAGAGCAAAAATTAGGGTTACAGTGAGGCATTTACAGTAGACGTAAATGAGATCATTCCATAAACATTAAAATACTCACTATTTCAACAAGATATAAACAAAATATGTGACCCTGGACCACAAAACCAGTCATAAGGGTCCATTTTTTTTTAAATTGTCAAATTTTAATTTGGAAAAAACCATCTCTCACCATTTTTGTGCAAATTTGTATCCAGTTTTACAACTTTGCCTCCATGACAACATAAAGACCAAAGTAAACTTTAGACATAAAGTATGCGTACAGTGTTTTTGCTTTTAATTCCTCCAGAATTGGCCTCCATTCACTCACATTCCAATGTGCCTCACCATAACCTCAATTTTTGCTTTTTTAAGAAAACAGGGAATGAGTCAGAATTATTTTGTGTTTTCTTCAAATGCTTTTGATTGAGCTTAACTTTTCTCAAACCTAGCATTTTCCTTTAACGAATTTAGTTTTCTGCCTCAGCACTTCTGTCCTGTCACAAAAGTCCTTGTCAGTGTTAAAACATACAAGAATTTTGTTTAAAACTTAGTGTTGATGATTGTAGTGTTGTTGTATAATGATGTTGCTGACTCTCGGATGACTGAACACTGTTGGATCAATAATATATTCAAAGGAAGTATTAGATTGACAAGCACACGTGCACGAAACTCAAATAGCACTCTGAAGTGCCACATTTGACCACAATCAAAATATTTATTTTCAGAGGCCAGCTTAAGCTTATTTCTTGTTTATTTGTGGGTTGTGGCCTAATGAGTGAAACTGACTGAGCGTAGAGTCTAAATGATTTCTTCCCTAAATCGAATTTCCTATACAAAACTGGTTCAGTGCCTTAGAATATTTTTGCCAAACATCTCTGTAAAGAAAAGCACTTAAACTATTGCTCAGCCAGTTGAACCAAATCCAGCTGTTTTTCATGTTTCAAGTTAGTCAACAGTGCCTATTTGTGCAAAGTTGTCCAAGACATCTACACAATCAGAATAATCTATCAAATGAATGTGTGCAACTGGTGCTTTTCTAAAAGCTTTTTGATATGTTGAAAGACTTTCATGATTATATTGTGTATGGAACACAGAGTATAATCTAAGTTTGCTAACAATCTTAATATATAAAACAAGACATAGCTACAAAGATGGGACAATGCCACTGTAAATGTCTATTATAACATGACAAAAACAGCAATGGCACATTCAGTCATGTTTCAAAAGCAGACAAGTCATTTTCAAAAGCTGAGACATGACAAAATGTTTTATTTAGAATGATTGATCAATTTCAAGACATCACTGATGGTAGACATGGTTCCTTCGTGCTGTATTTAAACTGTCAAAGCACCACTTTTTGCAGTTATATTCATTGAATAATTGAGGCTGGTGTACTGTGATGAGTATTTTAAAACGGCGAAACTTGCATTTGTGTTATTTGTGTGACTTGTGTAGTGCATTGAAACAGTCCCTTTCGATTTTATTCATCATCAGCACTCAGTGCCATTGTGTGATAATGTGTTTGGGTATTTTTTTAAATAAATGTTTTATAACGCATCTGCTTTGGTCATATACTTGCCATTTTAGCACAAAAGTCTGTCATCATTTACTCACCCTCATGTTACCTGCTGTATGATTTTATTGAAACATGAAATTTTGAAAATGTTTTTAGGTTTTTTTGGGGGGTCTATACAATGAAAATCAATGGAGTTCAGTGTTGTTTTGGTCCCCACTGATTTTCACTGTATAGACAAGAAGTGTTGAAACATTCTTCAAAATAACAAATAAACAATGCCAGAATTCTCATTTCTGGCTCAACTCTCAAAATTGACCGTCTTGTAGTAACATCTTGGTGCCACAAGAGAGTAGCATGTAGTCACAAACGCAAACATAATCTCTACTGCCAATTCTGTGTAATCATTAAGTGTTACTCCCAAGCTTGTAATGTACAGTATACAGTCACTTAACGTAAAATCTATCTAATAATTTCACTGTAGGCTTGAGTACGGGTTTCATTTAAATATGAAAAGAACATCCTATGTGCACACCTGGGTTCTCAGACCACTTATTTCCATAAAAACGTTGCCCTAAATGTTGACGGAAGGCAGTTTCACAGAGTCATGTAGGGGATATTCATTGCTATAGAAACTAGACTGCAGTGACATGGAAAATAATATTGAAGTATAAAAATAGGATTAGGATTAGTTTACTTTACCATAATAAAGATTTCCTGTTAATTTACTCACCCCATGTCATCCAAGATGTTCATGTTTTTCTTTCTTCAGTCGAAAAGAAATTAAAGTTTTTAAGGAAAACATTCAAGGATTTTTATCCATATAGTGGATTTTAATAGGAGGCAACGGGCTGAAGGTCCAAATTGCAGTTTTAAAGCAGATTCAAAGGGCTTTACACGATCCCAGCCCAGGAATAAGGGTCTTATCTTAAATGAAACATTTCTATACTTTTTAACTACAAATGCTCGTCCTGTACTAGCTTGACTTCACATATTATGTAGTCACATTGAAAAGGTCAAGTGTGACATAGATGGGTCATTCCACAAAATCGGTGCTTTTTGGTTCCTAAAAAATGATCAAACATAGATTTAATATAACAACAAATAAATGTGCACTTTTAAAACATAACAATACTACGTATGCTTTCATTAATATTACATAAAAAAGTCAATTAAATTTTTTTTTTAAATCTTTTAAATAGGATTTATGCTGGGAAGGGGAAGGTTTTGGGCTTGTCCCTCACTATGATTTTTCTTTTTCAGCAGGACTTTTTATTTGCAAAATGAAGGCAAAACGATATAAAAATCACATTTGCATTTTGTTCTAAATATAGTCTCATTGTTATCCAATGTTTTTGGCACAAGTATGCATTTTTTCTATAAAATACAAATCATTTTATTGGTGTCCCCTGATTTCATGTCAGCCCTCTTACCCTCATCAAAAAAACCTTGTAAAATGATGTACATTCAAGTGACATCACTTCTAGGAGGCTACATCATCTCTCAACAAAGATTCCAACACTTAAAGCACAAACATGTTTCTCTCACTCCTCTATAATGTTCTATTTTTGATCATATATGAGACTCGCCTGAGGGGGGGGAGGTGGGGGTGCATCATGCAATGTCAATCCTGTTACCATTTTTAAAATGTAAATTTAATTATGTCTTACATTTAATATAATCAATATCTACAGGTAAAAGTGTTCCATATGTTCTTTTGTGAACTTGACTATTAGCTAGCAATTAGCAAATTTGTTTGAAATTGTCAAACTTGTTACTTTTTAGACTAGAGTAACAGGTTTTGATATGCGGGTAACAGGGATGACATTGATTAGGTTTGACCCTGTTTTTCAAAAACTGTGTAAAACTCAAACATTTTAAAGATCACCTTCTGTATATTATTGAGCTAATGCCTGTATCATTCAGTGGCATATGAGTTCTAATTAGATTAGATTTGACAGATTTGACAAAAATACCAAAACATGAGGTAGAAAAAATAGTCATAAAATAAAAAATGACATAGCTTGAGATGGCACAATAATTTTTTTCTGTCATTTGAAGGTGTCTTCATTTCATGGGTATTTAAAAAAATATTATTAAACATTTTATTTTTCCATTTTTTCAAGTAGAAAAGGCACCGATTTCATGGAATGACCCAGAATGAAGTACCAACCCAGTGTTTACAAGGCAAATGTGCAAAGAAAGTCAAATGTCCTTTACAAAAAAGGTAAAACAACAATGTTGGATGATTTTTAAGTTGAAGGAAAAAATGAAATGGAGTTTTTTACCCTACCCTCCCTTTTTGAACCAGAGTACACCAACAAAGACCTAACTGCATGTGATCTTTCCAAAGTGATTACTTATTACAGAGCTAGTGCATTACAGAGCTAGTGCAAGATGAGCATTTGTGGTTAAAAAGTATATTTTTATTTCATTTCGACTGAGGAAAGAAAGACATGAACATCTTGGATGGCATGGGGGGTGAGCAAATTATGAGGAAACTTTTATTCTGGAAGTGAAATAATCTTTTAATGACTATATGACCAGGTTAATCATGCAAGTACAAATTTACAGCATTAAAATGACATATAATTACAAGCTTTTCCACTATCTAACACCAATAATTTAAAGATTACAATGTTTATACACACTGAAATGTCATCTGACATTTAATCACATGAAATTCCTCTTCTCTTTTTTTCATTTGTTACGCAAAGCTTTATTTATACCATCTTACAGAAACACAAAACCATTTGCTGAATAAAGAATATGAATATATGTGTGTTTACGCATGGTCCAAACTTATCTGATTATGCTGCTGCTCAATTGTTAGTTGCTCCACAGCGCCACGTATGGCTGCTTGCACCATTGAAATTGCTGTCTGAATCAGTAAGGTCTCATTACAATGGCTGTGGTCCAGTTCAGGTGACACATTTAGGTCAGAAGGATGTAGTGTGTTGTTTGTTAGCCTATTTATTCTTAAATGTTGCCAGGACCCATTCACTGTAAGACCATCAAACTGAGGTACCTCATTCACGTTCTCTTCCTCTGATGAGTATGCTTGCTCTATAGTAATCACTGGCCTGCATCTGACATCATTTTTAACAGGCTTCTCAATTAAGACTACCAGATCACCACCTGAGGACGTGCCTGGAAACTCAGAGTCAAAAGTACAGCCACTGCAACACGATGGCAGAACCTCAGAATCCAGTACACTACCAGATTTTAACACCTGGTTCTCTTCTTCATTTAAACTAACATCTTGGTCAGGATGTATTTCCTTCTCATCCTTGTTGTCAGATTCAATATTTGTGTTAGCGCTGACCTCTGCATTGAATGTAAATGTCTCTGGAATGCTTTCCACTTTTATGTGTTGTTCTTCCTTTTGGTTCCCTTCTTTCTCAATACTGGAAATGTCCAAAGCAGCCGCAGGTGATTGATTCAGTTGATCAGCTATTTCTGTTTGTGATTCACTGGGAGCATTACACTCAAACTGATCAATAGGAGGTGCTTTCTTCCTTCTTGGAAAGATGCGGTAGATCTTTTTAAATGTCAAACCTTTTGGTGCCATGCTATTGTCTTGCTCTCTACAGCCCCTTCCTAGATTGACACTGGATGTGGTAGATCTCTTAGAAATGGGCCATACTGTGAAAAAAGCCCTAGTTTTATTTTTCCCATTAGGAACTTCCTTGTTTGCATCACTCAGTTTATTCTCATCCGTGGAGTTACACATATTGTGTTGAGCTTTGTTTCTGTTTTTCTTTGTTTTTTGAGGATTCAGAGTTTTGTTTTCTGTTCCCTCTGATTCCTTCCTCTTTCCACACCTGAGGAGTGAGGAAAACGTCCTTTTAATGGATGTTTTTGAAGCGCTTCTGATCATTTTTGCTTTACTTTCCATGTTTTCATCTTTGCTTTCACTCTCCTCCAATGTTACAAGAATTCCTGAGGTATCTTCTGGAACATCTGGCTGTGTTTCCTTCTCTTCTGAAGGTTTTTCAGGGCTGTGGTGGGTAGTAGGTGTGGATTCATTTCCATCATTGTTTTCTTGATCAGTATTCTCCACTGTGCCATCAGAAGTTGTAGCTTGTCTTTGCCTTCTCTGAGATTTACCTTCCAGTTTCTCCCTTGATTTCGACTTCCCCAGCAAAAGTCTTGGTGGACCTGTCAGTTTTCTCTTCAAACCCACCTTCTCCTGACTGTCAGGTAATTCTGTTTCTTGTGTGGACATGGTTAGTAAAACAGTACCAAAGTCAATAATAGTCCACACTGGCAATACTGGATCAATTACACAAGCGGGTGTTTTCTCCGCTTACATACTGTCAGCTTAAAGATGTGGAGATGCTGCAAACCAAAACAAAACATTGTCTTGGTGAAGTTCACTTGTTTCACTTGTTGGTTGAAACATATTTATTGCCTGAATCGTCTTCAGTGATAATTTCTTTTATATATTATTCATTTGAAATTAGCAGATTTTGATAAGAGACGACACACGGGCTGTGCAATGTTTACAGCACAAACAACATGAACTCATACTGGGTGTGACACCAGTGAAAGTCTCTTTAAAAACATCCTTTATGTAAAAAAATCAGTAGGTGTTTTGCTAACAGGTGAACAAAAATACAATTAAAGGCAAATAATAACTTTATCTCCTAACACGTTCTTTAAATGACAGGCTACAAAAATACATCTATCTCAGTATGAAGTAAAAACTCGAAGACTATTTCCGATAACACCATATTTTGTTTGTGACGTTGTTGAAAGTAAACGGTCATTACTTTTACATCTTAATGTTTATGACGATAAAATATAACTCAGAACAGCACGTTAACTTCGAAGTCCTACAACAACGTACTAATTAATGATAAGTTAAAACACATACCTGTGAAGTGAAGAGCACGACGTAAACTATTTTCACGGTTGTCTAGGGCGATGAGATTTAAAGAGCGTTTATAAATCCCCTCATAGATCTGCCGCGCTCAGAGACTTGAGCCGACACACAGCACTTTACGCGCCTATCTGTTTCCATGGCGACCAGCTGATTGACGGTTTATGTGAGCGTGCCGATCATCCATCCAATCAACACGGAGGAGGCTCTGCTAATGTGAAGATATTGTTGATATCCATCATTGCGACCATACACACTCGCCATACACAATATCCTGACACATTTTTCCATCTCTGTCCACACATAGAAGTAAAACACTAAAATGGAAAATGTAAGTAGTTTTGGGCCTCTAAAACACTTTTCAAACTCTCATTTGTTTAACTTATGCACTAATAATGTCCAATTAATTGTTCGTGGACATCCTTTTTATTTTTTGTATTTTTTGAATATTTGCTAACGAATTTAACTGGAAATGCATAATATATTTTATTCATGTGATAATTACTTGTTTTTATCTTCACACATCAAATGTCTGTATTTCATCGCATTAATGGGAAGTTTGTCTCCTTGGTAACCCAGCACTAGCTCTTAAGTTTTGCTAATTCATTTTCAATTATGTACAATTGCAGGTCCTGATGGAAATAATTCCAAAACGATAAATGTGCGTAAAAACTTTTTCTCAAATATTGTTCACAAATCTGTCTAAATCTGTGTTAGTGAGCATTTCTCCTTTGCCGAGATAATCCATCCACCTCACAGGTGTGGCATATCAAGATGCTAATTAGACAGCATGATTATTGCACAGGTGTGCCTTAGGCTGGCCACAATAAAAGGCCAGTATAAAAGGTGCAGTTTTATACAAGCTGTCTGCCATCTGCCCTGTACAGTGAAAACCAGGATTCATCCGTGAAGAGAACACCACTCCAAAGTGCCAGACGCTATCGAATGTGAGCATTTGCCCACTCGAGTCGGTTACGACGACGAACTGCAGTCAGGTCGAGACCCCAATGAGGACAACAAGCATGCAGATGAGCTTCCCTGAGATGGTTTCTGACAGTTTGTGCAGAAATTCTTTGGTTATGCAAACCGATTGTTGCAGCAGCTGTCCGGATGGCTGGTCTCAGACGATCTTGAAGGTGAAGATGCTGGATGTATAGGTCCTGGTCTGGTGTGGTTACACGTGGTCTGCAGTTGTGAGGCCAGTTGGATGTACTGCCAAATTCTCTGAAACACCTTTGGAGACGGCTTATGGTAGAAAAGTGAACATTCAATTCACGGGCAACAGCTCTGGTGGACATTCCCGCAGTCAGCATGCCAACTGCACGCTCCCTCAAAACTTGCGACATCTGTGGCATTGTGCTGTGTGATAAAACTGCACATTTTAGAATGGCCTTTCATTGTGGCCAGCCTAAGGCACACCTGTGCAATAGTTATCCTGTCTAATCAGCATCTTGATATGCCACACCTGTGAGATGGATGGATTATCTCAGCAAAGGAGAAGTGCTCACTAACACGGATTTAGACAGATTTGTGAACGATATTTGTGTACATAGAAAAAGTCTTAGATCTTTGAGTTCAGCTTATCAAAAATGGGGGCAAAAACAAATGTGTTGCGTTTATAATTTTGGTCAGTGTATATCCACCGGAAGTAAGCCCTTTTCTCTAAATGTGCGTGAGTTCCGGTTCATTAGCCGCTGTAGGGAAATAACTAGAAGAATAACAAACTGCAGTAAACAGCAAAACGGTTTGCACTAAAAAGCAGTGTGCTCATAATTAAGATAATACATTAAAGTAATGTGGTTAGACACGCCAGTGTGCAATATCAAGCAGCAAAACAAGCTGTTTTGTACAGCTAAAAATAGCTGATGACACCAGAAGCAAGAACTATTAATTTACAAATGCCCACTCTTACAGAAAAATAAGGTGGATATAAACAAAATCCAAAACACCCCAAAACATGTATGCTGTTGTTAAAATAATAATAAAATATTTTAGTCATGGAGATCAATGATATCAATATATACATATGTGACCCTGGACCACAAAACCAGTCTAAAGTAGCACGGGTATATTTGTAGCAATAGCCAAATATACATTGTATGGGTCAAATTATCAATTTTTCTTTTATGCCAAAAATCTTTTTAAGTAAAGATCATGCTCCATGAAGATACTTACCGTAAATATATAAAAACTTAATTTTTGATTAGTAATATGCTTTGCTAAGAAATTCATTTGGACAACTTTAAAGGTGATTTTCTAAATATTTAGATTTTTTTTTGCACCTCCAGATTCCAGATTTTCAAATAGTTGTATCTCGGCCAAATATTGTCCTAATAAACCATACATCAATGGAAAGTTTATTGGCGGCACTGAACATAAACAATGCCACTCAGTTATTGTCATGTTTTGGGCTGTACTAATCGGTCGGACCAGGAAAAACATTTGGAGTACTATAGACTGCCAAAAGTTATAACGAATCAGAGAGAAGAGTGCAAAAAACTGTCAGAGGAACAAAAGACGTTTGTGGTTAGCCAAACTGAACCAGGATTTCCAGGGCAAGAATCTTGACAACATTTGTGTTTGTTCTTATCATTTCCAGTCAGGCAGGTGAAATATTAGGCAAATATTTTAATCAATACTGCTTGTTAACTTTAGTTTGTCAAAATATTGTGCCCTGTCCTGCTCACTAAGTCCTTCTCTATATGATTTAGCAGCTTGTGGTTTAGACAGCATAAATTAGCAGAATGACATATTCAGTAGTACATTTACCGTGCAATCCATGCTGCTGTTTACATCTGGGTAACTGACCAAATCGTGATATATGTATAAACCCTCTACATACACTGTTGAAAAAATTATTACAAAAAAATCTAATCTGGCATTAAACAAAACGTCCATGATGAGCAGATGGCACACATAAATTAATTCTCATTTGGAGGCTTGCTTGATGTTTGCAAAAGACATATGTGCAAATATGACCTCTTCCAAGGGTCTATTTTAGTAGACATTTCCTTACGGACCTTTCACTTGGACAGCCTTTTTATCATTTAGGCATGTTTTAAACTTGGTTCAGAAGAAGGATGGCCTCTTTCACTCCAGATATATGACACAAGTCTTGACATCTCATGCATGAAATATTATTTCAAGCTCAAAGCCACCAATGCTAATGCTCAGTGACGTGAGGTCCCAAAGGTCTGAGGAAAATATGCCCTTGAAAGCCTCACCAGAAACGTACAAAGTACTCAACAAAGCTATCACAAAAGTGTATTTAGACCTGGCAGAGTTCACTCAGGTTCACTTGAGTGGACCGCCTCATACTGATAAACCTTATGTCGTGAACTAACCCCCGAAGCAAACAGGCCAGATGCACACTCAGTATCCCACTTAGTATGGCTCTATTTTCATGGAGACAGACCTATTCAGCATTCATTTTATAAAGCACAATGTGCTAAAATATGATAACACCTTTTATTTTAGGCTAATTATATGGATACAAAGGTGTTTAACATGTTTATGTATAAACGTAATAACATTTTAAACCAAATCAAAACATTAAAAACAAGACGTCAATCGTTTGTTAAAATAGGAACCCAAAATATTGACTTCCATAGTAAACTCATATTTAATATCAGCAAAATATGGTATACACACGTTTTTTTTTTTCCATAGAAAAGAATGCTTTCCCTGTCATATAGCATCAGATAACTGTAAGGAACATATTGACACTGATCAATGACTACTGGACGGCAGAAATGGCTGCTGGGTAACATATTGAAGAAGAGGCTAAAAATAAACTGGACTAACAAGCTGGACAAATATACAATTATCTAATTATAGTCTACAGTCAGGTTGGCAGCTTAGTATCTATAGCAACTGGAAACTTCATTAAAGGCTAAGCCAAGATTTTATTTGAGCCAGGTAAGATAGCAAATAGAGTATACATATAGACATTACACTCATAGAATCTCATAGAATCAGTGTCTATAAAATCAAATGTGGCTTTCAATAATACTGGGAAACTTCAGCGTAAACAAGCTGATAAGAAAAAAACTGACAGACAATTGAAGCGCAGTCATGGCTAAAAATATAATATGGATCAAGAAGCACAGCATAATAACTGAGATCTGGAGTGAATTCCTAAAATACAGAGCAACATTTGTTAGGTTACCGATTTACACTTAATACGGTGAAAAAGACATGTTTTTATAGCAAATGAAAAACAGTTACAGTACTTACTGTGAAACATAAAAATATTCTTTTTTATCATATAAAGCTAGAATTAAGACTATTTGTAGGTGTAAGGTAAAAAGAAAACTTTTTCTTTCAAGTTATTCAAAGTTTGATTGACCATTAATTAAACCAATTTCAGCTTGCCCATTTTAGCAAGTAACCATTGCGCTACTTGCTGTCACTGTAAAGGTTGTTGCCATGGAAACAGGGCCACATGGGATCATCCATTTCTGTATTTGTCTGTTGGAGAGTTTGAAGAAATTAATCAATCTGGTGTTATCATAGAGGAGTTATTCTGCTGTCTTAATAATACACCCAATTATGTTTTTGTTCCCCTAAGACAAAAAAGAACATTAGCTTAAGCAATGAACAGAAAAAAATAAAAACATTGTGACAAACCAAACAAAAATCACGCTGAGCCATGTTAATCATAACTGCACATAAAAGGCGGTTTAACAAATTGACTTACATTTGTAATCTGTAATGAACATAAATGTTGGATAAGGTCATTTGGACCACCAGTGGATTTTGTTGAACAGCTCATGTTCTGCACAGGCATGCAGCCTAGCAACGTGTCTGGATAAAAATATCCACAACATGCGTGACCAAATATTCTCTCTTTCTTTTCTGCGCTACAGACTCACCCGATGAGCGACTGATTGAAGGGGACAGAAATGAATCAATGACATCATCTGACTAGAGGTCAACCACCTCTGTTGATGTAATCTCATCATTCTATCTTCCATTAGTGCGTCAACCAATAATCATTAACAGTGGCTGACAACAACAATCACTTTACTATTATGTTTTTTCCATCCTTGGGTATTGAGAGATGGTGTAATGTGATCAGGCTCATTTCATGAAGTGTTATGTACAGCACCAGTTAATTGTTCAGCTAAAATTGTTTTGTTTCCTATCTTTCTGTTTAAATTAGTTTCGTAGACACATATCAGTGTAAATTATGATGCTGAACAAGCTGCTAAAAACGAGGTATGAGAATATAGTTACAATCACTAAATTTAAAAGTCTGAAGTCTGTAAGATTTTTTGTGATACTTTTGAGTTTCTTATGCTCACCAAATCTGCATTTATTTGTTCGAAAATACAGTAAAAGCAGTAACACTGTGAAATATGATTACATTTTAAATTTGTTAGCTATTTTAAAGGGAACCCTGGGTATTAAGACTTTTATGGCTTAATATAACACAAATTATGTCTCGTACTGAAATATGTAGTAGAGAACATCCACATTGAAAATAGTAAAATATCCACATTGTTTTATACATATTTCGGACTATGGGGGGTGCCATTATTTTGATGACGTCAAATGGTTACACTCGGTGAGCTACTTGTGCTACCTGTTGCTATTTTTTTACTGCAACACAGAATCCACAACTCAGAAAATAAAATACTGATATGATGCTACATTATGGGGCTTTTGGTTGTAATTTTCAGCCGAAGGGCAACAAGGGAAGCGATATAAGTCTTCACTGCTTTTCCTAGCCATAAGAAAAGGAGAAAAGAATGAGATGTCTGTGGACGAATAAAAATTCCTAAAGCCCCATGTCATTGTTCTCTCCACTTTAGCCCTGATGCCTATGAGACTTTTAGTAGACCACAGCTACAGAAAGAGCTTACAAATGGCAGAGACAAGAAATACTAGATGCCATCCTGGCAGGATGTAAACATGCCGACGCTTGTCATGACGCCGCAGGCACTGAAGAAGTTTCTCAGCGCGGATTTTACTTGATATCAGGGGGCATTTAGACTCTTTGAGTTGAAAAATTGATCGTACTGCATTTGTTTTAAGCCTACACTTTTATCCATCGCCACAGGTAAGCTCTTTTAGTAGCTGTGGTCATTGTATTAGCATTTCATTTTCCGAGTTGTGTTGCAGTGAAAATAGGAACAGCTAGTGCCAGTAGCTTATTGAGTGCAACCATTTCACGTCATCACAATAATGGCGCCTCCCATAGTCCAAAATATGTATCATAATAACGTAAATCTTTCATAGGTTTTCTACTACATGTTTCAGTAAGAGACATCACTTACATTATATTAAGCCATACAAGTCTTAATACCCGGGGTTCCCTTTAACAAGTGCAAATTATGATGCTAACAAGTCACTAAAACAAGGAATGAGAATATACCCTACCATTATAAAATTTAAAGTCAGTAAAAAAAATTTTTATATTTTTGAGTCTCTTATGCTCACCAAATCTACTTTTATTTAATCAAAAATACCGTAAACGCAGTAATATTGTGAAATATGATTACAATTTAAAATAGCTGTTTGCTATCTCAATACATTTTAAAATGTAATTTATTCCTGCGATGGCTAGGCTGAATTTTTCTTCAGTGTCACATCATTCTTTAGAAATCATTCTAATATGTTGCTCAAGAAACATTTCTTATTATTATCAATGTCTAAAACAGTTTTTCTCTGTCTTTTCTCAGGAAGTTCAAAACAACAGCATTTTGAAATAGATTTTTGTAACAGTATAAATTCTTCACTTTTGTCATCACTTTTGATCACTTTAATGCATAAATTCCTTGTTAAATAAAAGTAACGGTTCCTTTCAAAAAAAAAAAAAAAAAAAAAAAAAAAAAATCACACTGGCCCCAAATTTAGAATGGGTGTATGAATATATCTAGGTTTAATATTATAGATAAAGAAGTATAAAGCTCACCGATTCAGTCAGACAGCAGAGGAAACCTGCTCCAGCATTAGCCCTGATATCAGTTATGGGCAGCACGAAGTTGGTGGGCACTCCCTTCAGCATGGGGTCATTACGCAAGGACAGGGGTGTCTTAGCTATGCAAACCGGCAAACTCCCAAAGCCCTTTAAGAGAGGAAAAACAAAGATGATGAAAGAAAGAAGTGGAATAAAATATGTTCCACTCCACCTCAGGCAGACAGGCATACATATAATGTTAAACAGTCCAACTCATTTCTTCAAAATTTTCCACTCAAAACATCCACAATATGTTTTATCTAAAACCACTCAATAACTTCCTCAGCTGCTTCCACTAATTAGTCCAACCCACATCTAATAACAAAGTATTAGTATCAGTATATATGCTGTATTTGATAAAGAATGTGTCATTTATAAAATACATTCTGTAAACAGGCAACCATATGTAAGGTTTATATGAATAACCTTAGTCTGCTAAACAGCCTTATTGTGAATTGGAAGCTCACCTGTTTTGTACAAAGTGCAAGCTTTTCTTTTGCTTTTGGAGACAGCTCGATATCTTTTGCACCATACATCTTTTGTGCCACAGTCCTTAACTTATCAGCAGCTGGAATCTGAAAATAGCCATTTATCTGTGTTTAATAATGCATTAGTATGAGTAATGGATTCTGGCTTTATTCCACCAGTGGAACCTTTCTGTGCCTAATACATACAGACTTCCTCCTAGCCTTAATTGGCCATGAACAGTTTTCATGCTGGTTATATTTAGGCCTTGTCAATTAAACGGATTTCATGCATTCTAAAATCATTGCCTGGTAATGAAACAGCTCTATATATAAAGTGTTAATTGATCTCAGATATGTGTGGGAAAGAAAAGCAAAAATGACACCGTGCAATGAAAAAACTTGAAAGTAAAACTGCTCTACTGTATACTTGTATAAAGAATTTAATGATGCTGCAAACAAATATCCTTTCACTTCCTCTACCACCTAATTCAGCTGATGCTTTTATACGAAGCTAAGTACAGTACATTTAGTATTAGCTTCAGTTGTAAAAGTGGGATTTAAACCTACATTTTCTAGGTTACCAGTGCAAATCTTACCCACTATACCACTTCTCACCTGTAGGTCATAGAGGAACTTGAATTGGCCAGGTTGTTTTGCTGCTCTCTGAACAGCTTCGGCCAATGCCAGCGCTCCAGCGCCCCCCTCAGACCAGTTAGTGCACTGCACTGCATCAAAGGCACCAGACTGCCTCGCCTGGCCACACACCAGCTCCAGCTCAGCGTCAGTGTCAGAGCTACGCCAAATACAATCAGAGCCCATATTCACACACATTCATTCAGAGTGGGAGTACTGCGTGTGATTCAGTTTGGCTTGTGAGCATACAGTTAGTGTACAAAGGATAAAATGTAAATATTAGATTATAATTAGAGATATGAGTGAAAAAGAATAAAATAGTACATAATGGTAATAATTCCTGTGACCCTGCAGAGTATATGGATGGATGTAGGTAATAATATATGACTAGCTGCAAAAAAAAAATACACAGCCAGCACTTTTTTGTTTTGTGTTTGATGTTGTACCTGAATTTGTTGACAGCAACGATCACCGGCAAACCAAATGCTTGTGCATTTTCCACCTGTCTCCTCAGGTAACAACAGCCGCTCTCCAGCTGCTTGAGGTTCTGCATTGCAGAAAATACATCAAGTTAAATATACTAAACCCATTCACTCACTTCCATACATGTCATTCAAAATTACCCTCATTTTCTTTAAGTAACATGGCTTAACCCTGACAAATATGAAATTTCAGAACTGTACTTTAAATGATTAAACAACTTGAAAGAGTGTACTACCTCCTGTGAATATTCTTTTGGAAGGGGCAAACCTACATGGACCTATAAACAAGAAAGAATACCATATTGCTTTTGTCAGAACAAGCACAACACTGATTTATATACACAAGAGAAGTGTTATAGGCTTAAGTGAATACATAATGGAATGATGTCTGTGAATTTGTGGATCTGACTCACAGGGGGGGCACCGCCATGCATCTTTAAGGTACGAACAGTGGCCACCATCACTACCACATCTGGCTGCAGGCCTGAGTAGCGACATTTAATGTTGAAGAACTTCTCCAAGCCAATGTCAGCCCCATGACCAGACTCAGTGACTGCAAAGACAGAAAAGAGTACATTAGCAAAGCAGATTAGTCACATGATCCTTCTGAAATCATTCTGATTTGCTGTTCAAGGAACATTTTTATTATTATTATTAACAATACTTAAAACAGTTAAGTACATTTTTTCAGAATTCTTTGATCAATAGAAAGATCCAAATATCACAATTTATCTGAAATAAAAAGCTTTTGTAACATTACACATTATACCATTCAAAAGCTTGGAGTCAGTATAGTTTTTTTTTTTTTATCAAAAGTGATGATAAAGAAATTTATAATGTTTCAAGATCTCTATTTCAGATAAATGCTGTTCTTCTGAACTTTCTATTCATCAAAGAAACCTATAAAACCTATATCTACTCAGCTGTTTCCAACATAATAATAATAACAAAAAATGTTTTTTTGAGCAGCAAATCAGCATACGCTTTTTGCGTTCAATGGATACTCTCGAAAATGGCGCTAGGGTGATGCAGAAGAGACAAACTGTTAAATAAAGTTGTTATTTTTTGCTTTGTGTACAAAAAGTATTCTCGTAGCTTCATAAAATTACAGTTGAACCCCTGATCCCTGGTCACATGGATCATTTTACCGATCTACTTGCTACGTTTCTGGACGTTGATCGTGTCAATTACATTGCTGTCTATGAGAAGGCCAGAGAGCTGTCAGAATGCATCAAAAATATCTTAATTTATGTTCTGAAGATGAACAAAGCTTTTACAGGTTTGGAACGACATAGGGGTTAGTGATTAATGACAAAATTTTCATTTTAGGGTGGAGTAACCCTTTAATTTTTTAAAACTTGAACAGTAGTGTATTTATGTAGAATTTTTACTAACAAGAATGTACAGCTTTACATTATTACAGAACATGTTCATTAATTTATATATATTATATATATATTCCTCCTTTACCTACAAAACCTTTGGATCCAACCATTTTTAAAGCCAGTTTATCTGCCAGAATGGAAGGACTGCCTTGGGCAATATCAACTAATGGGCTGGTGTGAAGAAACACCGGCGTACCCTAGAGGGAAAGACAGAGAGAGATTCTGACAGAGCTGAAATAAATAAATAAGAATGATTCTGTGTGCAGTGACTCTAAAATATTTATACTGAAAAATGACAATGACATTTTCAGCGGTCACGTAATATTTTGCGGTATTAAATCTCACCTCTACAGTTTGCATCAAGACAGGTTTCAGGGCATCTTTCAATAGCATGGCCAATTGACCGCTCACATCCTGTGATGACAAAGCTGTACAGATTAGATCACACACATATACGGACACACACAAACATGTGAACACATACTGACTAAATCCTCTGTGGTGACAGGATCTCCAGATTTGTTTGTAGCCACTACTATCTTGGCCAGCCTCTGCTGCATCTCCTCCTCACTGCTGCTGAGTGACAGTATAGCCATAATCTCATTTTCCAAAGAGCCAGAATCCTGAAAAACACATACACCAATTAAAATGAACAAATCACCCTTAAATACATTATCAAAAAGGCACTAGGTCAAATTTAAATGACACAGATACATACTGTGGCTGTGTCTGGGTCAATTTCCAATTGGACAAAACGTCTTATCTCGGTTCCTGTGAAGGTCAAGGGGTCGGATTTCTCAATGCCCAGTTTCTACAGGTCATGAAGGACACTGTGACCATGTAATCGTACTTCTGCAGTGGATTTGAAATGAATATCTTACTGTAGACTGTGTTTTCTATAACTTACCTTCAGTCGATTAAGCTGGGCTGGAGAAACAGACCTTTGCCCCTTTCTGAGAGGAACCAACAAGTCAAACAAAGCCTGCAAGATATAAACGTGTGGGATCATGCCAAATGCAAACTGTATAAACACATATACACATATCAAACACAATCTGACCTTCTCAGAGAGCTTGTTCTCATAGTGGACATGTGCTTTAATAGTGTCCATCACCAATCGACTGGCTGCAGAGATGAGCTCATTTTGGCCTGAAGACTTAAGGCTGACCTGGGATCAATGTTTTGGAAGATATTCATGTTTCATTTGAAGAAATATGCTTTAAAATCTCTGCTGCAAGAGGGTCTCAAACATACCTCCTCCAGTGGGATAATCTGAGAGTATCCACCTCCAACAACAATCCCTGTGAACCCAAAATGAAACCATGACCTCAAGAGAAAAAAAAAAATGAAACACATCGTTTGCTCCACTTTTGTCTAAAAGCCTGCTTTTTGTCTCAGAGTCTAAAATAAAATGGTTAATTGCTAGTTTTGTGTTTAAAGCTTAAAATAAAAAATATGACACACTGTCATATAAAGCTGCACTGCAAGAAAAATGTCAGACAGGCTTTTACACAGATCAATGAGTCTGTAAATGAGCAATGATTTAATGATTTAGGATCTCATAAATCTAATTAGATCTCTTAATTTCAACTTTCTGTCACAATTTCAACATAGTTGATTTTATATCAGAATTTTGTATTCAAATGGCTATTGACTTTTTACATAATTATTACTTTTCATGTCATTTTATGTAACTTTTTGTCACAGTTATGAGTTTTCTAGTGCTGTCAAATCGATTAATCATGATTAATGACAACCAAAATAAAAGTTTGTGTTTATATGTGTGAGTACTGTTTATATATATATCTATATGTGTGTATATATATATATACACATATAAATATACACAGTAACAATAATAATAATAATAATAAATGTTTGTAGGCAGCAAATCAGAATATTAGAAAGATTTCTGAAGGATCATGTGACTGGAATAATGATGCTAAAAATTCAGCATGGAAATCACAGGAATAAATTACATTTTCAAATATATTCATATAGAAAACAGTTATTTTAAATAGTAAAAATATTTCAAAATTATACTGTTTTTGCTGTACTTTGGATCAAATAAACGCAGGCTTGGTGAGCAGAAGAGACTTTTTAAAAAAAATAATAAATATATTACTGTTCAAAAACTTTTGACTGTTAGTGTATATACATGCATGTGTGTGTTTTTTTTATATACATATAAATATACACAGTACGCACACATATATTGTGTAAACAAACTTTTATTTTGGATGTGATTAATCGCGATTAATCGTTTTGACAGCTCAATTTCAAATCTGTTGATTTGGTGCTCAGAAAACTTTTTTATTATTATTATCAATGTTGCAAACGGTTGTGCTATAATATGATATAATATAATATAATTTAATTTTTTGTAACATTAATAACGTCTTTACTGTCACTTTTGGTCAATTTAATGTGTCCTTGCTGAATAAAAGAATTTTAAAAAATTTTGAACAGTAGTGTATATATATACATATCTATATATATACACATATAAATATACACAGTACACACACATACATTATGCAACACAATTAATTGATTTGACACCATTAGCTTTTTCCTCTCATAATTTTGAACTTTTAACGACGTCTTTAAGTTGTAGTTTTTACTTTTTATCTCATACATTTGATTCAGTGTGCCATAATTTAGGCTTCTTTTTCTTATTGGGAGGAAACTGGCTTCCATAGATATAATCCTGGAAATTTGGGAGGGTGAAAAAAAAAAGTTTGTCCCTCACCCCTAGTGCCAAAACAGGATCCTGGGGAAGGCTCTTGCATGCAAGCAAAAGCGTTGATATTCAGGTGGGCCCCTAAAGCCTGAGCCAGTCCGAGAGCGATGGTGCGCTTTCCCTCGCCCAATGGAGTAGAAGTAATTCTGGACACAGTTACAAAAAATGGGTTGACTCTAAAAGCATTATGTTTGTCTGGTGAATTGCTCGACGACAGAGCTCAAGCTGGATGTGAATGCAGTGTGTGATCCAGGCTTAATGATGTGTCGTGTGGTTCCATTTGGTGCTTGTGAAAAGTTACTGCACTATAAAATTATGCTAATGCACATAATTATATTTCAGGATGCATCCTACCCAGTGACAACCACATATTTCCCATCAGGCTGCTTCTCCATGCGTTTCAGAGCATTCAGTTGTATCTTAGCCCTGCTCCTACCATATGGCTCCACTTCTTCAGAGAACAAGCCAACCTCTCTGGCAAGCTGACCAATTGGTTTGCTTTGGCATGACCAGGAGATTTCAGCATCACTGAGAAAATGCAATAGGCATCACATGGGTTAACAAAAGTCACAGAATATGCTTAATTTAAACAGTATTTATATAAGCATGACACAACAGTACCTCGGCTGAGGCTCATGGGGTTTCTTCTTTGTGTACTCTATGTTCCATTTTCCTGGAGTGTAGGTCTGCAGAAAACGCTTTGCACTTTCTATTGTATTCTGGTCAAAATCCAAATGAGAAAGCATACATTTGTGAAACAAGCCTTTTTATACGGTACAGTATTGTTCAAAAGCACTGATAAAAATTATTCTGTAGTGAGGTAAACAGTACAGAAAAACAAATGTAAAGTAAATGAAAAGTAAATTCTGTATTAGTACTCAATTCAAGCCTAAGGAAATTAAAGCGGAACACCAACATTATAAAATTAACTAAAACCTACTAACTTTTCTGATACTGGTGTTCCCATAATGCACTGAATAATTAATAAGGCTGACTTTATGCTGTGTTCCAGCAGCTGTACTTACACTGTTTCATCGTTGCTTTTGTTGTTGCGATTTTGTTCCGTCCGGATTTCATTTTATACTCAAAAACGATCCACAAAATGTTACCGTCATTATATTTTGTGTACCAAGTATTGAAGTCTCTGTGTTCAGGTGAGTGACGCATTACTAATTATATAGATATGGTGTCTACATGATATCTATTGTATTATTTACTTCTATGTCTCTGAGTAAAACATGCACTTTAAAAGCATTGTTTAATTCAGTGCTGTATTGAGTAAAATCAGTATTGAGTAAAGTGCCAAGTAAGCTTTGATTAAGTAAAAATTACTCAAACTTTTAATGGTCAAGCTAAAGTTACTTATTTTCTTTGTTAAATTTACTTAACTTATGTAAGTAGGTTTCACTCTACAATAACAGTTAAACTGTACAGAGCAATAGCAGTAAAATTTACCTAAAATGTGCAGATTGTTACAAAGATTTTATTACGTAAATCCTACAAGTACTTTTTCAGCATATGGGGTTTTTAATGTTTGAAAAAAGTCTCTAATGACTGTATGATTTTGAGAGCCATCTTGATCTTGATTTTGAGATCCACACTGAGGACAACTGAGGGACTCATATGCAACTATTACAGAAGGTTCAAACGCTCAATGATGCTCCAGAAGGAAACACGATGCATTAAGAGCGGCGGTCTTTTTGAATTTGAATTTGATCTTTTTGAATTTGAAGATCAGGGTCAATTTAACTTGTTTTGACTTCTGGAAAACATGTAAGTATGTTCTGTATTTTCTAAAGGGCAGTACTAAATGAAAAAAAAAAAAAGATATTTAGGCAAAATCTGAGAAATGTACACATCTTCCTTCTGTTCAAAAGTTTTCACCCCCTGCTCTTAATGCATCATGTTTCCTTCTAAAGCATCAGTAAGCAAGGTGTATGTAAACTTTTGACTTTTTCAGTCCAGAAAACTTGATTTAAGCTCATTTTAGCTTCTTAGCACAAAATAAATAAGACTCAATGTTACAGTGATTACAAATCTGTAAATGCAGAGTATTTTACAGCATGCATTTGTCAGTAGGAATTGTTGCCAGCAACAATTTTCTTTTATCTTATTTGGTCTATGTGTACAAACAAAGCATACAGTAATTCACTCGTGATATTTTCTTTGATATGATACCTTCATCAGCATGGCTACAGTCATGGGTCCGACTCCGCCAGGCACTGGAGTGATGAATCCAGCTCGCTCTTTAGCTGACGGATAGTGAACATCCCCCACCACCCGTTTCCCACTGGCTTTACTGCTATCTGTGAGTCAAAGGTAAAAACATGAGCTAAAACAAGCAACTATTTAATATTCCATTACTGGTTTAAACAAGTAGAAAGAGTCAAGCAGAGAGACCTGGTATATGATTGATACCACAGTCTATGACCACCGCCCCCTCCTTCACCCACTCTCCTTTCACCATCTCAGCTCTGCCAGCACCCACAACCAAGATGTCTGCTCTGCCCACCTAAAGAAAACAAGATGCTCAAAGTTCCTCCAACATTCACCTACTCCATTCGTTAAACCAAACCGCATTCTAGGTCAAGGTTTGTGCTCAATATCGACAAAGCAAACAATAAATTAATCTTTTACTTTTTTAAAGAAAAGAGTCATGAGCTATTCTTTGTTGCTGAAAAATTCAGGAAAAGGGATGTTCATAAAATAAGCAGATGAAACCAACCTGTTCAGCAAGGTCAGGGGTCTTTGAGTGACAGGTGGTCACTGTGGCGTGACTCCATAAGAGCAGATCGTGCATTGGAGCTCCAACGATCTTACTGCGGCCGATCACGACAGCATTCTTCCCCATCACACTCACACCTGCACACATGAATCACACTTGCTCCGTTCCAAAACCCAGTGAGCATTTTAATGTGCACTATCAACACAAAGCCTGTTCTAAAGGTCTCATTTTAATTGTGCTGCCTTGTTTGAGCCAAACTGTAAAGCTGCATCACATTCATCCTTTGTGGAGACGACAGAATGCTCAGCACAAAAAAAAAATACTGGTAAGCTGGTAAGAGATTTATTTCAAAAACATTAAAACATTTTACTGACCCCAAACTTTTAAACAGTAATGTATTTCATTAAAGGAGACCTATTATGCCACTTTTTACAATATGTAATACAAGTCTCAGTTGTCCACAGAATGTGTCTGTGAAGTTTCAGCTCAAAATACCCCACAGATCATTATTTTGAAAATGCCTATTTTGAGTCGAAGCAGAAACGCACTGTTTTCCTGCATGTCTCTTTAAATGCAAATGAGCTGCTGCTCCCCGCACCTGAGTGCACA
This sequence comes from Cirrhinus mrigala, assembly GCA_036247105.1. Classification (NCBI taxonomy): domain Eukaryota; kingdom Metazoa; phylum Chordata; class Actinopteri; order Cypriniformes; family Cyprinidae; genus Cirrhinus; species Cirrhinus mrigala. The sequence goes on along the minus strand of CM070026.1, from coordinate 19,750,979 downwards.
CATGCGAAACGCGCACAGAAAACAGTTGTCACATAGCATGTGAGTAGTAAACTAAGTTCTCTTTCATGTCTTATTGCGCTTAAACTGTCAAATACACATACATTTATAATAAACATACATGAGTTACAAAAACGATCAGTTGTGTCTGTGAAGGTAAACAGCTGGGAACGAAATCGCATGTTTATATTAGATCTGTGTGGCAGCAGCGTAATATACAGTAAATAAATCAATAAATCCACTGCTCTCTTGTCTCCTCTGAGGCTGGGAATCTAAATAGTGCTCTGTGCTCGTCTGTGCAGCCAAAGACAGAACAATTAGCATGCTTTGCTCGATCTTTCTCCATGGCCTTAGAACTGGTACACCGTTGTCACTTGCGAAAACTAAATTACGGTGTTGTGGGTAAAAACGTGCAGATTTAGGGGTGGTAATATTATAATAAGATCCTCTTTCTACGTCACGTGTTGAGCGAAATCTGAGCAGCTCGCTTTTTTTACAAGCTTGCAGAAAAAGGCTTACCAAAATAAATTTACTGGGTTGTTCTTTTTTCCATTTTCTGGGTTGGTACATGCACCGGGGACCCGATTATAGCACTTAAACACTGAAATAGTCTGATTTTCTTAATATGTCACCTTTTAAAAAGCAAGCTACCATTAAAAAAATCTGCATAGTTAAAACAGACTATTTTACCAAAACCTTTTAGGAATTTCTATGCTTATTAGAAATGCTGGCCATGTAGGCAGTAGACGGCAAGGAAGCTCACCGGGTTTTAAATCAGAGCTTTTTTCTTTATCTTTGTGCGACGTGCCCTTTCTGACGCACCTACGTGTGCTGCTAAAAAAGAATGTTCTGGAACCTTCTTTTCTTTCCTTGGGGTGATGGCTCATTTCACCACCCAGTCATCAGACTGCACAGCTCTGTGTGTGTGTGTGTGTGTGTGTGTGTATATATATAGATTTCACACCTATCCAATCACACTGCACACTGATTGTGCTGTAGTACGAAGGCCCTCTAGACAATCACACTATAATTCTGACTGATGAGAGCTAGAGCTTATGGGTAGCGCTTCACAAGATTTCTACCCACCGGTCTGACTGATGAGCTCCATACAGCCATTAGGAGTGCATGGGATGAAACAATCGCCCAGGTCTCCACGAGACAGCTTGCCTGCATTTATACTGGTCAGGCTGAGAGGAACACACATTCAATAACGTATAGTTACAATCTTCTGTGGAGGACTTTTACAAATTTGCTATGCATTAAAAGAACAGTTCACTCAAAAATGAACATTCTGTCATTAATTACTCACTCTTATGTTATTCCAAACCCGTAAGACCTTTGTTCATCTTCGGAACACAAACAGGAGAAGTCCACGTCCAGAACAAAAATTTACAGATAATGTACTCACTCCCTTGTCATCCAAGATGTTCATGTCTTTCTTTCTTCAGCCGTAAAGAAATTATGTTTTTTGAGGAAAACATTTCAGCATTTTTCTCCATATAATGGACTGGTATGGTGCCCCTAGTTTGAACTTCCAAAATGCAGTTTAAATGCAGCTTCAAATGATCCCAAATGCGGTTGTAAACGATCCCAGCCGAGGAAGAAGGGTCTTATCTTGCGAAACGATCGGTTATTTTCATTAAAATACAATTCATATACTTTTTAATGTCAAACGCTCATCTTGTCTTGAAAAACATAATTTCTTTATGACTGAAAGACAAAAAGAAAGATATGAACATCTTGGATGACAAAGGGGTAAGTACATTATCTGTACATTTTTGTTCTGGAAGTGGACTTCCCCTTTAAGATATTTTTCATGAAATCCAAGAGCTTTCTGACCCTGCATAGACAGCAATGTAACTCCCAAGTTCAAGACCCAGAAAGGTAGTAAGAACATTGTTAAAATAGTCCATGTGACATTAGTGATGATGAATGGTCTTACAGGTTTGGAACGACACAAGGGTGAGTAATTAATGACAGAATTTTCATTTTTTGGGTGAATTATCCCTTTAAGGGAGCTTTTCTGAAAATTTGGCATATCATATTTATAAGACAATTGTAACACCTAATATGGCAGCTTTAACCTTTCAAGTCACCTATGCAAGAACCTGCAGGTGGATATTGCTTAATCGTGCAGATTTTAGACTCAGTTGCCCCTCAAAACTATTTTTACTTAGATAACTCAACTGAAATCGGCAAAAAATGCCAATATTCACACATATCAACAAAAAGGCCTTTGGCCTTCTGACTTGGAAAAAACAGATAAGAGAGCCAAATAGAGTGATTAGACCTGGAAACTAGAACTAGCAGTTGCCTGATGGATCAAACGATGGGGAAAAAAAGTGTGTAAAATGCAACAGCTTGACATTGTAAAGAAAAAGTCTGCAGTCTGCACTACCTGGCTGTCTTTCCCAGCTAGTTTATCAAGAATAAAAATCCACTATCAGGCTCATTTTCTCTGTATTGCTTCCTCTAACATATGTTTCAAGCAAATAACAGAAATTCACCTACCCATCAACATCTTTCTCTGGGGCTACAGCATTGGTTACTTTCTCTGTGTTTATTGGGTTGATGGAGTCAAGCGGTAGTTGTACAATGAGACCATGGACCGCGGGATTCTCATTCACGGCAACTATACTTCGCAGGACCTTAAGAAAGTCAATGAAATCAGCCTTCAGAATTAAAATCTTTTTGTCACGAAATTGTTTCATGTGCTATGTGCCATATTTATGTAATAGTTCAGAATGCATTTGTCTATTCCAACCTTTGACCAAAACTTGATCAGCATGAGCTGCATGGTTTAAAACTGATATGAACTGACATCCAACGGTTCTAATTTTGATTATAATGAATTGTAAGCAATGCCACATGGACATATGAAGGGTGAAAGTGCTGGAAACGAGATGAGGTGAATCACACTGTTGTTATTGCTCAGGGCATGTTTCTCTTACTTCATCCTCTGTGGCTGTTTCGGGAAGCCTAATGTGGTTCGCATTGATTCCAATCTATGAAAAAGGGAGACGGTGTCAGCAAGAGGTTTATGATAAACATGATTTCAGGTTATTAAATCAGCTCACTGAACCTCAGCCGCTGCCTTGAGCTTCATGCTGATGTAAAGGTTTGAGTCATCTCTGTCTCCAACCTACAAAACACAGGGTAAATAAGAATGTGCAAAGGCAAAAAATAGAAAACTGAATTGATCTAATGTGTATAAATTATATATTGTTAGACTAATACTTTTAGACATTTTTATGTCCTATAAAAACAGAATCAGTAAACTCACTCAAATGAAATGCTAGTTTAATTTTACAAAATAATGGTATATTATCTGTTTAATATTGTAAATTGTTATTGTTTTTCTTATGTGTGATATTCTATTTATGTGTAAACATTCATTTTTAAATGAATATATAACTACAATATAAACACTATAAAAAATATTTAGAATGCATATTTCATCTTGACACTAAAATTTGAAAGTAATTTTTTTTTAAAAGGCACAATATGTAAATTTCTTTTAATTAAAATATCCAAAAAACACTAGAACAGTGTTGCACATTTTGTTGACTTTACATTATCTGAAATGTTTCCCAGAATGTTTAAATCCAGAGAAATAAGTAATCTTAACTAGCGGCCCATCCCTTGTCATTGGTCGCCTGCCAATAAGATCATACACCCTCAGTTTCCAGTTTTATTTTGTAGAAAACATGAAAACACTTAAGACGCTTTAATATGTTATGCGTTTTATTAGATATTCATACTACAGTGATGTTAATAAATCTTTAAAACATTAGCTAATCCGTGAACATGATTTCTGCCCGAGATGGATTGCATCGGCTGTGGGGGTAAAGATGACAACTCCCATAATTCCACACTCAATCACTTTGTTTCTTTGTTTGTTTTGAACATGTGCCCTCTAGCAGCGAAAAATTACATACTGTGCCTTTAATAAAGTTTTAAATAAAATACATAACAGGGCTCAACGCTAAGGATTTTTGGTGGTTCGAATTTTTACTTGCCCGGTCAAAATTTTTACTGGCCCTGCCACAAAAAAAAACAATAGTTGCTGTTATCATTGTTTTGACCCATGTTATCTTTTATTTTAATAAATAAGCTTATATGCCATCAAAATTTTACATACCAATTAAACTGTACAATTCTCGATTCCAATTTCGATATCACAGCAAAACCTACTAGCCTAACAAATATAAAGTTCAAACATTATATTTTAAATTAAATGGTGCTTAGGAAAAAACAGCAGACGGACTGAATGAACCCAAATTCAGCCTCTGCCAGCAGGTGGCGCTTATGGAATAATGATACAGCGTTTCCCTGGTTACCGCTGTAAACAAAGCAGCGCCGTGATTATGAACGCAACTTTAAATGCATTATACAGAGGTAAATTAAAAGAAAACGCCATGTAAACCTTTAAAATTGTCCGTTTTCCTCAGAGATATATTCATATAAACCCCGTTTCAATATTTAGAATATTATTTGCAATATTTCGCACATTGTGAACTGTGATCTTGCTCTGCCTGCTAATGTTACAATTTCTTCATTTTTGTGTTCGTCTTCAGCGTCTCTGGCCTCTGTTAACGGATGTTTAAAGAGTTCGTAATATTTCCACACACATGACATTTTGAAAATATATTGCATGCAGTTTGTGTGCAAGCCCGGAACAAAGATCGGTTGAAATATGTCCTGTCGATCGGTGCATATAGATTAATCATGGTTAAAGTTACTTGTCAAGACGGATATATTGACATACTTTTGTAGGCTATATGTCCGTCAGAGACACGTCTTTCTGTGATCGCTTGAAATTTCAAATGAACAAGACTTAAAAACACGAGCAAATGATAAACTTTCGTGACGACGCAGCAGTGACAAATTCGTCAGCTGTCCCGAGCGTCTTTCACGCTGGCCCCGGGCCATCGGGCACTCCTTATTGTCGAGCCCTGCATAATGTTTTAAATCTGGTTATATCTGTTGTTTTGACCAAGACGGATCGAAATATTTTAGAAGAACAACAAAACAGCATAGTTCAAGCAGTGAGATTATTATGGACCAAGATATGAGTCACACACCACATCAGTGTTATCTTATCGTGGTGACCTTAAACCAACACACCTTTCTTTTATGTTGCACACTTTTGCATTTATCAAACACATGACCATGAAGCCATAGGGAGATTATCTATTTTAACTCAACACCCACAACCGTGAGAGAAAAGAAAATGGCACATTACCAAATGACCATCTGGAGTAGAGCGAAAGGAAAAAAAGAATAAAGAAGAAAGATGAGTCAGATTATAAGGAGAGATAAAAATGATACAGCCAGCTATCATCACAAGGTTTATTATGCGGGACAGAATAATGAGCGAGAGGTCCAGACTGACCTGCAGCACAACCAGGCCAGGTCTGAAGCCTGAGAACTGATTCTTCATCTCTGCTACCTCCTTCTTCAGTCGCTCCTTCACCTGTCTGGACGTAAAGAGAAGAATGGCATTTAATCGAAGTTAAGGGTCTTAAAAGGGGGTACTTCAATTATTTCTAGATCTCAAATAATAAATGAAAACATGCATTTAACAAAGGTATTATATTAAAGGAATAGTTCACCAAAAATGAAAATTCCTTTGTTCATCTTCAGAACAAAAATTAAGATATTTCTGAGGAAAGCTGAGAGCTTTCTGACCCTGCACTGGCAGAAATGCAACTGATATGTTGAAGGCCCAGAAAGGTAGGACATCCATAAAATAATTTAGTAATTTTTTAATGTTAATTTGTGCTGCAAAGTTGAATGAAGGTTTTAATAATTTGGAACAACATGAGTAATAATAACAGCACTTTTATTTTTGGGTGAACTATAAATGTTTAATATTCTTCTCATAAAATGTATTAAGTATAATTATATATATATATATATATATATATATATATATATATATATATTGATAATGATTAACAACAATGACTTTCCAATGTAAATATAAAGTATGTAAATAATTATATTAATAGATTATTACATATTATATGCTAAAGTTTGGGGTCTGTAAGATTTTAAATGCTTTTTAAATCTCTTATGCTCACCAAGGATACATTTAGTTGATCAAAAATACAGTAAAAGCAGAAATATGAAATATCATTACAATTTTTATATCTTAATGTATTTTTAAATGCATTATATTCCTATGATGGCAAAGATGATTTCATTATTTCAGTTTTCAGTGTCACATGATCCTTCAGAAATCATTTTAATATGCTGATTTGAAACATTTCTTATTATTATTAATGTTGAAAATTGTAGTGCTGTTAAATTATGATGATCTTTTTCAGGGTTTGTTAATAAATAGAAAGAAAAAAAGCCTTTATTTAATTTTCTAATCATGTAAAAGTCTTTGGTGTCATGTTTGATCAATTTAATAGATAAAATACAAATAAAATAAATAAATTAAAAAATTTAATAAAATTTACTGACCCCAAACTTTCCAAAGGTAGTATATATATCTACTTAAAAATGAATTAGTATATAATTTAATTTTAATAATTAGAATCGATTAATATATTATGAGCATATTATTATAGGACAGGTGCAACACTGGAAAGTAAAAATGCAAAACTCAATTTTACACAATTTGTAACATCTCTGTCTCCAAAAAAGGTGCTCTTTGGCCTAAAAAAAGGCCCCCCCATCCACCTGATTCCTACATCTGCAAGGCCCTCAAACACACTCAAACTCACTGTGCGGTCTTGTTTCCAGATACAATGGTTGCCATGGTGCACCGGCTGTCCCGGCATATCAAAGCTCCTCGCCGGAGCACAGAGGCAGCAACGGCAAACATCTCCAGCTACTGAGCACAACACAGTGCCAAAGTTAGTAAAAAAAACATAATAGAGAAAAAAAGAAGTTGAAAGTAGAGCTGGGTCAGTATTCTACACAAATCAACACCTGTCCTGTGTGAAAACAAAGCCTGCACAGCCACTCCTCCCTCTTTGCTTTCTGCAAGCGTCTCCTCTGCTGTCACGGGAAACTGTGCAGCGTGCAACTCCCAAACCAGAGTGTTATCACTGGATCCAGCTGCGGCATTCCGGACTATTCCAGTACGAGTGGGCAAGTAAGCTGATAAAGGAGCCCTGTCAAGGCTGCAAAGCTTAGACAAGCTCAAACAAATCACATGGTTTGCGGAAAAAGCGTGCACTGGGCCAAAGAGGTTAAAATACAACTGCTGGGCTGTGGAGGAAGTGGGCTGTTCCATAGCAAAGAGCTAGGCAGCCAATCAGGGATGCTTTGAGCTGGGACAGGAACATTCTTGGGACTCTGAGCTCTGTCTCCTCCTCTTCTTTCTGCCTGTGAAAGAACTCCAAATGTGATCTACAAAACAGAGTACCTCCTTCTCCCGTCTCTGCAAGCAGCCTGAAGCCTTCAAAACAGCTGTCAATCAAACAACCTCTGGGAACAGGCTAGTGCCAAAAGTCTAAACACTAGATTTTTGCTCATGTGCTGCCTGCAGACAGGTATAACTCAGCTGTATAACTCGTATAAGCATTTGTTTGTTTTAAGGAATTTCTGCCATGACGCTGAAAATGATATAGGTAGTGTCTTAAAACTTCCTAAGTTTGAAGTGTTATAGATTTATGGGGTATCTTTAAGTTACATTTCTGGCACAACCACAGAAAAACTAGATTATTTAAAACATATGCATATGATATTACATATCTCACATAAGTAGTCCGAGTGGAGAAAATGTAGAATACGTCGAGAACATCATGACACGTTTCTCCACCAGCTTTCTCAAAAAAAAAACAACGATACGGTTTGTTGTTGTTAACTGTAGCGCCCTCTAGTGTGAAACTGATAAATAACAACTTTGAAACGTCCCCTCTGTACACTCACTCGTTTAGTCATATTTATTCAATATGTGGGTGTTTATTCACTGTATTTTTTGGCAGATTCTTCTTTTTGTCACACGTTTTACACAGCGCATTCAAACTAAACAGACTATAAACAGTACCCTGGAACAACACCGGCAACCCGCCAAAATAAAAGCTTTCTAATTTTAGATATGAAAATCATGAAAATTCATATAAAAAGTAAAAAAATAATAATAAAAAAGGATTATAATTTTATTTTCTAAGTTTACTATAAAATAATTGTTATTTTAAAATATAATATATATATATATATATATATATATATATATATATATATATATATATATATATATATTTGATAAATGTAGTTATAGTTAAATATATAAAATATAATCAAATAATTGTTTAAAATATAATAGTATTACCACACTTTATTATTTTGTTTATATATATATATATATATATATATATATATATATATATATATATATATTTTAGAGTTATATGTAATGGGTCACACTGACTATAAATATCCTGTAAATACTTTTTTTTCCCCCCTGCAAAAATTATGATTGTTGCTCAGATGTGGTGTAATTTCTAACACAACCAACAATTTTATCTTAATACATAAAAAATTGTGTTATGATAACTTGTGTATTATGTACAGATACTTTTCTATTTGAAAGCACATTCATTCATATGCAACAACCAACTGTCCAATCGGAAAAAAATAATTATTTGCCATAAATGGATGTACTGTGGTCTTATACGTTTAAAAAAAAAAAAAAAAAAAGAAAGAAAAAAAAAACTGACAAATAAATACGAATAGCAGAAAGCTATTATTCACCAAGCATGCAATAATCTTCTTTTGAATTGTCTATTCACCAAAGAATCACAATAAAAGTTTCAATTTCCACAAAAATATTAAGCATTACAATTATATTTGTCATTGATGATAATAAGAAGAAATATTATTTGTCAAGGATCATGTGACACTGAAGACTGGAGTAACGGCTGCTGCACATTCACAAAAATAAATTACATTTTTTAAAAATATACTAAAATAAAAAACAGTAATTTTACATTGTAATGTCATACTGTGTTTTAAAAGTTTCAAAATAAATACACCCTCAAGGTAAAAAAAAAAAAAAAGTAAAAACATCCCCTGAAAATCGATTGCAAGGAGCAAATACTTCCACGTAATAACAATAAAAAGTTTATGTCAAACACTCCCAGCAGCTAAAAGCTAAGATTTCTATGACCACTAGGAGGCAGTATCGTGTTATGTTTCAATGTAAGCGTCAGGTTAACTGCTCCAGATCATTTAGTGACATTTAGTGATCAAATTTAAACCCAGATAAGAACACGTTTAAAAAATAAAGCACACATTAAAAAAATAAATAAATAAATGCTGTTATATTCTTAACAGAAGTTTGACATGTGCATTTCCTCCTAAAGAAAATGTATTTCTCTAATGTAAACTTAATGTAAACAGTTTTAATAGAACAGCAATGAAACATTGACAAACAAAAGACTGCAGATGAATGTATGTTAATCTTTTAAACCACAACTGTGCTTTTCTCATACACGGTCCAATCCCTGGTGTCCCATCATGTGAATCCCCACAAATGAACAGTTTATCTGGCTATTCACCATGCAGATCCAGCAGGCTCTCCAGAACACCATTAGTGTCCTGTAAGCATTAAAATCATTAGGATTATTTCCTGCTCAAGGGACATTAGAGTGTAATTGCTCTGGTCTGACTGATCTTGTTAGCTAAATAATATAAGCCTGACTTCCTCCTGGTGCTATGGACAAAATATCTGAAGAGTGATTTTACATTTACGCACATTGCCAGAAGTAGGTCCATTACATCATGCATGCAACATGAGTCACTGAGATGCCACTGACCCAGAATTCCTGGACGATCAAACCAGGGGTGGAAACAAGGCACACAGATCATCAATACATTGTTATATAATATATAATATAAATACAAAAAGTTAATCTATGGCCAGAGGTGATGCCTTTGCATTGGCTTCCAATTAGTATCAGTTATTAGAACCCAATGAAATGTTTTTATTGATTTTGTACTTCTTATTTGTCTTCAAAACCTGCTGAACAGGCGGCTCAAATCCCTCAAGAACCACACAGGTTCTCTGGCAGTGGTACATTACCAGTTCATAAAAGCAGGACAAAATAAAATCATTTGCAACTTTAAGTTACATACCATATACAGCTTCCATTAAGCACAATGTCACATTTGAACACATCACATTTATCAGTGCAACAAATCTAGTTGCTTTTGCTGTTATTTAGTAAATGCACTGCACATTTTTTAAATACTGCATCCATAACTCATTGCTCTTTTTATATTTCATCTCATATATGACCAATAGTCTGCTCTCGGGGGGATCATGAACACTGAATGGCTACTGATGCACTAGAGCTCACATCTCCGAAAAACATCAAAGCAAATTTTCAAATGTTATCTTTATTAACAAACCACATATTTGAAGTCTAAACAAGTACATTCTCACTTAAAACTACACTCTTAAACCTACATTCCATGACACAAAAACAGTATTATTTATAACATTATAGTGGATTTGGGTGTCCACCATGACACTCGCTGTGAGAAATACCACAACTGGAGTGATATAAACACAAAACGGTTGGAGTTCTGATATAATTAGAATGTCGCGATGTTCAAAAGTTTGGGAACAGTACTTTTTTTTTCTTTTTTTTAAGAAATGAATACTTTAATCCATGATTACCAATGAATACTGCATTTAATTTTAAAGGAACACTCCACTTTTTTTGTAAATAGGCTCATTGTCCAACTCCCCTAGAGTTAAACAGTTGAGTTTTACCGTTTTCGAATCCATTCAGTCGATCTCCGGGTCTGGCGATAGCACTTTTAGCATAGCTTAGCATAGATCATTGAATCTGATTAGACCGATAACATCTCGCTCAAAAATGACCGTATATAATGACGATATTTTTCCTATTTAAAACTTGACTCTTCTGTAGTTACATCGTGCACTAAGACTGACGGAAAATGAAAAGTTGCGATTTTCTAGGCTGATGTGGCTAGGAACTATAATCGGATTCCGACGTAATAATCAAGGAACTTTGCTGCCGTACGCCTGTGACCGGCACTAAGTTTGTGTAGATGCAGAGTTGCAGCCGGCAGCGTTGACGTAAAATCGCTGCGCCTGCTGCACCCATTGTACAGCAGCAAAGTTCCATGATTATTACGCCTAATGAGAGTTCCTAGCCATATCGACCTAGAAAATCGCAACGTTTCATTTTTAGTCTGTCTTTTTACACGATGTAACTACAGAAGAGTCGAGTTTTAAATAGGAAAAATATCTAAACTCTTTGGTAATTTTTGAGCGAGATGCTAACGGTCTAATTTAATGATTTAATGAACTATGCTAAGCTATGCTAAAAGTCCTGCCGCCAGACCCAGAGATCGGCTGAATGGATTCAAAAACGGTAAAACTCAACTGTTTAACTCTAGGGAGTTGGAAAATGAGCCTATTTTCAAAAAAAGTGGAGTTCCTTTAAGTGACAAAGGAATTTATAATGAATTTCCAATGACTGCTGAAAATGAATTGCCATCATAAAACAACAAAATGGAACAACAATTCTGAAACAGTAATATTACAATTGCTGTACTGTATTTTTTAAATAAATGCAGCCTTGGCAAGCATAAATCTATGAAACCATTTCCACCATGTAATTAAAAAATTCATGCCTTAAAAAGTCGAAATTACGACATACTTATGTAATAATTACAAGATAAAAAGTAGAAAATATGACTTTAAAAGTCATAATTATGAGATAAAAAGTAAATATTATGACTTGAGGCAGACAGTAGTGAAGTATTTTTACTCTGCTTTGAAAGTTCTTTTCAAGTGTTTGTACTTTACCAGAGTTTTCTTTTAGAAAACTATACTTTACAACATTCCAAAGCATAATATTTTACATTTTACTGCACTACGTTTCATATTAATCATCATTTAATACTTGATTACATTAGAAATCTAGTACTTTCTTACTTTTACTCAAGTAAAAGTAATTCAAAGATTTACTTGAGTACAAGAAAGTACTACAATTTTAATGTTCTTAAGTATTAAAGGTACAAAAACAACAACAACAACTTTTGTTTATGAAATGTAGTGCAGTAAAGTACGACATTATACTTTGGAATGTAGTAAAGTAAAAGTTTTCCAAAGAAAAAGACTAAAAAGAGTAAAGTAAACACAAACATAAAGTCGAAATTACGAGATTAAAAAGATAAAAAGTCGAAATTATGACTTTACAAGTCAAAATTAGTCCACTATCCTGTGACCAATGTGTTTATTAAGTCATTAAGACTTGTAAAGTAATACAATAATTTAGACTTTTTATTTCAGAATTTCGACTTTATAAGTCATAATTTAAATTTTTTATTTTGTAATTATGACTTAAGTCAGCATTTCAATTTTTAAAGTCATAATTTCAACTTTTCATCTCATAATTATGACTCAAGTATGTCATAATTTCGACTTATCCCATTATTATGACTTTTAAAGTCATAACTGTGACTAAGTCATAATTTTGACTTTTTATCTTGTAATTATGACTTGTGTCATATTTTCAACTTTTTAAAGCATTCATTTTTTTTTCTTACGTGGCGGAAATGGGCTTTCATATAAAACTCTTCTTTATAAAACATTTAAAAACCATGATGCATCAGTTATTATGCACAAATATTTATTTACAAAAAAAAAAATAATAATAATTAAGAGTGTATTACTACATTTAACACTTTGTATCATGTAGAAAATTAATTTTACAATTTTTTCAAGTGCCAAAAAAAAAAAAAGTGAGTAGAAAACAAAAGAAAAAAAAAAGAAAGAAATCGGTTTCTTCTGTAAAACTCATTTGTTTTTTCAAATTAAAAGCTGAAATGGCATTTTTCTCAACATATTTACATCTTCAGTTGATTAAAATGACGTGGCTTGCTGAGAAAGCCCTGATTCCTGATGCAATCACATGAAATCATTCTGAAGGCACTGCATGTGATCTTGATTCACAAAGGGGCATCCTCCACCCATGGGATGATGGATATTCTCATAATTTTGTGACACTCCTCCACCACCTCTTCCTCTAGAGCCTTAACGATTTCTCTCAAACACACCTTTGCTGACAAGCTCAAACTTGCATATGGCATGAGGTTAATAGTACTAAGAACTGTGAGGGTGTGTGTGTGGGCGGCTTGCTTCTTGAGCAGATTGGCCCGTATAAAAATAATGTCCTTATCAGGGTGAAAGCATTCCCCAGAGAAACATGAGCTGGCCAAAACACACACAGACATACAAAGTTGAAGTGATTGGTACATGTATTACATCTATACAGTAGTTAATGTGATTTCAGTACTTGGAGACACACAGACACGCACATACTCTCTGCAATATGCAAAGACGGTCCAATTATCTGAGTTCTTTTGGCCTTTCGCAACATTTTCTTTCTTTTTTTAGCTTAAGTAATGGACTGGAAATCACAGAGCACTTTATTTGCACTCTGCTCTTACATTTTAATTCACTAAGGACAGAGCATTTTGCAAATCAGATCGCTAATTTCTGAACCTAGGGTTCTGAAAGCATATTTACTCTGTGCTTTGTGGGAGGTGAAAATCACATTTATTTCTGAACAAGTGCGGTCGGTCACCTCTGTCCTACTTATGTCGTACAGCAGCCTTAATCCTCATAAAACAGAGTAAGCAAGACATAGCGCGATAAATCAGCTGTGGTGATCACGGGCGGAAATGAAGAGATGAGACATGGTGATTTAGGGGCATTGCTGTGCTTTTTTTCCCTCCCTGGATGCCAGCCTGGACACACTTGTGTCAAAATGCATGTAAAGGTAGGATGGTACATCTCTAAATGGGTCATTGAACTGGGACAGTGTAGAATATTTACAGGGTGAAAAAAATGGCAATCAAGATCAACCTAAATGCAGAATCACAAAAGTCAGCCTTATGCTTTTGAGAAACGCCAAGGAATAGTTCACCCAAAAATGAAAATTTGCTGAAAATGTAATCAGCCTCTGGCCATCTAAAATGTAGATGAGTTTATTTCTTTATCAGAACAAATTTGATTAAGTTTAGCATTTTGTCACCTGCACTGTAACAAGATAACTGTGAAATTTACAGCAACTTGCTGGCAGCAATTGGCAAGTAAGTTGCTGTAATATATCCCACAGTATGCTGACTGTAAGATTAATCACAGTAACTTACTGTACTACTGTATTTTTTTTATTATAGTAATAATCACAGTACTGTAATGAGCATCACTGCTTTAATTGTATGTAGTGTAAAGGGAAGACAGTTTTTGCTGGTTTTCGTTAAATTTACTGGTTTTAGCTGCCTTCTTAAAACAGCTGGTTTTAGCTAGTTTTACCTGGTTTTGGCAGGTTTTTTAGCTGGTTTTTGTTAAATCAATTGGTTTTAGCTGGATTTTTTCTTAAAATAGCTGGTTTCTGGCTAGTTTCACCTGGTTTTTAGCTGGTTTTTGCTAAATTAGCTGGTTTCTGGCTTGTTTCACCTGGTTTTTAGCTGTTTTTTGCTAAATTAGCTGGTTTCTGGCCAGTTTCACCTGGTTTTAGCTGTTTTTATTTGCTAAATCAACTGGTTTTAGTTGGCATTGTCTTAAAATAGCTGGTTTTAGCTAGTTTTACCTGGTTCCTAGCTGGTTTTTGCTAAATTAATTGGTTTCAGCTGGATTTTTTCTTAAAACTGCTGGTTTCTGGCTAGTTTCACCTGGTTTTAGCTGGTTTTTGCTAAATTAATTGGTTTCAGCTGGATTTTTTCTTAAAATAGCTGGTTTCTGGCTAGTTCCACCTGGTTTTTAGCTGGTTTTTGCTAAATTAGCTGGTTTCTGGCTAGTTCCACCTGGTTTTTAGCTGGTTTTTGCTAAATTAGCTGGTTTCTGGCTAGTTTCACCTGGTTTTAGCTGTTTTTATTTGCTAAATCAATTGGTTTCAGTTGGATCTTTTCTTAAAATAGCTGGTTTCTGGCTAGTTTCACCTGGTTTTTAGCTGGTTTTTGCTAAATTAATTGGTTTCAGCTGGATTTTTTTTTAAATAGCTGGTTTCTGGCTTGTTTCACCTGGTTTTTAGCTGGTTTTTGCTAAATTAATTGGTTTCAGCTGGATTTTTTTCTTAAAATAGCTGGTTTCTGGCTAGTTTCACCTGGTTTTAGCTGTTTTTATTTGCTAAATCAATTGGTTTTAGTTGGCATTCTGTCTTAAAATAGCTGGTTTTAGCTAGTTTTACCTGGTTCCTAGCTGGTTTTTGCAAAATCAATTGGTTTCAGCTGGATTTTTTCTTAAAATAGCTGGTTTCTGGCTAGTTTCACCTGGTTTTTAGCTGGTTTTTGCTAAATCAATTGGTTTCAGCTGGATTTTTTCTTAAAATAGCTGGTTTCTGGCTAGTTTCACCTGGTTTTAGCTGTTTTTATTTGCTAAATCAATTGTTTTTAGTTGGCATTCTGTCTTAAAATAGCTGGTTTCTGGCTAGTTTTACCTGGTTTTTAGCTGGTTTTTGCTAAATTAATTGGTTTCAGCTGGATTTTTTTCTTAAAATAGCTGGTTTCTGGCTAGTTTCACCTGGTTTTAGCTGTTTTTATTTGCTAAATCAATTGGTTTTAGTTGGCATTCTGTCTTAAAATAGCTGGTTTTAGCTAGTTTTACCTGGTTCCTAGCTGGTTTTTGCTAAATCAATTGGTTTCAGCTGGATCTTTTCTTAAAATAGCTGGTTTCTGGCTAGTTTCACCTGGTTTTTAGCTGGTTTTTGCTAAATTAATTGGTTTCAGCTGGATTTTTTTTTTTTAAATAGCTGGTTTCTGGCTTGTTTCACCTGGTTTTTAGCTGGTTTTTGCTAAATTAATTGGTTTCAGCTGGATTTTTCTCTTAAAATAGCTGGTTTCTGGCTAGTTTCATCTGGTTTTAGCTGTTTTTATTTGCTAAATCAATTGGTTTTAGTTGGCATTCTGTCTTAAAATAGCTGGTTTTAGCTAGTTTTACCTGGTTCCTAGCTGGTTTTTGCTAAATCAATTGGTTTCAGCTGGATTTTTTCTTAAAATAGCTGGTTTCTGGCTAGTTTCACCTGGTTTTTAGCTGGTTTTTGCTAAATCAATTGGTTTCAGCTGGATTTTTTCTTAAAATAGCTGGTTTCTGGCTAGTTTCACCTGGTTTTAGCTGTTTTTATTTGCTAAATCAATTGTTTTTAGTTGGCATTCTGTCTTAAAATAGCTGGTTTCTGGCTAGTTTTACCTGGTTTTTAGCTGGTTTTTGCTAAATTAATTGGTTTCAGCTGGATTTTTTCTTAAAATAGCTGGTTTCTGGCTAGTTTCACCTGGTTTTAGCTGTTTTTATTTGCTAAAATCAATTGGTTTTAGTTGGCATTCTGTCTTAAAATAGCTGGTTTTAGCTAGTTTTACCTGGTTTCTAGCTGGTTTTTGCTAAATCAATTGGTTTCAGCTGGATTTTTTCTTAAAATAGCTGGTTTCTGGCTAGTTTCACCTGGTTTTTAGCTGGTTTTTGCTAAATCAATTGGTTTCAGCTGGATTTTTTCTTAAAATAGCTGGTTTCTGGCTAGTTTCACCTGGTTTTAGCTGTTTTTATTTGCTAAATCAATTGTTTTTAGTTGGCATTCTGTCTTAAAATAGCTGGTTTCTGGCTAGTTTTACCTGGTTTTTAGCTGGTTTTTGCTAAATTAATTGGTTTCAGCTGGATTTTTTCTTAAAATAGCTGGTTTCTGGCTAGTTTCACCTGGTTTTAGCTGTTTTTATTTGCTAAAATCAATTGGTTTTAGTTGGCATTCTGTCTTAAAATAGCTGGTTTTAGCTAGTTTTACCTGGTTTCTAGCTGTTTTTTTTTCAGCTAGTTTTTCCTAAAAGTTAGTTTAGAGCTTTAGCTTTTAGCTGTTTTTTAGCTGGGGTTAGATAGTTTTAGCTAGGTTTAGTTTAGATGGGTTTTACCTGGTTTAGCAGTTTTTTTTAGCTGGGTTTAGCTATAGTTGTAGCTGGTTGTTGCTAAATCAGTTGGTTTTAGCTGTTTTTTTTTCTTAAAACAGCCTTTTTTTTAGGTGGGTTTAGGTGGTTTTTAGCTGATCATTTTAGCTAAATCAGCCGTTTTTAGCATTTTTTTTCTAATTTAAGTGGTTTTAGCTGCTTTTTTTCCCCTTTTTTTCCTAGCAATATGCTAATTCATGCAATAACATTTTGTTTAGCTGTTTTTAGCATTTTTTTTTTTTGCAAAATAACTGGTTTTAGCCAAGGTTTTTAGCTAGTTTTAAGTATTTTGCTAAATGGTTTAAACTTGCTCTGATTTGTGCTAATTCATACTAGTAGCATGGTGGGTAAACGTATAGCAACTTCAATTTTTAGATTCTGAAAATCGTTTTATTTATTTAACAAACAACAATTAAGCTTATCTTTGTTATCATCAAAAATCACAAACAACAATTAAACATACATTCAAAGCATTTTTAAATAAGTATAAAATATGATATATGATATATAAAACTGCTCTGGAAATGTGTATATACTGTGAAAAAAAACTATGGAACTAAATTTAAAAAAAAAAAAGTTAATTTAAAGTGTTTCTCAGATTCATCAATTCATCAAGTCAATATTGTCTAGATAAGTTACAAACAAAAAGATCTAAATTACATAAAGTGTTATTATTATGCACTCATTACATATTTAGATGTAATTTAGGAGTATGTACTACTTCACATGCTGGGGTGATGAGTCCATGTGTACTGTCTTTCATGGATAGTCTTTTTCTCTTCAGTTGTTTTGCCAGTCGAACTCAATGAAGTCTCGAATAATCGATGCCACGTGTGGATTTAGGGCTTGATTTTTTCGCTGAACTGTTTTCCCTGTGAGTCTGCTCACTTGGGTTTTTGAACTGCATTTACTTTGTTCAGGGTTTATTCTGATGAAGAATCTGTAAATATAAGACATCATGGATTACCATAAGGAGAAAAACTGTGCAAATTTTAGTAACACTTTCTATAAAGCCCATATTTATAAAACATTACAAGGGTATATTTAAGGCATTATAATGAATGCATAATGCATTATAAAAAACATATATAATATGTTATATCATTTTATAAATAATCATAACAACAATTATGATACGTTATAATTAGGGGTGTAATAGTAAGTGTATTTGTACCGAACCGTCACAGGGCAAATTCCAAATGGAAGTGATCATCCTCTACTCCCTTCGAAGGGCAGAGCCCTTGGAGTTTACGCTATGAGTGAGCAGGGCACATGCATTTAGAATGCATTTGGCAAAGGAAGCTTTTTTATTGTTGTTAGCATAACAAACGTACATTTTATGTTTTGAAAAAAGTTTGTAATATATAAAAACTATACACACCCACATCATGCGGTCAAAAAAGCTATGCATGCAAGAAAAACCAAATTAATCTATCAGAGAGACAGCAGGAATATTAGGAGTGGCCAAATCAACAGTTTGGTACATTCTGAGAAAAAGCTCAGCAACATAAAAAGGCCTAGATGTTCTCAGAGGACAACAGTAGTGGATGATTGGATGATCCACTCCATGGTAAAGAGAAACCCTTTTTACAACATCCAGCCAAGTGAAGAACACTCTCCAGGAGGTAGGTGTGTCATTGTCAAAGTCTACATTCAAGAGAAGACTTCACTAGAGCAAATACAGAAGGTTCACCACAAGATGCAAACAAGGCCAGATTAGACTTTGCCAAAAAAAAAAAAATCTGAAAAAGCCAGACCACTATGGAGAAGGCTTGGAACAGCTCACAATCCAAAGCATACAGCATAATCTCTCAAACATGGTGGAGCAGTGTGATGGCATGAGCATGCATCGCTTCCAGTGGCACTGGGTTACTGGTGTTTAGTGGTGACGTGACAGAAGTAGCCGGAAGAATTCTGAAGTGTACATGGATATACTGTCTGTCCAGATTCAGTGAAATGGAACGAAGTTGATTGGGTGGCGTTTCATAGTATAAATAGACGATGACTCAAAACATACAGCTGTCACAGGTTGAGCCAGAGACAACATGTAAGTGAAACAACAGGCAGATTTATTGGCAGGTTCATGGAAGCAGATCGTATGGAACACTGGCAGGTGAGAATCAAACACAGTGGACAGTTCAAAAGTTCTTAGCTGTTTGCTGATGTGTTGTGTATCTTTGCAGGAGATGCAGAGTTCTTTGACCTAAAATGAAGGAGTACAGCGTTGGAGGATTCGTTGCAGGTAAGTATCAACAGGTAAGTGTAACACGGAGAATCTGGAACAGTTCATGGATGTGAATGGTAGACCGGACAGTGTGGGACTGTGAGGAGCATGCTTATAAAGGTGAGTTGATTGCAGTCAGTAGTTGCAGGTAATCAGTATACGGGTGAGTGTGATCTGTGGTGTATTGTGACTGAGGTGACTGAGGCTGCGTGGGATTCGTGGATCTTGTGTCTCCGCACTGCACGTTGGAGGTGGACGTGAGCTGACTGACTCCATAGCTTGCTTGGAACCAGTAGTCCACACCTTGAACTGGTAGCCAGAAGACAAGCTCACTGTGACCCCCAGCTGTCGGAAGAAGACTTTCTAGACATGTGAGATAAATTGTGGGCCCCGGTCTGAAACTGTCTTCTGGGATACCATAGTTCCTAAAGACAAGAGTTAACAGGTTTTCCGCAGTCTCTAACACAGTTGGCAATTACATGAGGGGAATTAGTTTACTGTACAAGCCTTTGAGAAATGATCTACTGTGACTAGGATGCAGGTATGCCCATCTGAGTTGGGTAGGTCAGTCACAAAGTTAATCCCAATGTAAGACCAGGGCCTGTAGGGTATGGGTAGGGGCACGAGCTTGCTTTACGGGGAGGTGACGAGGAGTTTTGGCGTAGACTGAGCAACTCTGGACATACCTCTGACATCACGGAACATACTGGGCCACCAGTATCGAAACGGCGATAAAAGTTTGCAAATGCCAGGAAACTATGATGCTCCTTCACAGTTTGAGGTCCTTAATCGCTTTTATCATCCCCTGGTCCATCTGAATTCATTCCTGGCTGATAATGTAATGGAGGAACTGCATGGTGGGGTGATGGAATTCAACTTTCTCCAGCTTGAGATAGAGATGTTGTTGACAGAGCCTCTGGAGGACCTGCTTCATGTGATGGTGATGTTCGGCCAAGTTCCGGAAGTAGATGAATATATTGTGGACGAAGACAACTACAATGTGGTGGAGAAACTCCCGGAACACCTCAATCATGAATCCTGTTCAATAGGGATGTT
Source organism: Cirrhinus mrigala (assembly GCA_036247105.1). Taxonomy (NCBI): domain Eukaryota; kingdom Metazoa; phylum Chordata; class Actinopteri; order Cypriniformes; family Cyprinidae; genus Cirrhinus; species Cirrhinus mrigala. The sequence continues at coordinate 19,730,770 of CM070026.1, read as the reverse complement.
TCACCATCTGGAAGGGCCAAGGATGCAGGAAGGGCCATGGAACTCACAGAGGCAGATTGAGGGGTTGTGACTGGCGTGAGAGAGGCTCGGAGGGTGTTGACAAGTTCCTCGAAAACCTCTAGGAAGCCGGGGATCCATGGATGTAAATGTTCCAGGTCCAGTCTTCTGTCACAGATTGAGCCAGAGACAACAGGTAAGTAAAACAACAAGCAGATTTATTGCCTGGTTCATGGAAGCAGATCATATGGAGCAATGTCAGGTGAGAATCAAACACAATGGACAGTTCAAAAGTTCTTAGCTGTTTGCTGATGTGTATCTTTGCAGGAGATGCAGAGTTAGTTGACCAAAAGTGAAGGAGTACAGTGTTGGAGGATTCGTCAGAGGCAAGTATCCACAGGTAAGAGTAACACGGAGAGTCTGGAATAGTTTATAAACGGTAGACAGGAAGACATGGAACTGTAAGGAGCATGCTTATAAAAGTGAGCTGATTGCAGTCAGCAAGTGCGGGTAATCAGTTTTTGTGTGAGAGTGTGATGTGTGGTGTGTTGTGACTGGTGACCAAGGTGACTGAGGCTGCATGGAATTGCTGACAACAGCAAAAGCAACCCAAGAGCTTTTGAAAGTACAAAAGCAGAATATTCTGCAATAGCCAAGTTAATCTTCTGATTTCAACTTGATGAGCATGCATTTCACTTGCTGAAGACAAAACTACAAGCAGAAAGATCCACAAACAAACAACAACTGGAGTCAGCTGTAGTAAAGGCCTGGCAAAGCATCACAAAAGAGAGAAACCCAGTCTCTGGTGATGTCCATGAGTTCCAGATCTAAGGCAGTCATTGCCTGCAAAGGATTTTAAAAAAGTATTAAAAATATTACTTTTGAGCCCCTGAAAATTGGGAATCCGTGTATATAAATGGTTGTAATTCCTTAGCATTTTGTGTTATATTTTTGTTCAACCCTTTGAGTTAAAGCTTAAAGTCTGCACTACAATTTCATCTTGATTGTTTCATTTTAAATATATTCTAGTGCTATACAGAGCCGAAATTATGAAAATTGTTTCAGAGTCCAAATATATATGGACCTGACTGTATGTTTAATGTGTTTTCTGACCGCATTTATCGACTTATTTAATGAACTTATTTTATGTTCAACTAACCATGCATAAACACAATTTCCTCAAAAACACAAGCATGTACATGCATGTTGTTTGCATATTATTGTTGAACAGTTTATGCTAAATACAGTTTATTTTTTAGTTTTTTTTTACAGTAATGTGTATGTGCAGTTTGTGCTTTGTGCATATTTATGATTTCTTGTTACAATGTTTATTATTAAAAGTTAAAGTATATAATAATTAAAGGTAATTACGTTAATGTCAATATGTTGGAGTTATAATAAGTTGAATGATTTCATTAGCCAGCATTTATATCTAAATATGATTTATGTGTCTGCAGAGTTACATTTTTAATGACTAATCAAATCAAGTCAAAATCGTAACTGAATTGAAATCGCATAAATGAGAATCAAATTGCAAAATTGGCCGCAATACCCAGTCCCACAATGCAAACTAATGACTAATGAGTAAACTAAATGAGACAAAGGTAATGATAATCCACAACTATAGAAACTAAGAATAACACAAAGGGGACACTAAAGGAAAACAAAAAAAAGAGATAACAAGGATAACAATTAATAATACAAATGAACAAAAAACTGAACCAAAGAAACTTGAACTAGAACCTGTCTAGAAGTGTTGTTAACCCAGGTTAAAAAACTAAGTACAGCTAACACTGTATATTGGTATATGTGTTAGAAACATGCTGATAAAGTGTCAATCTATGCAAATAGTAGGTCGCAGTGAATCCGTTTAAAAGACTAAAAGTGAAATGCTTTTACTTTGCTTCTGACACACTAGAGAACAGTTTTGGTGATCACTAGTGATTAATTTATATGTACTAATAACTGGTGAACACTTTTTCTGTGTGCAGAGTAAAACAGGTTGTTCTCAAGATGACAAATATGTGATCTTAAGGGAAATTTGTCATTTCACCTTTATTATTTTTTGTTCTGTCTCATATAAGGAAAATCACTTCAACCCAGTGAAGAATATCAAGAACAAGTAACTTCTTACCTCTGGATAAATTCCAGGGTAGTGGCTGCCTCTTCTGGATATTCAATATTGAACACGTAGTAGGAACCAAAAAGGACAGCAAGAGCAGAAGTAAAATCTGAAACATCACTGAGCTGGAGGACAACTCTACCCTCAATAGAAAGCATCCACTTTTCTGCTCCCAGTATGGACTCTCCTGAAAATTAAATTGACACTGCACAGCATTCAACTGGAAAGGGTTAAACATTTTACATAACAAGAAACAATTAAAATGACCCAATCATGGGGCACGCCTAATTTTCAGACATAATTAGCAAAAATTAAGCCACACATTAAGATCATAATATATGTGCAAATGTTTGTGAGAAATTATACATTAGTTTTCAAGCATGGTTTTGAATAAAAATGACTTGGTCACATGACTACCCTTAACACCACAGTTAGACGTTTGATATAAACGAGATAACTCTAAGTTACTACACACATACAGCATATTTGTATGAAGTCCTAACTTTGTGCTGCCTTATTTGCTTTGACCCAGTTAATTTGTCAGGAGTACTCTGAACATGCACACTTGGATATTTAAAAAAATCTACAGTATAAAAATTCTCTCAAGCACAACCAGGTAATGCACATGCAAAAATCACAACTCTTTTAAATGCTGCAGAACTGTGAACTGAGTTTGAGACCACTGACTAACAAATCAATGTCAACAGATAATCCCACAAATAAAGTCAGTATATTATTTAATATAACTCTGTCTGTAAACTAAAGAAAGGAAGTCATGTATATCTGAAATGTCATCAACATTACAGGAAAATCTTTATGTATTAGTGAACTATTCCCTTAAAGGGGTCATATGATGCAATTTCATGTTTTCCTTTGTCTTTGGAGTGTTACAAGCTGTTCATACATATATAAGATCTGTAAAGTTGCAAAGATTAACGTCTTAAACCCACGCCTTTCTAAAATGCCTCATTCAAACATGGCCAATCACAATGCACTACATAATCAGAGCACACCGTACTTTTTAGAATGATGAGCTTTGTAAAAATTGATGCACTTCAGAAAGACGGGGCAGAGGGGAACTACAATAATGTCCAGTATGTAGAAAAATAATTATTTTGTTTAAAACTTGAACCGTGTAAACACATCACACAAAATACACAAATTGAAATGATGTTCTTTTTAGCAGCATTATTTGACCCCTTTAAAGGAATAGTTCCCAAAAATTACAATTATATCATTGATTACTCACCCTCATGTTGTTCCAAACACAGTAAGACCTTCATTCATCTTATAAGCACAAATTAAGATATTTTTGATGAAATCCAAGAGCTCCTGACCCTCCATACACAGCAACACAACTGAAATGTTCCCAGGCCCAGAAAAATGGCAAGGGCATCATTAAAATTGTCCTTGTGACATCAGGAGTTCAACTCCTCATTTTACAGTTATTTTACAAAGCTACGAGAATACCTATTGTGCACAAAGAAAACAAAAATAATTAATTTATTCAACAATTCATCTCTTCCTTATCCCGTCTGCTGTGGCGTGCTGCCATTGTGGCATGCTCGTGGTGCTGCTTACGTTGAACACGCATGCACATGTGTCGTTTACATGCTGAGAAAGCACACGCTGCATTGTGATACTCTCTGTATCACAATGACGCCACGGCAGACGGGGTGAGCCAATGATGCCGATGTCCTTGCTACCTAGGAACATTTCAGTTGTGTTGCTGTCTACGGAGGGTCAGAGAGCTCTCGGATTTCATCCTAAATATCTTAATTTGTGTTATGAAGACGAACAGTCTCTCGGGTTTAGAACGACATGAGGGTGAGTAATTAATGACAGAATTTTCATTTTTGGGTGAACTATCCCTTTAAAGTGGTGTCTGTTGTGTTTTGTCTGGTGCTGGGATCTTACCCAGCATGATAAGCCTTGGAGTGCTAGGCAGGGAAATCTGTGCCTCAATGTCTGCCTGAGTGGAAGTTTCCTGCAACAAAAACAGAAAACACTGCAAATTAGAAATACTATATTCATTAAAAAAATGATTTTGTGGTATTATTGTACAATTTAATTAGTTACATCAGCCAAGAGGAAAAAGGCATCTTCCTTTTCTTTGAAGTACGCAATCATGAGTATTATTGCAGCAAGTCCAGGATCCACGTCTTCCATTTGATTCTCAATGCTGTAAAGGACTGTCTTCACTTCTTTTTTCCATTTCAAAAGTTGGCTTTTGAAGTAATGTAGCAGTCTTTTCCCCTTGCTAGCAAGTGATTCTCGTAGTCTTGGTTCCAGCTCAATTCCTGTCAATGTGCAGAAGTGTTGTAGTAAAAACTTCTTTATGAAAAGGAATGGCCACTCTTTCTGTAAGTCTGACATGCTTGGTGAGGGAGTTGCATTTATGTTGTGACGCTGTTGCATGTACAGTAATGCCATGAGGTCATTGACTCGCTTCTGATCTGCACCTCGTTGTCCCTCCTGGGAATAAATATTCAGCAGCTCTCTTTGTTTCTCATAGAGAGACTCTAAAGTTTCCCCTTCAGGTAGCTTTGAAGGCTGCCAGTTGACACAGCCATAGCTATCCACTTTGGCACACTTTTTGGATGGTTCTGGCAGATCTTCATCCATGGCAGGAACCACTCGTTTTGGTTTTCGAAGTCGCGTTAGGGTATTGTCTCGGTTTAAAAACTCTATCCTGGTCCTCAATTGTTTACTTAAAGTGTAATATCCATTGCCAAGTCGCTCCCCCTCTTCAGTTCTGTCTTCAAAAGACTCAGGGTATTTATCCACGATACTCTTAGCCAGTTCAGAACACTGCCTAAATGAAGGGTTCAAGCAAACCTGTCTTATTGCTTCAGCAATGACTCTCACCATATGGCATCTATCTGCTCCAACTGGTCGTTTCCTTTGTGCAAGAGACCTTCTTAAACTCTCATGAGTTTTCTCCCATGGCACAGAAAATGTTGATACCCAAGTGCTATTCTGCACAGGAACCAGGCTTGAAAGTTCCAGTCTAGGCTCTGATCTGGCTGAGGTTTCAGGATAAGGCACAGACAGTGTCAAAATAAATTCAGGCTTAGAAGTATCTGTAGTACAATCACTTGGCTCATCGATGTGCTGTGTATCTATAAAAAGAATAAAACATTAAGTAGTAAACACTATAATTAATTGCTGGGTTTTTAAAGTCCCCATGAACTCTATGTTGCAGCTGACTTTAGTAGTGTGAAAAATTTAAGTAAAACATAATTTCAAATAATGAAAATAAAGGAGGTTTTTTTTTGACTCAGCTTTTTTTGTTTTGAAATCGTGATTAACCCCCAGGGGTCGACAAATGCGTGGGTGCAGAAAACTAGATATTTTTCTCGTATCAGCAGAAACAATTATAAATACTCCGTCATTTGTGTAAGGCATAATTTAAAAGTGTATCGGGTCTACTTTTATATGTTTACATTCACAGTAACGACAAAATGTGCTTTTGTAAAATAAATAAAATATACACAATGCACTTTTAGCAGTCTGTGTCAGCACACAGAAGAGGATGACACAGGTAAGTACACTTACACAGGGTTTATCTAAGTAGCAATGGCAGATAAGAAAGTGGAGATCAAAGGTAAGAGTCAGTTAAAGAGGTTTAGAACCTTTGCAGTTGTAGATGAACTTGGATAGCTGAGCCGATGACTCTGGAAGACTGGTAAGTATCCTGTGAGAGAAGCTGGGTAAGTAGCGGCACACATGTGAACAACAAAGTAGTCTATGAAGTCCTAGGTCTAGACTAGACAAATGTCAGTTCGTGTGGTGATGACTTATTTTGAGCAGTTGATGAGGGTAATGGCAAACAGGTGTTCTAATTGAGGATTAAGTGCAGGTGCTGGCCAATGACTCAGGAGTGAACTCATGGACAGTTGAGCAGTATGTGGATGAGGCTGTGTTTCAGTCTAGTCTTTTGCAGGTTGATGAGGTGATCGGGAACGAAGGAGAACAGGATCAGTGGAGTGTCTGGGGATCTAGGATCTAGAGTTAAGTATCAAAAGGTAAGTAGCAGGTAAGAAGTCAGGTATGGTTCAGTTGAGTGTGGAGATATAGGCATCTTGATTACAGAGAATCTCCATGATGGCACCAGTAATCTGGCGAACCATGGTGGATCAGATAGGTCAGGAGGTCATGGTAGAGCCGGTAGCTCTGGAGGCCATGATGGAACAGATGAATACCAGGGCACAGCAGATGATCCCCAGGTGAAGCAGGTAGTTCAGGAGGAGCAGGTAGCTCAAGAGGCCATAGCGGAACAGACAACCACCAGGGTGGATCAGATGAACTATTAGGCAGACCTAAAGGGACTTGAAGATAAAGCAAAGAAACGTTAGTCATGACCCCAGGGACCAGGTAGGATGTCTGGCTTGTAACTATCTAGAAGTCCGTCTGAATTAAGACCGGCTGAAAGATGGACATCAGGAGGGCCGGCTGAGAGACAGGTGTCCGGATTTCAACAGACCTAATAAGACAAACAGGGAGTTCTTGGATGGCCCCTATAGCCACAACAAAATGGGCAAGGAATGGTTTCCTTGGCTGCATCCAGACCAACAGGAGACTGGGAAATGATTACCTTGGTCTTAATCAGACCAGGACCTTCAGAGAACTCACAGGTTGGTATCAACAAAAGATTGAGCGCTGAGGATCGAGTGGACTCAGGAGTGAACTCATGGACGCCAGCTGATAGGAGTCCATTGCAGGCTTCACAGTCCCTTCAGTCTTTGATAGTTATTCCTGTTACAATGGTAGCCCTAATGTGTGTGGCCCAGACACACATTAGGGCTACCATTGTAACAGGAATAACTAACAAAGACTGAAGGGACTGTGAAGCCTGCAATGAACTCCTATCTACTGAGTCTAGAGGGGTGAGGAAAATGCCCATTTTCTTGATTTTAGGTCTGGTCTTCTGTCAGCATACAGAAGAGGATGACACAGGTAAGTACACTTCCAAAAGGTTTACTGAAATAGCAATGGCAGATGAGAAAGCAGTGATCAAAGGTAAGAGTCAGTAAAGAGGTTTAGAGTCCAACTTACTGTAACTTCTATATTAATTCCAGTGTCTTTGCAGGAGCCAGGTAAGTAGATGCACATATGTGAACAACATAGCAGTCTATGAAGTCCTAGGTCTAGACGAGACCAGACAAATGTCAGTGTGTGTGGTAATGACTTATACTGATGACTTATACACACCCTCGCGCAGAGCACTCTATTCAGATAGTAATGATCTAAGTGAGCATCACGAACATAGTCAACACCCCCAAAGGCACAACAAAACAGATTCCTCGTCAAATATGTTGGTTTTACTGTGCGTTTAGGCGATGTCACAAGTGGACTAGGTAAATTTGATTTGAAGGGGACTTTAAAAAAATCATACACAATTATCCTCAATTTTGTAACTGAAATCATACATGAAACTACAAAACTTACCTCTTTTTGTGAAAGCATGCAGTAGTTTCCTACAATCCACTGGTGGCAAGAGCGGTTTCAAGTCATCTTCTTTTATGTATTTCATGTCATCAAAGGTCCTCACACCCATGCTTGTCAAGAACTGTAGAATGTTTTGCAGTGACTCAATGTCAAGGTAGGGGAGGGCGCTTTTAATTGTGGCTTCCATTATGCTTCAACTGAAAAAACAGAATGATGAAGTGCAACAACATCAAAGTGAGCATCAAGCTTGTATATTGGCAGTGGGTAGTAATCAGCAAGGTTTTCCACATTAACACAAACATAATGAGTCTGTGTGTCATGCTGCAGGATGTGAACACCAAGATCCAAGGCAGGCACTGATTGAGACTTTTCACAAACAAAGTAAATCTGCTGCTGACTGACAAGAATAAGAAGAACCCTTCCGAGCTCATGACCTCTGTCATTTACATTCAGGACTACAGCCATTCCTTTCTTGTATGTCGATCCCTTGTACGTGACAGATGCCGTTTCTGCTGTGTTTTGATTTGTAACACCACTTATTCTAACAGCTTCTTTAATGGCATCATTGTACATCTGTTCATCAAATTCATTGGCTTGGCCTACTTGAAGAATGCTTGGAAACAAGCTACCTGAATGTAAATAGGCCTGTAGCAATTGGTGCCTTTCTGCCAAAGTGCTACATAGGTTTTTGAAATTGTGAAGCTTTCGTGCACACTGTTTGAAGTATGTGTGCTTACTCTCAAAGCGCAAAGACCAGAGGCGGATGAGTGGGCCAAATTTTATTATTAGATCGGGGTAGTGGAGGAGAAAGTGGTGTTTTGGCTTTAGGGGTTTTTGTGGAAAAAGAGCTGCTCTAGACTCCACATATTCCTGAACAAGAATCTTCAGATAGGCTACCTGGTTGGTGTGGATCTTAGGAGAACAGACAAATTCTACAATTTCCCTAAGTTTGAGGCACAACTGCCAAACTTGATCATCAAGAGGATTCTTGACACGTGTGCCTACAAGGATAGGAAGAAGACGCAAGAAGCACCAGTTCTGTGCTGCACTTCCTCCTAATTTTTCTCCATCAGCTTTAACAACACAAGGACGATTATTAGCATCATTCCCTTTGAGCTTTAGCTGAGAGATCCTCCTGTTCAACTGCACAAATGTGAAGTGCTTCTCAATAGACACAAGATGTTTTATATACATCTGAAGATCTACAGACACTATCCCTTCAAAGAGATCATGCCCAAGGCATGGTGGAAGTCCTGGTTGGCAGACATGGAAATGCTTTAGAGAATTGAAAATGGAGTCAAATTTTATTCCATCTACACTATTTTCCAATCCTAGTGACAAACTCTCCACACAGCTCTTGTAGTTCTCAGCTGTCCTTGCTGGGCCTAGCACTGTAGGTTCATTGGCAAAGCTGTCTCTGTTTATAAGACAGTATCTACAGAAGTTTTTGCTCTTACTAAAATTTTCTATGAATCCTCCAAGTGAATGCGACCCTAGGTTGTCTCCAACAATTGCTGTTACTACGGCCTTCACAGTTTGGCCCATCTCCAAGGTAATACCAGATTGCTCTAGCTCTTTTAAGTCTTCCACAAGGGAGGAGAAAACTTTCTCCTGTCCAAAAAACTGGTAATCAGACTCTCTGCACAGCATAACTAACTGCATAGGGTCAATGGATGACCTGTTATGAGGAAGTATGTCACTCAATGTCATATACACAGCTAGGAGCTTGTGTTTTTTTTTCCCAGACCCTAGAGGGTTCACTACTTCAAACGCATCTTGATATAAGATGATGGACACTGAGGATGGAAACTCTTGTAAAAGACTATTTTCTTTATAGGTTTTCCCATCCCTCACATCCTCAAGCACATCTGTATCTTCTGCTGAGTGCATTTTGGACATATAATATTGCTCCCTCACTGATGACAGTTGAAACAGGGCCTTTAAAGTTTCTTTCACTGGGACATATTGACAAAACCGCTCTGTACCAGAAGCATCATAACCAAGATGAACCTGTATGGGCTCAACATAGCTGAAATGTTTCTTAAAAAATGTCTTCCGTGTTGAGTCCGATCTGAACATGCCTTCATTGTATATCTTCAGTAAGTTCTCTTTAGACAGTCCATCTATAATGCTACAAATCCTTTCATCAGGAATGTCAAGTTTTGCCAATTCTTCACGAAGTCTGACAAACAACTGTGACACTGTATTTGTGCATACTTCTTGAAACTCTTCTATTAAAACGGATATTGTAGAAGCAGGCAAAAGCATCTTTGCTTGCATTCTTAGGTAAAAAAGAGCCAAATTGGTAAGGAAAATGTCTCTCTCAGCATCAACAGGAAAATCATAAGCCTCAGGAAATTCTACAGTCTCTGTCATGCCATCAATTTCCCTATCCACAGCATCATCATGCATAACTGCATCTTCATTGTTCACACATTTAACTCTACAAGCTGCCAATTGCTTTGCATGCTTTCTGCTTAAATGAGAAGTGAATGAAGATCTGACTCTGAAGCGCTTCTGACATGTGCTGACAGGGCAAACAATCTTTTTACCATCCCTTATATGCATCTTCAAATGTTCACAGAGGCTTGAAAGATGTGAAAATGTGCAGGTGCATTCTTCAACCTGACAATTCAGATTCACACACTCCTGAGATGTAGCTGGCTTTGGTTTCTTGTGATTTCGGTACATGTGTGTCTGTAACGCACTAATGGTCTTGAAATTACAAGGACACGTTGAAATCCCACATGGAAACCTGAAGTTTGCACAGTTTCTGTGCACTTTAACATGTCTGATATGTTCAGGGATTGTGTCTGAAGGAGAACAACACTGTTTGCACTTGAAAATCATGTTGAATGAATCCTAGCTGGCAGTAGCATATACATTGATGAAAGCGATGGAGATGAATGGAGAAAGTGACCTGCGTTTTCTTTGCTGCAGCCTGGAAAAAAGCAAATGGTAAATAATGCATTCAGTTTTGATGATATCCTTGTTTCCACTGTTATCTTGTTCCCCAGAATTTGAATTAATTATTGTAGCTCTTGATTATCCAATGTTTATTGAGTATTCTTGTAATGTCTATTTTATACTACTGCTCTTTGTTTTCTTCATCCCGGCTTCTCCCACCCTGTTACACATCTCCTCGTTCACGTTGTTCCTGCCCAGCTCCTTGTCCCCTTTTGTCCACACTTCTCCTGTCCAGTTTCTGTTTCCTTTGTCCCTGTTGGTCCCTCCCAGGTTCTTGTCTCCTTCGTCCCCACTCAGCTTTTTGGCTTCTTTGACCCAGCTTTTCCCGTCCAGCTCATTGTCCCCTTTGTCTCCGTTGGTCCCTCCCAGCTCCTTGTCGTCTTCATCCCTGTTGGTCCCTCCCAGCACTGATCTATATAAATTACTGGATTGTGCATGAAGCGCTAAACCAATGACAGGAGGTGAAGCCACCGGAAACGTTCGAGCGGACATGTTCGACACAAACACTGGCCCAGGCCAGCCAAAAAAAGCAAGAGATGCAAGAACAACAACAAGACTTGACGAGTGCTTGCAGGGCTCCAGACTGTGAGAAAATGTAAATTTTTTCTGCCGACTAATTACAGATACAGTGAGAAGCGTTTGAATTTGCCCAGAGTGAATAAGGTTGCTGCGAGATCTAGTGAGAATCATTCAAATTCTGCTCAGAATTCTGTTATAAACAGCGCTGACGTATTTTAGAAAAACAGAAGTAACGCAAACTTAACCATGGTGTTGTGGCAGAAACAGTCGAATGTTATTACATTATTAATTTCAGTGAAAATTTATGCATATACAATTTATAATTTATGTGAAGATTGTTTTAAAATCACTTAAATTAAAAGTTGTTATATATTTCAGAGCTTATTAAATGTTAAAAATAATGGCTTTCAATTATACTGTAATGTTGAATGGCTATAATTAATAGGTGAAATTGAGGGAAAATGCATTTAATAGAAACACCAGCAGTATTGGTATCAATACGTCATTAATAATAGGCTACTTGGTAAAAATATGACATTAAATACATATTTAAAATATACTATCTTTGTTTCCACATTAATTTGGAGGCTCAGTGTGAAATTATGACAATATAAATATATTAATATGCAATTAATCATGATTAATTACAGAAAAATTAATTAATCAATTTTTTTTTTTTATTATTATTGATTAACAGACAGTACTAATGATAACCTTTTATAGATGTTGGTGTTGGTAATATTAGTTCATTTTATTAGTTTCATTTCATTGCCCCCTTTAAAATTTTCAGTTTAATAACCCAGCCCTCAAATGAATCTAACTGAATAGCCCTGTTATAAACTCTTCATGTAGACCCTAAAGAATCATACCAACTTGTGAAAATAGGCATCTGATGACCCCTTTTATACAACAGAATGTTTGGGCACACCAACATGGTGGCGCAGTGGCTTCAATGTAATGACGTCATGAGCAATCCAGTTCTTTATTATAGATAAGTGGTCCATGCCCATCTCAAGCTCCACCCATGACTCTGCCTCACTCCATCAGTTTCATCCCTTCATCTCCATCTTGGTCACTCATCCCTTTGGGTCCACTGAAGCCTTCAGCAACACTCCACCTCTTCTGCTCCACTGGGTTTTTCCCCTTCTATCCACCTCAGTCACTTACACCAAAATCCATTTTGGCTCATCCCTCTATAAGCTTCACTCCCTCTACAGGCCCACTGCACACTTCTATCTGGCCCACACAATGATTTGAGTTTTAAATCGAATTTGGCCCACATTTTAATCCAAACACACCACAGTGCACTACAAATCCCAGAAAGCACTGTGGACATGCCACATGCTAAATATCCAGCAACTTTTCAAACCCTGCTCTCGTGTACAGCTGTGATCAAGCACATAGTCTGAATGTAGTTACCCTATATATTCACACCAATAAACTACTTGAGTGTTATAGTTAAAAGGCATCAGTCAGTTCCTGATGTGGCTTTGCTGAGAACCGATGCAGTTAAGTCTGTGGCATGATACCAATTTAACTGATATCTGACTACAAATGCAGAGGTCTGAGGATGTCCTAAAATGTGCACTGTGCCATGAATAAAAACATGGTTCTCTGAAAAAAGTGGTGCCGTTTTAAAGTCTTACCTGTTGCTGTCTTCTTTCTGCTTTACTAAAATCCCTGCTCGGTGTCTAGCAAGAAAAAAAAAAACAAATAAGCGTTTTGAAACAGTTAACGCAGAAACGTCACATACACACAGGCACAATTGCATCCATTTTTATTCAGTAGTTTTAGTGCTTTACCAAGGCGCCATCAGTAAAATTGTAGTAATGTAACAACAATCAAAGTAATGTGACAACAATTTTTGTTTGTTTTAAGCATAACTCACTTAATTTTGAAACTGTCTTTTAGAAAACAAAGCTTAAAGGGTTACTCCACTCCAAAATGAAAATAATGTCATTATTCACCAACTCCTATGTCGTTCCAAACCCGTACAAGCTTTGTTCATCTTCGGAACACAAATTAAGATATTTTTGAAGCATTCTGACAGCTCGCTGACCCCTTCCAAAGATATCAATGCAATTAACACAATCAATGTCCAGAAACGCAGCAAGGAGATCGGTAAAATAATCCATGTGACATCAGGGGTTCAACAGTAATTTTTTTTGAAGCTACGAGAATACCTTTTGTACGAAAAGAAAACAAAAATATCTAGTTTATTCAACAAATCATCTTCTCACTCCATATCCATTGAACGCAAACAGTGTATGCTGCTTTATGTCAGCTGCGCCATGCAGATACATTGTTTTCAAAGCCTCAAAAAAACGTAGGAAATGTATCCGCGTGGTGCAGCTGACACAAAGCCGCATATGCTGTTAGCATTTAATGGATATGGAGTGAGGTGATTTGTTGAATGAACTAGTTATTTTTGTTTGCTTGTACAGGTTTCGAACACATGAGAGTAAGAGATTAATGAAAACATTGTCATTTTGGGGTGGACTAACCCTTTAATATCTTAGGTCCTTTCGCTTCTGAATTGTTTGTACTTATTTTGATTCCAATGGCCTCTGTGCTGACAGGCAGCATTAATGAAAAAAAACTTATAATCACAGCAAAAAAAACCCAAACTAATTTGTTTTACATGTCACATATCTTACCTCTTGCTGTCTTCTTTCTGCTTTACTAAAATCCTTGCTCGGTGTCTAGCAAGAGAAAAACAAATAAGCGTCTTGAAACAGTTAACACAGAAACGTCACATATACACAGGCACAATTGCATTCATTTTTATTCAGTAGTTTTAGTGCTTTACCGAACTGAAGGTGCTGTCAGTAAAATCGTAGTAATGTAACAACAATCAAAGTAATGTGACAACAATTTTTGTTTGTTTTAAGCATAACTCACTTAATTTTGAAACTGTCTTTTAGAAAACAAAGCTTAAAGGGTTACTCCACTCCAAAATGAAAATAATGTCATTATTCACCAACTCCTATGTCGTTCCAAACCTGTACAAGCTTTGTTCATCTTCGGAACACAAATTAAAATATTTTTGAAGCATTCTGACAGCTCTCTGACCCCTTCCAAAGATACAGTGCCTTGCAAAAGTATTCATACCCCTTCATTTTTTTTTTTTTCACATTTTGTTTTGTTGCAGCATTATGTTAAACTGCTTTAAATTAGTTTTTCCCCACATCAATTTACACTCCATACACCATAATAATGACAAAGCAAAAACAAGATTTGCAAATTTTACACATTTATTAAAAATAAAACACTGAAATAAGTACATTGCATAAATATTCATACCCTTAACTTAGTACATAGCTGAAGCACCTTTACAGCCTCAAGTCTTTTTGGGTATGATGTGACAAGCTTTGCACATCTGCATTTGGCAATTATCTGCCATTCTTTGCCTCACCTTTTCACCTCTCAAGCTCTGTCAGCTTGGATGGGGGCTGACAGACATTTTCTAGAGTCCTTGTTGATCCAATCGTCTTCCATTATGGATAATGGAGGCTACATGCTTCTGTGAATCTTCAATGCAGCAGATTTTTTTCTGAACTCTTCCCTAGATCATTGCCTTAACGCAATCAGTCACTGAGCTCTACAGGCAGTTACCTTGACCTCAGGACTTGGTTTTTGCTCTGATATGCATTTTCAGCTGTTAGACCTTTTCTGAGAGGTGTGTGCCTTTCTAAATCATACTCATTCAAATGAATTTGCCACAGTTTAACTCCACTTGAAGTGCAGTAACATCTAGAAGCAATAAGAATGCTCCTGAGCTAAATTTCGAGTGTCCCAGAAAAGGGTATGAATACTTATGCAACGGGATCTTTTCAGTTTTTTATTTCTAATTTGCAAAGTTGTTACAAACCTGTTTTGTGCTTTGTCATTACGGTGTAGGAGATGTAGACTGATGTGGGAAAAAAAGTAATTTAAAGCAGTTTAACATAATGCTGCAACAAAACAAAATGTGAAAAAAATGAAGGGGTATGAATACTTTTGCAAGGCACTGTATCAATGCAATTAACACAATCAATGTCCAGAAATGCAGCAAGGAGATCGGTAAAATAATCCATGTGACATCAGGGGTTCAACAGTAATGTTTTCTTAAGCTACGAGAATACCTTTTGTACGAAAGAAAACAAAAATAACTAGTTTATTCAACAAATCATCTCCTCACTCCATATTCATTGAATGCAAACAGTGTATGCTGCTTTGTGTCAGCTGTGCCATGCAGATACATTGTTTTTGTTCAAATCAAAGCCTAAAAAAACGTAGGAAATGTATCCGCGTGGTGCAGCTGACACAAAGCGGCATATGCTGTTAGCATTTAATGGATATGGAGTAAGGAGGTGATTTGTTGAATGAACTAGTAATTTTTGTTTTCTTTTCATACAAAAAGTATTCTCATAGCTTTAAAAAATTGACTGAATCCCTGATGTCACATGGACTATTCTAACGATCTCATTGCTACCTTTCTGGACATTGATCATGTTAATTACATTGCTGTCTTTGGGGGGGCCAGAGAGCTGTCAGAATGCTTCAAAAATATCTTAATTTGTGTTCTGCTTAAGCTTGTACAGGTTTCGAACACATGAGAGTAAGAGATTAATGAAAACATTGTCATTTTGGGGTGGACTAACCCTTTAATATCTTAGGTCCTTTCGCTTCTGAATTGTTTGTACTTATTTTGATTCCAATGGCCTCTGTGTTGACAGGCAGCATTAATTAAAAAAAACCTAAAATCACAGCAAAAAAAACCCCCAAACTACTTTGTTTTACATGTCACATATCTTACCTCTTGCTGTCTTCTTTCTGCTTTACTAAAATCCTTGCTCAGTGTCTAGCAAGAGAAAAACAAATAAGCGTCTTGAAACAGTTAATACAGAAACGTCACATACACACAGGCACAATTACATCAATTTTTATTCAGTAGTTTTAGTGCTTTACCAAACTGAAGGCGTCATCAGTAAAATCAAAGTAATGTAACAACAATTTTTGTATGTTTTAAGCATAACTCACTTAATTTTGATACTGCTTAATATCTTATGTCCTTTTGCTTCTGATTTTTTTTGTGCTAAAGTTAATATATAAACTTTAGCACTGCCATCATACTTTGGACTGAATTGTTTTTTCTTTTTCCTAGTTGTAAAAACTAATTATACTTTCATAATAAAAATTTGTGTTTATCTTATATTACTGAATATGAATATGAATAGAGTAAAGACAATGAGGTCAGACAAGCAGGGTTGTGGTAATGTCATAGGGCTGGCTGGGTGATACAGACCTACATTATACATCTCTGTATTTTTGACATATCCTACTTTTGCAAACACACAGTTTATACACTGTTTTGGTTGTCAAGAAAAGCACATGCTAACAAGTTTGCGTTTTAATCAGATAAAAGTTTGTGATACACACATCATCACGACTTACCGCCACGTCTCTTTCCGGTTTAAACAAAATGAGGTATCTGTATGATTAACGCTGATTGGCTAAAGCAGTTGCCAGCAAGAGCAAAATTGACTAATGAGAAACATTTCGGTAAGCCCTAGTGATGGGAAGTTCGGATCATTTTACCGACTCGGATCTTTGAGTCTCGTTTAGCAAAATGAACGAAACATTTTTAGAGTCATTTCGTTTACTTTAGCAAAATATAATTAATATAATTAATATCTTAAAATGCTACGTGTTACTTCCCTAACACATCTACTGTTTACACAGACGTTAATCACTACAAACAAGACAAAACTATAATGCTATAAGAAACAGAAAAGATTAATTCATTGTTTACCTGAGCCTTTAGTCTATGATTAGCTCACATCACCTCTATCTGTCCGGATTCAAACCGTTCGTTCATCACGTGACAGCCCCATATAAGCTTAACTAATGCAGTCTGAGCCGGACAAGACATGTCAACACACCCATAACATATCATTTAACATAGTGCCATCTAGGTGTTTATGTTACGTGAGTAACAGGAACAATTAATAAATATTCCACATTCCTTATGAAAACGATTCATTTTCCAGGACTAACAATATATTTTTTAAATGACTGGACCCGAACCGTTTTGTTCTCCACGTAAATCCTTTTTATCCATAAAACCTTATTCAGTCTAATATGGTCATATGGTAGCAACCAAAGTACAGTCTCATGATTCATTCGGAGGCCGTTTTGTTCAAAGCCTTCGAGATATGATGCCTATTATTTATGAATACTGTAACAAGTTTATGTAGTTTCACAGCATTATCATTGTAAAATATACAAATCCAATACTTGACGCCTGCCTTAGTCCCGACGCGGTTTTACTGGGCGCGAACTCACTTTAACAAATATATAACGTTACTGACGCCTTGTGTGATAAATAAAGACATAATTCCCTGAAAAATGGCGTGCAGTTTTAAAGTCTTACCGTAAGAACGAGAAAAGCCGTCGTTTGAATAAGCGGCTTGAAACGGTTAATCCACAAACATACACAGACACAATTCCAGATTCATTGTTATCCAGCAGTCCTTTACCAAACTAATGCCGTTATCAATAAAATGTTGTCAGTCATGAAAATATATAAAAATTTAATGCGTTTATTAGTAATATGCAAACACTTACCGTTAATGTGGATAACGTATTCCACCTCTCCCTCTCACGCTCTCAAGGTGGACTCTGAAAGTTAAAGACGCATTACTTTACAAGTGAAAAGTGCAAATATAACAACAAAGACAAAAATAATGAAAAAATTAAGAGCAACTTTACCTTACTGAGGTAAAATTGTAAAAAATACGTGCGCTCCCGTCCGTTTGACCATCTCAGGAAAAAATCCCGCTCAGAATTACTGTAAAATGATTTACAGGAATGTATCGCTTTACTGTAAAATTCCCCGCCAATGTAATTTTACCTGTAATGCTTTGTTGATTTACAGCAATATACTGTAAACATATTTTACAGTATGGATTTGTTTATTTTACAGTAATAATGCTGTGAAAACTACAGAAATTTGTTACAGTGTGCTCACCAATGAATCCTTTATAGTGAATGGGTGCCGTCAGAAAGAGAGTCTAAATAGCTGATAAAAGCATCAAAAGAATTTACAGCATGACTCCAATTCATCAGTAAACATTCTGTGAAATGAAAAGCTGCTTGTCTGTAAGAAACAAATGCATCAATATAAAATACTAAAAGATTAAGATCTAAAATACAAGTGCATCTCTCCAACCAGGAAGTGTTATTATGTATTATGGGCTTGCATTTTAGCCAGAAGCAATGGTTTAAAGTTAATGTCTTAATTATGGAATTATGGACAAAAAATAAACAAACAAACTAAAAAAACTAAAAATTTGAATTCTCATTCTGACAGCACCCATTCACTACAGAAGATCCATTAATAGCAAATGATGTTAAATTTCTCCAAATCTGTTCCAATAAAGAAAGAAACCAGGAAACTCATTTACATCTTGGATGGCCTGAGGGTGAGTAAGTTTTCAGCAAATTTTTATTTTTCGGAGAACTATTCCTTTAATTGTTTTGGGTGCAAACTGGGTTGTTGTGGATGAAAAATCAATGGTGTGCTTTTATTGCTTAACCTACTGTACCTAGAAATTGCATGAATCATCACACTTTCACAGTCAACAAAGTTTATATTCAGTGCAACTGCATAAGTAATGTACAGCAACAGTGTTGATTATTGCTGAATAAACAGGAAAAAGATGAACAATACAAAAATGTAGCAATATTAATTCTTAAAGGGAAAGTTTACCCAAAAATGGAAATTCTGTTTAATTACTCACCCTCATGTTGTTCCAAACCTGTAAGAATTTTTAATATTTTTGATGAAGAGCTTTCATTAAAATAGTTCATGTGACATCAACCGTAATTTTATCAAGGTACGAGAATACTTTTCGCGTGCAAAGAAAACAAAAATAACGAATTTAATAAACAATTTCTTCATTTTATTTTTTCTTTGCACACAAAAAAAAGTGTTTTTGTAGCTTCATAAAATTACGGTTGAACCACTGTCACATGGACTATTTTAACAATGTTCTTACTACCTTTCTGGGCCTTGAACCTGGTAGTTGCATTGCTGTCTATGCAAGCTCTCAGATTTAATCAAAAATATTTTAATTTGTGTTTTGGGTAACTGAGGGTGAGTATTAATGACAGAATTTTCATTTTTGGGTCAGCTATCCCTTTGAGTCCTCCTTTTTTTCTTCACATTCGATAACTAAGACGAATGGTGGCACTAGTTGCGTTAAGGTAAATATTACACTCTAAAAAGTGCTGGGTTATTTCTATGAACACATTGTTGGGTTAATTGTGCTGGGTCAAAATTCTGGGTTGTTTGAGGTACTGTAAACACACAGTTGGTTTGATCATGCTGGGTCAAATGGACTCTAGGGGTTCTTTCACCACTGAACACGTGGGTTGGGTTATTTTAACCCAACTGGTTTGTTTATTTTTCAACTTCATCGAACTTTCTGGATTCTTCACTCGTCTCGTCGTCACGCTCGAAAAGACTCGTTTCTAGAATTTGTTTTTCGTCTAGGGAAAAACACGTTCATTATTTCACAAAGAAATTGTTAGTAAACCACGTGTTCTTTTCTATTGGTCTAAGTTTATCAGAAATATTGATTGGAGGAAAGTCTGGGTATTACCTAATAAATATCTTATTACAAATAAAATTAAAGAAATTTCATTTAAGATACTGCACAAGTTTTACCTTGCTAAGCATCTTTTAAACAGATTTATTGAAGAAATAGATGTAAATTGTTCATTTTGTACATCACACCCAGAAAGAGTACCTCATATTTTCTAGCATTGTCAGTATACAAAGAGGCTATGGTGGGAGGTTTCTAGATTTATAAATGACAAAGTGTTGTCCAACTTTTTTTTACTATATGAACATGTAATATTTGTTTTTTTGAACTATGACAAGAAGCTGGAAAATAAGGCTGTGTTTTATAACGTCTGCACCTACCCCAACCATAAACGTAGCCCTTACTATAATAATAAAAAAAAAGTATTATTGTTGTACAGTGTGACAAAAATAACGTCAGATTTATGTGCGCATGCCCAGTAGCAAGAGCTGTATTCTTTTTATAGCCAACACCTAGCTACGCAGTGACGTATCGATCTGCTATTGGTCACACGATTTCACGTGATACGAATTGGCAGGTCATAGTTCATGAAGCTTAAAGTGTGCAATGCTGCGAAACGCCAAACTTTGCAGGCGTTTGCTTTTCTGAATGGAAGTCAATGGGACGAAAAGTGGTATCGACTGGAAGAATCTCCTCTCCAACGCACGCTACGCGATGATTATAGAGAAGAGAAGAAATACGCCCGAATCAACGCTGCAAACGAGCGATTAAGCGATGCGGCTACTACAATGAGTGTCTACTAGAGGCCAGCAACTCACCGATTCGCGGATTTGATGGAAGAAGAAGAGTCAGCCGCTCCTGTCTTGTGGTGAGTGAGAAAATGTAAAGTTAAACAACAACCACAAAAAAAAGTAGTAACGTTAGTAGTGGTAACCTTAATTAAATTGCCTGACCAAATACCGACATAACCTGAAGGCCTAAATTAGTTTTAAAACACCGTAAATAACACTGTGTGACAATTTTCAAATTTTTAAAAAAAACGAGTATGATGCAAAATAAAAAAAAATAAATAATTTTGAATAACAACGTTTATGGGATAATGAGCGCCGCTACTGTCGGCACTTTCTATCGTTTAAAATGCACTAAATAACGCCGTTTGACAATTTTCAAATAAAACTAGTAAAATGCAAAATAATAAAAAAAATTCATTTAAGTTGCGCCGTTTAGGGGATAATGAGTGCCGCAACTGACAGCGCTCTCTGTCGTACAACATCGTTTAGGGCAGAACTGGGCAAGCTCTATCCTGGAGGGCCGGGGTCCCTGCAGAGTTTAACTCCGACCCTGATAAAACTCACCAGTTTGTAGCTTTCTAGTAAACCTGAAGACACTGATTAGCTTGTTCAGGTGAGTTTTATCAGGGTTGGAGCTAAGCTCTGCAGAGACACCGGCCCTCCAGGATAGAGCTTGCCCAGTTTTGCCCTAAACGATGTTGTACGACAGAGAGCGCTGCCAGTTGCGGCACTTATTATCCTCGAAACGGCGTAACTTAAATGAATTTTCTTTCCTCCAGGACCGAGTTTGCCCAGGTCTGGTTTAGGGGATAATGAGTGTTGCAACTGATGTCACTGATGTAAATTAAAAAAAAAAAAAAAAAAACCTAGTAAAATGCAAAAAAAAAATTAAGTTGCGCCGCTTAGGGGATAATGAGTGCTGCAACTGATGTCGCTTTCTGTCGTTTAAAATGCCGTAAATAATGCAGTTTGACAATTTTTAAATAAAACTAGTAAATTGGAAAATAAAAAAAAAAAAAAATTTATTTAAGTTGTGCCGTTTAGGGGATAGTGAGTGCTACAACTGACAGCGCTCTCTGTCATACAACATCGTTTAGGGCAGAACTGGGCAAGCTCTATCCTGGAGGGCCGGTGTCTCTGCAGAGTTTAACTCCAACCCTGATAAAACTCACCTGAACAAGCTAATCAGTGTCTTCAGGTTTACTAGAAAGCTACAAACTGGTGAGTTTTATCAGGGTTGGAGTTAAACTCTGCAGAGACACCGGCCCTCCAGGATAGAGCTTGCCCAGTTCTGCCCTAAACGATGTTGTACGACAGAGAGCGCTGTCAGTTGCGGCACTCATTATGCCCTAAACGGCGTAACTTAAATGAATTTTCGATAATGAGTGCCGCAACTGCCGCCGCTTTCTGTAATTTTAAAATGCCGCAAATAATGCCGTTTGACAATTTTCAAATAAGGAATCTAGTAAAATGCAAAATAAAACAAATAATTTTAAGTTACACCGTTTAGGGGATAATGAGTGCCGCAACTGACGTCGCTTTCTGTCATTTAAAATGCTGTAAATAACGCAGTTTGACCATTTTTAAACTTAAAAAAAAAAAAAAACTAGTAAAATGAAAAAAAATAAATATTTAAGTTACGCCGTTTAGGGCAGGCCTTGGCAGACCCAGTCCTGGAGGGCCGGTGTCCATGCAGAGTTTAGCTCCAACCCTGATTAAACACACCTGAACAAGCTAATCAGTGTCTTCAGGTTTACTAGAAAGTTACAAACAGGTGAGTTTTATCAGGATTGGAGCTAAACTCTGCAGGGACACCGGCCCTCCAGGACCGAGTTTGCCCAGGTCTGGTTTAGGGGATAATGAGTGTCGCAACTGATGTCACTGATGTAAATTTAAAAAAAAAAAAAAAAAAAAAAAAAAAACCTAGTAAAATGCAAAAAAAAAATTAAGTTGCGCCGCTTAGGGGATAATGAGTGCTGCAACTGATGTCGCTTTCTGTCGTTTAAAATGCCGTAAATAACGCAGTTTGACAATTTTTAAATAAAACTAGTAAATTGGAAAATAAAAAAAATAAAAAATTATTTAAGTTGCGCCGTTTAGGGGATAGTGAGTGCTACAACTGACAGCGCTCTCTGTCATACAACATCGTTTAGGGCAGAACTGGGCAAGCTCTATCCTGGAGGGCCGGTGTCCCTGCAGAGTTTAACTCCAACCCTGATAAAACTCACCAGTTTGTAGCTTTCTAGTAAACCTGAAGACACTGATTAGCTTGTTCAGGTGAGTTTTATCAGGGTTGGAGCAAAGCTCTGCAGAGACACCGGCCCTCCAGGATAGAGCTTGCCCAGTTCTGCCCTAAACGATGTTGTACGACAGAGAGCGCTGTCAGTTGCGGCACTCATTATGCCCTAAACGGCGTAACTTAAATGAATTTTCGATAATGAGTGCCGCAACTGCCGCCGCTTTCTGTAATTTTAAAATGCTGCAAATAATGCCGTTTGACAATTTTCAAATAAGGAATCTAGTAAAATGCAAAATAAAACAAATAATTTTAAGTTACACTGTTTAGGGGATAATGAGTGCCGCAACTGACGTCGCTTTCTGTCATTTAAAATGCTGTAAATAACGCAGTTTGACCATTTTTAAACTTAAAAAAAAAAAAAAAACTAGTAAAATGAAAAATAAATATTTAAGTTACGCCGTTTAGGGCAGGCCTTGGCAGACTTGGTCCTGGAGGGCCGGTGTCCATGCAGAGTTTAGCTCCAACCCTGATTAAACACACCTGAACAAGCTAATCAGTGTCTTCAGGTTTACTAGAAAGTTACAAACAGGTGAGTTTTATCAGTGTTGGAGCTAAACTCTGCAGGGACACCGGCCCTCCAGGACCGAGTTTGCCCAGGTCTGGTTTAGGGGATAATGAGTGTAGCAACTGACGGCGCTTTCTGATGTTTGACAATAAATTGACATTAAATAATGCCATTTGATAGTTTTCGCAAAATAAAAGTAAATTGCAAAAAAAAACAAAAAAAGTTAATTTACATCATTTAGAGGGTAATGAGTGCCACAACTGACGTCGCTTTCTGTTGTCTAAAATGCCGTAAATAACGCTGTTTGACAAATTAAAAAAAAAAAAAAAAAAAAAACTAGTAAAATGTAAAAAAATAAATAAATAAATAAAGTTATGCTATTTAGGGCAGGCTTGGGCAGAATCGGTCCTGGAGGGCCGGTGTCCCTGTAGAGTTTAGCTTCAACCCTGATTAAACACACCTGAACAAGCTAATCAGTGTCTTCAGGTTTACTAGAAAGTTACAAACAGGTGAGTTTTATCAGTGTTGGAGCTAAACTCTGCAGGGACACCGGCCCTCCAAGACCGAGTTTGCCCAGGTCTGGTTTAGGGGATAATGAGTGTAGCAACTGACAGAGCTTTCTTACGTTTGACAATAAATTTACCATAAATAATGCCATTTGACACTTTTCAAATAATAAAACTAGTAAAATGCAAAATCAAAAAATTAATAAATAAAGTTAATTTACGCCATTTAGGGGATGAGCGCCACAACTAATGCTGTTTTCTGCCGTTTAAAGCACCGTAAATAATGTAGTTTGACAATTTTCAAAACAGAAAATTAGTAATATGCAAAATGAATGAACTAATTTAATTACACCATTTTCACAATTTTGAAAAAAAAAAAAAAAAAAATCTAGTCGTATGGAAAATATATATATTTTTTGATGTTTTTGCATCTGTAGTCAATTTTTCATGGGATTGCTGTCTTGGATGGTGGTAGATAACGTTGGGTGGTGAGTGCTGTCCCATCACACCATATCTATGGGAATGAGCCAAGGCATCAGGTGGTGTGACTGTCTCACTCGCCCAACGTTCACCTGAAGTTCACTCTTACCATAGTGAGACGCTGCTCTAAATTCTCGCACTGTCAGTGAGAGATCAGTAGTGAGGCATCGCTCGGTGGGTGACGGATGGTGTCAAAGACAGCTTTCTCATGAGATTGTTGACTACAAATATAATTTTGTATTTTAAGGGATAATGAGCTCTGCAACTGACAGCGTTTTCTGCAGTTTAAAACACCGTAAATAACACTGATTGACCATTTTCAAATAAAGAAACTAGTTAAATGCAAAAAAAAAAAGTTACGCCCTGTAGGGGATAATAAGTGCTGCAACTGGTGTCACTTTTTGTTATTTAAAATGCCATAAATAACACCGTTTGACAGTTTAAAAAAAAAAAAAACTAGTAAAATGCAAAAGAAAAAAATAAATATTGAAGTTACGCCGTTTAGGGCAGGCCTGGGCAGACTTGGTCCTGGAGGGCCGGTGTCCATGCAGAGTTTAGCTCCAACCCTGATTAAACACACCTGAACAAGCTAATCAGTGTCTTCAGGTTTACTAGAAAGTTACAAACAGGTGAGTTTTATCAGTGTTGGAGCTAAACTCTGCAGGGACACCGGCCCTCCAGGACCGAGTTTGCCCAGGTCTGGTTTAGGGGATAATGAGTGTAGCAACTGACGGCGCTTTCTGATGTTTGACAATAAATTGACATTAAATAATGCCATTTGATAGTTTTCGCAAAATAAAAGTAAATTGCAAAAAAAAAACAAAAAAAGTTAATTTACATCATTTAGAGGGTAATGAGTGCCACAACTGACGTCGCTTTCTGTTGTCTAAAATGCCGTAAATAACGCTGTTTGACAAATTAAAAAAAAAAAAAAAAAAAAAAACTAGTAAAATGTAAAAAAATAAATAAATAAATAAAGTTATGCTATTTAGGGCAGGCTTGGGCAGAATCGGTCCTGGAGGGCCGGTGTCCCTGTAGAGTTTAGCTTCAACCCTGATTAAACACACCTGAACAAGCTAATCAGTGTCTTCAGGTTTACTAGAAAGTTACAAACAGGTGAGTTTTATCAGTGTTGGAGCTAAACTCTGCAGGGACACCGGCCCTCCAAGACCGAGTTTGCCCAGGTCTGGTTTAGGGGATAATGAGTGTAGCAACTGACAGAGCTTTCTTACGTTTGACAATAAATTTACCATAAATAATGCCATTTGACACTTTTCAAATAATAAAACTAGTAAAATGCAAAATCAAAAAATTAATAAATAAAGTTAATTTACGCCATTTAGGGGATGAGCGCCACAACTAATGCTGTTTTCTGCCGTTTAAAGCACCGTAAATAATGTAGTTTGACAATTTTCAAAACAGAAAATTAGTAATATGCAAAATGAATGAACTAATTTAATTACACCATTTTCACAATTTTGAAAAAAAAAAAAAAAAAAATCTAGTCGTATGGAAAATATATATATTTTTTGATGTTTTTGCATCTGTAGTCAATTTTTCATGGGATTGCTGTCTTGGATGGTGGTAGATAACGTTGGGTGGTGAGTGCTGTCCCATCACACCATATCTATGGGAATGAGCCAAGGCATCAGGTGGTGTGACTGTCTCACTCGCCCAACGTTCACCTGAAGTTCACTCTTACCATAGTGAGACGCTGCTCTAAATTCTCGCACTGTCAGTGAGAGATCAGTAGTGAGGCATCGCTCGGTGGGTGACGGATGGTGTCAAAGACAGCTTTCTCATGAGATTGTTGACTACAAATATAATTTTGTATTTTAAGGGATAATGAGCTCTGCAACTGACAGCGTTTTCTGCAGTTTAAAACACCGTAAATAACACTGATTGACCATTTTCAAATAAAGAAACTAGTTAAATGCAAAAAAAAAAAGTTACGCCCTGTAGGGGATAATAAGTGCTGCAACTGGTGTCACTTTTTGTTATTTAAAATGCCATAAATAACACCGTTTGACAGTTTAAAAAAAAAAAAAACTAGTAAAATGCAAAAGAAAAAAATAAATATTGAAGTTACGCCGTTTAGGGCAGGCCTGGGCAGACTTGGTCCTGGAGGGCCGGTGTCCATGCAGAGTTTAGCTTCAACCCTGATTAAACACACCTGAACAAGCTAATCAGTGTCTTCAGGTTTTACTAGAAAGTTACGAACAGGTGAGTTTTATCAGGATTGGAGCTAAACTCTGCAGGGACACCGGCCCTCCAGGACCAAGTTTGCCCAGGTCTGGTTTAGGGGATAATGAGTGTAGCAACTGACGCCGTTTTCTGCCGTTTGACAATTTTCAAGTGAAGAAACTAGTAAAAATAAATAAATTTAAATTAGGCTGTTTAGGGGATAATGAGCGCTGCAACTGACAGTGCTTTCTGACGTTTAAAATGCTGTAAATAATGCTGTTTGTCAATTTTAAAATAAAAAATATGGTCTCATGGAAAATAAACAAATTTAAAAAATATTTTTGATGGATTTGCATCTGTAGTCAATTTTTTCATGGGATTGCTGTCTTGGATGGTTGTGGATAACGTTGGGTGGTGAGTGCTGTCCCATCACACCATATCTATGGGAATGAGCCAAGGCATCAGGTGGTGTGACTGTCTCACTCGCCCAGCGTTCACCTGAAGCACTCTTACCATAGCGAGACGCTGCTCTAAATTCTCGCACTGTCAGTGAGAGATCAGTAGTGAGGCATCGCTCGGTGGGTGACGGATGGTGTCAAAGACAGTTTCTCGTAAGGTTGTTGACTACAAAAATTGCCCTGGCTTACGCCTCAGATGCCCTTTAAGTTTAAGGGCCCACTCCACAAACATGCAACGTTTCACTTTACAAGATGTTAAATGATAGTGGAGTCGTGTAAATTACTTACGGATTATTTTGATGTTTTTATTAGCTGCTTGAACTCTCAATCTGGCGTCACCCATTCACTGCAGAGGATCCATTGGAGGGCAAGTATTATAATGCTAAAATTCTACAAATCTGTTGTGTTGAAGAGACAAGCTCATGTACAATCTGGACAGCTTGCAAGGTGAGTAAATTTTCAGTTTTTTATATCAATCGGCTATAATCACATTCAAATACACTGGCCAGATTTGGACAGGTTGGCCGGATGTTCATTGAATGGCTAATTCAATTATGCTGTCAGCTTCAAAGAAGGATGTAGAGAATCTTGGCCCGCTTTTACACATTTTACCACCCATTCCACAGAATACTGTAGATTTTAAATTGGCATGCTTTATATATGATGCAAGATCACTAACTAATTTTGCAAATAGTTGCATACATTTGCATCAGAAAAATCTATAGTGGAAAGGGATTGTGGGCTCCAAAAGCTTCAGAATACTTCAGAATACTTCAAAAATTCCCTGGAAATAGTACTTTTAGACACATTTAGAGTTATGAGATATACACAACCAATCAAAAGTTTTTGAACAGTAAGATTTTTAATGTTTTTAAAGAAGTCTCTTCTGCTTACAAAGCCTGCATTTATTTTATCCAAATTACAGCAAAACAGTTACATTTTGAAATATTTTTAATATTTGAAATAACTCTTTTCGATTTGTATATTTTAAAAATCTGATTATTCCTTTGATCAAAGCTAAATTTTCAGCATTACTCCAGTCTTCAGTGTCACATGATCCTTTAGAAATCATTCTAATATGCTGATTTGCTGTTCAAGAAACATTTATTATTATTATCAATATTTAAAACAGTTAAGTAATATTTTTTTTTTTTTTTTTTTTTTTTTTTTCCTCCAGGATTCTTGAATAAAAAGATCCAACGATCAGCATTTATCTGAAACAAAAAAACCTTTTATAACCTTATACACTATACCAAAAGCTTGGAGTCAGTATTTTTTTTAGGGGAAGAAATAATGGGAATTAATTATTTTCTTTAGCAAGGATGCTTTAAATTAATCAAAAGTGATGATAAAGACATTTGTCAACATATTGACATATGTTACAAAAGATTTCTATTTCAGATAATTGCTGTTCTTCTGAATTTTCTATTCAAAGCAAGCTGAAAAAAATTATACTCAGCTGTTTTTAACAATAATAATAATAAAAATAATGTTTTTTGAGCAGCAAATCAGAATATTAAAATGCTTTCTGAAGGATCATGCGCCCGCTTCGTCCTCTCCTCCACCCAGATGCTGCCTGCTCATACGCGAGGGCATGTCAGGGGAGGCTCTGATACAGAGAAAACCCGACCGATTTAATCAAACTGCGGAGAATCACGTCCAGACGTCAGTAAGTTATTCTTTTCAGCGTGTATTTGCATTTGGGGAGTATACCCACTTCTCCAGGCACCACAACACCACTGTTTATGAGGTCCTTTTACTCTTCCTCTATTTAAGTGAATGCTTGTGTTTGCTTTACAAACTAGGAGACCAGTATAAAAATTAAATGGGTATGCTGTCTGATTTTTTTATTTATTTATTTATTATTATTATTTTTTTTTCTTTTCTTTCCTGCTCTTCAGATTGGAGACTGATTGACATAAATGCAGTTCAGTGGTGAGATGCTAGCTTAGGTTGCCTTTGCCAACCGTTCCGTATAATATTGTGTCATAATTAAGACATCAAAGCAGTGGTCCACTTTAAAATCATAGCATGCAAGAACACTGTGTTTGACAAACGCTCCAGTGCATACAGTATTTGTGTTCTAACTCTGAAGATCGCCAAAGTTTTACAACAATTCAATCAAACCGGTTTAATTTGGCACTACTGCGCAAAACGTTTTTTGAAAAAAAAAAAAAAAACAAAAAAAACACGTTTACGAGATCTCGCGATATCAGCATCTGTCATCTGAAATCAAACACAGAACTGGTCTGTGTTTAAATGATTGTGCTGCATGTAAACACATTAACCTGCTTTCTATATAAAATAAATCATTGTAAAAACAGTTTTGTGAAATTCTAATTTTATAAATCATATATTTCATTCATTCTAGATATGTGAGATTCTTGCTGTTGCAGATGGACAGCTTTGTAATAGAGAATTTGAAGGAAAGGCAGCTTGATACCTTTGTTAAAACATTTGAAGGTAAGTTAAATCATTCAGTAACATTAAGTAACCATGATTTGTTGTAGAATTTGATCTTTTCATTAAAATAACCATAGTTACTGGTATGACAATAAAATCAAACAATCAATCTAACATTTAAAAGCTTTATCTTATTTAACCACGTTTGTGTGTGT
Organism: Cirrhinus mrigala; assembly: GCA_036247105.1. Classification (NCBI taxonomy): domain Eukaryota; kingdom Metazoa; phylum Chordata; class Actinopteri; order Cypriniformes; family Cyprinidae; genus Cirrhinus; species Cirrhinus mrigala. The sequence continues at coordinate 19,701,282 of CM070026.1, read as the reverse complement.
GTTTTTTTTTCTTTTTTTTTTTCTTTTCAAATTTGATCAGATTTCACAAGACTTCAGGAAGCTACATCCAGAGGCAGGCTTTTTGTAGACTGGGCTACAATTGCAGATCAAATTGTTGCCTATGCCCAGCAAGATAGAAAGGTGCATTAAGAGCTGGGTGACATGACTTCAGGTAAGGTATTTCTTATAATGTCAATCTATAGAAACACAATTCAACTGTATTTGATACATCAACTGGTAAATACAATGGTACAGTAACACTTAACTAGTTGCTTATTAGTTTGTGTATTGGCTGTTAATTAGTACTTTTGAAGCACATACTGATGCCTTATTCTGCATGAGCATATTCTACATCTCTGAATCCCACCCCATACCTAAACTTAACCTGCAGTAGTTGAATGGGGGTGGGTATTCATTTGCATTAATACCAATATTTTTATTACAATTTTATTATTTAAAGGAATCAAGAAATTCATATGAAAGTGTTTCAGTGTGTTGTTTTGATTTATGAGATAAGTTTCACAGTTTGCACTGTATTATTCTTATGGTTTAGATGCTAAAGGGGAGAGTGCTTTCAAACTCCTGCCCATTCTGGAGGAAGTGTCCACAGAACCACAAGCACAGAATTCTGGAAGCCATTCATTGACATAGAAACCTGTAAGTTTTGTTTTACCTTATATAATATATAATTTATTTTTTTTTCTTCATAATGCAAACTGGTATTTCCCACTGACACACTACAGCAAAAAATAGAAATCCCTGACTTAAAACCATTTTTTAGCTGCTAGTGTTCCAATCATTTTGGCCACCACTGTATGAGGTGTTCAGATGTAAAAGACTAAAAATGTGCAGTTTGAAATTTTCTTCTAAAATGAGAATTTTTTTTTTTCCAAGACTAAGTGTCGTATAATTAACAGGTGGGGACCAGCATGGTGGATTTGTGCCTTGGGGACGAGACATCAACATCCCAGACCTTCGCCTTTGTTACGGGCTGTGCCACTGAAGCGGACTCGTTGCCTGGGAATTTCTCCAGCTTGCAGTATATTATATCGATGGACATAAGTCTTCATGTGTGAATTTTTTAAGGCCAACAGTTTTTTTTCTGGCCACTTCTAACATGTTTTAAATTGTCATATGTATTGTCTGGTGGACACTTTGTTTGGCTTAGTTTTAATAGCACAATGTTTGGAGCGATTCTCATGTGGTAATAATTAATTTTTGAGTGTTCTGCTGCTGCAATGATGACAAAGAATCAAAATCTACAGTGCCTATTTTAAGTTTTGTTTTAAATTAACTGATCTACTAAAGTTCTTGTTTTGTGTCTGTAATGGTTGGATAAAATGTGTAACAGCTGCACCCATTTGAAAATTGTTTTAAAAAGAAATAAAACGGATGAAAATTGATGTTTACCGTTGCATTTTTTTTTTTTTTTTTTTATAACTGTATTGCAGAAAAGCAATAATAATTTTACGTTCTTTTGTGATTATTTATTATTATTGATAAATATAAAGGTAGCATGGCAATATAACAACAAATAACCCAATGTTTAGGTTATGTTTAACCCAGCAACACGGTTAACCTGACCCACTGGTTGGGTCAAATAAACAACCCAGCATTCTGGGTCAAATGGTTAAACCCAGCACTTGGGTCAAAACAACCCAACGCGTGTTCTGTCCCATAGTTACCCAGCAGCTGGGTTAAGGTTGGGTTATTTTTTAACCCAGCACTTTTTAGAGTGTAGTCTTCATTGTATTGGATTATTTTTCTGAAGAAAGACTGTATGTATTGCATGTATCTGAGGAAAAAAAGTTATTTCTGTCAACGTTTAGGAGTACGCTATCATTTATATGCACTCAAAGACATTAAAGTCGGCATGAAATGTAAACTGTTAAAGTCTTTTCTCCTTTTTCGTGAGGTACACACGTCATCAGAGAAGAGATGTTGTTGCGAGGGGGAGTAGTTGTTTTGATTAAAGTTCAAAACGTAATAATGATGTGCATGGATACATTATTTATATAAACTACGCTTTATTCCATAAACAATAAGCGCTACCAATTTTGATTTTAGGTAGCCATTAAACTCCTACAGTGTTTTTCCTTTAAAATAAATTGCCTGTCCAGCAGATGGCGCTAAAGTTAATTACATTAGTGTGCTGTGGAAAGTCCAGCAAGCTCCATAAAAAAGAAAACGTTGAGCACCGCGGGTTTCCATCAACAGGCTTTAAGCTGAGAGTAAGAGTTGCTCAAATGCCAAATTATTGCGCTAATTTATAAAACTGTATAATCAGAAATTCACTCAAAACTATGAAAATCTAAGCCTCAACCCCCTTTGGAGTGTAATAAGCTACTGGCTGACAGTAAATGGGCTGAAAAAACATTTGAGGCCTGATTCACCCTGTGTGTGAATAATCACCCACTGAGCACAGCAAAACATGGGAATGTTCATTTTAGCGGACAGTACTGTGTGTCTGCCCATTATCATTTCTTTCAGATTTCAACTACAACTGAATGGTTAGTATTACCTTGCTGCATTAGCAATTTATTTGTAATCTTTGCAGGTGAAGGTGTAAAAGATGTAATTTCTTGCTTGAGGAAAATTGACCCTTGGTCTATTTTATTTTTATACACTCTCAAAATGAAAAAGGAGTAATGCTAAATTGCATTATGAAAAATTGTAACCTACAAACTAGATATAAGATGAAAACAAAAATACAATCTGACCATATAAAGCTATACTTAATGTTATTTCGCTTATAGAGTGACAGCGATGAGAGAAATCAGCGGGGAATTGTGAATTGGTAACGCACTACTGAGTCACATTATAGAATCACTTTTATTAGATACAGACATAATTCTTCTATTAAACCAGCGAAACTTTGTTATTTTTTCATTTTCTTTAAAAATATAAAAAGTGGAGGCACAGTGGGCACTGGGGAGATGGACAAAGCCTGAAAGAATTGCCCAGAGCCTGTTTGAAGCCACTGCACTTTAAAACCTTAAAGGTCTTCTCGCCGTTTTTAATGAGAGCTTCAGTTCGTGAGGAGTGGGATAAAATCCCTGAATACATTTAGGACACTTATACACCTCTCTGTCTATTTTTGGTGGGGGAAGGGGTAATGCGCTCTTTTCTTTCTTCTTTAATGACATCTTTTACTTGATAATCCCTTGATGCAGAGGAGCTTTTGAAACCCAGTGGAGAAGAGGGTCATGGGGTGGTCCTTTACCATTAGCGCAGAATTAATTAATTGACAATCTGAGAAAAAAAAATGGCTTGCTGTTCAGATCTTAGTGAGTGAAGCGAGATGAATATGATGAGGTCTGATTTCCATCAGCTCAGTTTCTTTTTCTTCTTCTTCTTCTTTTTTTTTTGTTCAGTAAGATACACAGCGCTCACTATATGAGGCATCGTCTCTGTGTAGTCAAGCAAAAGAGTATCAGATATGGAGGTCAGATATAAGTCAGGGCTACCCAGAGGGCAATAAAATAGTGAAGTAGAAAAACAGAGACAACAGTTAACACATAATGAATGTCTGATGTGACCAAACAAATAAACAATTTAGACTGATTAATTCATGGTAATGTCACATTTAAGACACACAATTCTCATTTTAGAGCCAAAAAGCTACAATATAATTAATTCACATAGTCATAAACAGTGATAAACATGACTTTTATTGTGGTAAACCCAGATCAGGCCTTTGACTCCAGACAAAAGTACTGGAAAGCTTTTGGTCAGTAGATGAACTGCTTAGATTATAGTGGTAATAATGCATTTCAAGCTGCATTTCAACTGCTCAGAAAGCACTGTCGAGACCACCTGACCATCAGTTTTAGTCAAAATTCTTGCATTTGTATCTTGGTGCAATATCAAAAATTCATTTAACTTTTGTGATATTTTGTCTGACATTCATATGAACCAAATTTGGTAAAAAGTGTTTTGGTAAAAAAAAAAAGATTTGTAAGAGAATAGTTTGAAAATATAGTGTATTTTATGATAATTGGGTTATAATAATGGAATGTGGTACCCAATAGAGTGCTGCAGAAATTATGTATATTTGTAGGCCAGGTTCTGTCAAGAAACTTTACATATAAGTGCTGCTTAGTAGTGTTGTCACCATACCAAAATTTTGACTTCGATACGATACCTGACTAAAATATCACGATGCTACTACTGAACCGATACTACGAAAAAAACATAGAACAATAGGAAAAGTCATTGAATAATAGATGATCCAAATGGTTATTTTATCTACTAAAACAAAATAACATTTTTTGTTATTTTATCTTTCTTATTAATAATAAAAACCTAGATGCAAGTAACAAACTAAAGGACAACTACAATAAAACAAAGACACAAATCAAAATAAAGAGGGCCCTATGAATTTTGTTTTATTTTTATTCTATTTTAATTTTTCTAGACTCTATTTAAATGGTTACATTGAAAAAATATTTATCAAAAAGCATGTCTAATTAATTGAAATCATGAAACTTGCAGAATTTAATAGCAATTTATTAAAAGTTTAACAAAAATTAATTAATAAGACCCTATGAAATACGTTTTATTATTTTTTTCAAATTCAGTTTTGTTTGTGAATCTCTGTTTTCCATTAATTTTCTGGATTCTATTTTAATCGTTTCATTACATTTTAATAATCAAAAGTCTAATGAATTTATCAAGGATAATTAGATTTGATGAAGAATTAATTTATAATAGGCTATTTATTTCTTTTTTTTTTTTTTTTTTTTTTTTTTTTTTAGAAATACTGTGTTGTGTATTTACAATTTTCTAGTAAATAAATTCTGGTAAATATTCCTTAAACATTGTTTTAATAATATTTTTATTATTAGTAGTAGTACTATCTTTACATTAAGTAATATATTAATATATTTCTGACTATCAAGTTAAACCGAACTTTTATTTTGATGGTTTGCTTTGAAGACCGTCAGGGTCGCAAAAGAAACGATAAAACCTCAGAGCAGTTCCAGAGATTATGTTCATGTGTTCATGTTCTCATATTTTGAGGTGGCAGAGGCTGAAAACACCATGAGCGTCACGCGTATATGTGAGGTAAACAAAACTGCGTGTCTGTTTACAGAGGCGCAGAAATACTGCTCTTATTAAAATGCATTCTTAAAGTACCGGTACTAGTAAAATGCGGAATCGTACTGTTTTTAAAAGCAGGGTATCGCAATACTTTTTAAGTACCACTATATCCTGCAACACTACTGTTTAGCATTCAATAGTGCATTTTGCAGCTCACTTTCAGAGTTCCTCTGAAACCCTCCACCTCCCCAGCTCCACCTGTATAGATGTGCTACGGGTTATTATATATGGTTTTTGTGCAGCAGCAGTATGTCTTAAATACTCATAGCACCTTATTTGGTGTATGTATTGGCAGTAACAAGTTCCTGTACTTGCTTTGATGCAACAGCAGCTATAATCTACAACAATAGCAGTAACCATTTGTCCATTACCATGCTAAAATCTTCAGAGAGTTGTCATGATAGAAATAAGCAAATCTTTTTTTTTTTTTTTTTTTTTTTTGCTTAAATGCCTGAAATAATGTCTGTGGTTAACACAAAGCTCAAATATTCACATTTTATTCTATGACATAAAATACATCAGTAATACCCCTAGTGATTTTTAAAGCTTTTTTCTTGTCTTGTAAATGATGGTTGTTAACAAGTGGCTAAATGGGACAACAGAGGCATTGGGAACATTAAATGCCATCACACCGAATAGGAAAACTCTTCCACTAGTCCACATTCTGTCTCGTTGTGTTTATCATCACGTATAATCACTCGATGTGTTTATAATCACCATTGTACAACAAATATTCATGGACAATGTCCTTCTGATTGTATTTAGATTTTTTAAAACTGATGGTAAACAACACGTGTAAGAATCAAAAACATTTGTTGTTCACAGAGCCTATATTTTCTGCAGTCCAAAAGCCAATGGAAAAAATTCTATTGGTTTTTTTTATCAAGGGAACCAGGATGATGCTAACTTCTATCACCACAGTGCTCTACAAAAGCCATTTCTGTGTAGTTTTTCTTTAAATTACATGATGTATATACTGTACACAGAGAATTTTAAGGAAACTGTGCAGTCTCCACAGAAACCAAGACAAACTATACCTCACTGTTAGTGTATGAGCCAAATCTTATTGCTTATCAGGCTATTTCACTATACTTTTAGCATTATCTGATAATATTATAGACAGACTAAAGCTTTTTAAATAATACTTAAAAAAAATACAGCTGCAAGCAGCGATTACTGGGGTTCAAGCGCATAAATGAAAAAAGACATTATTTAGCAAGCCTGTAACCACCAAATAAATGATTTAAAAAAGCATTTTTGGCAAATCCAGGTAATTTTTCAAAGAAATATTATGGTTTTTAACGTTTATGACTGTTATAGCGCCAGCTGTGGTCTGCTCCCCTTAAAACTTTGCATGCTTGTTTAGAATCAGCTGTCGCATGTGCTCACCAGGTTTCATGAAGTTTTTAGTTTTTCTTTAGGCTACATAGGATTTTGGGTAAATTTGGACAGGCCCCTTTTCTAAACGACCCCGTTATAGAGTTCCATTGTATGATTTGAATATTGTGCGCATGTGCAAAAAAACATGCAATGTACAATCGTTTACGCGATTCGTAATTACAATCGTAATGGGAAATCGACCCCCAGTGGCCGATTTCTTTCTAATTTCTCTCAGACCTTTGGGGTTTCATTCCTTCTCTAACAGGTGCTTAATATTCATCGGTCAGTGACGGCCATGTTTTTTGAGATACGCAAATGTACTTGTAGACACTTGTGGCACTTCGGACCAAGACCGTGCAAACCAATTTGCATGTTGATAGGACAAATGGTTGCACAGTTATAGCCATTTTTATGTTTTTTTCCTTTGTATTGCACCACCAAGTGGCCAAGCCTCGCGATTTTTGTCCTGCCACCTCAGATTGAGCTTTTACATAAGTGTTGTGAGTTTGGCGGAGATATCTCATTCCGTTCAGGAGTTATAGGCATTTTACTAAAAGTAAACATTTCAAACATTTTGGCGCCCCTTTGTGACAGTCGAAAGTTCAACTTTCAACAAGTAGGTACTTCAAAAAAGGTACTTTCGCCAGGCTCACGATCTAATCTAAGCATTTTGTCCTGCATGAGCCAAGGATTCCAGCGACATAAGAAACTTGAGCCTGCAACTGACAGTCAATTTCGTACTTTTGCTCGCTGTAGCACCCCTGTCAGGCTGACTGGTGACGTTTTAGGGGGTGTGAATAACTACCATCTCTCCAAGTTTCAAGTCTCTACAAATTACGGTTTGGTCTGCATGATCAGTTTTATGTGGAGATTGCTGATCTGTGACTATTCTAACAATTACAATAGGGTTTTAGCGCTAAACGCTTGAACCCCTAATGATGATAACATATACTTACTCTCCAAAACACCTGATGGTTCTGCCTTACATAAAAAGAGTTTTTATAAAATTAGCCTTTATTAGAATTAGAGGTTTGGTATCTGTATCAGATAATATGGCTGTGAAGCTTGCCATTTCAGTAAAAGCATGATAGCAGGACTAGATGCAATACCTCTTAAAGAGGGAAAGAAATGCATAGGGGTTTTTTAGACACGCCGCTACTGAATAAACAGGTATTTATGCCCATAACCAAGACAAAATTACACACAATATAACCAAATATCCACCCACAGACACTGGGCTACTAAAATGGATGAATCTTCTAACACATGCATGAACTTCTCACATCTACGCCACTTCGATTATTAAGGATTCCCTTGCTAACAGACAGGCACTTTACTTCTCCCCCGGTATCCTCATTTGCAGTGATTTCAAAGAAGATTGACTAAAAATGGATAGAACTCATAATGATTCCACCGATGCATTATGTAGGAATCAACAGTCAATCGTACAGCAATTTTTCTCTACTAAATGCTATGAATATATCCATATACAAAAAAACACATAATGTTTTCAACACTAGCTTATTCCAATGCTGTTTCTATTCTGGGAGCAGGTTCATTTTAAGTTTATCTCTAAAAATAATGAACATCTCATGCAGCTCTCCGTATTTCTGAATTCTTGGATAACTTTGAAACGTGTCAAGTAGCAACAGAAGCAGCAATAAGTTCAAAGATTTAATCTAGACGCAGAGTGACAATGTGAGCTTCATGCCCTAGTAATGGTTTTCCCTTTGACAAAATTCAGGAACAGAGAAAATTGAAAATAAAGTCTATTCATAAGCATGAGCACAAAAAGAAGATAGCGACGTGAGTGTAGGCTGTCCTGAAGCACTGGCAAGTCTGTTCTCATTTAATTGGATATGAATTGTTAATATCATTTTGGTGAAGGTGAGCTTGGGAGCAAAATGGTGAAAGGATTTCGTCAATATTGCATGGCAGGTCTCAAGAGGTTAAAAGAATGGAAAGAAACACCAGTGAACTGGGAAACAAGGGATGGAGCCCCTTACAACCTCTATATGAAAGGAAGGACACAGAACCTAAAGAGAGACAATACACTTGGTTGTGCCTCAATATTTTTATCAATCAACAACTTTTTAATTGGTGAATACTATTATTAAACAAGCATGCAAAGAGCTGTTATGTGACACACTCATTAATAAAATAACAAGTCCACAGGTGAATATGATAAAACAAGAGTTTTGCTCTAGGCAGAGTTACAGTGTATGTAAACCACTAATTAGTACAGTGCTTACATGTGGCAGACTGAGATTAATTATTTCATGATAACTGAGGAAGACAACAAAGCCGTAACATCTATAATTCAAAACTAGAACATTAAAAGTTTTTTATTTTAATATCCTGACTGACAAAATACAAATTAGCCTTAGACTGTTGCCAAAAGCATAATTACACGACTGGAAAACGTGATTCTGATTGGTCAATTGCTCATCTGAGGACTAGCGCTCTCTCGCTTTGTACAAACACTGGCGCCATTGATTGAAGTGAAAATGACCTCAGGCGACTTCAGTATTAATGTTGCTGTAAGATACTTGCAGTGTTCATCTTGTTGCTACACAGATTTTTTTGTACTTTGACCATTTTTCTTGTGTGAAGTACAGAAAATTATAAAATAATTCTAACTCATGTCTATGCATTAATTTATTTGGTAAGTAAATGTGTAATAAGCTGGATAATGTACAGTTGGTCAGTCCATGTCAAGTCACCTTTATTTCTATAACGCTGTATAAAATTACAGACTGTTTCAAAGCAGTTTCTCATTTACAACAGTATCAACGATGCAAACCTCTTCAAATATGAGACAAATTCTGCCATAAAGCCACTCTAAATAGTGCAATAGAGTCAAAAAAAAGTTCACCATTTACGAAACAAGTTAAATTCAACTCTAAGCAGTGTCATTAATCAGCTTGAATCAGTGTATTGTTAAAGGAGAAGTTCACTTCCAGAACAAAAATTTACAGATAATGTACTCACCCCCTTGTCATCCAAGATTCATGTCTTTCTTTCTTCAGTCGTAAAGAAATTATGTTTTTTGAGGAAAAAATTTCAGGAATGTTCTCCATATAGTGGACTTCTGTGGTGCCCGCGAGGAAGAAGGGTCTTATTTAGAGAAACAATTGGTTAATTTCTAAAAAAGATTTACAATTTATATACTTTTTAACCTCAAACGCTTGTCTTGTCTAGCTCTGCATGAACTCTGTGAATTCCGGCTCATGACAGTTAGGGTATGTCGAAAAACTCCCATCTCATTTTCTCCTCCAACTTCAAAATCGTCCTACATCGCTGTTTTAAAGCGCGTTTGAGCCTCCTTGCGCGTTCACTTTGTAAACACTAGGTCAGTACTTCTGCAGTGATGTAGGATGATTTCGAAGTTGAAGGAGAAAATGAGATGGGAGTTTTTTGACATACCCTAACTGTATTGACCCGGAATGCACAGAGTCCACGCAAAGCTACACAAGACGAGCATTTGAGGTTAAAAAGTATATAAATTGTACATTTTTTAGAAAATAGTAAGACGCTTCTTCATTTAAACTGCATTTTGGAAGTTCAAACATGCAGGCACCACTGAAGTCCACTATATGGAGAAAAATTCTGAAATGTTTTCCTCAAAAAACATAATTTCTTTCTGACTGAAGAAAGGAAGACATGAATATCTTGTTACAGAGCATGTTACTTCTGGTATGAAACGAGGTGCCTGCTTTAAAATGTTTTCATTTTTTATGGATCTTGTGTCATGACAGATCCCTGTATTGCATTATTAGATCAGTCGACACGTGAGCCAGCCGTCTTTTCTTCTTTACTTAAAGCACAAAAAACATTCATTATAAAATGTATTTTATTTCAACCGCGGAAAGACGCCAGTACACAATTTTTCAAGTTTAAGTCCATCAAAGTTAATCTACTCTCATGTCTGATTTGTTTGTTGGACAAAATAATGGATTCTGTGTTATGATTGGTCAGATCGCCTGTCAGTCAAGCTGTTTGCGAAGGGTCATGAATGAATTAATTTCAGCTATAGCAGCTCTACAGAACACAGTAGTGTCATTAAAGGGATAGTGGACCAAAAAAAAAAAAATTCTGTCATTAATTACTCAACCTCATGTTGTTCCAAACCCGTAAGACCTTTGTTCATCTTCGGAACACAAATTAAGATATTATGGATGAAATCCGAGAGCTTTCTGACCCTGCAAAGACAGAAACGCAACTGACACGTTCAAGGCCCAGAAAGGTTGTAAGGATATTGTTAAAATTGTCCATGTGACATCAGTGCTTTAACCTTAATTTTACGAAGCTACGAGAATACTTTTTTTGGGCGAAAATGACTTTATTTAACAATTTCTTCTCTTCCGTGTCAGTCTTTGGTATGTGTATCCATGAGACTACCATGACGCAAGCTCTCGGGTTTCATCAAAAATATCTTAATTTGTGTTATGAAGATAAATAAAGGTCTTACAGGTTTGGAACGACATGAGGGTGAGTAATTAATGACATATTTTTCATTTTTGAAAATTTGAAAATCCCTTTAATCAACTCAGTTCAGTTTAAGCTTTGTTTTCATCCGATAGTTTCAGTGCTGTCAAATCAATAATATTACTGAAAATTAAGCAAACCAAAGGAGCCCAAACTTCATCTGATCACAGAAACGGGACAAATAAACATTGTGAAGAACCAGGCTCAGATTGGGAGCCAGTTTTTCTCTGGCTTAATGAATAAACACAATGATATTGATTCCACACTGCATCACATCAGATTTGTGGATTGATATTATTAGAAAATTTACATCCAGCAGAATTATCACAAAATAAACCTCCAAATAGCATTTAAATCAATGCTCTTTTTGGCTGTAACTAAAAATACTGAAATATTCTTTATGGGTATGAATAAGCCCTGATGTATTTTCAGACTTACACTGCCATTGTTCACAATTAGCAATAAAAGTGTTTTAATAGGAACATTAATTAATTTCAACCTGAGGGGCATGATCATTATTTTTATCTGAATTCACAAAACAAGGCAAAGTGGTTGTTTGTGAAGGGTTCCCTGAAGGGAATTATTAACTGTTCCTGATCTATTCCAGCAAATAACACTGCTTGGGACTGCAGTGAAAGAGCAGCCTATGAAAACCCTCGATCCTCAGATTTCTGCACCTAATGAAGAATTCATGAACGTACCCAATGGAGCCGGACAGAAGTCAAGTGTAAGAACACACAATACTCCTGCCATCTGAGGCCGAGCACTTAATATTCTCAGTCTATTATCACACATGGGGTCTGATCTACTTTCTATCGAGCTCAAGTTCCTTATCTCTTATGGCTTTGACCCCACTGAATAATGCAGGTGCTTCTTCTAGTTATAAAGCAGAGGTGGACACGTATTTTGACCTAGACACTGTTATATTATCTCAACATCTTCAGACTCAGCGGTGTTTGTTTGCTCATGTGTATTTGTGATATCCCTGTTCTATTTTTGATCTCTCACCCTTTCTCACTTTATCCCTTGGATAAAGATTGACAGAAATACTCGCACCATCTCCATAATTCCTCCATTTGTGGGAGAACTACGGCTATTTGGTAGAAAATTGCTTTTAAAGGTGCCAGTACTCAGAGGGCAGCTCACAATTTTACTGTGATTCTGTAATGGCCCCTGCCACACATGCTATGATGTAGACACATCCACAAAGGTTTTCACAGTTTCATGTTCACTTACCCCTGTCTTCAAAATCGATACCTTGCCATACTCCGACGACGAGACCTTGATATTCTGCTGTTATTTTAGGTTCAGTTCACAACTAAAATAACAGTTTTCAGTTCTCACAGCTCCTGAGAAGTCTGCTGGAGTCTTATATTGGTTTTTTCAGTGCTGAGAAAAACTTTAAAGACTATGGAAAAAAAAACAACATATGGGTTAGTGAAATATAAGAGTGTCCATGATAGAGAATAGAAAAACCTTTTAAAAAATCTAGTTTAAAAACATGTGCCAAGTTCTTAAAAATGTGTTCTTTGTGTTCAAGTTGATTCCATAAAGACCATTTTTATAACTTTTATACCATTAAAAAAATTAAATAAAACTTAAATTGAAATAAAAGTTACATTTAAAGGCACAATATGTACGATTTTGTTTATTGAAATATCCAAAACCCACTAGAATAGTGTTATATATTGTTATATATTCAAACTACGCCTTTGTTTCGTTGTTTGTTTTGAATATGCACTCTCTAATGGCAACCGTTTAAAAGTTTAAGGTCAGTAAGACATTTTTTCTTTTTTTCTTATTTGAAAGAAATTAATATAAGTGACAGTAAAGACATTTATACTGTTATACTGTATTAAATATATATTACAAATAAATGTTGTTCCTTTGAACTTTCAATCTAAATATTCATTAAAGAATTATGAAATATTTATTATCCACTAAAATGACTGTTTTCAACATTGGTATTGAAAAGAAATGTTTTTTCAGCTCTAAATCAGTATATTTGGATGATTTCTAAAGGATCATGTGAAGACTGGAGTTATGGCTGATAAAAATTCAGATTGGCCATCACTGAGAAATATTACATTTTGAAATATATTAACACAGAAAACAGTAGGGCTGAGTTATCATATCATATCAGGTACAGTACATGCCAAATTTTCTTAACAAAATCTCTCAACCAACGCTGTAAAAATATAAATGAGTCAGCTGGTACTACGTCACTATCATATTGAAAGTTAAAATGAAGTGATTTGTAATTAACGCTTAAATTACACTAAATCAATAAATTATTATAAAAAAGTTTTTATAATAATAAAGTTACAATTACATAATTATATTTCTACTCCAGTTTCTTTTTTGAAATATAAACATTTAAATGGTGGCTGCCAATTTGTACATATTTTACGAGGTGGCTAATTTGTACAAATTTGTATGACCTCCTTTGTGTGAATTTGTATGATTTTTGCTATATTGTACATATTTTACGAGTTCCCCAATTCATATGAATTTGTATGAATTACCTACCCCCAACCCCGCCTCTAAAGCTACCCGTCACTGGGGTCTAAACAAATTGTACAAAATCGCACGAGTGTGGTCATACAAATTAGCCACCTCAGAAAATATGTACGAATTGGTTTCGTGGAATCCCGTTTCTCTAGAGAAAAGAATTATCTTTCCTATTTTTAGCACACAACACCCTTTTTGTAGTCATTACACCACAATGTTTAATTCACTGGAATATGAATTAATTTTTTGTACTTTCTGTACTGGAAGCCCCTCACACCAAGAAGAATTCCTTGTGTGTAAACACACTTAGCAATAAAGCTCTTTCAGATTCGGAAGCCGGAGGGCGCCCTTGCGCAGAAACTCCACATACGCTTTGTAGCAGAAGTACTAGTACTGAGGACGCTACAGGAGTCTCTAATCCAGTTATCGCTGTAGCTAAATAAATTGCAAACAGAGAAATTTTAACTGAGGAAACTTTAAGACAATAAACATACAACTGCTAAAAGATATGGTTTGTCTGTGTTTTTCAAGCAATCTTGGATATTTTTATACGGATAAAGTATATTTATAATGCAATGCTAATCGACATAGCTTTTATAATACTATAAAATAGTATGATTTCTGCATCATTCTGTGATATGAAACCGCGTCTGATGACAAAACTTTATTTCAAACACCACTATGTTATAAAGTTAATTTGGATAAAAAGCAGGTCAATAAATGATATCTTTGTTGGACAGCAGGTTTGTAAACAGGCTCAGCGTTAGACTGTAATAAAAAATGTAACATTTACTTAAACATTGAAGAACTGTAAAAAAAAAAAAAAAAAAAAAAAAAAATATATATATATATATATATATATATATATATATATATATATATATATATATATATATATATATTATATGGTGCATATATTTAGCAAAATGTTCTTCTCTAGAGTTCATTTTTCTAGCTGACTAACAAGTTTATGGCCACAGAATATGTTTTTGATGTGACGTTAGGTGACATTATTTACAAACGTCTTTAAGCGGCTGAAACACACTATTACATGAAACAGGGTATGGATTTCGGTAAGTTGTACTCTTTCTTTTAACATACCTTCGGTGTTTATTCATGTTTATTTCGTGCTGAAACCGGTTAAAGCAGAGGAGATGATCAGTTCACTTGCCGATTCTCTAGAACTGAGGCGCTACAGCGATCTGTCACTCTACATTAAACAGCGCCAAAACGGCATTTATTGTTTGAATACTGTAATAAAATGGACAGAATTTGAAAAGTATTTGACAGTATCAAAAGTAACAAAGCACAACCTTAATGCGATTTATTGGATGGGAGGGGCACAATGTTCCATTCCAGAACTGAAAACAGGCTAGACTAAGTATGATAGTGCTTCGTAAAAATGAAAAAAAAAAAAAATAAATAAAAAAAATCGAGTCAATATTTTACCCAGCCCTAGAACACAGTTTACAAATATCAAAAATTATTTAATCATAAATGTCATCACGTATATCACATAGAATTTAGAACCCAAACTATATATATTTCAGCACAGAAAAGAGATGTATTCAACTCTTTGTATTTATGCATTTTCACTACTTGCTTCAACCACTTCAAGTACACAGTAAGTGATGAGTAGTGATCAGAGGTCTGACACTGATGCTTGTAATGGGTTACGGAGTTCGTGTCCACATTAAGCCTGTGCTGACCCTGTCCTTTGCCTGTGATTAAGTTCATACACTCAGAAAATCATACATCCTTGAGTAATTAGTGAGATGATACCCTACTGAAAATACAGGATACTGTACATTCATAACAAACCTATTAATATTTGCATGTCACAAAGAGCACAGACAGAACAATCAATAGAAGATGCATCTCCACACCCAGCGGCTGTCAAATATTGGCTTGTATATTACAGCAAAACAGACGCGAGTGCGAGGTACAAAGGAATAAACCAGACATGATCAGGTTGACACAGGCTGTTTGAATGATCTATCTCTTCATGCTCATGCAGTAACATGTATTTCCAACAAATATCCAATCGGCATTACTCAAAAGCTCATTCACGCTAGTCAATGGTCATATCACGTTCATAAAGCATGCTTTTTTCATTTATTTCCATCTTTCTTGGATTCAGCTCATTTCACTGGGCATTTCAAAGCATGTGCAACATAAAAAAGGACACATAATCAATGTTTCTATGAAATCATGTGTTGGACATGGCATAGTGCACATCAATAGCTGTATGTAATAATGTACTGCTCTTCGATTAAGTAAAACAACATGGATGTAAGAAAGAAAATTCTGTGTGCGGACAGTTCCAGCAAGGCATTTCTCGTCCTCTTTCTGGAAAATGAAGCAAACGACACACATTTAAATGTATTTCCATCCAGCCTGAAAAAAACGCAGTGTTCGTCTAATTGTTGTCTGACTAACAGGCAGAAAATCTCTCCTGAATGTGAAAGTCTCACCGCCTCAGGCAGCTTCACGCAGCTCGCATAGCACGCAAGTTATTTAGCCTCTATCTCCGTGTTACTCTGTCAAGGCTGATAAACATTGAAAAATGAGGCACTGTTGGCACTTTTATGCCCATCCTCACTTTCGTGCAAGTGTGTGTGGTCTCTGATGACTGCAGGTACTTATGTCAGCTATATTTAGAGCTGCATATATAGACCGCAGACATCCAGAGCAGTCAATCTAAAGACAGATGTGAGAAAAAATCCCACCAAGCGTGTGTTTTGATGAAAGCTGACTGTTGTTGTGTTATGATGGTGCAGACATTCGATTGGGTTATTGTCCTATAGAGTCAAGCTGGTCATATTACTCTTGGACTGACAGAGTCTATCCAGGGTGTTTTGTCCACAAAAAATAAAAAATACTAAAAATAAAATAAAATACAGATAACAATTCTTGTGTCCAAAAACAATTGAGGTCAAACAAACAATGCAATTTTAAAACGTCTGAATGAAATGAAAAAATATTATAGAATTCTAACAAAATAATTTTAAGTAAAAAAAAATGCTAAAATGTTTAAGGTATAGGAAAAGTACATTTCTAATATTAAAATTACACTCAAATAATTTCCAATAAAAAAAAATAACAAGAAATAGCTAAATGCCAGGGCCTAAAATAAAATAAAATAAAATAAAATATCTAAGATACAGATAACTTGGCTAATTCTTATTCTTGTGTTAAAAAAATGTAATACAAACAATGCAATTTTAAAACGTTTTAATCCAATGAAAAAATATTATTATAGAATTCTAACAAAATAATTTTAAGTAACAAAAATGCTAATTTAAGTTATAGGAATATTTGTGTTATGTAATACACTTTAGCTTAAATACATTATTAACAAAATATATATATTAATAAACAAAAATACATTTATTATTATTAATAATAATAAAACTAAGACTAAGCTATATTTATTAAGGCTAAAGTATATTGCTAATATTAAAATTACACTCAAATAATAATAATAATAATTAAAAGCTAAATCCCAGGGCCTAAAATAAAATAAAATAAAATAATAAAAATATCTAAGATACAGATAACTTGGTTAATAAAACAATTCTTGTGTTAAAACAATTTTTTACAAACAATGCAATTTTAAAACATTTTAATAAAATTAAAAAATATTATTATAGAATTCTTACAAAATAATTTTAAGTAAAAAAATGCTAAAATGTTTAAGGTATAGGAAAATTTGTGTTATGTAATACACTTTAGCTTAAATACATTATTAACAAAATATATATTAATAACAAACAAAAATGCATTAATTATTATTAATAATAATAAAACTAAGACTAAGATATATTTATTAAAGCTGAAGTATACTGCTAATATAAAAATTACACTGAAATAATTTCCAATAAAAAACAATAATAATAAAAAACTAAAACTAAACTAAACTAAACTAAAATAAAATAAAATAAATAGATAACTTGGCTAATAAAACAATTTGTGTTGCAAAAAATGGAATACAAACAATGCAACTTTAAAATGTTTAATGAAATGAAAAAAATATATTATTATAGAATTCTAACAAAATAATCTTAATAAAAAAATGCTAAAATATTTAAAGTATAGGAATATTTGTAATACCTTATTAACAAAATATATATTAATAACAAACAGAAATGCATTAATTATTATTATTAATAATAAAACTAAGAGTAAGCTATATTTATTCAAGCTGAAGTATATTGCTAATATTACAATTACACTCAAATAATTTCCATATATATATATATATATATATATATATATATATATATATATATATATATATATATATATAATGATTTACAGTTTAATCAATAAAGCTAAAACTAATATATTAAATTAAATATGTGTTATATATATTATCAAAATATTTGTAAGTAAAAAAAAAAAATGCTAAAATTGCCATGTCTTAGAAGACTCAGGAAAGGTTTACCCAGGATGCTTACAATTTCTTCTCTTTTTTAAGTGGAGAAGAGATTTGAGATGTAAGACGTTTACATCCTGGCCTGAATGTGTCCTATTCATGCACTGACATCAAATTTGTGCTAAATACTGCTTGTATTTATCCATGCATACTCTCACATGTAAGCGCAGCTGCACATTTTCTCCATCACATGATGCTAATGTCTCTCAGTGAGTGTTCTGTCAGTGATTTAGAGAAGCCGTTTGACATGCCTGAATATCCCAAACCAGTCATGACTAATGAGCTCATGTGATGAGCACAATTACCAATGTCAGAGCTCAGAAGCACACTGAACTGACTGACACAACAGGCTTTAAGCCCATACTGAGATGAGCCCTGCCCTTTGGGGACGGGTCATTAGAATAAAGGCGGGACATGAAAAGTAAAGTGGAGGGGGGTCACCCCATATATAGCAGCTGAGGGAATAGATGAACCTCTGAACCTATGATTAATTTTAATGAGGATATTAGCAAGTAGGTAGCGTCTCCTCCCAAAAACCTGCCATGCCTGCTGGAAAATCCACCTTAAGCTGGTAGCAGCAGTATAGAACATGATGGCTGGTCTAAGCTGGTCATCATGATAGCTGGTCTGGTTATTAGCAGGTTCAAGCTGGTCATTGGTAGGTAACTGGTAATGTCAGATGAGAAAAAAAACAAGAAGTACCTGATGATAATACCAATTTAAGGTGGTCAAGCTGTTTTTTTAGAACACTGTGCATAGGTTACCAGTCTAAACTGCTCACTGGCTGGTCACCCAGTGAGCTGCCATGCAGTCAGTACAGTAAATAGTTTGTTGCTAGTCTAGCAACAAATGAAATTTGTTTTATTTTTTTCCCAATTTTTATTTTTTAATTATTTAATTGTATTTTTTTTCCCAAATTCATTATCACTATTGCTTTAAAATTACTATATTGCTGGCTTAAAATAAACCCAAAATAGGTTGTAAATTAAAAATCAGACACATAATTACTAGAGGCATCAGCAATAATAAAAAAAGTGAGCATTTACTAATAAGCTATTTAAAAGTGTTCATTATTTATTTTATTTATTATATTTTTTACATTTTACATCTATAATTCAACTTATTTATAAATGTTCATTCATTGAACATAATAATAAACGTTAATTTCCAACCTATTTTGGGTTCATTTTAAGCAAGAAATATAGTAATTTTAAAGCAATAGTTGAGTTAAATAAAACGACCCAGAAGGTTGGGTTAAACATTTAACCCAACCGCTGAGTCAGAACAACCCAGTGGCTGGGTTTGTCCATATTTCACTCAGAGCTGGGTTGTTTTTTAACCCAGCATTTTTAGTGCAAACTCTCAAATATTAATCAAAAAGCATGTCTAATTAATTGAAATCATGAAAATTACACAGTTACCTGCAATTTAGTAAGTTTAACAAAAATTAAATTTTTTAAGGCTGTATTAAATGTGTGTTTTTGCTGTTGTTGTTGTTTTGGAATTCAGTTTTTTTTTTTTTTTTTTACCAAATTCTGTGTTTGTCAATAATACTTTTCTGGATTCCATTTTAATGATTTCATTAAATTTTTAATAATCAAGAATATCGCTAATTAATTGATTTTATAAAAAAAATAATTTATTTTTATTTTATTTATTTGTTAATTAATTCAGAAATACTGTGTTGTGTAGTTACCATTTTTCTGGTAAATAAATTCTAATAAAATATTTTAATTCAGTAAATACTTCTTAAAAATAATGGTTTAACGATTATTTTATTAGTAGTATTAGTACTATCATTGCATTAATTAATATATTTCTGTCACAGTTTCTTCAAGTTAAACCAAACTTTTTTTTGACAGGTTGCTGTGAAGACCTTTAACTTTTTGTTTGTATATGATATGACAATAGTTTTTCTCAAAATAAAAGGTAAAATGCTCATGAAGTGACTCTCAGAGGAGTTCTAGAAATTATGTTCATGTGTTCATACTCATATATTGAGGTGGCAGAGGCTGAAACAACGGTATCTCACAGCCAGTTCATACATATTTTACGAGGTGGCTAATTCGTACGAATTCGTACAACCTCACTCATGCGATTTTGTACAATTTTTGTGATGGTTAAGTTTAGGGGCGGGGTTAGGTGAGGTCCTTCATATGAATTCCCACAAATTTGCCACCTCGTAAAATACGTATATTTTTCACGAATCATATGAATTCGTATGAATGAGGTCGTACAAATTTGTACGAATTAGCCACCTTGTCAAATATGTATAAATTGCCGTGAGATCGGGTTGGCTGAATTCACCACGAGCGTCACACACGCTAATCGAAACCGCGGAATTCGTATGTATTTTACGAGGTGGCTAATTCGTATGACATCACTCGTACAATTTTGTATGATTTCTGTGATGATTAAGTTTATGGGGCTGGGTTAGGTGAGGTCCTTCATACGAATTCCCACCAATTTGCCACCTCGTAAAATACATATATTTTTCACGAATCATATGAATTCGTATGAATGAGGTCGTACGAATTTGTACGAATTAGCCACTTTGTCAAATATATACGAATTGCTGTGAGATTACTTTTGGCTGAAATCACCACGAGCGTTACACACGCTAATCAAAACCACAAAATTTGTATGTATTTTACGAGGTGGCTAATTAGTATGACCTCACTCGTATGATTTTGTAAGATTTCTATGATGATTAAGTTTATGGGGCTGGGTTAGGAGTGGTCTTTCATACGAATTCCTATGAATTTGCCACCTTGTAAAATACATACCATTTTTCGCAAATCATATGAATTCGTATGAATGAGGTCGTACGAATTTGTACGAATTAGCCACCTTGTCAAATATATACGAATTGCCGTGAGAATACTTTGGCTGAAATCACCTCAAGCATCACACACGCTAAATGAAAGCGCAAAATTCCTATGTATTTTACGAGGTGGCTAATTCGTATGACATCACTCGTACAATTTTGCATGATTTCTGTGATGGTTAAGTTTATGAAGCTCGGTTAGGTGTGGTCCTTAGTATAAATTTCCTACGAATTTGCCACCTTGTAAAAAACATATATTTTCCGCAAATCATATGAATTTGTACGAGTGAGGTCGTACAAATTTCCTTGTCAAATATGTACGAATTGCCATGAGACTAGGTTGGCTGAAATCACCACGAGCGTCACACGCGCTAATCAGAACTGTGAAATTCCTATGACCTCACTCGTACGATTTTGTATGATTTCTGTGCTGATTAAGTTTATAGGGCAGGGTTAGGTGAATTCCTTTATACAAATCCCTACGAATTTGCTACCTCTTAAAAAACATACGATTTTTCGCAAATCATATGAATTTGTACGAGCAAGGTCATACGAATTGTACAAATTGTCGTGAGATCAGGTTAGCTGAAATCACCATGAGCATCACACACACTAATCAAAACCATGAAATGTGAATGTATTTTACAAGGTGGCTAATTCGTATTACATCACTCGTACGATTTTGTATGATTTCTGCGATGATTAAGTTTATGGTGCTGGGTTAGGTGTGGTCCTTCATACGAATTCCCACCAATTTGCCACCTCGTAAACTACGTACATTTTTCACGAATGATATGAATTCGTATGAATGAGGTCGTACGAATTTGTACGAATTAGCCAACTTGTCAAATATATACAAATTGTCGTGAGATCAGGTTAGCTGAAATCACCACGAGCATCACGCACACTAATCAAAACACAGAATGTATTTTACGAGGTGGCTAATTCGTATGACATCACTCATACGATTTTGTACGATTTCTATGATGATTAAGTTTATAGGGCTGGTTAGGTGAGGTCCTTCATACAAATTCTTACGAATTTTCGTAAATTATATGATTTCGTACAAGTGAGGTCATACGAATTAGCCAACTTGTCAAATATGTTAGAATTGAAAAATGGGGTTGGCTGAAATCACTGCAAGCGTCACAAACACTAAACAAAACCATGTGTCTGCACTATTCATTCACTCCAAGACACATTTTTATGACTGGATTTCACAATTCCATCCGCTTTTTCGCATCACTGAAATCATAGAGCCCTACTAGTCCAAGATGCTCTACCAGTTAATAACTAGCTTGCACCATTTTATGACTACCACCTAAATGACCACCATCTAAAGACCACTTTAGACCAGCTAAAATGCTGTTCCAAAACAGTTACCAATTACCATTTTTGCCTTGATTTTCTAGCAAGATTTTTATTTTCAGGAAACAACAGCACAGTATATCATTACTAGGTCATATGGTCAATTATTTAATAGTTTTATTTTGCTTTTGAATCCAATTTTAAATCATTCAGCACCCAATTTTTTGCACAACACTTTCCATTTTCCCTATTAAGATAATTCCTAGGTAGCCATGAACTGTTTCATTTTTACGACTTATAACTAGAGAAGATTGATTTTCGCAGAAACACTGATTGACACACACAGTCCACTTGCTTCAATCACAAGTAATGAACCTCTCTGCTTCCCTGACCTTCTTCTTCATCACCATTTCATTCTATCCATGGGGTGGTTGCACTCGGTAATTAGAGAAAATGGGGCTATTATTTTCGTTACACCTTGATGAGTTAAGGACGAAGCATATGTATTCTCCCACACTCTTTCTATCGCTCCCGCTCTCATCTCAGAGCTGCGGGGATTAACGCCATGCTGTCGTTTGGTATTTGGACTGCGGCGCCGTTTACCTGACTAGCATGACGATGCATCAACTTGCTAACATGGGCTTTAGAAAGAGTTTAGAAGACCAAACCCAAAAACAACAGCTTTTCACCACAGCTGATTCTCATAACACGGCTCTTATTTGACAAAGATAATCACATTAGCTCACTTCAATGACAAAACAATCATATTTTTAGTTGCTTACAGCCCTAATGCTCATGAATGTCTGCATGCTCAGTCTAAGAAACCCCAGGAGAGCTGCTTATTCCCTTCTATTCAATTCAATGTCAGCTTTCATCATGTGTTCGCTTGTAGGCTGCTATAGCGAAAAATCGCAGGCTGTGCTCATTATTCATTCCCTTAAAGCGACCGCACCGTCATCCTGACAATCAAGATGCCCATAAACAGCTGCCCATGCATATATACATGCACAACTGTAGGATCGGTACAGCTAGGACTGGTTCCCCAGTTGCACCGAAGCCAAAGATTTGTTATTATACCCCTGGGCAATCAGCATTGCAAATGGATGGGAGAGTGTCAACAATGGATAAAGGCCAATGCGCTGGCAGGGCCGACAGATCAATATCTCCGCCACTGATTCACGTGTTTGAGAATGCAAAACAGGTGGTAATCATGGGCACCACCTATAAAGCTTGGTGAACAGCATAATTAAAGGCAGTGGAAGTGTTTGGTGAGGGGGTGGGGTTGTTCAGATTTACAGAGGCTTTGTTCTGACAATGTGTTACTAATGTGCGAAGCTATCGCGGGTATCTCTTTTGACCTGTAGGGGGGAAAGATACCGATGCGCTCGTTACTGACAGAGCTGCAGGGGGATGTGACTTTATCAATAGCCCATCCCCGTTCATCTTTGTGGCTTTGTCATATTTGTTTGGGACTAATTTTTAACAGGTACAGAGACGAGCGGGTCAGAGAAGGAAAGGCTATTGTAGTCACACAATTGAAGGCTGATTGTAATCCACGCCTGCTCTGGCTTGATTTCAATCAGTACTGTTACATTTTATGAAGGCTGAAAGGCTCCACATTTGGGCAGAATACATTTTCACCAATGGGTGGGGGAAAATTAAATTCAAATCCTACATTATTTTCAGAGCATCAACAATTTGCATTATTAAAAAAAAAGAATTATGATTTAGTAAACCAGTAAATAGATTAATAATTAGTAAATTATGAATTAATAAACCCGAATAAGTCATTATTATTTTATTAACTTTAAAATTTGACAATATTATAAAATTATCTAGTCAGGTGTCATATTTTGTAGTAGACCTAAGCTTTTTAAAATTATGAAAAATATTAATAATACATAAAAATGCATTATTAATGTTCTGATTATTACTATTATAATCTTTATTATTCTAAAGTATATTTTATTAAATACACTCATATGGATAATTTAATTACATTTATTAAATAATTAATTTATTTAAAGACTCCACCGCAGAATACATTTTTCACCAAAGTAAATACATTTAAAAGAAATGCAAATTAAATTCAAAATTAAATCAACAATTTGCATTAAAAAAAAAAAAAATTATGTTTAAGTAAACCATTAAATTAATAAGTTAGTTAATAAATAGTTATAAATCAATATGATTTTATTAACTTTTAAAGTTATTAATATTATACAGTTATCCAGTCAGGTATCATATTTTGTAATATACTTAAGCTTTTTTAAATTATCAAAAAATATTACTAATAGATGAAAGATACAATATTATTGTTCTGATTATTATGATTATAACCTTTAATATTCTTAATAACTAAAGTGTATTTATTAAAGCTAAAGTACATTTAATATGCTCATATTGATCATTTAATAAAATTTGATTTATGGCTCCACATTTGGGCAGAATGCTATATATATATATAATTTTGTAAACCAGTAAATTCATGATTTTTTAATAAAAATAAAATGATTCATATTATTAATAAATACATTTAAAATACATTATTAGTTCTGATTATTATAATCTTTATTTTTAATAATAACGAAAGTATATTTTTTAAAGCTAAAGTACAATGAATAGGCTAATATAGATAATTTAATAAAATTTAATGTAAAAAAAATCAGCACTTAAAAAGGAGATATACACTTGCACTAAATAAAATAAAATAATTACTATTATAATTTCTTATTATTATTAATACAGAAAGTATATTTATTAAAGCTAAAGTACATTAAATAGGCTCATATGGATCATTTAATAAAATTTAATTTAAGACTTTACACCAAAGTAAAAAGAAATAGCAAATGAGAGGGCAAAGTTAAATTACATTCAAAACCTGCATTATTTTCAGATTATCAAGAATTTGCATTATTACAAAAAAAATATTATGATTTAGTAAAACCAGTAAATTGATTATTTATTATTAAATCATGAATTAATAAACCTAAATAATTCTTTATTATTTTATTAACTTTTAAAGCCGACAATATTATAAAATTATCAGTCAGGTATCATATTTTGCAATATACTTAACCCCCTAACTGTCACCGTCCTGTATACGGATGCCTACGTTTACTTCACCATATTACAAATAAATCCTAGTCTAATCATGACAAACTATATATCGTTGGAAAGGTCTATGACTCCTAAATAGATATTTTACCACTGTTTTGTGTTACAAAATATGTAGGAAAAGTATTTTTTAGTGCACCTTAAAAAATCTACATCATAACAGGAGTTCTGACGTTTGTCACAAAAAGACTTTCTTCGTTCCGTTTTCCCCTATCATGTTTTAGATATCATAAGAAATTATATCAGTTGAAAACTTAAAATCTCAAAATTCATCCTTTGTGAACCATTTGAAAAATCAGACATTGCATTACAACTGAGAATGTACATTTAAATATTAAAAAATGTTTCCGTTCATGAATTATAAAAAATAAGTTTGAATAGTGCATTTTCACAGCTATGGTCAAAAATGGGAGGGACAGTTAAAGGGTTAAGCTTTTTTTAAAATTCAAAAATATTAATAATAAATTAATTAAAAATACATTATTATTATTCTGATTATTAGGCTAATATTATATTGTTTATTATTAACTTAAAGGAGAAGTCCACTTCCAGAACAAAAATGTACAGATAATGTACTCACCCCTTTTTCATCCAAGATGTTCATGTCTTTCTTTCTTCAGTCGTAAAGAAATTATGTTTTTTGAGGAAAACATTTCAGGATTTTTCTCCATATAATGGACTGCTATGGTGCACCGTTTTTGAACTTTCAAAATGCAGTTTAAATGCAGCTTCAAACAATCCCAAATGCGGTTGTAAACAATCCCAGCCAAGGAAGAAGGGTCTTATCTAGCAAAACAATCGGTTATTTTCACTAAAAAAATACAATTTAAATACTTTTTAATCCCAAACGCTCGTCTTGCCTTTCTCTCCCTGAACTCTGTGTGTTCTGACTCAAGACGGTTAGGGTATGTCAAAAAACTACAATCGTATTTTCTCCCTTAACTTCAAAAATCATTTCAAAATTATCCTACATCACTGCAGAAGTACCAACCCAGTCTTTGCAAAGTAAACATGCAAAGAAGATCAAACACCCTTAACAAAAAAGGTAAAACAGCGATATAGGATGATTTCGAAGTTGAGGGGGAAACTTGAGATGGGAGTTTTTCGACATACCCTAACTGTCATGAACTGGAAAAAAGCAGTTCAGGCAGAGCGAGACAAGACGATAAGACCCTTCTTTCTCGGCTGGGATTGTTTACAACCACATTTGGGATTGTTTGAAGCCGCATTTAAACTGCATTTTGGAAGTTCAAACTCGGGGCACCATAGAAGTCCACTATATGGAGAAAAATCCTGAAATGTTTCCCTCAAAAAACACAATTTCTTTATGGCTGAAGAAAGAAAGACATGAACATCTTGGATGACAAGGGGTGAGTACATTATCTGTAAATTTTTGTTCTGGAAGTGGACTTCTCCTTTAAGTATATTTATTAAAGCTAAAGTACATTGAATAGGCTCATATTTAATAAAATTTAATTAAAAACTCAGCACCAAAAAAGGACATATATGTGACCCTGGATCACAAAACCAGTCATAAGGGTCAATTTTTCAAAATTGAGATTTATACATCATCTGAATAAAGCTGAATAAATAAGCTTTCCATTGATGTATGGTTTGTTAGGATGGGCCAATAGGACAATATTTGGTCGAGATACAACTATTTGAAAATCTGGAATCTGAAAAAAATTGCCTTTTAAGTCGTCCAAATAAAGTTCTTAATAATGTATATTACTAATCAAAAATTAAGTTTTCATATATTTACAGTAGGAATTTTACAAAATATCTTCATGGAACATGATCTTTACTTAATTTCCGAATGATTTTTTGCCATAAAAGAAAAATCAATAATTTTGACCCATACAATGTATTTTTGGCTATTGCTACAAATATACTCCAGCAACTTAAGACCGGTTTTGTGGTCCAGGGTCACATATATACTTACACTCTGATACTCAAAAAAATGTAAATAAATAATTAAAATAATAATAATAATAAACATCAACATAAAATAAATACATAAATAAGTAAACAGTGGTAAACCACTGCAAAAGCAGCTTTGATTTGAAGGTGATTGAGGACACACACTGACTGCAATTTCCTCTGTTCAGTCTGCAAATGTACGGTCTCTCTGTCCCAAATCTAACAGAGTGAGCTCCACTAATAGTGTGGATTGATATGTGACCTGATCTTGCCAAACTGAGGTCATAAAAGCTGACAGGCTGTACTTTGGTGTGACAAATTAGAAATGAAAAGTGAAAATTACCCATGAGTGACCTGTACAGTAATGAAGAAGAATTCTACATAGCCAAAGGTGTTCTAGATATCCTGAAGCCATGAGCAATTAGGATGTTTTCAAGCAGGCTTCTGTGGGGAGATCTGCTATAATGAGATCTCAGACCATTACATAAGCATTGGCTTTCTTCACAAAAGCATGAGATGCTCTGCTTCCCGCTTATACTCTTTCACAATGATAATGAATGGACTTTGTCGACTAGAGTCTTCTAAGGCCTTGTAGATGGTATAAAATGTGAATTCAGTTATGCTTGATTTTTGCAAGAATAATACTGAAGTTCAGAATTCATTATGTTTTATATACAACTACATCAACAAATCATAAGCCTAATTTCTGTAATTCCACAACGCTTACTTTCTATTCGCATAACTCTGATGATTCATTGAAATCACCCAAGGCTGGTCGCCTCACATTTGCTGGTGCTATTTGTCAATGATTGGGTGAAGGGAAGCGATTAGTGAGATTAATCATCCATATGGTGTTTCATACTATGTTGAGCCGACATTCTGTTTACCGTTCCCCATTGATCAGCTCTACAAATGCAATGTACGAGTCCTATGACAGCCTGCAAGTGTGTGTTCATGAAAAGAAAGCCAGTAGCACACAGATGAGAAAACAGGCTTAAGATGGATTTTGAGGGGCAGATGGAAAATTAAGTTCTTTACGCAAAAAAAAAAAATGTCTCACAGTCTGCAAGTCTGTTTGCTCTCAATTATTTTCACCCCTCCAGTGGGAAATGCCAAGTATGTATAATTTTCCAAAGAACAGAGAGTAGGCCAATAATAAATCGTTAACTAAAAGTAAAGCTATTAGAAACATTTTTATTGACTGAAAGCTGAAAGAACATATGAAAACCTTAAATTAAATGAAAATTAGACTTGAAATAAGTTTCAAAATTACTAACTAAAATGACAAATTAAAACTACTATTACTGTTACACTTTGTAGTAGTAGTAGTAGTACTGAAAAAAAAGTAAAATAGTAGTAGTAAATTGTGTAAAATACAACAGTTTCAGCAGTGAATGATAATTCACTAAAATAAAAATATATCATAAATGCAAATATACAAAAACACAAATACTATTTGGCCCTCAAATTAGTATTTCAGAGATACTAAAATTTCTAATCAAAACTACTATTACTTTTACACTTTGTATTAGTAGTAGTACTAAAAAATAGTAAAAAAATAAAAATAAAAACAAAAATAGCAGTAGTAAAATAGTAAAAAAAAAAAAAAAAGAAGAAGTGGCAACAGCAATAAAAGCAAAATTAAAAAAAAAAATCTAAAAATAAAATTCAAAATATTAATAAAAACTATATAAACAGTAAAATAACAGTGCTTTGTGAACAATATTTAGAGAAAAACCAAACAAAATATAAAAGTTTTAATTAATTGCTTTTAACAATCTCATTAACGTGTAATTTCGAGTGTCGTCAAATAGAATTGCAAATGAATCGTTTTCCAGCAGATAAATACTCTTTCAAAATGGTGTAAAATACAACAGTTTCAGCAGTGAATGATAATTCACTAAAATAAAAATATATCATAAATGCAAATATACAAAAACACAAATATATTTGGCTCTCAAATTAGTATTTCAGAGATTTCATGTTGTTTTACTATATTTGGCTCTAATGAAACTTAAATGAAAATTAGATTTGAAATACGTTTAAAAATTACTAACTAAAATTACTAATCAAAACTACTATTACACTGTAGTAGTAGTAGTAATACTAAAAAATAGTAAAAACTAAAAATAAAAATGAAAATAGCAGTAGTAACAGTAAAAAAAAAAAGAAGATACAAATTTAATTTAATTTATATTAATTGCTTTTTAACAATTATTTTAGTGAATGATAATTCACTAAAATAAAAATATATCATAAATGCAAATATACAAAAACACAAATATATTTGGCTCTCAAATGAGTATTTTTGAGATTTCATGTTGTTTTACTATATTTGGCTCTAATGAAACTTAAATGAAATGACAATTAAAATTGAAATAAGTTTAGAAATTACTAACTAAAATGACTAATTAAAACTACTATTACTGTTATACTTTGAAGTAGTAGTAGTACTAAAAAATAGTAAAAAAAAAAAAAAAAAAAAAGAAGAAGAAAGAAAGAAAAGAAAAAGAAAAAATTATATTATTTCACACAAGCAAAAGTTTTACTTAATTGCTTTTAACAATCTCATTAAAACATAAGTGTGTAATTTCTAATGCTGTCAAATAGAATTACAAAATAATCATTTTCCAGTAGGTAAATACTCTTTCAAAATGGTGTCAAATACAACAGATTCAGCAGTGAATTATAATTCACTAAAATAAAAATATATCATAAATGCAAATACACAAAAACACAAATGCTATTTGGCTTTCAATTGAGTATTCAGAGATTTCATGTTGTTTTACTATATTTGGCTCTAATGATACTTTGTGTAGGACATGGTGTAAAATCTTGATTGGTGTAACGGCATAAAAATAATTACGGGCTGTCATTAATCTCCCGTTTTTGGACACACGTCCGTTGCTGCGGGACACAACAAAAGGGGAAGCAGTAATTGGCAAAGAAACTGTTGAGATAGTGGCAAACAGCCTTGCGTTCTGTCTCTCTGGCTTTGTATGATGTGTGATTAAATCCCTCTTTGTCTCTTCATAGCCTCTCACTCACTCACTCTCACACACACTTATACACATGGCCCCGTTCCATAGCAACACAAAATTGAATTAGATCTCCTGGACCCAATCTGAAAATGATTAAAGCTATCTCTGGAAGGCCGGAAATAACGTTTTATTCTAACGCACCTGGCACAAGCGCATAATATCGCTCTTGAATTACAGAGTGAAGAACTAACATTTCCTCCCTCACAGGCTTTCAGTGTTTATGCTTTGTTTTAACCTATTACAGGTTCATTTATTGTTTACTTTTCTTGATTTTGTCCTTTAATATCCTCAAAATAGATGTTTATATATGACCTCAAAGGCTATCATTAGTGAACATGATGAGAAAATTTGTTTTTGTGTCAGTCTATGTGAAATACAGGACTCTCTGGAATACTAAATTTTGATTGTTTCATCACAACTCGGAGAAGTCTGATATTATATCAATATTTATTGTACACCATTTTACAATAATGACTAGCTGGACAAATAAATAAATATATGGACATGAAATAATTTAAGAATTTTACCTGCATATAATATTAAAGCTTCCACTAAGACAACTGAAGTCCATTACAATGTATAAAACAAAGAAATTAAGTTTTTTGAGGAAAACATTCCAGGATTTTTCTCCATGTAGTGGATTTCAATGGTGGCCAACAGACTGAAGGTTAAAAATGCGGTTTCAATGCAGCTTCAAAAGGCTTTAAATGATCCCAGACGAGGAATAAGGGTCTTATCCAGCGGAACGATCTGTCATTTTCTTAAATAAATTTTCTTTAACCTTCAATCCGTTGAGCACCAATGAAGTCCACTATATGGAGAAAAATCCTGGAATGTTTTCCTCAAAACACTTAATCTCTTTGTGACTAAACAAAGAAAGACATGAATATCTTGGATGACATTGGGGTGGGTACATTATCTGGAAATGTTTATTTTGGAAGTGGAGTAATCCTTTAATACTAAAATCTTCAGCGGCCATTTTCACTGCGAGAAAGCGAGTCCGCAGTGTTACATGAAATATGAAAGTAGGATTTACGTATAACTGTGTGGGGAGGGTGTGATCTATATGGTCTATAATAATATATAATTGTTGTTTAAATGATGCAATTTGACATTATCAAGTATATCACAAAAAACAAACAAAAACACACTCAGAGAGTGCAATCATACACTACACGATATAAGTTAGACTACTATGCTAGCACATTTAGAGTTCAGGCTTTCAATGCATGATTTAGTCTACTAAAATACATTTAGAATTCCCCTGAAATTCAAGATAAGGGGGCAAAAAAAATGCCTCCATATGACGTTTATAATTATCTTTTAT
The DNA here is from genome assembly GCA_036247105.1 of Cirrhinus mrigala. NCBI lineage: Eukaryota > Metazoa > Chordata > Actinopteri > Cypriniformes > Cyprinidae > Cirrhinus > Cirrhinus mrigala. The sequence continues at coordinate 19,669,822 of CM070026.1, read as the reverse complement.
ATTTATATCTACTGATACAGCCAATAATGCAGAAAGAGTTGTGGTTTTTTTTTCAACAAAAATATCAGCACGATTGCAAATGTTATATTGATTTGATGAACAGTTAAATAAACAAGTTAATATTAAGCGACTTAATCAGAATAGGCTTTAAGCGACTTAATTGGATTAGTCTCTCAGCAACACACGAATTTGTATCATTACTGAATCAAACAGCCTTGAACGAATCAGTTGAATGAATGAGTCACTGAGTCATTCATTCAATTGATTCGTTCAAACGGTGATTTGCCGCCACCTACTGGCGACTTTAGGTTTATATTTAAAGTATATCTCCACCCCCCCAGATGCATATTACAGTATGTGCCAGCTCTACATTGCAAAGACAAATTTTGTTGATACTAACTTCATTTGACTGGTAACAGCCCTATTGTGTCTTACTATTTGAATTCATTGATTCAATTTAAGAATTTGACACAAAAGATGATGCATACATTTAATAAGGTTAGGGAAACAAATTATATTTAAACTTATTGGAAAAGTTTATTTCTGTTACAATGGCAAATGAATCGCCACGCAGAATATGAAGAATATCAAAAGATTTGGGAGTCAGCTGTCCACGGCGGTCCTAAGCTTGCCAAAATTCCAGCACAATAACACACTCACACTCAGAAAATATTAAGTACTGTTATCAACAAAAGTCCAGAAAAAATGAGATATAATTTTTTGTCGTTATGGCACATCCCTATTTACTATTATATTGTTTTCATCTTTACCCAGATAAGTGGACAACCATGGATGGCGCAATTGACCAATAAAATATTTAAGAAAGAAAGAAAAAAAGAAAGAGAGAGAGAGAGAGAGAGAAAGAATTCCATTCAAATATTCAGCCCTTTAGAAGCTTTGAAGGATATGATACAAAATACCCTATTCTTATAGTCATGAAATATACATATATCATTAACAGAAAGAGATTGAAAACTGCAGAGATGAAGAATGCTTCTTACTCACAGTGCACCTCTAGTGCCTAATTTAGCAGTCATATCAGCTCTGAGGAAATACCCAATGTGACCATACACAAATATCGGGGAAATAGGAGAAACTACCAGACTCAATTATCTTTTGAAGCGATACAGCCACTCCAGGGACTCCAGCCTAGTGTTTGAGCCTCTTAGCAAACTGTCTATATCAATAGGACGCCCCTGTTTGTTTCCACTACAGTCTTCCATGAATAAAAATCACAGATTTTCATGGACTTCATGCATAATCTTGTATTGGTACTTTTCCCCTCTTTGAATAACTGAAGCTATGTATGTCCCCTTCCTGTAGTGCTTCTCTTTTCAAGCCTCCCTCACGTTTTAAATTGTATGCAGGAGCGAGACAGCGCCTCTCATCCTAGTGTGCGTCTCATCCCAGAAGGGCATCAGGCATCCATATCATTACACCATGTACGAGACCACTTTTACAATGTACATTCTCACAATGGCTCTCTGGTGTATAAACTGCAGAAGGATGTAAATCGAAGGTACAAAGTGTATCCGATTTTTGTCCTCAATGACATTGCCTCAGAAAACCTTTTCTATTTTAGCAGCGGGTATACATTTATAAGGTCACTCAGGGCGTAAGTATGCATACAATACAGCAATTTTCCGTCTTTCTAGTTTCACTTCCTCCATTTCCTTCACTCTCAGTTCAAATGAACACATCCTAGATACCTTCTCTTTCTCTACTGCTGTGTGCTGACCAGTGGTCGTGCTGTATTAATAGTGTCTGACATGACTTCAGCCTCTTTCCCACAATGCTCTATTTCTGTCACAATTGCTGCTTTCATGCATAACAGGATTCTCTCTAACTGATCTACTCTAAGCTCAGACCGTGTCTTTCATACACATGATAAACAACCAAAGAAAAAGAGTCATTCTGACCAGCACGGATCTGTTCTGGCCTCACATAATATAAAAAATAAAAAGCGCTGATGACATTAGAGCTAATTTACTCTCGAAATGGGTGTTTGCTGTATTAACAGCTTAAATCACTTCTGGTATCACTGATAGCATTTTAATTAGTTGCTATGTTTCAACTCGTTAAGCTCTGAAGATCAATGCTGACTCCTGTTTTGGATCATTTAAGTCTGCATTGCGCTGTCAATGGTGCACATCAATGGTGCTGTGTTTGTTTTACAGCCTTTGTTTTGATTGTTTTATGCTTCTTTAGGCTGGCCAACGGGTTGAAGGTACAAATTGCAATTTCAGTGCAGCTTCAAAGCACTCTACATGATCCCAGCCAAGGAATAACGATCTGCCATTTTCTAAAAAAAAACAAACAAAAAAAAAAGTATATACTTTTTAACTACAAAGGCTCATCTTGTAGTAGCTCTGCGATGCGCGTCCACGACTTCATACATTATGTAATCATACTGGAAAGGTCACGCGCAGTTAGTTCTTTGACTGCGTACTCCGGTTTTTGATTTTCTTTGCACGTTCACTTTGTAAACACTGGGTCGGTACTTCTGCCTACGTCATACGTGACCTTTCCAACATGATTACGAAGTTCAAGGCGAGCATTTGTGGATAAAAAGTAGGGCTGCCTTCAACTAAGGAATTTTCTGGTCGACTAGTAGTTGTTAATTTCAAGCATCAGTCGACTATTAGTCGCATGTTTAATAAACCACATAAATCATAATAATAAGCCTTTAATTGCCTACATAGCCTAATAAGCGCTCAAAAGCGCGCAAAAAAACCTTTCCACAACACACCGGCAGATATAATAATTATTAGGGCTGGCAAACGATTAATCGCGATTAATCGCATACAAAATAAAAGCTTGAGCTTGCCTAATATATGTGTGTGTACTGTGTGTAATTATTGTGCATATATAAATACACACAAATCAATGTATATATTTAAGAGAAATATGTTATTTATGTACAAAATATTTTTATTTATATATATATGATATAAATTCTATAAAAATGATAATAAATACATATACTTGTAAATTATTTATTTATATATATATATATATATATATATACACACACATAATAATTACACACAGTACACACACACATATATTAGGCAAATTCCAACTTTTATTTTGTATGCGATTAATCACAATTAATCGTTAACCAGCCCTTTGTTTTCGGCTTAAGAGATGAAGTTGGTGACACTGATTCATCATCTCCGCAGTAGTAATGTGCCTGTATGGATGTTTCATATGGATTACATAATCTGAGAATATTTGTTTTCTATTTGAATTGGTTCATTTCAAAGTAGACATTTCACTTTCTATAGATATATTTTTCATGTCGGAGTTTCGAAGTTTCACGCTCAAGTTCACTGAGACGGCAGAAAGCGCATCGTGTTTGTCTTAATTGTTTTACAAAAGCGCAACGTTTCGTTGTTATTGTGAGTGCACACAAATAAACGTACAGTCTTTACAGATTTTAAAGATGTATTACTTTTATCTGTATGACCAAAAATAACGCAGTATTTTAAGAGCAAGTGAGCGCACTCCATCTGTCATGCAGTGAGCACGCTACTGTTCAGCTTCCACACTCCGCACAGACACTTCAATAGCGCACATTTTTCTAGGTTAACATTAGATGGGCCATGTAAAGTTGCTACTACTTACATATTTCAGATGAAAAGCCATATTTGAGATCGATGAATGATAGGTGAGCATTTGGATGTCCTGCCCAATGTATTGTATTACCACACAGACCAGCCGTTAACAATCTGTCCGCCACAAAACTGCGTGACTTTGCCACTTCCTGTGGAATTACAACTATAAAATTTTGGTTGACCAAGCCTCTTCTCGTCGACCAACAGTCTGTTGACTATTAGGGGGCACCCCTGGTAAAAAGTATTAAATGTAATTTTTTTATGAAGATGATCAATCGTTTTGCTAGACGAGACCCTTATTCCACAGCTGGGATCATGTACAGCTCTTTGAAGCTGCATTGGCCTTTCAACCCGCTGGCCACTATTGAAGTCCACTATATGCTTTTCTCAAAAACTTTCTTTTATTTTAGACTGAAGAAAGAAAGACATGAACATCTTGGATGATATTAGAGTAAGTAAATTATAAGGAATTTTTTTTTATTTTGAAAGTGAATTAATCCTTTTATTGTGATAATAAGAAACGTAAGCATTTTTAATGTTTACTACTACACTAAATGATCCAGTGCTGCTTTAACAAACACCCATCTTGGAAAAGAAAACCATCGTTCAAGCCATATGCCAAATGAATCCATTACCAGCTTGTTCAGACATCCGTAATGTGATGTAATGATGAAGCTGATGCCGCAGATAATCCTAGAGTAATCTGGTAGATATTGATTTAGCAAGCGCTTGATAAAAACACAATCAAGTGGGCGGCAGAGTGTGTTCTGCTTGGACAGTTGTGATGGATGTGTTTCTGCCCTAATGACAGATCCCTAGCAGAAACATTAGGCTGATACTTTTTCATAATTTTAATGCATTAATATTATTGATGTTAGCTGGTCTCCCATAGCATGTTTGCTTAATAAGCTGCAGATCAGGGGTGCCACTCACTTTGTTGGTTTAACTGTAATAGAGTACAGACATTTTAAGTTAGGTTAAGTCATGTCATGAATGTATCAGTCAAACACTGTGAACAAACTTGACTCACTAAATGTAAACTAAATATGTTCAAAGAACAGTTCACCCAAAAATTCTGTCATTAATAACATTAATAACACATATTAAGATATTTTTTATAAAATCCAAGAGCTTTCTGACCCTGCATAGACAGCAACACAACTACCACGTTCAAGGCCCAGAAAGGTAGTAAGGAAATCATTAAAGTAGTCCATGTGACATCAGTGGTTCAACCTTAATTTTATGAAGCTACGAGAATCCAGGTTCTACATCAGAATGCCGGCCTCTGTGAAAGCAGCGTCACACGCGTGTCGTGGTACTTTCGTGAACGCACGTCAAAAACATGGAGATAAGAAATTGTTGAATAAAGTCATTATTTTTGTTTTCTTTCCACACAAAAAAATATTCTCGTGGGTTCATAAAATTAAAGTTGAACCACTGATGTCACATGGACTGTTTTAACAATATCCTTACTACCTTTCTGGGCCTTGAACGTGCCAGTTGCATTGCTGTCTATGCAGGGTCAGAAAGCTCTTGAATTTAATCAAAAAATATCTTAATTTGTGTTCCCAAGATGATTGAAGGTCTTATGGGTTTGGAATGACATAAGGGTGAGTAATTAATGACAGACTTCTCATTTTTTGGTGAACTATCCCTCCAAAGATGGGTACTGCTCATTACTTTGCCTTCAGGATACTAATAACGTTATAAACGAGTACAGCGCCAGGAGCATTTGATTTATGAAAAGCCAACTCCATATCTGTTCTCTCAAAAATAGCTTATATAACCTGTAAAGATATAAGTGCTAAGTAATTTTCAGTGAGAAAATGATAAGAGAAACCTCTTCTGTGAGGGCTAGATAGAAATGATCTGCGCTGGATTATCCGCACTGGAAACAGATATTAAGAAGGTTATGGATGAAAAGCTTGTTCTGGTGAAGGATATTAAATATTTAGTGTTCTGAGACTGGAAAAGCAAAACTACTCTATAAAAACCAAATGCTGTGCTTTTCATTCTTAATTGGTATACAGAATGCTTCATCTTGGGTCTGGATTAATGGTTATGAATAAATGAAAAATAATATAAATCGCAGTATGCGCATGTGTTTGTACGTGTGCTTGTGCATGAGCGTGAACACCATATGGTGTAATTTTGCTAGACTATTCCCTTACGTCTATGGTTACATAGGCAAATGGGCCCCCTGGTTCCCACTGAGGCAGGTGAGTAATATTTTAACATCGGCAATGGACCAATCAACTTTATTGCAGTTGTAAGGTGCTTTGCATTTGTGGGCACTTACAGCTTGCAACATGAATAATGCAAACTGGATATCATTTTAGTAAAGCGTTGTGTGGGAGCACTTCAGATGATTCACGTACTGAGAGAATGTGCAGTCACGGCACAAGATCCGACTGCCTGATGAATTCGTGAGAAATTACAAAGAAAACGGACTGCAAAGATCTTTTAGGTTTATAACCTAATCTTAAATTTAGGATTTGAATTTTATCACAAAACAGAGATGCATTCAATGGGTTAGTTCACCCAAAAATAAAAATTCTGTCATTAATTACTCACCCTCACATCGTTTCAAACCCGTAAGACCTTCGTTCATCTTCGGAACACAAATTAAGACATTTTTGGTGAAACTCTCTGAGAACGTTCAAGGCCCAGAACGGTAGTATGGACATTGTTAAAATAGTCCACGTGACATCAGTGGTTCAACTGTAATTTTATGAAGCTAATAGGATAATTTTTGTGCACAAAGGAAACAAAAATATAGACTTTATTCAACAAATTCTTCTCTTAATATTTCTTCTCTGCGTCGTGATGCTCTCGTGAATGGAAAATAAGACATTGTTGAATAAAGTCATTATTTTTGTTTTCTTTGCCCACAAAAAGTATTGTAATTTGTGTAGTTTCATCCAGAATATGCAGATGATGAACTAAGAGAGGTGGACGTTTTTTACGTCAGAACGTCAGAACACAAGTTCCTCAGCAGAATCCTACATAAGCGGTTGTGAAAGCACAGTTAAGACTGACACGTAAGAAAAAAAAAGTCATTATTTTTGTTTTCTTTGCACACAAAAAGAAATCTCGTAGCTTCATAACATTACTGTTGAACCACTGATGTCACATGGACTATTTTAACAATGTCACAATGTTTCAGTTGCATTGCTGTCTATGCAGGGTCAGAAAGCTCTCAGATTTCACCAAAAATATCTTCATTTGTGTTCTGAAGATGAAAGAAGGTCTTACAGGTTTGGAACATGAGGGTGAGTAATTAATGACAACATTTATTTTTGAGTAAACTATCCATTAAATACAACAGCCAAGCGTGATGAGAAAGCATACACCCTATCCAACAGGACTGAATGAAAAAATAATCAATATTGCATGTCTGTGCTTTCCAACATCGCTCAAAAATGTCATGGACTGGGTGTTTTATGAAATCAGAGATAAAACTGATCTATCCATCTGTTTACAGTCTTGAAATGATTTAAGATTAACTGGGCATTAAGCAATCCTTCTTAAATGTATCAAACAAAAACAACGTTACATTGTCCTTCTCTTTCTGTATTGACTAAGTCATCATGTATTTCATAGCGTGCATGTGAAAATCTTTTACGGAGACATCTCATTAAATAAAGAACAAAAAACTCACAGCGGAGCTCTTCGAAGAGAAAGCAAAGCAACCCTGCACATCGATCAATGAGAATGATTGGAGTGGTTGGAGCAGCAGGGAGGTGTCCATCCTGCTGATCTAAGCACCGTCCACACCAGGACCATCGATCTCCGCTGGGCTGCGGACTTGGCCGTTACTCCTCTATCCTAACTACCTGCTGTTCTCTCCTTGCTCAACACATCCTCTAGGAGGTCACAAAGTCGAGTCTCAAATTCTAAATCAAAAAGCCCCATGCATATTTAATCTGATTCATTCGTTATGAATAATTGAAATGGAAATTTAATTAAAAACGACCACAACTTTTCGGAGGCCTGTGAACGTAAACATTAGCTGAGGGATACAGGACATAACAGTCTCCACAGGCATAATGTGATTTACACTATTATAGGACATGTTCTAACATGAACAACTTTGGTTGTTCCTGCTGATTAGTTTACAGAAATGGAAATTGATCCAGGGACATGTCCTACTTGGGCAAATCACAAAAAGCGTCCAAGGGAAATGAGACAATTGTGAAGCACCAGCATCAAAATTTATGTCAATTATTTTCATGTTATGACATATAACCAACAGTAAAACTGATGGCCAACAGTAAAATTCCCAATAAAACACTGAAATCAATCATTTTAATTGCTCCAAGTGAATTTAGGCACCACAACATTACAGTACGAATAAGGAATATTCATTTAAAGGGACAGTTCACCAAAAAAATGTACATTTTGTCATTAATTACTCACCCTCATCTCATTCCAAACCTGCAAGACCTTCGTTCATCTGACCCTTTCTGACCCTGCATAGACAACAACGCAACTATGTTCAAGGCCCAGAAAGGTAGCAAGGACATCGTTAAAATACTGGTAGCATCGTTGCTCTCTATGCAGGGTTAGAAAGCTCTCGGATTTCATCAAAAATATCTTAACTTGTGTTCCGAAGATGAACAAAGGCCTTACGGGTTTGGAATTAATGACAAAACGTTCATTTTTGGGTGAACTATCCCTTTAAGATTACATTTAAGAGAGAATGTTTTTAAGATTAACTTTGCAGTCATCTAACACTCACTTGATGTCAATTTAAATATTAAAGAGGGGAAATGAGCATGCATAATTAAATATCCAGTATCCAAATATCCAGATTTGTCTGATTCTTGTTGGAAATGGAGCAAAAAGTTAGTATTGGCTAAATTTATTTTAGTAGTATGATAGTTTTGAGTTGCCCTCTCATGACCTTGACCTTTTAGCTCCTGGGTTTGGCATTTCATGCTGATTTCTAACTCACTTCTGCATGCCTGCTGCTTCTCTCTCATATAAACAAACGGGAACGATGTTATTGGAATGAAGTAGCACATTACTGGTTTAATGTTGTATTGCCTCGGTTTCAAATTCTCAGCAACGCTTTTCCCCATTCAGATTATTTATGATGCATTTTAGCCATTTATGGTTTGGCTTTTGCTGCATCTGTAAATGTTAAAAGCCTCCTAGATATGTGACGATTCAGGATTATTCTCAGTGTTATAGCTTTTACTGTTCAAATTTTACTAGCTATAACTGTCAGCAGCTGGGTTTCAATGGCAGTAAGAAATTTCAATGCCTCTTTCTGGCTGGTAATCAGTCATGTGTCCAGATTTTCTTGACTGGAGCGATCCATGTTGGACTGACTCAAGGCGGGGGGAAACACAATGTGAATACCCTAATAATAATAATAATATAACTAAAAATTAATTACATTACTGCATTGTTATTATAAAAAGACTCAAATCTACGAGACGTGGGGTTAACAGAACAGATTTGTATAAAAGCCAGTTTAAAATTGTCACAATGCATGATTCTCACAGTTCTGTTAAACCATTTTCATTGATTTTCAGTTTGTTTATCTTCGGTCAAGTTTTCTTTGTTCTAGTTTCCCGCCACTCATCTGTTACCCTGGACACTAACCCAAACTTCACAGCCATTCATTGTTATTTTTGTTTTCTTAGCGTACAAAAAGTATTCTTGTAGCTTAATAAAATTAAGGTTGAACCACTTATGTCATATGGATTATTTTAACAATATCCTTACTACCTTTCTGGGCCTTGAATGTGTCAGTTGTGTTTTTTTTATTTTTGGGTGGACTATAGCTTTAAGTAGTATAACTTTGCATGGGTTTAATATTGAAAGATTATACATGCCAATTTGTGAAAACAGTTTTTCTAATTACCTATTCCTAAGGGAGATCATGTCACTCAGGAGAAGCTGCATTAAAAAATGAAAAATAAGTAATAAGCAATTCAGAGGTTCTTGCATGTCTATATGAGAGATTTCTCTAATTGCCTGCTGAAAGACAAATACATTGAGCTGAAATGATAAATGCAACTGCCAGTCCCTTTCAGGGAGGAGGGATAGTGATTTTTCCTGCTGAACGAGTTGTTTCTCCACGTCTATGGTAATGGATCTCTTAGGTGGGAAGAAAAACAAGAGCCTTGGTTTTCTGTCATGTAGTGAAGAGGTTGTGTGGGCTTGAATTGGTAGAGACAGATTTTATGATCTTCAGGATGCAGCTATGTCTTCTCTCGAGACATCATTGGGTCAAAGAGAGTATTGGTGTTTATTTTATGTCAGAAACAAAATATAAAATAAAATTTTAAATATATAATACATGTATCGAAAATACTACAATTTGCATTTTTCAGAACACATTGCTTTGGCTTTTCGACCAGGTCTCGTCAGACTCCCTCCTAGGTTGTGCATTGAATAACCCTCATGTTTACAGATTGTTTTGAGCCGGAGGTTGTTCTCCCTTGGGTAAAGTATGCACAGCGTGTCACGTCTGTTCTAACCCTCCGTGTGTCCCGGCAGACCCTACTTCAAGGGCACAGCTCCATCAGCCCTGCTCACAGAGACACCGGCACAACACATTAACATAATTGGGTGTGAAAATTGCAACTGAAATGCTTGCATCTCCTCCCTCCCATTCTCCAAATCATGAACCAGTGAGGAATAAGATCTCAATGTAACTAGTGGAGTAAAGCACTCTTGAGAAGGAGCAGGACTGAAATAAAAAATCTTCAGAAGCAAACAGTTCATAAGCAAGAGTATGTATCTGTGTCCTCACTTTGTCAGTTTGTCTGCTGGTGTGTCATTCTGTGGCAAAAATCCGCAACTGCGGGATATCTGCAGTCCCAGCAGGAGGCTGTTGAGCTGAACAAACTCATGGTGTTATGACAGACTGAAATTAATGTGGACTCGCTTCTGTGGTCATTTACAGGAGCATCATGGAGATAAATAAAGGAGGAAAAAAGGAAGATAATGACTATGATCATTTATTATTGAACATATTGTTACTGACATTTAACAAATGTTTATCTAACAATATCAAGAGATGCATATTTTAACTTGCTATATGCTGGTTATTAATAATAGCAGTTCCATGTTTTAAACACAGAGCCAGAATTTCACAATGTACCTTTAAATGACCACCGTGGAAGCCCTGATCATGTGTGACAATTTCATTCCATTTTTTAATTCAAGTACTTTGCAATCTACTTTGATTATGAAATCTTTCTAATGTCCAGGAGTCAATAATTAAAACCCATAAATACAAAAGCCAAAGAATATTAAATCACTGCAGTTAATCCTCAATAATTTAAAAGAGAAAATTACAGCTGTAGTCTATTCCATTTCATTCATTTGTGTAACAGATGCAAATAATGTAAGCATCAATATGCCATTTTCTGTTCTCCATACATCTAAAATTGTTAAAGGGGTATTTCACCCAAAAATTAGAATTCTGCCATTAATTACTTATCATCATGTCGTTCCAAACCCATAAGAGCTTCATTCATCTTTGGAACAAAAATTAAGATATTTTTGGATGAAATCTGAGAGCTTTCTGACCCTGCGTAGACAGCAACGCAACAGAAACATTCAAGGCCCAGAAAGGTAGCTGAGGACATCGTTAAAATGTTAAATAAAGTCGTTATTTTTGCTTTCTTTGCGCACAGAAAGTATTCTCGTAGCTTCATAAACGTACGGTTGAACCACTAATGTCACATGGACTATTTCAAAGGGGACATCGGATGCAGTGTTCATTTTGACAGCAAATTTTGATTTAGTCTTAGTCAGAATCTTTTGACTAAAATGCCATTTAGTTTTAGTCATATTTTAGTCATCTGTATTGATTTAGTTTTACTCTAGTTTTAGTTGACTAAATACTGTAAGATTTTATTAAACTAAATCTACAGTAGATTTAGTCAGCTAAAATGTAATGGGTTTATTTACAGTGTAATGCCTTTATTAAGCATTTATTAATTTAATGCATTTATTAATTTCTTTAAGTGAATAATCGCCAGAACGGACAAATACAGTTCAAATGTCTGCATCTGACCTCCTAACCACGCAGCAGATTCGTTCTGAATGAGTCTCTTCCCAAATCGTCCCTCCTTAACATTTTCATCTCATTTTTATTCGTTGGTGAAAATGTCAATAGAGTTTTGTCATCGTTTTTGTCATTGGTTTTTATTTTGTTATCATCTCGTTTTCGATGGTTTCGTTTTCGTTTTTGATGGTTTTGTTTTGAAAAAAAAAATTATTCGTCAACTAAATTAACACTGATCGGATGCCCATTTTCCACAAGTTGATATGATTCTATAAGGTCTTAAAGGAGTCATCGGATGCAAAGTTCACTTTTTCATGTTGTTTGAACATTAATATGTGTTGGCAGTGCATGTACAAATCTACCCTATAATGATAAAAATCCATGCAGTGGTTTTTAATTAATCTGTAAAAATAATATCCCCTTTTTCAAATTGAGCAGTTCTCAGATGCCCGTCGGTGTGCCGTCACAGTGACAGAGGCCGCTCCCAAAATAGTTGATTGACATGAGCTCTTACCTTAGATCAGCTGTAACAGTCCAGCAACTTTCCTTGTTTTGATGCTGAAGCAGGGATGTAAGTTAGACAAGAATATCTCCGATTGAGCGATTGAGGTGTTGTGTTGCTGGATGTAATAATGAACGTAGTGGTCATCATTTACTCCCGACATCTGAGCCGCTGAAGATGCAGTAGATTACCTTTGTTTGTAAAGGGAATGCGCCTCCCGATCTACATATATCCGTCTATGTTCGCGAATCATTCGTGATCCAGCTTCACTTACAGCAGAAGTGAGTATAAGCATTTTTGAATGAATCTTTGCGATCGCCTTTCCTTATTACGTGGTAGTTAGGAAGTTTAGCGGCTAAATGCGGCTAATGTAAACAAGCTCGTCATTCCACAGAGAGAAGAGAGGGGCGGGGCGAGCAGAGCTCATTTGCATTTAATGGAACAACCCCTTAAAATGAGATGATTTTTGCAGAGCTCATTTTGACAAGGTAAAAAAGGGTGTTGTTTTACAAAACCACTGAGAATTTTTAATCAAAGTGTATTAGAGACTTTTCATTAAGACCCTAAAGAATCATATCAACTTGTGGAAAATGGGCATCCGATGACCCCTTTAATGAAAAGTCTATAACATACTTTGGTTAAAATTTCTCAGTGGTAGTGTAAAACACCTATTTTACTTGTCAAAAGCAGCTCTGTTCAGAGCAAGCCGTTTCGATGCATGTCCCTTTAAATGCTAATGAGCTCTGCTCACCCCGCCCCTCTCTTCCGTAGGGTAAGAACAGTTCTCTGAGAGACTGTAAACTTCAGCCGCATTCAGCCACGGAACTTGGTAACTAGCACATTATTAGGAAAGGCAATTTGCAAAGATTACAAAGATACTCTTCTGTAGGTGAAGCTGGATCACGAATGATTTGTGCAAACATAGATGCATTTAGGTAGATCGGGAGGAACATTCCATTCAAAAAAGAAAGTAATCCACTGCGTCCTCAGATGTTGGGAGAAAATGACGACTGCTATGATCATTATTACATCCAACAACAGAACACCTCAATTGCTTAGGAGCTATTCTTGTCTACTCCTGCTCCTGCATCAAAACAATGGCGGACTGTTTACAGCTCACTCAGGACGGGTCTATGCTGAAACGGCTGTGTCAATCAACAGTCGTGGGAGTGGCCTTGGTTTGTGTGACATCACACAGCCAAGAATTTGAGAATGGCCTGATTCGAGAAAGGAGTTATTTTATAGGGATTTAAAAAAAAAAAAAAAAGAAACACTGGGTGGAGTTTTATCATTATAGGGTGGTTGTGTACACACACTGCCAACACACATTTATGTTTATACAACATGTAAAAATGAATTAACAATGTCCTTACTACCTTTCTGGGCTTTGAACGTCTATGCAGGGTCAGAAAGCTCTCAGATTTCATCAAAAGTTTCATAATTTGTGTTCTGAAGATGAACGAAGGTCTTACTGGTTTGGAATGACATGAGGGTGAGTAATGTGGTGAACTAATCTGTTAACACACTAATCTGCTCAACATTGGTGTTTGGTATTGGTGATTTTAAACTAGCCTTTCTGGCAAAGAGTCTAATTGGAGTTTAAATGGTAGAGCATGATGTGAGTATTTTCTCTAGTCTATTTCCTTGCACATTTCTAATTCAGATGAATGTAATTGGAAAGCTGCAGAAGGTAGCTAAACCACAGTGTTTAGAGTGAGATTGGTCTGCCATTTCTTTTTACCGCAGCAAGGGGAAACTGCACACCCCATTACTCATGCAGTACTTCTACAAGACAGGGACATCAGCCCACATCACTCAGACCGGGGACGTGACACTCACTAACACCTCTGGACGTTTCTAGCAGCAGGTCCCGCCGTGGGCTGTGGTTCAGAGTGTGAATATGATTCATCTCTCACAACTTACAACCTCTTACTTGTTTCTAAATTTCACTGCTCATTTTCAATTTTGCATTCACTCTTCTCATGGAGTTTTCTCAGATTTAATTAGACATGCTCATATGTTCATATCAGGAATGTATGAAGTCCTTGTCCCATTTCCTTTTCTTTCCCCATCCACTTTTCTTTTCAATCTCAACTGTCCTCAGGAGCAGTACTCATGGCAGTACTAACACAAAGAGACGGAAAATCACTTTCCTGAACTTTCCACCATAAAGGTAAAGCATTTAGCTTCCAAACTTCAACTGAGTAGCTGAAGCCCTTTCCATCTGCAAAGAAACACCTGAAGACTCAGTGAATCCACACTTTCTCTTAAATTGTTTTAGGGGTAGTTTACCCTAAAAAGAAAGCCATATTGTTCTAAACTTACAAGACTATACTTCCACGGAACATAAAAGGAGACATTTATTATAAATAGGACCATGATGCGGAAAATGCAGACGGAATCGCAGAATCCAGTCATAAAAAGGGAATTTACTGTATAACAAGGAATATCTCAGCCAGTGTCATAAACAATCTCTAGAACTGCTCTGAGAGTCACTTCATGAACATTTTACTGTTTGTTGTGAGGAAAAACTTTCATCATATCAAATACAAACAAAAACTTAAAGGTCTTCACAGCAATCCGTCAAAATAAAAGTTTGTTTTAACTTGAAGAAACTGTGACCGAGATATTACTTAATGTAATGAAAGTACAGCTACTAATACAGTAATTATTATTAAAACATTAGGAGTATTTACCAGAATTTTTTTTTACCAGACTTTATTTACCAGAAAAATGTAAATACTAGGGCTGTCAAATGATTAATCGCATACAAAATAAAAGTTTGAGATTGCCTAATATATGTGTGTGTACTGTGTGTAATTATTATGTATATATAAATACACACAAATGAATGTATATATTTAAGAGAAATGTGTTATCTATGTAAAAAATATTTGCATTTATATATAATATAAATCATATAAAAAATATAATAAATACATATACTTGTAAATATTTCTTATATATGTACATGAATGTGTTTGCATTTATATATACATAATAATTGCACACAGTACACACACGTTTATTAGGCAAACTCAAACTTTTATTTTGTATGCGATTAATTGCGATTAATCGTTTGACAGCCCTAGTAAATACACAACACAGTATTTCTGAAAAAAAGAAGAAAGAAATAAAAATAAAACATAATAATAATAATATATTTTTTAAATAAAATCAATTAATTTGAGATGCTTTTGATTATTCAAATTTAATGAAACAATTAAAATGGAATCCAAACTGAGAATTTTGAAAAAATAAACCTGAATTTGAGGAAAAAAATAAAATGGATTTTATAGGGGCTTAAAAATGTAATTTTTGTTAAAGTTGCTGTTACGTTCCATGATTTCAATTAATAAGACATGATTTTTTATTAATATATCCTAATTTAATAATTAAAACAGAGGCTAGAAAAATTTAAACAGAAAAAACGGAATTTGAAAAAAACTAAAAAAAAAAAAAAAAAAAAACGAATTTGGGGGAAAAAATGGATTTCATAGGGCCCTACATAAATAACTTCACAAGACTTGTATGTGGTAAAAGAGCATATTCACTAATTCTTATGTTGTAGATATCCTCACAAGTATCTTTTAAACAAATATGAAATTATGACACTGTTTCAGGATCAGGTGCTTACTGTAGGTGCTGTGAGAGTATTTTTGTACACACTTCATGAATTCTGTGAAAACTCCAGGAGTCCTATCAAAATAAATTCAGCATTCCCTTCAGCTCAAACACAGCTGCACATGGCAGGTTTATACAGCAACTGAATGTCAATATGCCCTAAATATACTTCTCCAAACACACCCCGATCATAAACGCAATGTAATATGTCTCCTGAGAGTGATATTGCCTGCCATTTCAAGTGTTGCCATAAAACTACTGATGCTACAAACTAAACAACATTGTATAGCCTTAAGTGAATTTACAGCAAGCACATGCACCCTACCGTGCTGTACCAGGTGTTTACAGCAATCAATCCAGATTACTGACGCTGTTAAACACAAACAGTGTGACTGCTGGTATTGCAAATCTGTGGAGTGTAATGCCTAATGCAAGTGGTTAAAAAGATCTTCCAGCTTTTTACTGCAGAATAAATGTAGTTTAAATGTTAGGTTTCTCGCAAGCTTCTCTTGCAAGCTGTATCATTGTGTAAGTTTACAGTCAGATGAATATTCAAAAGGTGATTGCATATGCCTTTAAACTATCTAAAAGAGCACAACTGCTAATTACTGCCTCTTAATAAACGAAGATCACGTCTTTTCCTCTGTCTCACAGCTTCCAGATACTAATTAAGCCAGTAATGTTTTCTACATATAAATTATTGTAACGAGAACAGTTAATTGGATTCTGAAATCGAGCAGACAAACTCTTTCGTGATGCATTAAAATGTATTACATCAAGCAATAAAGCAGGATGGAATTTCAATTTTATGTGACAGATGTGTGTGGTTTTAAAATCTAGAAGTTAACTTTATGACAGTTAACAGAAAGTACAGAGTACAGAGAATTCCTCTCAAATAATTATTCAGCAATCATTTACTTCTCAAATCACGTTTGCTATGACTTCCTGACAAAATCCTTGTATTAATAATTTATTTTGTCTTTCAAGCAGTGTGATTGTTTACTGCCTTTGTGTGCTAAAAAGATAAATGACCTTCAAAGGCATAAATAAATGCCAGCTGAATACCAGAGACGAAACAATAATCTGGCATTTTAATATAAAAGAAAAACAGTGAATGAATGAGTTCCCATGTTAGGTCCACATTCAGGTTTTTAAACAGGATTTGTTATTGTTCCTAGAGGCAGACCTCTCTGACATCCATACATATGAGATGCTTTGTAGTCGTGTTTGATGCTAATGCCTTGATTTATTTACATTGGAGAATTTGTTGGATTTGTTTTTATCCATTTCGTTTTGTAATTCTTCCAGATGGCAGCACTATATTGTGTGTTTGTGAGAAATAAGTCTGAAGCTTTTACCAGATAAAGTCTTATTTAAGGAAACATTCAAATTGATTTTGAGGTCAAGCACAGTATAGTCAAACTGCAAAACAGTTTGTCACAGGGGAGAGGATATTTAGTCTGATTGCATAATTAGTCATTTTACATTTATAAACTGGAAATTATATGTTCTTTTAGGAATTATACTAATATCCAGTTCACATCAGTGCATTTTAGCTACCTACTGCGATGGTATTACGAAACAATGTTGATTCTTAAATCCCAAGAATTCGATTAGTCTGGCCTGTTTTCAGTTAATGAATGGAACATTTTGTAGCACATCTCATGTCCAATAAATCGCAGCAAGCTTTGCGATTTGTTACTTTTGATATGAAACAATATTTGGTGACAGTAAACCGTCAGCCAGCTAGAAAAATTAACATTAGAGAGCAATATTTTGCTAAATATATGTACCATATAACATATTCATTATAATTTGAATTTTAATAAATTCTTAGCTTTGTGACGGCCACAATTTAAATGTTTATAAACATATACTGTATATATATATATATATATATATATATATATATATATATAATTATGTAATTTAAAGTTAAAGTTAGAAATATAACATTAATATTAAAAAAAAACTTAATTCAGTGTAATTTAAGTGTAAGTACAAAAATCATCTAATTTTAGCTTTAACTTTAACTTTATTATAGTAATGTAGTACCAGCTGACTCTCATGTATTTTACAGCATTAGTTGAGAGATTTTTTTTATGAGATTTTTATGAGAAATATGTGCTGTCCCTGATGTATATCCAAAATAGTGCTGTCAAATGATTCATCACAATTACTTGCATCTAAAATAAAAGTTCTTGTTTATATAATATATGTGTGTGTACTTTATATTTAATATGCTTATATAAATACACACACATGCATGTATATATTTAAGAAAAATATGTTGTTTATATATTAAAAAATGTATGATTATATATATATATATATATATATGTAATCTTAATTATATGAAAATAAGTAAATACATGTAAATATTTTCAAAATATATACTATATGTGTATTATATATACACATAATAAATAAACAGTATACACACATATATTATGTAAACAAAAACCTTTATTTTTGATGCGATTAATCTTGATTAATCGTTTGACTAATCCAAAATAATCAATATAATCAAATTGAAATCATAATTGCACGCTTGTGAAGCATAATCGAATCATGAAATCTGTGTCAAAACACAGCCCTAGTAACTAGTTACATGTAAGGGCGTTATGTAATTTACTTACAAAATAAATGTAACTGTAAATCATTACGTATAGTTTTTAACTGCAATCCATAGTTACTTAAGAAAATGTTAACGATTACAAAGGTCTGAATATTTTCTGCAAAAGCTAGGATATGTTGAATGATATTAATTTGTTGCTTTGCCTGTTCTTGATGTGCACAGTTCCTCATTTAAAACCATTTAGTAAAGCGATGCTTTTCTGATGCTTTTGAGGTCAAGCACAGTATAGTCAATTATACTATAGTAAACTGATGTTTCTGCCAATTCCATACATCTGTCTCAATCCACAATGCCACTGAAAGCTTTAGGCTACAACCTGTCTAAGAGTTGCTGCAATGGCAAGTGATAAAAATGCACTCCAGACTGGAATTTCCAGTGCTGAAATTGTAAAAAACAAAAATCAGGCCAATCTCAAAGTAAAAAGAAGTGTCTAAGTCTGAGTTTGTGGTGGCTGTGCTTTAAAATTAAATTATTTATATCTTAATTCCAAGAGATGAAGGAATTTGAAAGTCTGGCAGTAATTAGCATCGAGGACTACTGAAAGGTTAATGTTCAAAAATGATTAACAGTTGAAACCATTCATTGGAAATTTGAAAAGTAATCAAAAAGTAATCAAATGTAATCAGTTACATTACTTTAATAAAGTAACTGAAATAGTTTTACTACTTATTGAATTTTAAATAGGTTAACTTGTAATCTGTAACCTATTGCATTTTCAAAGTAACGTTCCCAACCATAATTATTACCACAGAAACCATAACATGATAAACAATTTTAAACTGTTTCTGTAAACAGTCAGGCTTCACAGTGATGTATTCAGTTTACTGTCAGCGGAGACAGAGGAAACACAGCCGGATGGTGCAATGCAATTAGCATACAGCTCCAGCCAGCAGCAATCAGCAGAACCTAACCTTATTACTGTCTATGGACTACATGATCTGTTTCACTGAGAGGTGAATTAATTACACCAAATTAACCTTGCCGAGAAAACGAGACATGTTCAGTATGAAAACACACAGAGTATTTTATATTCGTGTAAATGAAGATCCTTTGGACAGCGAGAAATGTTTTGGACTTTTCCTGTGTAATGTCAAAGTTAAGATAAAAACCATGTGAACAAAATAATTAAACATGCCTGTTCCTGAACAGATGCTGATTATCTCGTAACACCATTATACTGAATTAATCAGTGGTAAATCATATTTCCAATGACTGGCTTTGAAGAGACTTCCATGAGAATAGATATTGGCATTTCTGTTTAACCCAGGGGTCAGATTTTTTCATACGCACGCTACAATAGTTTATACGAAATAGGCCTTGATTAGATTCTGCTATCCAATTACTCGTCTTGTCATTATCATTACATCAGCCTGCTCTGGACTCAAGTCCACTCCACAATATAAAACAGCTTACGCTCTTGTAGTCTTTCTATTAACATTAAGCTTTTATATGAACAAAAAAGCATATTTTCAGTAAATTGATGTTTTAGTGAAAGCGGATTGAGACCGTCTATGACATTCTTCACTTAATAATGGTTTAAGAATAAGTTATCTGTGTTTCTAACAAAGACTCATAGATGGGACCAGTCCAGATCAGCATAATAAGAGGTTTTAGAGGTTATAAGGTCTATAAGCCTTATAATGTCCAGAACATTGTCAAAACACAATCACCATTCATATTCAGTGTTATCATTAAAAGTGTCTTATTGTGTGGAATTAAACAGCATAATGAAACATGCCCCACAGTGACAATAGAGAGTGGCAGTAACTTACACCAGCCATCACATTCTATTAACCTCTTCCTTTCCACAAAGAGTCAGTGCGTCACCCTAACTTAACTCCCGATCTTGAGCTAAATGACCAGTGTCATATTGACCACGACACATGCATGCCTCCCCCTGAATGTGATCCACCCGTGAAGTCACAGACTAAAAGAATTAAAGTCATTCAACTCTGAATACAATGGAAACGCATGTGCCGATAGCACATATACAGAATGTAATTACGAAAGAGCAAGCATTTAAGCAAACAAATCAACTCTAGACTTCATTTCTGACAGTAAATTAAACTGGGCTATACATGAGCTAAACGTCATGTGATTTTCTAGGCTAATTTGCTAGAATCCTATTTTGCCAAATGTGCAGTTCCATAATATATGTGGTTTGCAGTAGGGAAAAAAAAATCTAATTTAAGGATTTTTTGTGCAAAAGAGAGCATTCTGAGAAATTAAATGTCCCATCATAGTCCACAAAATGAGAAAATAAATTTAAAATTCTATAAAGGGCACTTTCTATGAAGCATAGATAATATTATCCAAAAACAATTTTTTAACATTAATATATATATATATGTTGATATTTTTTATGATATGTTTATGTTTAATTTTTTGCAAGTTTTTGCACTTACTATTAGTAATTTTCAGTGGGGAAAAAAATAATTAAAATACAAACTTTCAATATTAAATAAAGTGAGTGATGAAATACCATCAAGAGGTATGTAGATTTGACTTTATTACAACGTCTGTTTACTTTGGAATCAATACTCATTATAAATAAAACAAACAACCCTACTTGTCAGCACATTTAAACTTATTCATTGTATTAAATCTGTTACTGTACTTACTTTAAACATTTTTTTCTGTAATTGTATGATGTCATGTTTTTTTAGATAATATATATAGAAAAATGTACATATTATTTTTTATTATTATATTTAAAAATAGCTACACTTACAGCATAAATTTCATGGAGTGCATCCTGTTCTACCTCAATTCAAATTCCAGAACTGAACTGGAATGTAGGCATTCTCAATCCAATTCTGAGTGGTGCACAATTCAGACTAGAACTGCAAATTCACAGCAAACTCCACACTCTAAAAAATGCTGCGTTAAAAACAACCCAACTTGGGTTTTTTGGCAACCCAGTGTTGGGTTAAAGCACTGGTTGGGTTAAATGCTTTTACCCAACATGCTGGGTTGTTTTATTTAAGTCAACTATTGTTTAAAAGTTATTATATTGCTGGCTTAAAATTGGCTGGAAATTAAAAATCATAGAGGCAACAGCAGTATTCAAAATATGGACATTTATTATTAAGCAGGAACACCTATGGACAAAAATATAAGGCAAATTTAACTGATTTGTGTGAACACAGCATAGTTTACAATATTACAGTATTACATGTAAACTTGTTTAACAAGCATTTTTGAAATAAAAAAATTTAAAAGTAGCATTTTAATTTAAGTGTGAATAGTGAAATAAGTGCTAATTCCCGTGCCGGAGTGTCGGTAAAATCTAAGCCGGTGATGAGCTGCTGTTCGCCAAGCTGAAAGAAATAAAATGATGAAAGATGCCGTGACTGACTCCATAACCTGCCCATAAACAAACCGTACTGAGTTTAGAGAACATATTTTAGCATCAAATTAAATTAAATTCAGTATTACAACGAATAAAATCAGTTTATGTTATTCAAGGCAAAAGGCGTTTCCATCATGTGAAACAACCGCTGCTGACGCAGTTGACTGACATCTCGTCCTTGCATGTTGCGTTGTATAAAATAATATAATTTACATCACAGTAAACACTTTAGAAATGAAATAAAATGTTGGCAAAAAATTGGCAGCGCTGAGAACTGCTCTTTCCTGTAGAGGAAGCAAAAAGCCTGCATTCTGACTGTAACTCAGCAGTTGGGTTGTTTCGTCAGAGACAGGCTCAACCCAGTAGCTGGGTAGAAAAAAATAACCCAGCATTAAGAATGACCCAGCAGCTTAGTTACAGAAAAACTACGCAGCACCTGGGTATAAAAATAATAAAATGACCCAACAAGCTGAACCCAGCATTTGAGTTAAAAAAAAAAAAAAAAAAGCAACCCAACATGCTGGGTTCAGCCTGCTGGGCTATTTTTAATATTTTTTACCCAGGTGCTAGGTAGTTTTTCTGTAACTAAGCTGCTGGGTCATTTTTAATGCTGGGTTATTAATGTTGGGTTATTTTTTATCAACCTAACTGAGCCTTTTGAAACAACCCAGCTGCTGAATTACAGTCAAAGCTTGGACTCTTTGAGTCCTCTACAGGAGAGAGCGGTTCTCAGCGCCGCCAATAAAGGTTTGTATACATTTTATTTCATTTATAAAGTCTTTACTGTGCTGTAAATTATATTATTTTACACAATGCAACATACAGGGACGAGATGTTAGTCACCCGCATGATGGAAACGCCTTTTGCCTAGCATAACATAAATTGATTTATTTTGTTATAACACTGAATTTAATTTAATTTGATGTTAAAATATCTTCCCTAATATTTACCCAGCGCTGGGTTGCCAAATAACCCAAATTGGGTTGTTTTTAACCCAGAATTTTTTAGAGTAAACAGAGCACATGGGTAAAAATATTAAAAACAACCCAATAAAATGAATCAGCAGGCTGAACCCAGCATTCTTTCCTTAAATATATTCAGAAATAAATATGAAAAAAGAAATTCATACAGTGCTTGTGGCCAGATATGACATGTCATTCATAATTCACGCACTCCTAAACTTGCTGTTCATCATAAATGCCAATGCTTTATATGAACTGACGGTGCATAAAGACAAATGACTGGGACTGTGTGAGCTTGTATTCCTGCACACTGTTTTGTAGAGTCCAGTATTGGGGGTATGAGACAATTGCTGCAGCTGATGTGACGTCATGACTTGTTCTAAAAGCAAATGCTCTCATACCAACCCAGGAGCTAAATTACAATCTATTACATTATGCTAGCATGTATATTTCATATCACCGGTAACGGATTCTTTTGAAACAAAGCATTTTCTTTGCATGCTCAAGTTTCAAAATGAAATCAGACAATTTTTTTCTCTGCAAATCAAGTTATTTTGTATGTAGCATATGCCACCAATATAACAGAGTGGTCTCAAAGTGGATTTGTACACTTAAGTGGCAGAAAAAAAATGTCTGAATGTTATTGCATTAGAAACAAAATATCAAACCAAGCAATACCTGAAAAATGCTATATATAGTTTTTCTTAGAAGTCTTTCCTACATCTTTTACAATTATGAAACACAAGGTGGATATAATGTGATTCAATTCATGAATTTTTTAATTTTGGCTTCAATGTCCAAATACTTTTGGGAGCCACTGCATGTCAGAAGCTTATTCATTTCATAAAGTTAAGGCCCAGGTTCTCGTTGTTTTTAATGCTGAGGGACCTCCTCTGTTTCATAAATTATTTCTCCTTTGCTCTTCAAGCCGTTTGCTCATGCTACAGTTGGGCAGCACATGCAAGCCTCACTAAAGCTGTCTTGGCAATTGACAGGCCTGCCCTATGTGAGAACATGCTGTCTGGGAGACGTGGAGAGCAGCCAGGATTGATCGGAGCTCAAGGCGGGAGCTGAATCTTTCAGTGTGTATGAAAACTCTCCGCTTTTCTCTCTTCTCTCTTTTCATCGGCACCATCCTCCTCGCAGTGGATAATTGAGGTGCAGGGGGATGGAGACAGGGGAATCTATTTCAGCACAACATCAGGCGAAAAGGACGGTTGGATGGATGGCCGGCCGTGTCCTGAATGCAAAAGCCTCGTTGGCTCAGTGGAACGTGGCGGGTAATGGTTGCCTTATCTTCTCAGTCACAGCTCCTTTGTGCCCGTTAGAGCGTCTTCTGAGGCAATACAGACTCAAAACAAACAAAACTGGAGCTGTTTGGGTCACACTAGTAGGACAGAATCGATGCAGGTGCAGCAGCATTACCACATTGTTCAGGGTCCAGTTGCTGGGACTGACAATACAAAGATTATAATAAACGCTTTTCAGGCTGGATGTCAAGAAGATTGGTAACACGGAACTGGACTAAAGTTTCTTAGCACAAAACCGTTCGGCAAAGTAAGGTCAAATATCACTCACAGCTTCACTGCAAGATACACCCAGCGAACGAGCCATTTACCGTGGATAATGATGACTTAAGAGGAGTCCCCGAATCAATACGGTGTCGAGACAGCCCGGGCGTGAAGGGGACTGAGTGACACTACACCTATCAGAAGCCACAGCTGCTTCTTACAACTGTCATTTCTGATCATATATTTACTCGTCCTCATGCCATTTTTGGGTCCTGCTCCTTCAAAGTCAGCAACGATGTACAGGTTCTAATCAAAAATAGCTTCTTGTAATTCAGAGCAGCACTCGGAACAGCAAAACCTTATTGATTTTCCCGCTGTATCGGAAGGGAGCACCAAGATTGCTGTCAGTCTAGTAATTTCCATCATATAACAGTTATTCTTTTTTCTTAAACAGAATAAAAACACATACTGTGTGACTGTCCCAAGAAAAACACCCTTTTATTTTTGATAAAAAGGGTCACATTGATTATAGTGGCTGTATAATTCCACTTAAATGTTAAAGACTGTGAAAATACTTGCGAATAGAAAACTAATCAAATAAAAATAAAATAAGTTCTAATTTATTGTACATTATTTTTGTTACTTGCAAGCTTAGGTAAGTAACTCTTCCGACTATCTTCGTTACTACTTCTTGTATTGAATAGGCCTATCGAAATTATGACATGCTAATTAAGTTGTTGGAGAAATAGCCTTTTGTGCTACACGTTATTAGGCACATAAACAAACAGACGTGACAAGATTCTAACACAAACGATTTGTTCACGCACTGAACACGAAATGCTGTGAGTGACAGTCCACAATAAATCAAACACTACAGCCAATCACAACAACGTGCAGATGAGTTATCTTTGTTAGTGCAGGCTCCTAAAATGCCTTGTACCTTGTATCTTCATGACTTCTGTGACTCTTTTCCAGCATTCATTTTTGTGTTTCTTTATAGAACTTAAGCAATATACCATAATATCCAATATTTCCCAACATTCACAATCATTCTGCCATGTTGTAAAATACATCTGAGGAGTGGTACTTTGGTCCAATGAGGATTCAGTATGGACAGGGCTTTCTGGTGCGGCGGCACATAAAGCCGATTAAAGGAGAAGTTCACTTTCAGAACAAAAATGTACAGATAATTTACTCACCCCTTTGTCATCCAAGATGTTCATGTCTTTCTTTCTTCCATCGTAAAGAAATTATGTTTTTTGAGAAAAACATTTCAGTAATGTTCTCCATATGTATTCTGTTGTGCCAGTGAGTTTGAACTTCCAAAATGCAGTTTAAATGCAGCTTCAAAGGGCTCTAAACGATCCCAACCGAGGAAGAATGGTCTTATCTAGCGAAACGATTATTTTATTTTCTAAAAAAAAAAAAAAAATTCCACTTTTTAACCTCAAATGCTCATCTTCTGTAGCTCTGTGTGTGCTCTGTGAATTCCGGTTCAAGAGAGATAGGCTCCAACTTCAAAACTGCCCTGCAACGCTGCAGAAGTACCGACCCAGTAATTACAAAATGAATGTGCAAAGAAGATCAAACACCCTTTACAAAAAAAGGTAAAACAGCGATGTAGGGTGATTTCGAAGTTGGAGAAAAAAATTAGATTTTTCAACATACCCTACCTCTCTTGAACCAGAATGCGCAGAGCATTTGAGATTAAAAACTATAAAAATTTTACATATTTTTTGTTTCACATCAATCAAGTGTAATTTTTGTCACACTGTACAACAATAATACTGTTTTTGTATTATAGTAAAGGCTAGGTTTAGGGTTGGGGTAGGTGTAGTTGTTAATAAAACACAATCTAATAGGCAGAAAATTAAATTTTATTGTTAGTTTACCGTAGGAGCTGTATCGCTTCTAGTCACAACCCATAAAGCCACAGTTACACTCAGTGTTGCCAAGTCTGCGGTTTTCCTGCGGAATTGGGCTACTTTAACACTGTTACAGCGGGTTGAAGCGACCCCCATAAAGTAATATTTAGCTTCTGGAATGCTAATTTTACCAAGGGAACCCTTGTATACGTGTATTCGTGTATTCTACCTCCCGGAACATGATTTTTACTGGGGGACTGTCCCTCAAAACGCGATTGGGCTACTTTTGGGCTAGTTTTGAGCAGCAATTGGTCAGGTGTTGTTATGAAAACCTGGAAAACCTAGTTACAATAGACATTGGGCGCGCTAAATTTTGATTCGCATGTCTTACCTTAAACCCACCCTGAATGAGCTGTTACAGTCTGATTGCCATTGTTTTGATGCCAGAGCAGGGACGTACACAAGAATGGCTCATAAGGGATTGGGGTGTTCTGTTGTTGGATGAAATAATGAACATAGTGGTCATCATTTACTCCTGATATTAAGCCGCTGAAGATGCAGTGGATTGCATTTGTTTGTGAAGGGAATGCGCTTCCCGATCTACATAAATGCATCTATGTTCATGCGAATCATTCGTGATCCAGCTTCACTTACAGCAGAAGTGCGTATAAGGGTTTTTTTAATGAATCTTTGAAATTACCTTTCCTAATAACATGCTAGTTAGCAAGTGTCACGGCTAAACGTGGCTAAATGCTGCTAAAGTAAACAGAGCATGGCTCCTCACTCCACAGCAGAGAGGGGCGGGGTGAGCAGAGCTCATTTGCATTTAAAGGAACATACAACAGAATGGGCTGAATCCTGCAGAGCTGAATTTGACAATGTAAAATGTAAAAAGTTTTTTTTACACTACCATTGAGAACTTTTCAGGGAAGACCCTAAAGAATCATATCAACTTGTGGAAAATGGGCATCCGATGACCCTTTTGACTTATCGGCTGTATCCAAAATCACCCTCTACAGCCTCATTCACTATGCCCTACATTAGTCCACTCATACAGTTCACTTTAAGGGGTGAATGAAAACGAGTGAGTGAATTCGGACACTAAGTGCACCGGAAGGACTGCTGCTTTTGCATAGTTCGTGCTAGCTGTTTAACAGTCATTTGAAACTAGCAAACTAGCAGCTCCAGTAGTAAAATAAAATGATTTATTTTGAACTCTGTCAAGGAAATAATGTATAAACCCTAATTTAAAAATCAATTTACAATGAATTTATACCTGTGTTGTATTTTGCCGTATTATCCCGTGGACTTTGCAAAATGAATGGACAGATGATTCAGCTGTGAGCGCCACCTTCTGGCGAGACATGGGAATTCATTTGGCACACAACTCTCAGAGTTCATTATGGGTATTCTCTAGCCGTTAAGTGCACATCGGTTGTATACTCATTATTGCTGTGCATTGTGGGATTGAATGAGCGCACGCAATAATATCCATTAAGCTTCCGTACACCACTAAAAATGGCTGTCCCCTCAATAGTGCCCTATTTAAGGGTATGGGGGCAATTTCAGATACAGCTAACCACATTATTCTTCAACATGGAAGTAAGCCTATGTGCAGGATTTCTGGTTCATTACCCGCTATAGTGAAATAACGAAAGGAATAACAATGTGCAGTAAACGGTAAAACAGTTTGCACTACAAACCAGTGTGTTCATAATTAATATAATACATTACATCGAAAAGGTAAGACACAACAATTTGCAATATCAATGTTTTGAGCAGCTAACAATAGATAAATGTGAATGAGATGAGAAGCCAGACCCATAAAATGTAAAAAATGGCCGTGCACACTCTTACGGGAAAAAATTAGTGGATGCTCCAGCAGAAAACACATGACTTCACACTCTGTGGTGCTTAAAAAAAACATAAATGTTTTTTTAGCAATCAAACACCCAACAAATGTCCTGTTGGTTATTGCATATTCATTTTTACATTATGGATTTGTTAGTGAATTTTTGAGTAGCACCAGATGACTCAGAATATGTTTAGCTATGTGTCGTATAAAATTGTCAAAATAAATGCAAGAGATACAATATGAATTGCCTGGGAAATTACTTCAGACTGTAGGTCATTGTAATCTACTGTCCTGCAGGTTTTGAAACTAGGCAGACAGTGCTTTCATGTTTGGGACACAGAGGTATAGAAAAGCAGTTCAGTGATACACTTAATTAGTAGAAGTGGTCATGTTATTGCCAAGGAGGCCAGCAACAGAAAAAAAAAAAACATTAGGAAGGAAAAGGCACATGCCACTTCCCACATTGTCCTCAATCCTTTTCCTGTCACAGTTTAGCCTTCATTTCAATCCACCATGTCTTATAAATATAACATGCTTTCAAGGTCTTTGAACAGAAACAAAGCCGCCTTTCTGGAAGCAGAAACACTTTATGAACGTCTGAACAGACCCCCTGCAGAGAAAGAACATTTGAACTTTGGGATTGAAGAGACATCGGACAGCTTCTTAATACCGTAAAACCCATCTCTTTTCTGCTCATGCCCGGGTTTAGGAGGCTGTGATACTCGAGACCCTTGGATGGTGACAGGCCCTGCAGACTCCTTAGATCCACAGCTCTGTTTGATATCTGAGGCAGAAGTCTGTCTACATGACCTTAGGCACAAAAATCGGGCCTTGATTTCACAAAGCAGTTCCTGCTGCTGCATTTTGACTTTTTTTTTTTTGCTACAATTCTTATTTTAAAGATGCACTCAGATTTTTACTCATTAAAAACATACGGAAATTAATAATATGAAACATAAAACATTTGTTACTGGAGATGAATGAAGGACAAGCAAGCAAGATGAACTTGGGGCAGAATGCAGGAATTTTAGCATTCAGATTTGACCTTGTTCTCTTTCAGATGAAGCCACATTTTCCACCTTGAGGATCCCAAGAGCCATTTGAGGGATTTTCTTCCTCTGTGTCTGTCCAAGCATGTTTATTTCTCGAGGACCCCAGTGGGCTTCAATGTGAGAGCAGCTTTTTCCATTCCAATACGAAAGACATTATCATGGTAAATGGGCTGGAACAAGAAATGGCTCCAATGTGGGAATCATCCACGGATTTAAAACCGCAAACTCAAAAGCCTATCCTCATTTTACAGCAAAGGATGAAGTAAAGCAATGCATGCACACATATATTATTTAATATGCATTAGCTCTTACAGAAAAAGGAGATTTTAGAATATTAGTTCTGGTGGTTTTGTGTTTACCGGTGGTCCAGTTTTAAATTCATGTAAAAACAAACCTCACAGACCAGTTATTTTCAATATTAATAAGCATCTAGTCAGCTGAAATGAGTCAATCTATAACCACTAGACCTTGGTTTCAAGAAAAGGACAATCTGTAAGGATAACGCTGGTCAGCAAAAGCAACAAATGTGGTTACAATCCAATTAATGCCACATACTAAGACCAAATCATGAAGGCAATCAGTGGACCTCCATGTAAGTAAAAAGGACTTAATTGGACGCTAGTTAATTCAAATTCAAATCAAATAATAATTACAGGCAAGTTTAATTAAAGCAATTTTCCCACCCAATCACACAAAAGCAGCAATAAATATGGCTCACAGCTTTACATTCACAACAAGGTGCCTTATTGTGTTTCAAATTCATATGCTTTTTAACGACCCAAGCTTTTTAATCAAACTGGTGCCATGTACAATGCTTATCAGAGTACTGTGTTTTACGACTACATGATTTACACACACTCCTGACACATTAATGACATGAGCTAGACTCAAACCGCATCCATATTAATGGAAATACAGCACTGTGAAGGGAAGGGGTGAAGAGATTAAACAGAAGCTCCACTGAAATGGCACAAATATACCACAAGACAGACCTCCAAAGTACACACAAAGGTCAGAGGTTAACTGGCAAGGGAATTGGATGTAGATTAGCAAAACTGACAGGAGATAAGAATAAGTGCTCTCAGGCTGGGTCTGCCGGTGGTCTGCTGTGGTTTATTATGCATGTGTCTTACACACAGATGCACAGGTACGCTCATCAAAGCTGGTGCACGTGCACATGAAAGTGTTTACATTGCGCCTTGATTCTAACACAGATGTTAGTGAGGCTGAAAAGCAGCTCAAATGCTCAAATATACAAGAGGGTTTGCACTTAAAGGGTTACTTCACCCCAAAATGAAAATTTTGTCATTAATCACTTACCCCAACGTCATTCCAAACCCGTAAAAGCTTTGTTCATTTTCGGAACACAATTTAAAATATTTTGGATGAAAACCGGGAGGCTTGTGACTGTCCCATTGACTGCCAAGTAAATACCACAATCAAGACCCAGAAAAGTATGAAAGGCATCGTCAAAATAGTCCATCTGCCATCAGTGGTTCAATGTGAATTTTATGAAGCGGCGAGAATACTTTTTGTATGCAAAGAAAATAAAAATTCAACAATTCGTCTCATCTGCGTCACCGTATTTTGGAGAATTTCCACTGGACGCAAACTGCGTAAGCTGTTCTGTTCTGTTTTCGGCCAAATCAAAACGTAAAGAACGCAGAAGAAGAAGACGTACCCGTGTGGTGCAGCAGTTTGCATCCAGCTAATTTATGCTGTCTAAACCACGGAAGAAAATGTGTGGAAGCTGCTAAAATATATATAGAGAAGAAAGGGCGCAAAATAAAGTTAATAGGTGTTAAAGATACGTATGAGTACTCCTCTGTAGTTACATCGTTTACTAAGACTGACAGAAAATGAAAAGTTGTGATTTTCTAGGCCGATATGGCTAGGAACTATACTCTCATTCTCATGTAATAATCAAGGAACTTTGCTGCCGTACCATGGTACCATGGGTGCAGCAGGCGCAATAATATTACGCAGCGCCCGAAAATAGGCTAACTTCCATCAGCATAACCAATGTGACCACCTGCTTGCACAGGGAGCAGGTACAATATCATTACGCCTGCTGCATCCATGGTAACGGCAGCAAAGTTCCTTGATTATTACGCCGGAATGAGAGTATAGTTCCTAGCCATATCGCCCTAGAAAATCGCAACTTTTCATTTTCCGTCTGTCTTAGTACACGATGTAACTACAGAAGAGTCAAGTTTTAAATAGGAAAAATATTGAAACTCTTTGATCATTTTTGAGCGAGATGCTAACGGTCTAATCGGATTCAATGATCTATGCTAAGCTATGCTTAGCTACTCAACTGTTTGACTCTATTTTCAAAAATAGCGGCGTATTCCTTTAAAACAGTAATTACCAAACAATTATACACATGGGCCAGTGGGTACTTAAGCAGACCTCTAAGGAGGCTAGAAAAAAGGTTTTGATGTGTTAAGACTCTTCTTAAAAACATTTTTATATATGCTGTAGTGTATATGTTGGACTGACAATATTAAATGGCAAGTTCTGTCATGAAACTCTAGATGGCGCAGGCTGATGGGTCGTTAACGCAAACTGATTATATTAACAGTGTTAATCTACTTGGCACAAGCTGATTGGTCAAGCTTGCTGCTTTACATTTAAATGGCTGGTTAGCATTCCATAGAGCATTTCACAGAGCGCGTTTAGAATTCTGAAACCCTCCACCTCCCCAGCTTCACCTGTAAAGATCTGCTACGGGTTATTATATGTGACCCTGGACCACAAAACCATTCATAAGGGTAATTTTTTCTAAGTATTGAGAAAATCCATTTTGAAGTTGTCCAAATGAAGTACTTAGCAATGCATAGTACTAATCAAATTAAGTTTTGATATATTTACGGTAGGAAATTTACAAAGTATCTTCATGGAACATGATCTTCACTTAATATCCTAATGATTTTTGACATAAAAGAAAAGTCGATAATTTTGACCCATACAATGTATTGTTGGCTATTACTACAAATATACTTTTGCTACTTACGACTGGTTTTGTAGTCCAGGGTCACATATTTGCTATTCGTGCAGCAGAAGTACGTCTTAAATATTCGCAGCACTGTATCGGCATATATATTGGCAGTAGCAAGTTCATGTACTTGTGATAACCAACTGCAGCAGCAATTCAGCAGCATAGCAGATCTATTTTGCCAAGACTATATACATTAACACTGTCAAATCCATTACTATGCTAAAATCTTCCAAGAGCTGTCATGATAGAATTTTAATAAACATAACCAAAAAGTTGATACCCAATAATGAAGGGCCTGTTGGGGTATGAAAGATGAAAAAGACTGAAAAGAGACTAAAAAAAAAAAGAAAAACAAATTCTGGCATACTTGCCTGTTGCTTGTTTTTGCATTAGGTCAGCACAAGCGTATTGCCATGTGCAGAAAAATATGCCGATCTTGACCTGCTGAATGAACTGTTGAATGAACTGTGTCATTAAAGCAGCTGACAGCTAATTGACACAAACAGTTTGGCAGAGGTCATCCGACAAAGTTTAATTAAGATCTGCGCAAATACTCAGTTTAAGGAAGGGAAAACAAAATAGATCGCTCCAGGCTATCGTCAGAGCACAGACTAATTTGCTCTGAAATGAGTCAATAAACCCCATTTCATCTGAGCTCGCATGGCACAACAAACAGTAAAAATGATATATAGTCTCTTCTTCTGGGATGAGAAAATATCTTTCATACTGTAAAGGCATAAACAGCTTTCTACGATTTAAATGTGTGTTCTCTACCTTTCTGACTGTGGGATGTTTTTGAGACAATATTGTTCTGTTGCGAGATGCTCCTAAAGTAACCCATTTTGCTCAGTATAGCTGGCAGCCCAAAATGTCTCTTCTTTCACAAAGTCATGTACGTGTACAAAGAAAGAAAATATCCAAGCCCAGTCTACACGGCAACTAAAGATGAATTTAAAAACTATTACCGCAGGCTAGGCAAGGCTATATTCTCAAATGGGAGCCACAGCAACCGTTGCCATGCATTTGATGGGCACACGCTGCCTCTGATGGGATTAATGCAATAGGCGTGACAGGCAGCGCATTGGCTCCTCACAACAAGCAGCAATTAACCCTGCTACTATTCACCCCAACATTTCAATGTGCCAGTAAAAGAAAGATACATCACCCTGTCACTGCCATGTGCCAATCACATTGTATTCACCAATGCATACTCACAGTTTGGACCTGTCACTCCAGGAAATAAGCCTTGTTCATAGCAAATGACTTCCCATTGCTTGGTTCACTGCTTCAGCTCACCAATCAAGGCGTCACAGCAACCTCAATCAGCACAGAAGGCAATGTGTTGAGAACAAGCATTCTTGCACACCAAAAATAAATGCATAAATGCAAACCAAGCATCAAAACAAAACTTGAAAGCCCAAAACAAAACAGAAACCAAAACACAAAACTATGAACAATAATGAACAAAAATAAACACAATGAACTAATGAACAATGAACTAGACAAAATGAAACAAAACAAAACTAGAACTAAAATAAAACACAGAACTCTAAACAAAAAACTGCTAATAAGTGGAGGGAAACGGGTAAAATCCATGGAATAAGAGAGCAGAGCAGTTGGGGGATCAGTGCCTTGCTCAAGGGACTCACCTCAGTCGTGGTATTCACCTTCAATCCCTGCCGGACCTGGGACCCGAACCCGCAACCCGAACCCGCAACCTTTCGATTGCAAGCCCGACTCCCTAACCATTAGGCAATGACTTTTCTCTCACAAAGGCAAGTTTATGTCTCGTATTTCTGACTTTATTACTTGATTTAACTCAACAATAGCGAGTTTGTCAATTCTGAGAGAAAAAAAAAAACAGGTGTGAGAGATAAACTCATGATTCTGAGGCGAGGGGAAAAGAGAGAATGACGAATGATGAAGTTAGAATTTTAAAATATAAACTCAAATTTACCTTTTTTTTAAGTCTTTCATTCCATGGCTTGCATAGACTCCTACTTAAAAATGATAATTTTCTGCAACGAGATAAGCTCCGCCCACAAAAAAAAAAAAAAAAAAAAAAAACGCAATCACTGTTTGCAAACACTGAATTGGTCTATTGAGTTAGCCGGGAGTTTGATTGACAGGCAATCTGACCAATCATAACGCCGAATTTGCCATTTTGTCAGGCAGACAGAAGAGTGGATTAACGATGGTGGACTTAAACATGAAAAATGGTATGTATTGATGTCTTTCCTGATGTTCATTCATGTTTATTTGCTATGATTAGTAAAGACGAACTGAGGTGCTATCATTCAATTATATTATATTATATTATATTTACATGTATACACTGATATTTGGCTAATGCTTTAGCTTGCAGAAACATGATTTTAGTAGTTTTATATCACCACTCTTATGCTCTTTTTATAAAATTATTCATGCATTCTGCCAGTATTTTTCCATTTATGGTAGTTTTCAATATAAATGCAAGAAGTAGTATTGTGTCAGAGGATAGAATTGAAATACCACGGACTCCACCTTCATTTTTTTCTGTTTCTGTTGCACATATTCACAGGGTGACGGAGAACTCAATCACATTCAGAGCCTGGGGGTTGGACTGTCTGCTTTTGAACCTTCCTTCCCCCATCCATGTACGTAATGAACAGAGCAAGGCAGATACAGAAAGAGACGCATCAAAGGTTTTCACTGTAGGAGACCAACAATTGGGGGATGTGTAGAACTTTAGCAATGACGGGTGATCAAATTCTCCAAGCTTTTCTGCGGGAGCAGTTTCGATGTGCTTCTAGTCAGCAAATTTGACAGGGTCACTTGGTGGCTCTCACTGACACGTTATGACATAAATGCCTAGATGTCTTCAGAGAGACTGATTAAAACGTCTCGATCCATTTGATGAGACCATCTGCTGAGGAGAGCAGGTGGAATAACCCACCAATGGAATCAGTCATAAAGGGATTTTACCCTGTTGGCCTTTACAGCTCTCAGGTCTCTTCGGCATCTATAGACTTACAGTGCCCAACAGCCTAAATGAATCACAAAGCCAGTATACCATCATTTATAGAGCTGAAAAACCTAATGAAGATCAATCTGTTGTATGATTAAATTCTCAAATTTGTTTTGGCTCCAGCCATCTGTGTAGGAGCATCTTTTCATCGACCCTATTGTGACTAGTAAAAATATAACAAGTCCACAGTGGACAACTGCTTTATTGTCAAGTTGTTATTACTTTACACAGTCTCTTCTCCTGTACATGTGAAATGTGATTGTGTACTGTGTTATTATATGGAAATATCACATTATACACTACTATTTAAAAGCTTGGGCTCAGTAAGATTTAATTTTAAAAGAAGCTTCTTATACTCAACATTTTTGGTCAATAAATAATGGTAAAATCAGTTATATTATGAAATGTTATTGCAATTTAAAATAAATTTTCTATTTTAATAGATTTCAGTTTACTCCAGTTTTCAGTGCCACATGATCCTTCAGAAATCATTCTAATATGACGATTTTTTTCTTATTATAAGTTTTTCAGGATTCTTTGATTAATAGAAATCTCAAAACAATAACATTTATTTGAAATGTATATCTATATTTGTTTTGGAACAAAGACGTTCTTTACAGTCACTTTTAATTAAGTTAATGTCTCCTTTCTCAATAAAAGTATTAATTTATGTGAAAAAAATATTACTGACCAAAAACTTTTCAACAGCATCTCTTTTATTTTCCTATTGAAAGTTGGTGATTATGAGCTCCGGAAGTAACCTGGTAAAATGCAACAAGTATATAAAATATATAAAAACACAGAATATAAAAACATAAATGTATATAAAACACAGATACGCTACTTTTTAAAGTGCTATCATTTGTTAGAAACAAGAAATATGGATTTCATTCAGTTTTGCAGATATTAATGTACAACATATTTTATATCACAGAAGAATCCTGAATGTTCTTTTAAAATAAAAGACTTATAATAACAAGTAAATATGCAGAAAAAAAGAAGTAGTCACACAAAGAATTATAAAGAGGAAACATTCTTTTTATTCATATTTTTATGTTAATGCAAACTTAGGAGTCTATACATGGTTTTTAAAAAGGATAAAAAACTGTACAATACAAAGCAGGAACACTGATAAAATGTCATAGACATTGAAAAAGTCTAAATGCTTGGCAAATCTGTTAAACTTAAATTATTAGTAGAAATCACAGACAAACATATAAAACAAAGAGGAAAAAAAATTAAATAATTTGTACGAAGAACAAATAGAAAACCATGCAGCAACTTGGAGAAAAAGCGTTTTTCTCTTTTTTAAATAAAGACTCATTCAACAACAAAAACAAACAGGATTTTAAGATGTAAAAAAATAGCCAGATATTCTACTTCAAACCTTCTGCAAATCCAAATAATCTCTTCTATTTGTTTCTTTATGAGAAACAGCAGTCACACTTCTCTGCAGAGACACTTTAAGGATTAACATGACAAACAAAAATCATCAAACATCAGAGGCTGAAGATAAATCACGGGACACAGTGAGGAGAAGGTCCTGTGCTGTGAATTTGTCAACAGATGATAGCCGTTTGTATATCTGAACATTTTGAAATTCATTTTCAGCGAAGAAAGGCATAATCTTTTGAAGTTCAGGTAGATACAGTGGATTTGTTTACCACGTTAAAAGAAACCAGCTTAACGCTGGATGTTGCATGATCAGAGAAGAACAGACACATGCATACGGTACGTTACAGTATGACGCATACAGCACACACACTGAAATTCAGAAGTACAAACTCACTTCGGTTTGATGTCCTGAGAAGTGTTCGAGACAAGCTCTAATTTCTGATTTGCCACCAGCTGCACCAAACAAGTAGATCTAAATCCAGGGGAAATGACATGTCATCTTAGAGCCAATCGTTATGCAGAGCAACTGTAACCAAATGAGACAGACGACAGCGCCACTGCTTTATCCAATTGAGAGACATCACAAGTGTTAGGGTTTATCAGGTAATTTACATATTAGAAAAGGCAATAGTATGGGGTGATTTTCAGACCTTTTTTTGTGTTTAATACTTAAAACTATATTTTTACACACTTCAGCTCTTATAAATACACAATACACTGCATTGCAATGCAAATACTTTGTTTTCAAAGTGTACTTGGGAAAGTTGGTCTCAATACTAGCACCAATCATAAAACAAAGACAATGGGATTTTTTGGTTTAAGGCACTTCCTGGTAAAGTGTAATGAAGATCTCAGGACACGGTCTTGCTCTTGTTCTACTCAGTCTCTTTGTTTCTCAGCATTTCAGGGAGCTTCTAAAAATGCTCATTCAATACCTTCACTTGTTGCGTTGCTCCTAGAAGTACTGTCTTAATCCCAGAATAAAAACCTTCCTGCCGTGACTCACAGCTAGCTTGCAAACAACGTCCTGTTTTGTTCTCTCCTAGACCTCCATCTCCTGTTGTCCACTCTGTCCTGGGATCGCGGGCACTGCGATATCGAAGCAGGTCTCCATCATCACACGAGACTTGCATAGGTTGACACAAAACTCCAGGTCTCCTGTGGCCTGAGCCAGAGCCTCCAGGTAATCCTGCGACTCCTGGTCCAGATCTGGGTCCACATCAACTAATGGAAAAAAAGGTTGAAAAATGTAAACAAAATCATTATTTTAAAGCTTACAGTTTAATAACTACACTCTAAAAAATGCTGGGTTATATTTTTAACGCAAATGCTGGGTTCAGTCCATTGGGTCATTTTATTGGGTTATTTTTAATATTTTTTCCCCAGGTGCTGGGTACACTGAAAAAAAAAAACAATTTGTTGAGTCACTTTAAAATAATTTGTTACCCTGCTGCCTTAAAATTTAACTAAAATAAGTTCAGTCAACTTGAAATGTTAGGTTGTACTAAGTAACAACTTAGATATTTGTGTTTGCTAAACTTAACAGAGTTAAATTTTAAGTTGATTCAACTCAAATATCTAAGTTGTCACTTAGTATAATTTAGCATTTCAATTTGAATAAACCTTTTTTTGAGTTGACTGAACTTAACAACAAATAGTTTTTTACAGCGTAGTTTTTCTGTAAGCTGCTGGGTTATTTTTTTCTACCCAACTGCTGCGTTAAGCTCGTCTCTGATGAAACAACTCAGCTGCTAAGTTACAGTCAGAGCGCAGGCTTTTTGAGTCCTCTACAGGAGAGAACGGTTCTCAGCGCCACCGATTTGGTGCACTTCTTCAGCGTAGGTTTGTATACATTTTACTTTATTTATGAAGTTTTTACTGTGCAGTAAATTGTATAATTTTATGCAACGCAACATAAGGCCAAGATGTCAGTCAGCTGTGTCAGCAACGGCCACTTCGCATGATGGAAATGCCTTTTGCCGACATTTTTAATGTCTAAAATGCTTGTTAAATGAGTTTAAATGTATGTAATATTGTAAACTATGCTGTATTTACCCAAATAAATTCAGTTTGTCTTGTATTTTGTCCATGTGTTCTTGTTTAATAATAAATGTTCAGCTTTTGATTACTGCTGTTGCCTCTAGTAATTCTGTGAGTGTTTTTTTTTTTTTTTTCTTGTAAGTTCCAGTCCTTTTTAAGCCACAAATATAATAATTTTTAAGCAATAGTTGACTTAAATAAAATAACAGCATGTTTGGTAAAAACATTTAGCCCAACCAGCTGTGTCAAAATAACCCAGCATGTGTTCTGTGCAATATTTACCCAGCACTGGGTTGCCAAATAACCCAAGTTGGATTGTTTTCAACCCCGGATTTTTTAGAGTGTATGGATGTCAATTTAACATGTATTTTAACATTTAAATATTTAGTTCACGCTTGAGAAAAGAAAATAAGGTTTTTGAGGAAAACATTCCAGGAGTGCACTCCATATAGTGCACTTCAATGGGAACTGATGGGTTGAAAGTCCAAATTGTAGTTTTAATGCAGCTTCACAAGCTCTACACGATCCCAGTTGAGGAATAAGGGTGTTATCTAGTGAAACGACTGGTCATTTTCTAAAAAAAAACTTGCTATGTGATGCACATCTACAATTTCACACATTACATAATCACGTTGGAAAGGCTGCATGTGATTAGTTCTTCGTCTGTGTAATTCGATTCAAAAAGGTAGGTAGATTCAAAAAACTGCATCTCATTTTCTCCTCCAACTTCAAAATCAAAATCGTCCAACATTGTTGTTTTACCTTTTTCTTTGTAGTACTTCCACCTACATCACATATGACCTTTCCAACGTGATTACATAATGCGTGAAGCTGTGGATGCAGAGCTAATGCAAGACGAGCATTTGTGGTTAAAAAGTATATAAATTTACATTTCTTTTAGAAAATGACCGATCGTTTTGCTAGATAAGACCCTTATTCCTTGGCTGGGATCATGTAGAGACACTTTTGAAGCTGCAGCCCTATATACACTATATAGAGAGAAAATCCTGGAATGTTTTTCTCAAAAACTGATTTCTTTTAATTTATAATAATTTGTGTGGTAAATTTGATTTTAAATTTAATCTGAATAATTACTTTGAATACAGTCCTAATTAAAACATGTATAAATATAAAAGTCAAGCAATCTGTAAAATAACTCCACACATAGAAGCCACATTATTGCGCCACATGATAAAGATGTGACTAAGGGCTGTGAGATGCAGCCCTGCTGACACACCTAGATTGATAGTTTTATCACTCAGGACATAAACAAAAATCTCTGCATGTGTTGGTTGGTTGGTTGGTGTGGGAGAAGATGGGCCTACAGAAACACCATCCTTATTTTGCTAGGCTCTGAAGAGGGGCTGATTTATACAGCATGACAGCTCCAATCACAGCTTTACCCAAGACAGCAGTCACACATGAATGGTAAACATCACCTGGCCAGTGGGCAGGTAGTGATTGCAGAAGAGAAAAATAATACCCTATTGATTCAAGAACGCACAGAGACACGCATATTCACTCCCTCTCTCCATGGGCCTGCCATTTTCTCTACATTACTCCTTTACGTCCTGCTATTTCGCTCCCACACACTGTTTACAAAAGCGTTTCTTCTAGCAAAGTGAAGACAGATACTTTGCAATATCAAGGCTGTTGTAATGGTGCCTTGTAATAGTTGTAATTCTAACTGAAACTGAGGGTTGAATACAGAATGAAACAGATACAGAATCAGCAGAGCTTTCTTTGCTGCTGGCAATGTTCATTTTCATTTTGAATAGAGTAAACAACACTAATAACATGATTCAGCTTCATTTTCTTCAAATCATTTTCTTGCCCTGTGTACTAAAGGTCTTTGCATTTGATCTGAAATCCTGAAATCATCTAATAAACCAAGTCTAAGATCCTGGCCAATGTTATAAAGCACAGGCAGCAACAGCAAAAGAGAATCACAGTTACACAATTTCAACAAATCGTTTCACAGTTTACATTTATAGAGAATATTCTAGAAAGCCAATATCATCCATTATTGTAACACATTGTCTCAGGCACCAATTCACAGTAGCCAATGCTCAAGACATTTCTGTGAATGCACCATTACCTCAGCATTTTCTTGTAAATTCTCCTGGCACTAAGTTCAAACACTTAAATTAAAGTCATAAAGGCAGCCATTAGTCTACATCACATCACTGGGAAACTTATGCTGTGTAAGATCCATGGTAAAATTAATCATTCCTGACCTTGATGCATGGTAGAGCATCAAAGTAAAAATCCCAAAAGAAAGTCCTTTTGGCTAAAAGCAAGTGAAATTGCTACTAATTTCAGTCAAACAAAAGTGTAAAGCCCGGAACACACCAAGCTGACGATTGGCCATCGGCCAACATCAGGACATCGGGCAGCGTCTGTCGGGCGAATCTGTTTGGTGTGCTCCACATGTCGGCCCTCGTCTGGCTCATGTTGGCGGGAGTTTGCTCGATTCAGCACATTGAATCGGCATCAGGACCGTTGGCGCGGTCAGAGCAACTAGTCAGAGCCCGCGAGTTAAAATGATTTGGTAAATCAACGAGTTAGTAAATAAAGGCGACACAGATGGAAGACTGTTCTCATGTTATGTGATCTTACCCAAGCATTCCATTATGTGAATATTTTCATAACAACATGAGCTGCTTAAAATGAAGAAGTTATCATTATAAAATGGCAAGCAAGCGCTGCTTTGTTTACGTTTTGTATATCTGGTATGTCATTGTTTCGGTTTCTCCTTTTGAATGACGAATATATACTATTAAAAGCTAAATCTTCTCATGCAGCTAAA
This sequence comes from Cirrhinus mrigala, assembly GCA_036247105.1. Taxonomy (NCBI): domain Eukaryota; kingdom Metazoa; phylum Chordata; class Actinopteri; order Cypriniformes; family Cyprinidae; genus Cirrhinus; species Cirrhinus mrigala. The sequence continues at coordinate 19,628,560 of CM070026.1, read as the reverse complement.
TCTTCTTTGTCCAGACGCTGCTGATGCGAGGCATCAACACCGTCGGCTTTTGTCGTCACTAGTTTTTTGAAGTCGGCTTGGTGTGTCCCACACTTAATATTTTTGTGTAGTACATGATAATAGTCAGTGTCACTTAAATGAGGGGTTTTCAAAATGAGGTCAAAGGGTCCACAAGGGGGCCAACGGAAAATTAGCTTTAATGAGGCATCAAAGTTAACTTGTTGACTTAAGATATTACATATGCTTGACACAAATGTTCAACTTTTTAAAGTCAGAAATCATGAGATTAATCAGATTTATTTTGTTCTTTTGAAAGTCCTAGTTAAAACCTCCCGGTATTAAGACTTGTATGGCTTAATATAACATAAATGTTATCTCTTACTGAAATATGTAGTAGAAAACCCAAGAAAGATTTACGTTATTTAAAAAATCCACATTGTTTTATACATATTATGGACAATGGAGGGCGCTGTTATTTCGATGAGACAAAATATTTGCAATTGGTGAGCATCATGCATCATGACAAGCATCGACATGTTTACATCCTGTCAGGACGGCATCTAGCATTTCTTGTCTCTGCCGTTTGTAAGCTCTTTCAGTAGCTATGGTCTACTAAAAGCCTCAAAGGCATCAGGGCTAAAGTGGAGAGAACAAAGATGCGGGTCTTTAGGAAATTTTATTCGTCCACATCAACTTTCGATTCTTTTCTCCTCTTCTTATCGCTTGGAAAGCAGTGAAGTCTTGTATTGCATCTCTTGCATCACAGCCAAAAGCCACACAATAAGTCATTGCATCAATATTTTACTTTCAGAGTTGTGTTGCGGTAAAAATAGTAACAGGTAGCACCAGTAGCTCACGGAGTGCAACCATTGCACATCATCGAAATAATGATACCCCCATAGTCCAAAGCGTAAATCTTTCAGTGGTTCACAACTTCATATTTCAGTAAAAGACATCATTTATGTCATATTAAGCTATACAAATCTCAATACCCAGGGTTCCCTTTAAACAAGTGGATGGAAAAAAGGCATTGTATGAACTTAATACAAAGTAAATATTCTTTAGATAATATTATGATTATTTGCTTTAGTTTTAGTGCAGCAACAAAATTCTAAGATTTAATTTTGGATACAACGTGGTTATAATCATGCATAGATGGGTCTTCATACATTGAAATATGGTACGTGCTTGGCATAATACTTAAAAAAGAGAGTTCTTCATAAAGGGGGGAAGGTCACCTTTTGAAATCCATTAGCATGAATAAATTTGAAAAGCCTTGACATTAGATAGCAATACACTTACATTCTCCCATCCATTTGCTGGGGTCCAGCATGAGACGAGTCTTGGCGTCCTCCAACTCTTTTTTCAGCTTCTCGTGCTTGGCTCTTAACTCCCTGATCTGCTGCTGCCTCTTCTCCAGCATCCTAAGGCGGGCGTTGAAGTACTGCAAACCCTGCAAGTGTGGGAAAGCAGTGTACAGTCAACCGCAAACCTTTTATACTTATTCCAAGCACCTGCTAGACTATGTGTGGCCGTCCTCAGGGCCGATTAAAAGTGCAGTGGCTTAAGCCGAATTGATCCAGTGCAGGCTAACCTGACCAGAGGATTTAGGTCCTCAGCCGTTTGGTCAGATTAATTGGGGCCAAGCTGGAAATAAAATTAGCATCCAGGTTAAACACTCGCCGGTCTCCTGGAGGCACGTTTGTTTAAGGGATTAAAAAGGACGATCATGTTCGAGAGGAACCTGTTACTGAAAGGTTGAATTACAGTATAGATTACCCTACTCCTATCATGTGTATTGTGTCACTACCAGGTGGCCATTAGAAAGTAAATGAAAATGCGAAATATCAATTGAAATTACTTTTACTTATCTCAGGTTTGTAAACTACAGATGAAGAAAAACTCATTCAAGCTGTTATGCCTAGTGCAAATAGAATTTAATTTCACAAAACATTAATAAACTCAGCAGTTATACAACCTCCTACCCACATACATACAGATTCACATAAAACAAGAGGGTGAACAGCCTAATTCTTCATGAGCAAACTGCCAGACTCTAATATGCGAGCTGAGATCATTTTTTCTTAATTGAAAATAAATCTGAGCGCCATTCGACTGAGTTAATGTCTTTTCCTCTCGTCTTCTCCACACAATTGCCTGTGTGATCAGGGTTAGAAACTCACAGAGAAACGGTTAATGACCCATGGACACGCTGTGTGGAGTGGGCCATAAAGACCGATCAGGCGGGCCACAGATTGTGGAGCCACACCTCATTCATCAGGGGCACTCCTGACCCCTCCCCAATGCTCTCTCTCCTTCTATCGCTCTCACCATCTCTTCCTTTCCCTAGAAAGACCTTTGCTAATCTCATTCCACTTCTTTCTGTCCTACAACGCCAGCCATCCCTGTCTAACTAAAGTTATCAGTCCAATCTAAAATCAATTAGCCAACATAAGTAATTGTCACAGAGATAAGCTTCATTCCTGACAACTACACTTGTCACAGGATGTGTGAGGAACATCAGAATCTCATGCTATCTGATGCTTTTGTTTTAAGCATAAATGAAAAACTGATGTTACTCCATGGTGCATGGACTGTGCCACATGCTGAACACTAAAGTGAAAAGTATTAAAACATACTTTCTTCTTACCTCTGCCAACCCTTCTTTGCGTCTCTGAAGGCGTTCCACATCATCAATCTCGTACACTTTGATCTCAAAGGGCTCCTTCATGGCACCCCCCAGTGGAGGTAGATCGACCCATTGGCCTGCTGCACCAACCTTCCTGCCCAGAGAAGAGGTGTCTGGCAGAGGAGCAGGAATCAGACGGCGTCGCTGCAGGCCTGGAGGGGTCACACAGGGTAATGCTCTTCATGTGGGGCGAAGATGAACAGCAGAGTTTGCTGGCATGCTTTTAAATATGTATGAGGCTTGCAAGATGTTAGAGGATTTAAAGCAAAAATGATTTTTGGGTAAATGCAGATTAAATACCAGATATGCCTAATAACCTTGGGTTTCTAAATTTAAATGGACCAGATAGACTGACTTGCTAGACAGGATGCATTACTAATATTTATTGTCCCGGTGGAATCTTAGGTGGAAGCTATGGCACACTGTGCAACATCAATAGTCTTTTATCTTAGACTGTACAAAACACACCATATTGAGAATTTGGTTCCTAAGACACTCTGTCAAAATTGTGTGAAACCATTTTGAGGATGTTACTTCCTTTTCCATAGCGAAATCAGGCCGCCATGGACATGCCCTTTAACGAAAACTCAAGATCTTCACAATTTACCATTACAAAGGGCTCTAGATTAGACTGACCAAATATAATTATTATTATAATTATTACTGTCATTAAATCTCTAGGAGTCCGTTACTGCATGAAACATGACACTTCCTGTTCCCAGCAGGTGGCGCTATGACTATAACTGAATATGGGCATAGGCATGTGTTCAGGACAGGACTCTTATCAAACTTGAAGTTTGGGGCAGATCAGACATTATATGCCTAAGTTATGACAACTTCCTGTTTCATGGTGAAACAATGAAATTTGTCAGGCCACTACGGACACGCCCTTTAATGAAAGCTCAAGATCTTCACAATTTAACATTGCGAAAGGCCTTTAGATTAGACTGACCAAATATAATGTTGATGTTATTAAATCTCCAGGAGGAGATTTACAGCGTAAAACATGACACTTCCTTTTGTCAGCACTGTGGCACTATGACTATAACTGAATATGGGCATGGGCATGTGCTCAGGATAGGACTCCTCAAACATGTGAAGTTTGGGGCAGATCAGACATTGTATGCCTGCGTTATAACAACTTCCTCTTTCATGGCAAAACATCAATTAGTCAGCCTGCCATATTTGTGGTCCTCATTATCAAAGTCTAGTTACATTACAACATGCATTATAACAACCTTCACTGTACTACCTATTTTCCATTCTAATCTTCGAAGGCCATCTAATAAATACATTTTTAATTGATCACCATTAAATAGCACCCAGAGTGGTTTCCCAGCTAAACTCACCATTAGATCTCTTTTTGGGAGATTTTGAGGCCTTTGTTCGACTGGATGTGGACACTCCACTCTCACTCATGGAATCATGGGCGGAAGATGCACTACCTGTGGTTTCACTGTCCCTGATCATGCTTTCATACCCACTGCTGCCTCCACTGTGATAAAAAAGTGCTGTGCGCCCCATGGCAGGGGGGAGTTCACCGCTAAGTACACTGCTGTTGTCACTACCGTGGCCACTACTGTAGCGCTGAGGACGGCGAGGGGCTGTGATCTTGCTGTAAGGAGAAGGCAAAGGAGCAGCGAGTGGCGTCTCGCTGGAAGTTCTGGCATCATTGCTGCCATCTGCTTGGTCAGAGCCCCTGAGGTGTTTCTTGGAGCTACCAACTGCTAATTCGCTGACCCGACTGTTGGCTGCACGAATCGCTTGCTTTGTGCCCATAATAGTGCCCCTTCCTTGTTTAGCACTGGAATTTGTGACAGAGCGAGTTGGGGGCTTTCCAGTTGGAGGTAGACTGGTGTTCCGAGCAGCTGAGGCGGCAAGAAACTTCGTGGAGGAGCTAAGAGACTTTGAAGCAGTACTCAACAAGGTCTTTCCTTTGTTGCCATTCCCAGCAATAGATCTAGGAGTTATACTGGCTTTTATCTGTCCAAGCTTACAAATTCCACTAGTAGATGGAGGGGAAGTGGCGGTTGGTGTAGATATTGAACAGGTTGAACCAAGTTTTGGCACCATTTTAGCAGATTTACCAGTGGTATTGATACTGACGTTACTGTTTTCCCTCGAGGAACTGTCACATCTTTCAAGGGACATAAGACTACCAAAATGCCTTGCATTGTCTCCTTTAGTACTATGTGATCTGAGACTAGAAGCTGTCTTCAGGCTGGATGACTTAAAGCTAAAGGATTCCCCTCTAACTCGAACATCAAAGTCCTCCTCAGAAACTGACGCTTTGGAGGAAGACAATCTTGTTCCATCATTACCTACAGACTTTAAGGCACTAGGAGACAACAAAATCCGTGTTCTCTGGTCGAGGCTTGACTTTCGGACAGGTGGAGCAGGAGGTGACATGCTTCCAGACTTAGGGAGCATACTACCCTTCTGTCCATTAGCTCTCTTTCCTAAGGAAGAGAATTTGAGGCTACCAGTCGTTTGCGAGGCATCGTTACCCCATTTCATCTCAGAGGAGCTATGGGGCACTGAGACCATACCGAGAGTGGTGGCCCCTCTCCTGAGCTGAGGCATCTTGCTCAGTTCCACTTTCTTAACACTTGTCTTCTCACAACCATCCACAACCCTTTGAGATGTGGACGGCACATGCATTTTAGGTGGACGAGGTACACTGTTGCTATTCCCGCTTGTCTTTCTAGATGGAATTCCACTTGAGCCATTTTTTGGTGGTTTGCTTGCAGAGCTAAACTCAGAATTCCTGAAGTGTAGCCCGCTACTAGTGTGGGTCCATTGTTCGTCTATTCTGCTGCCTTGCCGTTGTAGCTCATGGCTGTAGCTACTGCTAGAAGATGCAGTTTGGGTGCTCTTTCTAGGGAGTGTAGAAATGTATGAGATCTGGGCAGACTGTGAGCTCATGAGTCTATTAGATCTTATCGACTTTGGACCACCAAGGGATGCTTTGGTACTGTCATGAGATAGAGGGCACTTAGATATGGACAATTTGTCAGTGGTCCCAGAATCATAGTCTTGTTCTGAAAAGCAAATTCCACTGTCACCCAATGGACTGTTTGTTCTTTGCTGGGAAAAAGACTCTGCATGTAAACCACCAGGTAAATCCATCATGGAGCTGCTGACTGGTCCCTTGCGCACTCCCTTTGATGAGACGCTCCCTTCAGTCTCATCACTACTTGAAGTGCAAATATTTGTCTTGCAAGACCAGGAGCCGACAGCTGCATGTCCAGCTGTAAATTCCTCCTGTGACTTGGAAGTAGCACCTTGGTTCAGCTGGGATCTGTTCATCTGGCATGTGTATGCATCAAACTCATCGTTGATGCTGCTGATAATGCTAACAGGCCGCGAGCGAGATGCCATGGCCTGCAAAGAGCAGTCTGTGTTGAAGCTAATGATGCTGGAGGGTCTTCCATTGTCTGGAACCAGACCAGCGGGCAGCTCTTCGACCACCGTAAACACCAGCTCATCCTCGCCATTGAGCTCCACAGGCTGCTGCAGTGTAACTGTAGTCCTTAAAACATCCCTATCGAGGCACCTGTTCCTCAGAGTGGCACGAAGGTGGCTCACCTCCATAAGACTCCTACTGAGGTGATGGGATCTGTCAGTAATTTGGGAGTCATTGCGTTCTCCCTGCCTTAGGGCTTGCTGGCTCATACCTACTGGAGGCGTCCGTGTGGCTAAGCCACACTCTGTATTCAAAACTGAGGTCTTTGAGATGTTCTGCAAGGATGAAGAGGCATTGGCTTTTTGTACAGGTCCTCTACTAAAGACTTTTTCTCTCACAACAGGCTCTGAATCTTGTCTTAAAGTCGTGTTAATTTCAGATGCAGCCCCATGTTGCAGGTGTGCAGGCTTTTGAAGAGTGGACTTGGTGGTCCTGGTTGAGACAGAAGCTCCTTCCACACCACTTTTGGAGGCTGTTTGTTGGGCTTTTCCTTCACTGGTGAAAACAGAAGTGCTCTCACTGCCATCAATACATTCAAGGCGTTCTTGTAACTCTGCAAAGGTGTTGCATTTGAGGTGGTCCCCATCAGACTTAGGTCCCTCTTTTACACGCTTCTTGTTCAGGGAGGGAATAATAGGAACAAATGCTGGTGGGCCTTCATTGTCGCTGAGCTCACGATCAGAGATAGGGGTCCCACCAGGCCCCACATAGATCACTGTATCACATGAGTGCTCACTGCTGGAGGAGTAATCTGGGTCACTGGACAACACTGCAGGGTGGTCTGGGTCAAGAGCCACAGTCCGAGGGTAGAAAGGTCTTCGTCTGATGTGTCCCTCTTCACAGGAGCTCTCCCCTCCAGAGGAACTTGATGCATACTGAACAAAATAACATAAAACACTGACATCAATACATCTCTGGAGATAGCTCTTTCACAGCATGCAATAAATTCAGAGAGGCATCCCTTCATGAAACAGCATGTCAATATCAACAAAGGTGAAAAGTGCACACCAAAGGCGAAGCTAAAATAGTTGTCAATACTATGCATAAGTTAGAGAAAGGACATTTTTAGATCTATAAAATATTAATATATTCTGTCAAAACAGCTTAATTATGGTGAAAATTGCCTCTGTGATGGGAAAGGTTACATGCTGTTCTCCCTCCGGAACAAATGCATTGATTACATTTGTTGATTACATGACATAGGTCTCTAAGAAATTTTGCAGCTAAATTATCACCGTAACATTTGATTCACTGACAAAGTATGAATCGTTATTTAAATTGTGAATGATTCTGATGAATAAAAGCCAAAATGTAATTTAGGAAAATGACAGTTGTGACCTATTGCAGAACGTAAAAAGAAGAAAATGGACAAAAATAAAGACTTTTAGCAAATACTATGTTGTCATAGGAAGTCACAATTAAAAATACATTAACAATAATCTGGAAAATATTACTGTTAATTCAATTAATTATTAATAATTAAAATATAGTTACTTCGCATTTTCACAATGAATATTAGTCCAAAACATCTTTTTCATTTTTTACTTGTAGAAAAGTTTAATGCAGTACTTACTGCCTTACCTTGGTAACATGAATCAGTGCTTCAGTTTTTTTATTTAAGGACCATGAATACATAAGCATACACAATTCAAATGATCAATACATCGGTTTGAATCACAAACCTTGGATTTCTTCTTTCTCATGCGGTGAATACGGGAGGCGAGCTGCACAGTGGTGAGAGATTCGGCATAATTGGCTGGCGAGTCAGAGATGTGGGCGATCATGGTGGTTCTACAGTTGATGTTGCCCAGCGATTCCCTCAGCAGCATGGTAAGCTTGCTGTCTCTGAATTATACATCAAAAAAACCTTCTCGTTAGCCAAAAAGGAAGCTAGGCTTTATAACATTCTACCTCTTTCCTTCTAAGATCATTGAGAGGTTGTCTTAAAATAGAGGATTATGAATCATGCTTGAATAAAAAGAATCCATAGAAAATAATGCTCACTTTCTGGTGACCTGATTTGGAGTGTTTTTATTTTATTCTGTTGTGGAGGATGTTATATTAGAAGAAAAAGATTAATTTTCTCTGCTCGCGTCACTGTATTTAGTATCCCACCTTCCGGTGAGTATTTCTTAATTTTCCTTTAGCATAAATCTGACTCCCTGACCCACATTCCTGTCAATACATCCCACCTCAAGTCCAATTCGCCCTAGCTGCCTTCTCTCCCTGCAAAGCTGGCTAATTGGCTTCATTGATCTGAGGAGGCTGAGAATGAAACCCATGCAGATGCAGATCAGGAGGGTTCAGTGTGTGCTCAGAGACACATTACCACTATTAACAGAGATCTATCATCTCCCGCTATTGGTTTGTATTGATTAATTGAACCATAAAACACATACCTGTATGGCACATGCTTGGCTCCATTGGCCAAGGCTAGGATGACATTTCCAAGGGCACCCAATGACAGACATTGGCCTCTCCCTCCATCTCGTGTTTGACTCAAATCAGACTCACAACTGCCCAAGTCCAGAAGATGCAGACGGCTACGACTCCCAGACACTACAAAGTTATAGACAGCATGTTAAAAGAGAAGTTCACTTCCAGAACAAAAATTTACAGATAATTTACTCACCCCATTGTCATCCAAGATGTTCATGTCTTTCTTTTCTTCAGTCGATAAGAAATTATGTTTCTTGAGGAAAACATTTCAGGAATTATCTCCATATAGTGGACTTCAATGGTGCCCCCAAGTTTGAACCCCAGCCGGTCTTATCTAGCGAAACGATCGGTCATTTTCGAAACAAATGAACAATTTATATACTTTATAACCTCAAACGCTCACCTGCATGAACTCTTTTGAACATTAACTGTTTTTTTCGGTTTAAGACAGTTAGGGTATGTCGAAAAACTCCCATCTTGTTTTCTTCCCCAACTTCAAAATCATCCTACATTGCTGCAGAAGTACCAACCCAGTGTTTACAAAGTAAACATGCAAAGAAGATCAAATGCCCTTTACAAAAAAAGGTAAAACAGCGATGTACACTCTTATTTAAAAATAAAGGTGCTTCACGATGCCATAGAAGAAGCTTTTTTGTCTAAATTGTTCCATAAAGAACCTTTAACATCTGAAGAACCTTTCTGTTTCACAAAAGGTTCTTTGTGGCGAAAGAAGGTTTTTCAGATTATAAAAAGGTAAGAAAGAGATGGTTCTTTAAAGAACCTTTGACTAATGGTTCTTTGTGGAACCAAAAATGGTTCTTCTATGGCATTGCTGTAAACAACCTTTTAAAACACCTTTATTTTTAAGAGTGTACAATTTTGAAGTTGAAGAAGAAAATGAGACGGGAGTTTTTCTACATACCCTAACTGTATTGACTCGGATTACACAGACTACGCACGTGCCTCGCAGAGACAACACAAGACAAGCATTTGAGGTTAAAAAGTATATAAATTGTCAATTTGTTTTGAAAATGACTGATCATTTGGCTAGATAAGACCCTTCTTCCTCGGCTGGGATCATTTAGAGCCATTTGAAGCTGGAAGTTCAAACTTGGGGGCACCATTGAAGTCCTGAAATGTTTTCCTCAAGAAACATAATTTCTTATCAACTGAAGAAAGAAAGACATGAACATCTTGGATGACAATGGGGTGAGTAAATTATCTGCACATTTTTATTCTGGACGTGAACTTCTCCTTTAAAACAGAAATTGACTCTCAGTGTCCATGTTAAAAACTCTTCAGGCTTAAATTGATTTAAACACAATCTACGAATGGCTTAGTTGCTCTGGAGATAGTATTTTATCATCAAAAGGGCCACAGGTACTGCACATCAAAGTGTTTTAGGGGACCTTATGAGACAGCAGTTGGATATAGGATCTCTGCTAGGTAAGTGGTGATTCAATATCCTTGGCAGTCCATCAAACAGCAAGCAATAAAAGTAAGTACAGCTAGTTAGATTACAGTCCCATGTAGGTCACTAGAGTAAAATTCATTCAGTATCATTACAGAAGATGCATTTATTTCACACCGAGATGGAGGCCATTAACCTCACGTCGGCAGGATTTACAAAGCCAGCCCTCGGAACCGAAACCCTCTGTGAAGCGGGAATGCAAACGAGCTTCTCATTTCATGCTGGGCTCTATAAACATCTCTGCAGAAGAGACTCCAGCCTCATTACATATTAAAATCTATTCTGGCTAGTGTCAATGGCCAGAACAGCCTGCATTGCAGCGGCGGGAGCGCAATACTAATGATCATGCTAATGTTGACATGCTGACTTGACAGGATGGCTACGCCCAGTAATGAAAACGTGCTAACCCTTCTTGTTAGCATTCTCAAAGAGCTGTTATCAGCGGGACTAAATTGAGGTAACTGATACTCTCTGTGAACATGGAGAGCATGATAATGGAAAAATCAGGTATCGGCTGCCCTCAGTAACAGTCTTCTCAAAATACTAATGATGCATAAAGATATATGATATGAATTCTTAGAAAGGCTGTATAACTTAATTTTTGCAGTGGAGTTAAATTGCCCTTGAAGTTGAATTATTTCAAGCCCTGGATGTTGAGGTATGGATGTTCAAAATATTATTTTAGCATTTCTTCTCATTTACATAAACATGGCATGAATACCACATTTCAGTAACGGTTTCCTAAAAAAATGAGAAAATTAATGAGAACTCAGCAAGCCATACTTCCTGCTTTGGTGCTCTTCTCCATACGGTACTGGGAAATGTGTAGGGTGAAGAGCATGTGAGAATTCCGGCGGTCCTCTTCCTTAACATCAGATCTGCTGGTGCTGCGTGCTGCGAGAGCTGCATCTAGGAAGAATGCCGCCCTCTCTGCAGAGTATGCCCGCAACTCACTCTGGTTCTGCAGCTGGACACAGAGATAAAAGAGAAGGGAGACAGAAGAAATTTGATGTTAACATTTTAATTTTGACATTACTGTATACTAGCATTCAAACATCTGAAAACATTTCGTAGACCTATACTAAAAACAAACTCTAATGCACCTGTGATCCACAGACCGGATCCTCTCGTAGGGAAATTCCTGCGCCCTGACTGTCCTGGGAAGTCCCTGTGGAAAAGTCAGCCAACAGGTCTCGCAGCATCTCCTCCCTGCCGCAGATTTCCACAGCGGACACGCGAATGGAGAATCTCGTGCCAGCCTTCTCTTTCCTTTCCTCAATGAGCTTGAACAGCCAAGAGATGGCACAGGGTGCCACACCCAAGCTTTGTGTAGAGCTGTCCCTGCCGATCATGGTGTAGCTTTTGCCTGTGAGGTAAAGGTGAGACATAGTGAGAAAGAAGATAATACTTCATCATTTGTTATAACTGTCCTTACATGGTTCTTATTTAGTTAAAATTAAAAAATGACATAAGTGAGCAGAGTTTGTCAATGTAGACATGATAAAAATTACACTGTCAACTGATTAACTTAGCTTGACTTAACTACGTAAAGATATAAGAGCAGGTCTATAATAGGATTTGTGTTAATAATAGGACTGTCTGTGTAAAACGCCCCTAAGCTAATAAAATTAGCCCACGAGGATGTTAGTCATGAGAGAATATACCACGTTAAAGCAGAGCAAAAGAGCAGCCAAGCTAACTATGGGGGATTGAAGCAGCACGGTGGGAGGCACACAGTCTCTCACAGTGAGGGACTGTACAACAAGAGAGTAGGAGAGAGAGAAACTGAGTGCTTTTCAAACACAAAGTGTAAAACGAGGGCACTTTGTGTTCAACAAGCTGCTATTACCACTCAAACACATATGCCCTCCCTGCGTTTTCTCTGCCTTCTTGTTAGGAATTTTCAAATGCAGCCAAAACAGTGTATTTTGCGTCACTTTTTCATTCACCTCATGTGAGTCAAGGCTACTCTATCTAAAAATGGATTCTGAACTACAGTATGCATCATCTGTCAAAGCATGAGTTGTGAAAGAGAGAGGTGGGTGATCATAACAATGAAGTTGATTACTGTAAAATATGGGTTACTAGGTTGAACAGATGTGTACTAACCGAGGTTGGCTTGACCAAAACAGAAGATGCAGCCGTCTGCCCCATTGACCACAGACTGGATAACCTCTGCCACTGTCCCTGAGCACACCTCCGCCTGAGGACACAAACCCAGATTTAGACACCAACTCAAACTGTTTTACTAGCTGTACATACAGTATTTTTATTCAGACAGACAGACAGAAAAAATGACAGAGAGACTGGATGACAGGCAAAACATCAGACAGACAGACAGAACGACAGAAACAGAACAAAAGACATACATGAGACAGACAGAATGGCAAAACAATAGATAGAGTGGCAGACAGAGAGACAGATTGACAGACAGACAGATAGACAGATAGATAGATAGATAGATAGATAGATAGATAGATAGATAATGAGTGTCATGTCATGAAATGTTTTTAGTACAATGAAAACAGTGTCTAACGTGATCACAATTTAATAAAAACTTTCAAAGTTAGACCTAATAATTGTAATGATTTCATTTACACTGTTATTCAAACAACGAATAAATTATATGGAGCAAGCTGAGAACACAGTATCAACGGAGCTTTTTAAAACTCCTAATTAGTTAAACCACTGTATCACAAAATGATTCACTGTTTCAAAGCGCTCCTATCGGATCGTGTATCAAGAACCATTTGATCAGAGATGCCAAAAGTAGACACATCCTTCACTCAAGTAGAAGTACAGATACTCATGTTTAAAAATACTCTGGTAAAAGTAGAAGTACTGACTACACTTTTTTATTTAAGTTAAAGTAAAGAAGTATGGGCTCAGACATGTACTTAAGTAAAAAGTACCCATTACTACTACCTGTTTTAGTGTCACACTCGTAACTGGACCTCACTTAGCTAATGAATGTATCAAGGCTAAACAACCACCATGTAGAACAGGGCCAGACTGGGACAAAATTTCAGGCCGGGAAATTTCACATGCATCCAGGCCATCCCATACACCCACAACAAATTCTTAAAGTATGGACAACACTATTTTTTTGTATGGCCATCACATTTAAATAAATGTTTAAAACCTTAGGCCCGGGCCGTGCAAAATAAGAAAAAGGCTCTCTATTGAACTGCACCTTCTCTTCCATTTTCCTTTTCAGTCTCTTCATTTTCTATGATATCTCTCTGCATCTCACTTTGTGTGTGTTTACTTTTTTCACTAATTTCCCATCAGCCATTTACAGTTATAAGGAGAACTGTCTCCAACAACCACCTCACTATATATTATCTGCAGTAACAATTTTATTCAAGTTCAATTTAAAGTATCACATTATGACCAGGTGTTGTTGTTTTAATCTTAAAATGGCTTAAATACTATAGATTTAAGAAAACATTATTTTCTAAATTGCCTAAATGTCAAAATTAGTACAATAATGGTTACATCATGACAATATCTTTACATACTAAACATGTTATTGCATTATCATGAGTCATATTTTTCTCTTACCAAAACTAACCATGGTTTATTACAGTAAAAGCATAGTAACCATGTTTTTTTTTTTTTTTTTTTTTTTTTGATAGATTGATTACAATCTGTTTTCATTTACAACCATAGTTTTACTACACATGTCATGGTTAGACTATGATTAGTGTAGCAAAACCATGGTTCATTTGTGGTTACCATGGTTTAAGTATAGTAACCATGGATTTTGGTTTTAATTTTCTTAAGGGTTGTGTTGTTATCTGCCCTAGCTCCCTCTGAACGTATTACAAAATGATGTTTTATAACATTTGTTTGCTAAATTATTACTGTAACTTTACAGTAGATAACAATGATGTCCTTCAGCATAGAGTATTTTGAGAGATGATAGTAATTTGTGACCCTGGACCACAAAACCATCTTATGTTGCACGGGTATATTTGTAGCAATAGCCAAAAATACATTGGATGGGTCAAATTTATCGATTTTTCTTTTATGCCAAAAATCATTAGGATATTAAGTAAAGATCATGTTCCATGAAGATATTTTGTAAATTTTCTACCGTAAATATATCGAAACTTAATTTTTGATTGGTAATATGCACTGCTATGAACTTCATTTGGACAACTTTAAATCCGATTTTCTCAATGTTTTGATTTTTTTGCAAAATAGTTGTATTTCGACCAAATATTGTCTTTTCCTAACAAACCATACATCAATGGAAAGCTTATTTATTCTTTCAGATGATGTATACATCTCAATTTACACTTATGACTGGTTTTGTGGTCCAGGGTCACATTTAGTTTAGTTTATAGTACTACTGCTGTAGTTCTGTCTTTGTTTACTTAGTTAAGCATTAAACTGCTAGCAACTCTTAGCAGCCTGTTTACAGGAGAAACTGACCTGCACTTGAAGTCCTAAACAGGTCAGTAGTTTTGCCTCTATGATCCACCCGGGCGCTTCCACTCCACTCTCGATTCACTCGCACTGATTACTCTGATAGAAACCGTTTGGTGGAGACGCGGAGCGCTCGCGAGCCGCATCGTGTTGCCAGTCAAAAATAACCAATCCATGATTTATTAGAGATTTGTTATCGAATGGTGATCCACCAAATGCTGATTAAAACTAAAGTAACGAGCCTAGTTTGAAAATGTAAGAAGTACAAAGTACAGATATTTGTGTAAAGATGTAAGGATTAAAAGTAAAAAGTAGTTAGAAAAATAAATAGTGAAGTAAAGTACTGATACCAGAAAAATCTACTTAAGTTCAGTAACGAAGTACAAATACTTCAAAGCATGCATCACAAATCAATTAATTAAGAACAGGACTTTGGAGCGGGTTCACATGATGTTTTTTTATCCCCACCAGGGATAAAAATAATTCAGCAGAGGCAGGGATGCATAGACCAGAGGGGGGGAAATTCAGCAAATCGCACCCTGTAGACAGATAGATAGATCCTTGCAAACTTCATCCTTGGCTACAAACTTCCCAAAAAGATTCAGAATACAGTGAGGACACAGATGAAGATTTCAAACCGTGAAATTATGTGTGTGTATTTTGCAGCTTGAGGAAAGCTTTGACAGTGTTGTTGTAAGAACCACCTCTGATGTGTGCTCGCTCAAAGCCTCTTTTGTTCCGAACAATGTGAGGTAGTCATTGATCATCAGACCTGATGTTTCTAGGACAGAAAACCCAAAGACTCCTAACTCCCAAAGAGTTCAGGAGGAAGCTGAGAAAAGAGCTATGTTATCTTTTCCTCTGAGATCCCTTCAGGCGCTGTGGGCTCGGAACGATAACCCCAACTCACCAACCCAAAGCTTTTATCTACCTCGCAAACCAAGCGAAACTGAATATCTCCCTTATGCATTGCTTTGATCTCAGCATGGATGTCCTGCCTGTTTGACATCAGTTCTGTGAAGATTTTTGTTCAATATAAAATTATAAGTACAGACAGGAAATACGGAATTTCTCCTTGGTATAACTTGTAAAATGCTTGCTTTTATTACTCTGATTGCCAAAAATTGAAGCATTTATATCATTACTGTACCTGTGAAGCATCTTGAGCAAAGACAGCATCAAAGGTAAACATCTTTGGGGCGGTGGCAGAGGTGGAGCGTGCGCAGGTGGGCGGCTCACAAAAGGTCAGCTGTTTCTTATGGGCATCTACCTTAAGAAAGGACATGGATTCGGAGGTGTCTCTTGATCCTTTGGCAGGGCATATCCTCACCATTACTTTGACCTGCAAAGTACACAATTATATTTATATCATAATTACATTCCTACATAATTTTATATGCGACATGTACTTTTTTGAATTTGCGGCTGAATTCAAAGCATACAGCTGTAATTGCATCCTCCCACCCACTAATTCTCACAATTATTGAGTGGTTTGAAAATAATGTCTTTCAGTTTCCTGGCCAAGAATGCCCCTCATTCTGGCAAAGTGGAAAGCATGTAATCAGCAGAATATGAATACTGAGATTCCCAAAGCCCTTCTGCTCCCACATCCTGCTGGAAAGTGCGACTGGATTCAGAAAACAGACTCATGTTCTGACCAGACACTTTATATTAACAAACATTTAAAATATATTATCTTTTCCACAAAAAATTATTAGTAGTAGCACAACTGTTATCAATACTTATGATAGTAAGAAAGGTTTCCTGAGCACCAAATCAGCTTAGACTGGAGTAATGGCTGCTGAAAAATCGACTTTGCCATCACAGGAATTAATTACATTTTAAAATATATTAAAATCGAAACTCATTTAAGTTAAGAACTTCATTTAGGGGTCGTGGATCCATAACTGTGTGTCTGACAGAGTAACATAAACTATCTATAATCACTATGAGAAACACAAAGCATGGATGCAGCATCTACCCCCTTTTTACACTCATAAACATGAATGATAGCAAAGTGAAATATGACTGAGCCAGAACAGTTCATTATTACACCTACTCAATGAAGCAATAATGTACTCGACTGTCTGTGTTTAACACCTTTTTTTATAGCTCTGCCACTAGGGACACTTTCAGCAACAAACAGCCCCTAAAGTTTACAGTCCTCCACTGAGATAAAGAATTCAATTGGCAGAGAATAAGAATCTGTTGCCTGATCAGGCCCACTATGTTCCATACACATACTGACATGTTTGGCATTAAAGACGGTCATAGACTAAGAAATAGACAGACAACCACCAGCTTTTAAAAGTCACTTAGTACCCTAGGCAAGATAAAACACTTTTTTACAACACAAGGGTTGACATGGTAGTCCAGAAATTTTCATTTAGAAGGTTTTCATTCTGTTTTTTTAGAACTGAGATATAAACTCACAATTGCAAATTATAAAGTCAGAATCGCGAATGTAAGTTTATATCTCACAATTCTGAATTTTTTTAGAATTGTGAGATATAAACCCGCAATTCTGAGAAATAAAGTTGCAATTCTGATGAAAATGCATACTTCTGATAAAAACTCACAATTCTGACTTTTCTCTTGCAATATTGTTTATCTCTCACAAATCTGAGAAAAAAGTCTGAATTGCCAGAAATAGTCAAAATTGCGAGAAAAAACTCAGATTGCGAGTTTGTATCTTGCAATTCTGACTTTATTTCTCGTAATTGTGAATTTATATATCGCAATTCTGAGAAAAAAAGTCAGAATGGCAAGAAAAAAAGTCAGAATTGCAAGAAAAAAAAGTCAGAATTGCAAGATATAATTTCACATTTGCAAGAAAAGTCAGAATTGTGAGATTTTATCTTGCAATTCTGACTTTATTTCTTGCAATTGTGAGTTTGTATCATGCAATTGTGAGTTTGTATCATGTAATTGTGAGTTTGTATCATGCCATTCTGACAAAAAAGTCAGAATTGCCATAAAAAGGGCAGAATTGCGAAATATAAACCTGCAATTGCGAGAAAAAAATTAAGAATTATGAGTTTATATCTCACAATTCTGAATTTTTTTTTAATTGTGAGATATAAACCCGTAATTCTGAGAAATAAAGTTGCTGATAAAAATGCACAATTCTGATAAAAACTCACAATTCTGACTTTTCTCTTGCAATACTGTTTGTTTATCTCTCACAAATCGGAGAAAAAAGAACTGAATTGCCAGAAATAGTCAGAATTGTGAGAAAAAACTCAGATTGCGAGTTTGTATCTTGCAATTCTGACTTTACTTCTCGTAATTGTGAGTTTATATATCGCAATTCTGAGAAAAAAAGTACGAATTGCGAGATATAATTTTGCATTTGTGAGAAAAGTCAGAATTGTGAGATTTTATCTTGCAATTCTGACTTTATTTCTTGCTATTGTAAGCTTATATCTTGCAATTCTGACTTTATAACTAGCAACTGAGAGTTTATATTTAAATTCTTAGAAAAAAGTCAAAATTGCAAGAAATAAGTCAAAATTGTGAGATATAAACTTGCAATTGTGAGAAAAATTTCGAGTTATCTTGCAATTCTGACCATTTCTCACAAGTTTGTATCCATTCTATTTCTTGCAATTGAGTTTATATATCGCAGTTCTGAGAAAAAGTCAGAATTGTGAATTTGTATCTAGAATTGTTTGTATCCACAATTCTGAGAAAAAAGTCAGAATTGTGAGAAAAAAAGTAGCAATATCATTTTTTTTTTTTAAATATAACACAATTGCAACTAAACCTGACAGCAAGTGATCACCCTGTATTACAAAAAAGAGCTTATTATGATAGAAATTCCATTGGTGTTCTAATGACTAGTTTTAAGTAACCATTAATACAATTCAAATCCATTTTTATGGAACTTGCTATTAAAAAAAAGACAAATCAAGCAATTCCCTTGAGTGCAAAGGCACCAGTGATGTGTCAGTCAGTCATTTTTCCACACAGATTAACTTCCATTACCCTCAGTGCATTAGTGTTGCCTTCCCACAATCACCTGTTCCTCTCTACCTGCTGCCTTCTAAGCACTTTGACATTTCCTTCCTCTACAAATAAAGAAAAGAGAGTGTTCATACCCATTTCCTTCACAAGTAGCTCAAAATCAGCAGGCAAAATACTTCAACTCAGTGGGGCTTATTAGCAATCACTTCACTCTGTCTTTTTCTTGATAAAGCTCATTAAAAACTTGCAGCTGCCTGCCTTTGGTGTGACTTTAGAAAACTTTTAATGCCTATTGTGCACAATTTCTAATGCTGTGTTTGCACAATGCATCAACACAATCAGGTGCACAATTAAGGAAAGGAAAATGCCTTCCATAGCCATAGCCATATGAGGATGATGTAATAAGCTGACTCCTCCAGAGGTGGCTGGATGCATTTTGAGGAGTAACTCGGGTGACTTCACCGTTCTTAATGAGCGAATCATCTCCCTGCAGACATGACGCTATAAAAACCTGCACCACCTGCTGCTGTTTATGACTCAGCAGTCTATTACAGCATCTAATGCTAAGAACACACATTATCTTCTTACTTTCCCACAGAGAAGTCGTCCTAAAGCAGACTCTAATGGGTCCTATCTCTTTGAATTTATTTAGAGTGCATCACCTGTGCTGGAGGAGGGTCATACGTGGGTCAGTGCGATCTTCAATGGCTTTTAGACCTTCAGGGGGTGTTAAGGAAAGGAATGAGTTTGTTACCCTAAATAGCAGCAACATGCTGAGATGCTCATGATGCTCTAGACAGTCCCATGAGAGGGTATATATGGAACTGTCAGTTACATGACAAGATGTAGCATTATATGTGCAGATGTTCCAGAGAGCATGACCTCAGCTCATTATGGTTAGCAGGTTAATATTAAGCAGATGCTCTTCATACAAGTGCACTAATTGCATGAACAGTCCCCCTGGAGTGACCTGGGATTAAGTGCTTTGCCTAATGGGTACCAACATGCTTTAGCATGACAGTGATCATCCAGGCACTGAGAATTATGGCATTTTTATAGGCCAAACACATGTTATGTCAACTCATCTCTGTACTGCCTGTAGGACCACATTAGGGAGATATAGTAGTGTACAATACTGTACATCAGCACCATGGCGATTATTATTGTTTTTTTGTTTTTGTTTTTTATTTAATTGGCATTGGATATTTAATACTGTTTTTTTTACATTCAGATTACCTTTGTTGTCACCTAGTGCTAGTTAAAGACAGTCCACCCAAAAATGAACATTTTGTCATTAATTACTTAACCTCAAGCTGATCCAAACCTGTATGAATTTCTTTTTTCAGCTGAACACAGAAGAAGATATTTTGAAGAATGTTTGTAACCTAACAGTTGATGGTCTCCATTGACTTCCATAGTATTTTTTTCACAATATGGAAGTCAGTGAGGACCATCAACCATTTGGTTGCCAGCATTCTTCAAAATATCTTCTTATATGTTCCAAGTAAGAAATAAACTTGTACAGATTTGAAACACTATGAGGTAGAATAAATAATAACCGAATTTTCCTTTTTGAGTGAACTATTCCTTTAAATTAATCTTTAAAAACACTAATTTAAAGCAAAATCCTATGCAAATCTCTAAATGATTAAGCATTTTTTATTCTGTACATTATAAATGTGGTTACATTAAATTTTGTTATGCATAAAATTCACTTCCAGAATTCACTTTTATGAAACAAGAACGAATAGAATTTTAATATGCCAGTTAATATGAAAACAATTATCGGAATTTTAATATCATGCTTCCCTAAGGGAAATGTTTTATTCATTTAGTTTATTTTTGTAATTTTCACAAAAAGTTGAGTTTAATACTAAACCCCAGCACTAAACAACTAGCATGGAGAATCAGGATTATTAGTTTGCTTATTTTATCCCTGCTATCTTAAAACAGACTTATCTTACATTGCTGCAGGTTCAGACAATACTGTACTTATTCCTTTGCCTTACAATCCCAAATATCAAACAACATCTGTTTAATGCTTTTTTTGTCATAGACTTAGCAGAAATCCTCATACACAATAATCCAGATCACCAAAAGTAATGCTCACAAATCTGGTGTTCAAATAATCCAAGAACGAGACACAAATATAGCACCCTGGGACGCTTTTCCACACTCAGTCAATCCGGCACTAATAAACAGCTCTATTCTGAGAGAGAAATATGTCTTTCATTTAAATGCCCCCTGATGTCATTCTCTGACCCTTCTGTTTTCATACACTGCTTTTCCCACTCCCACGGCCTGTCAGTCACTTACAGTGAGGAATGCTGTCTGGCATTCCGAAGGAGCTTCTTGGAATTCCAAGAGCCTGGGAATCACGACAACTGGGCCAACCCATGCTGTCACACACAGTCTGCTTTGATGGTAACCCGAGAACTAGCCAAATCGATAAACCCACGGGGCATTCTTGAGCAGAGGGCAAGCAGGGGTTTATGCATGATGTCATTTTATTAATAAAGAAGAAAAAAACTCTACAGTTATAAAATACAACTGGGTCATGTCAACATGGTTTTAAGATTACCTACTATTCACTGTCAAATTACAATAATTTTTACACAACCCTGACCGTCTGAGTTCCGATCATGTTTTACAAACCATTTCCATTCAGAATCTCTGAAGAACTGGAGAGAAAAAAAACTTGAAAAGAAAAACGCTTTAGCAATGACAACATTACTGTACCTTTCCCATCCCGGGGCTGTCTTTAACCTTTGACCCTGCCCTGAGGAGACATGGGGGTACAGGTGGGGGCGAGAGCTGAAGGGCAGCGCTGAAGCCATCAGTGTAGAAGAACGGCTCTTCTGGGTCAGGTGGGGAGGGTGGAAGCGGCTGAGGCTTCTTCCGTTTGGAGAGGTTCAGCTTCTGGGCAGCCCTGCGAATATATTTGAGATGAACACTGTTTTAATGGATGAGTAACAGACAATCCAACTACATGTGGTGACTTAAAGAATTAAATGCTGCATTTATTTGATAAGAACAGAAATATTATTAGTTTAAAATAACTGTTATGTATTATACTATACAGTTGAGGTCAAAAGTTTACATACACCTTGCAGAATAAGCAAAATGTTAATTATTTTACCAAAATAAGAGGTTTTGAACATTCTGTAATAGTTGCATATGAGTCCCTCAGTTGTCCTCAGTGTGAAAAGATTGATCTCAAAATCATACAGTCATTGTTGATGCCAACCCCTCAGAGGACTTCAGATGATACCAACCCTGAAACAACATACAGCACTACCGAATTCTGCTACTAATTTATAGTGTTCTTTGTCTGTTTGATTACGTCATTAATTGATCTTTACCACACATCTCTGCCATATGTACATCAAGCTACTACTACATATATTGTAAAAATGTCAATTTGGTGTGAAGTTGCTTTGCAACGATATTTATCGTGAAAAGCGCTATACAAATAAATTTGAATTGAATTGAATTGAACTGAATTGTTGGAAAGGGTTCAAATACACAAAAATGCTGAAAAACAAAAGAATTTGTGGGACCTGAAGGATTTTTCTGAAGAACAGCAGGTAGTTTAACTGTTCAGGACAAACAAGGGACTCATGAAAAACTATTGGATCATTCAGGTAACAACACAGTATTAAGAATCAAGTGTATGTAAACTTTTGAACAGGGTCATTTTTATAAATTCAGCTATTATTTTCTCCTGTGGACTATATGTAAACATCTTTTATGTGAAATATCTTATTCAGGTCAGTACTAAATAAAAAAGAACATGCATTTTACATGATCCCTCTTAGTTTGGTAGAATAATTAACATTTTGCAGATTCTGAAAACTTTTGACCTCAACTGTTTTTCAAAATGCAATTTATTCCTGTGATGGCAAAGCCATTACTCCAGTCTTCAGTGTCACATGATCAAAAATAATTTTAATGTACTGATTTGCTGCACACACACAAAAATCTTTTCTTATCACAGTTGAAAACAGTTTTGCTGTTTAATGTTTTAAATATTGATACATTTTTTTCAGGATTCTTTGAATTTGAGACCTTTAGTTATAATATAAAAGTCTTTACTGTCACTTTTGATTAAAGCAAACAAAAACAAATCTTTCTTACCCCAAACTTGTGAACAGTAGTGTAAATTTATGTAAAATGAAATGAGAAAGTGGGGTGGAGAACACCACACAGACAAAGAGAATCTTGATAGAAAGGAAAGTTAAAAGAAAGAACAAAAGTGTTTCTTTTTGCCACAGAACAAGTACAGACATAAGACTGCTGACAATGGGTAGTTAAATCTGAAAAACCTTCTTTTTATGGTGTAATCAGAAGCTACTGCAAATGGTTCAGAAAGTCACAATGTCTTCATTATTCTAGAAATGCCAAATGTTTTATTTTTGGTTTTGGTTAGGCTGAAGTAATTATAATTAGCTACACAGCCAAAAGAATGTGGAGACTCGTGGGTTTGGCTTTCCAATTAAATCAAATCTTCACCCAACGGCAGTGCCTGACCTCACTTATGCTAGGCATTCATGTTCCAACATCTTGTAGAAAGCATTCCCAGAGGAGCAGAACCTTTTAAGAAGGACAAGATTCCTATTAATGAAAATGTGCATATTCGTGTAGTGTTTGGCTGTCCACGTGCTTTTGGCCATACATGTCTAGTAACAGTAAAAAGATGCAAGCTACCTAAAGCTGTGTGTGTTTTTCAGCTCATGTTTGCATCTTTATGCCTGTTAGCATGAGGTTGAAGGGCTTGAGGAGAAGAGCTTGAGCTCATTAAATGCCTCACTCTTCATCACATCCTTTCTTTCCCTCCAACTCCTTCAGCACAGCCTCTTCAGGGGTGAAAAATCACAGAGAACACTGTGTAATTACAGTCTCCATGAAGGACACAAGAGGAGGCCCCCACAGGAAATGTGTATGTGCCATGCATTAAAAGGTGTGACGGGATGTGTGTGCAAACACACACAGATTACAGAAAGAAATTAGCACTTAGAATGATCTCTATCCACATGTTTAAATGGAGACAAAGCATAATTAAGTTTGCATTTTTGGATAAACTGCAAGAATTTACTGCCAATAAATACATCTTACCAGCCAATATTAAAAAACATATATGGGGCATTCTACAGAATTGGTGCAAACTGCTGTCCCACAACCAAAAAACACATTTAAAAAGCATTTCAGTATTCAAATCCTAGATGTTTACTAAGATCCTTCTATTATCTATTAAAACCCAGAATAATATTTTAAATATTCATAAGGTTAATATATTTAAAATTATCATTTATTGAGTTCTTTCAATTGATACAAAGTGTGAGTAGACAGGCCCTATCATTTTGAGGTAAATGTGTTCAAAATCTAAAAATCTGTGTGCAGCTTTAAGAAACGTCACTAACGAACATCTTTTTTCTGCAATTAAGCACACTTTTTGGGAGTTATTCCATAACATTTAGTTTATATATGTATACCACTGTTCAGAACTGTGCTAGCTAACCATGTGCTGATTAGCATTTCTGAGCTAAGTTCAAAAGTATCCAAAACTGTCACTACTGAAACATTTGGTGGCGTTTCAATGGTGATATTTTGTTTTTTTTGGGGGTGTGATCCCATAAAATTGTCACTGACGTAATAGTCATGACCGAAACATGTCATCATAATCCTCATATTTGGGGGAAACAAACAAAATTTTAGAGCAGTTATGCAAATTTTTTGTATTTTAGTATCTTTTAGTAGTATTTTAGTTTGCAAGTTAAAGTTCTGTAATGTGATGCAGTCACTACCAAAGCATTACTGTCACTACCTAAACATGGATGTTTTATCAAAAATAAAGTATACTGAATTATCAACTAAGATGCTATGATATTTTTTGGTTCAATGTATATTCAAACTAATGAATCCTTAACTCTAAAATCAGCATGATGAACTTTTTGCCTTTTACAAATAAAATTTTGATTCAAAATTCAACAAATCTTATAAATTACACTTGAAATATTGTTAAAAATGTAAATGTTATTTATTTACCTCTGAAAAAAAAGAGACAATAGCAAAAAAAAAAAAAAAAAAAAAATATATATAAATATATATATATATATATATATATATATATATATATATATATATATATATATATATATATATATATATATACATTTACAATGTAGATGTAAGCAAAATCTTAATAGGTCAATATAACCCTTCTAATTAAATTATTATTACTGTGCTTCAGTAGTAACAATTTTAGAGAGAGGACAAATATTCCAAAACTTTCAGAAAATACAATATGAGAATTAACTGCACAATTACTAGAAATGTGTACCTTGAATATTATTCAATTTGCATACACAAAAGACATTTTTTTCCAAGACATTTCCAACTCTGACTTTGGTCCAATTCTGTAGAAAGGCCCATATACTGATAGTATAAGTTTATGTATTTTCCTAAAATGTATATATAGACTTGCATATAAATAAATAAATAAATAAGTAAAGTAAACAGCAGGGCATTTTGTTTACTCACCAAAGCCAATTTTTATTCTCATTTGGCACATGTTGAGTGTTAATTTTGGACCCCGGGTGTGAATGAGGGAGACAGACTGAGTGAAGATGAAGAGCTTGTAATAGGGGGCATAAGAGGTTGGAAAAAAATACTTGAGTGAGAGGAGGAGGGTTTTATTAATGTTAAACCCACCTATGGAGACAAAGCCTCTTCTTTGCCTCCTCCTCCACACACCTCACCTATTCACACACACACACACATACAGCGCCTCCTCTAACATAAAGAGGAGACCCACGCCCACACGCAGGGCAGAGAGCCGCATTCACCGCGTCTGGCTGCACGACAAATGCTTGACAAGCTCTTTATGAAGCACAACACAGTCACGCACACACAAAAGATTGAGATATCAGTCTGGATGCGAATAGAGGTGAGTGACCAGAGTGGGTGAAAAGCAGCATGGGAGAGTGAGCTCCGATACGCCAGGCTGGGCTTTATCCAGATGCACCCACCTGTTAAATCTCCCTTCCCTGCCCTGCAGTGAACAGCCTCCCTCTGGATTTGCCATCATTGCTACTAGTTCTAGGGTGAGGTTTTAGGGTTGCAACTGTGGTTAGTAAAGCACTTTTACAACCCTAATTATGTATATACTTAGCTTTTGAACAGTGAAGCAGCACATTAAAGAAAATTCTGTTAATTTATGTCATTCCAAACCCGTATAAATTTCTTTCACCATTGACTTTCACAGTAAGGACAAAAAAAACACTAAGAAATTGTGTTATGTAGATGAAAGTCATACAGGTTTAAAAAGAGTTGAGCATGAGTAAATATTGACTGCGGTTACATTTTATCCACATAAACCCTAGGAATCAAAACCAACATCCTTGGTTTGCCAGAACCAGTTTTAACTACACAAACCCTGCCGAAAAAGCATATAACGATGGATAAACAACTTAAGAGTCCACTATACTTACAGTTCTCTCCAATCCATTATCTCAGTTCAGAGGTCATATCATCACAGCGGTGAGAAAAGCAGCTTTTTAACTTGTTCATTCCAGACCCCGGTAAGAGCACTCCACGGCTCCCGGCACATGTGAGAGTGAGGCGGGGCGGGTGCGAAAGGCGGGCTGGAGACGGGGGGCTAGAGGTGTCTGCTGGAGGACGGGGCGATGTGATTACTGTCACTGTCATCAGGGGTCCATTTCATGCAAATTCCCAGACGAGGAAGTGGATACAGGTGCGACGAGATGAGCGGATGTCAGAAACGCTCATGGCGACCCTTAAAAGTTTTCTGCAGAATGAACAGGTACATTGCACTCCTGCAGAGAAGCATTTTCTGCCAGTTCCTCGGAGCGAGTCGACTTCCCAAAGTACACCTGTCGGAAAAGTTTGTAACCCAAAACTGATCAACTTTTCCACTTCCCTCCAAGGTAGCCCTCACTTCACCTCTGCATCGAGGCTGGGCGGGGGCACGTCGTCCCTCTCTGCTGCGCTCTTTTCCTCCACTCTTTTGCGGTCCTCTCTGACAGGACTCCCAGGGAAGGCAGTGGAAAAGGCAAATCCCCTGGGATGAGGGAAAAAAAGAGTCGATTCCTGCTTCTGCTGTTGCTGGGAAACCCTGGCAGAAGTCCAACGGTCCTCTCCGTCTACTCTCCGCGTCTCTCTCTCAATCTGGTGAGTCGCTCTCACCTTCTCCCTCTCGCTTTGCTGCACTCGCTCTCTGCCTCTCCTCTCCTCAGCCCAGCCCCCTTTCCATTCCCCTCCCAGACACAGTGTCAGTACACAGCTGCTGTGCAAAGCGCCACTGATAGGCAGCATGCTCCACACACACTTGTCTGCACGCACACATTCTCTCTTTCAATCACACGAACACACTTCGCTGACGTGCAAAGCATGCACTTTCACACACACTGGCATGAATACTTCATGAGTGCAGAGGAGCCCCCTTTCCTCATTCTGCTGGACTTCAAAGAGACTGAGTTAGTGTGTGTGAAACAGAAGCAAGGAAACAGTATAATAAGTGTCTTCCTGCTCTTACACATGTGTCAATCCGTTTCCTGTTATTAACATAACAAAAAAGAGACCAATGAGCTTAGATGAAACTTATAACAGATCATACTGTGACAGTAGAGTGATTGGTCATACAATTAAAGTCAATGGGGTCCAAAAAACATGCTTCTTTTGTGTTCCATACAGGTCATACAGGTTTTGAATGACATGAAGGTGAGTAAACTGTCGTTTTTGGGCGAACGGTTCCTTTTAGGAAGGTGATTAGCAGAATACAAATAAGGGCTGGTTAGATGGATGGATGGCAGCACTGATGGATAAATCAATGAAGCAAGATAAAACAAACAAAGACTGCAGGAACAGGTGAGCTGCGAGATGTTAATGAGGACATTAGCCCGCAAGCAAAGCTACAGACCTCCACTGCTTTCACTAATAGTCAGAAAACAATGCGGTTAACTATTAACCATGCAGACCCAGCCTTTAGGGGCTTGGGGAAAAGAAGTGTGCCAATTATCATGTAATATTTATGGGAGTGTGTGTGCGTTTGGGATGATGAATTGGTGAATGAGGTGGAATGAACGAAGAAGGATGTTCTGTTCCAGCAAAAAGTATGACATATAGCCTTGCAGGACTTAGTCTGATAGCTTTGTTCAAAGGTGGATTCATCTGCCATGAGTCGCCATTCCCTCAACAATACGTAATATGGCCATTGGTCAAGCTGACAATGCAATAAGCTCAGAGTTTTGTGGTTTGTGGGTTGGTGAGAGTTTGTTTTGGTATCTCTTTAAACTCTAATCTCTCTCAAATGTATTGAACTTTCCCGTTTTTGTGAGTTTTAAAAAGAATGAGCCAATGAGTTGTTCACAACAAGACTAGCTACACTACCTTTCAAAAATTAGGGGTTGGTAAGAATTTTTAATGTATTTGAAAGCATTTATTTAAAAATACAATAAAACTAGTAATAATGTCAAACACCGTTTATTGATTTAATATGTCCATTCATTTCTTTAAAAAAAAATCTTACTGACCCCAAACAGATTGTCTAAAGGTTGATTTCATGCTGACACCTGGCATCCTGCCTACTGGACGTCAATGTACGTCAAGCAAGAGTCAACTTTGCCACCTGCTCATTAGCTGAGACAGCCCTTAGGTTACTTAAGGACAATTTGTCACCGATCTATCTAATCCCTTGCAGCCAATGTCTTGAAGCTCATTACGTGACTAGACGTCCAACACGTCCTTATTTTCCCCCACTTCGATCCTCCCCTTATTCTCTTTCCTTCAGGCTCCTTGGATCAGTCAACTGTTCAGGAAAATCCTAGACAAACCATGGCAACAGATACATTTAAAAAATCAACTGTCTTCACTTGCGTCAGACATTTCTGCAGCTGCAAATATAGAATAGGCGAGAAGTCTTTGACGCAAAATATTGTTGACCCTCAATACAGCACTTTTTCAAAAACTGAATTTAATTCACAGAGTAGTAGCTTAAAATCGTAGGATGGGATAAAAGCCTATAGCTCTGAAAGAAAATCTTCTTAGAGAGTTTCTTTCAGTTTAAACTGAATAAAGCATATAACCTTCAAAACTTCAAGTCATTTTGAGTCAAGGCTTTGTCGAGCCAGCATTAAAGTTTGCCTTGGCATACTTAAATAGACTTTCTTAACTGTGGTCTCGCTGAGAAGTTTTGTTATATCTCTGACAACTGCAAAGTCTTCCTGTTAATATCTTTCTAGTATTTGATTCTTTCAAACAGCAAGTATATAATTTCACTGAAACTACTGGACAAAAAGTTCATTGTTAGTTTATGTTAACTAATGGTAATAAATGAGCCATTATTAAAGGAGACATTGAATGCAAATTTCACTTTTATGTGGTGTTTGCATATAAATGTGTCTTAGCAGTGTCAACCACCCTACAATGATAAAAATCCATTCAATACTTTTTTTAATCTCCAAGAAACCTTAAAGGAGAAGTTCACTTCCAGAACAAAAATTTACAGACAATTTACTCACCCCCTTATCATCCAAGATGTTCATGTCTTTCTTTCTTCAGTTGTAAAGAAATTATATATTTTTTTAAAGGAAAACATTTCAGGAATGTTCTCAGACTTCTATGGTGCCCGCGAGTAAAATGCAGTTTTAAATGCAGCTCCAAAGGGCACTAAATGATCCCAGCCAAGGAAGAAGGGTCTTATTTAGCAAATCGATTGGTTATTTTCTAAAAATAAATTACAGTTTATATACTTTTTAACCTTAAATGCTTGTCTTGTCTAGCTCTGCATGTGCTCTGTGTATTCCAGTTCAAGACAGTTAGGGTAGGTCGAAAAACTCCCATCTCATTTTGTCCTCCAGTTTCAAAATCGCCTTACATCACTGCAGAAGTACCGGCCCAGTGTTCACGAAGTGAACGCTCATGGAGGGTCAAACACCCTTTATAAAAAACGGTAAAACAGCGATGTACTACAATTTTGAAGTTGGAGGAGAAAATGAGATGGGAGTTTCAGAAAATATCCGATCGTTTTGCTAGATAAGACCCTTCTTCCTTGGCTGGGATTGTTTAGAGCTCTTTGAAGCTGCATTCAAACTGCATTTTGGAAGTTCAAACTAACAGGCACCATAGAAGTCCACTATATGGAAGTGAACTTCTCCTTTAACAGTCTCAATTATTATGCTGTTTTGATTTTCTGAGCAATATTATATCATACTCCTCAGGCCCTGCCCACAATTACTGACGGACTGTCCTGTATTAGCACATTTCCAACCTCAGCCAGTACACTACCGCCATTTTCTCTGCTCTAGAGCAGCTGTAGCAACATCGTCCCATAAGCAATGCAGGTTTTCTGTATTTGGATGTAAAACTTAACATAAGAGTCTTCGATTGCTCCCGACATTGGAGCCACAGAGGACGTAATTGATTAGTTTTGTTTTTGATGGCAACGCACCACCAAATACACAAAAAAGTGGAAGAGAGGGGCGGGGTGAGCAGTAGCTCATTATCATTTAAAGAGACATGCATTGAAATGGGTCGCGGTGAACAGAGCTGTTAGGTAAAAACATTGAGAAATTTTAATCAAAGTATGTTTTCATGAAGACCCTAAAGAATCATACCAACTTGTAGAAAATGGGCATCTGATGTCCCGTTTAAAGTTTACCAAATATGTATTACCTGTCAATACAGATAAACTAGAAAAAAATTTCCATCAACAGATAATCAGAATGGTATGGATATACTGTGCATAGCTAATCGTATATCATAACTGTATTACTTATTTGGGAGATGCATATGTCCTGCAGTCTGCAATGTACAATATGTTGGTGGCATTCTTATTTAACATAATATTCTTTTCATGGCCGATCTGGTGCTGTACAGTACTTGGTATTCCTTCATAACGTATTTGTGACTGAACAAGGCTAATCCGCCATGCCGTTTCTTTTCTTTAAATCTCAGCGAATATATTCAATCTTTTAAATAATGAAAACACAGTCCTCCTCCTCACTCATGGCATGGCGGGTCTCTTTCATTTCAACTATATTCCCTTGGTTAGAATCAGCATGAAGCCACTGATTCATATATGAGACACCATTGAGAGCCTTCAACGCCTATGGCTAGAAAAAGATCAGCTTAAAGGGCACCGTGGCTCAATAATTGCTGTGAATTCTAAATGGTGTACCCAAAACACCACGACATCACTCAACACCTTCTACTGCATCCTGACACCTGTGTTACCTGCTGAGCCGCCATGTTCTCACTCATTCAGCTCTTTGTCTTAATGTTGTATGGCAGCTGCTTTGAGCTCCCGTCATTATTGACTTCGGTTTCGTGAATTGTGCACCGCGACCTTGCCCTGAGGGACACCGGAGCTTTTGTCATGTAGTGCCAGGGGGGTTTGCCTCCACAAATGATGGGGCAGCTCTTTAACAGCATGCTAGCACACCTGAGTTTGTTAGCGACTATTAGCACACATGCATTTTGATTGTGCCTGGCAGAACATATTCAGTTTCTGTTGCTGAACAGAACAAAGAGAAAGCAGAAGCCACTAGGAACCGATTCCAATCAAACATTCCCATTCAATATTTTGGCCAACAACAGGTTGAGCAGTTGTTGGAGGCATCAGGAGCTACCGGGGCTCAGCTGCTTCAAGGACATGGCAGCTCAACTGATCGAAATCCAGAATCTCCCCTGTCTCCCCCTTAAATATAATATGGAGAAGGGGGAGTTCAGACACTGGGGTGGAGGCATAACCCCCCCCCCTCATTTTCAAAGGAATAGTGCCCGACTGAAAAACATCAAATGGTCCAGCTCAGAGACTCAAGGATCGGCTCTGTCAATATCTGCCTGCCATGTGTCCTTTATTGTTTTTCCTCCCCTCTTTTTTTGAATGACAATGAAGCATCTACTGTATGCATGAAAAAAAACTCTTGAAAGGAGGTTAAAATGCAAAAGTATGCGGTTAAAAATGAAAAGCAGGTAATCTCTAGTGATCTTATTAGCATTCGTCTATGATGGCACAGAGTGTGAAATGAGAGAGGTAGGATTAAGGGGATACCTAAAAAGCAAAGAGTGCGTAAAAAGCAGAGGAACAGAAAAATAATTACAGAGAGCAAAACAAAAAAAAATCTAATATTTTAAAGATTTGAATAATAGAAAAGATATAAATAAGAGGACTTGTGTTCATTTTAAAAGCGTCCACACAAAAATGATCATTTACTTAACATTTCAAAAAACGTCTCAGTATGTTTCTGCCCTTTAACGGAAGTAAAGTTTTTTGGACCCTATTGACTTTCATTGTGTGGAAGCATTCTTCAAATATCTTCTTTTATAGATGAAACAATAAATGCAGCCATTGCTTTCGGAGGTGGATGCCTGCTGTTTAAGAACACAGTCATGTAAGACAGTTCTGGGAGGCAATTATAATATTTTATAATTTTATAATTTTATTTTTTAGAAATATTTTGACGTCAGACTTTGCTCAGGCATTTAACAACATAACAGATGCTGTGCAACAAGATCGGTCCTCTGGTTAGTCAGGTTATGCCATCCCATAGTATGCAGCCACATGACTTTTTGGATGTACATGGAGAAATTTATTCACAAAATACGTTTTCATCTCCCATTATTCGCACTAACCCTTTTTCACACAAGTCAAAAATCACCTCAAGTAAGCGTAAAAACTTTTTTGCAAATTAAAGCATGAACTGCCTTTGTTTTTTTTATTTTGTACTGTTCTCTGAGGTCCACTAAGAATGTTATCAAAAAACATAATTTAGAAGTAATAGGCTATCTTCTGTCCTGCTTTTAACCTCTCTCAGAAGAACACTCTGTTTGAGTAGGCGTGGTGGATTGTAGACTCGGACATAAACGCCCACTGCTATGATTTGCTAACAGTGTACATTCATTCCTCATAGATGGACGCCACTGTGATTTAGGTATAAAAGACATAAATAGCTTAACACATAAAAGCAATAGTGACCACGTAATGAAAAGAGTTACTCACACAAAAGAGTTTCTGCGTAGACCTGCACGTTCGCCTCTTTGGTAAACACTATGCACGAACCAGTGGGCGGGGCTAAACAAGCAGCGCTGTCATTCTTCTTCTATGGAGGCGGAGCTTAATCTACATATTACGTTGTCGTTTTGGCAGACTGTCCACTTCCAAAACAAAGATTGACATATAATGTACTCACCCCTTGTCATCCAAGATGTTCATGTCTTTCTTTCTTCAGTCGTAAAATAATTATGTTTTTTAAGGAAACCATTTTCAGCATTTTTCTCCAAATAATGGAGAATAATGGCTATGGTGACCCGATTTTGAACTTCCAAAATGCAGTTTAAATGTGGCTTCAAACGATCCCAAATGCATTTGTAAACGATCCCAGTCGAGGAAGAAGGGTCTTATCTAGCGAAACGATCGGTTATTTTCATTAAAAGAATACAATTGAAATACTTTTTAATCTCAAATGCTCATCTTGCCTTGCTCTCCTTGAACTCTGTGTATTCTGTCTCAAGACAGTTAGTATGTCGGAAAACTCTAATCGTATTTTCTCCCTCAACTTCAAAAATCATTTTAAAATTATCCTACATCGCTGCAGAACTACCGACACAGTCTTTGCAAAGTGATCATGCAAAGAAGATCAAACACCCTTAACAAAAAAGGTAAAACAGCGATATAGGATGATTTTGAAGTTGAGGGAGAACATGAGATGGGAGTTTTTCGACATACCCTAACTGTCATGAACTGGAACAAAAACAGTCCAGTTAGAGTAAGACAAGACGAGCGTTTGGCATTAAAAAGTATATAAACTGTACTATTTTTATGAAAATAACCGATCCTTACGCTAGATAAGACCCTTCTTTCTCGGCTGGGATTGTTTACAAGCGCATTTGCGATCGTTTGAAGCCGCATTTAAACTACATTTTGGAAGTTCAAAATCGGGGCACCATAGCAGTCGATTATATGGAGAAAAATGCGGAAATGTTTTCCTCAAAAAACAATTTCTTTACGACTGAAGAAAAAAACACATGAACAACTTAGATGACAAGGGGGTGAGTACATTATATCTGAATATTTGCTTTGGAAGTGGACTTCT
Organism: Cirrhinus mrigala; assembly: GCA_036247105.1. Classification (NCBI taxonomy): domain Eukaryota; kingdom Metazoa; phylum Chordata; class Actinopteri; order Cypriniformes; family Cyprinidae; genus Cirrhinus; species Cirrhinus mrigala. The sequence goes on along the minus strand of CM070026.1, from coordinate 19,594,982 downwards.
ATAAGCTGTTTATAGAATAACAACAAAGTTTTGAGTTCGAAAACTTAAAGGATGTTTTTATAGCACATTTTTGGTTTTCTGTCCACATAAACAAAGTCAGCCTCGACTCAAGTGATTTCAAAATGGCCACGCCCATGAGGCAACCCGCTCCATGTAAAGTAAAAACAACCTTTATGAGCAGTCTTCATCTTCAGTCTTCCACATTACCTTTAAAGGAAATGAAGCTTAGTGTTTGTGAATGTACAGGAAGGTTATTGTTAGCAATAATTTATAAGATTATCTTCATAATCTTTCAATTTTCCCCTCCAGTCTGCTGTTGCTCTTTAAGAGCTGACCTGGAAAACAACAGCTTTTGCTGCATTTGTTATCAGTGTATTGTCTTTTTTTCCTTCCTCTCTCTCTTTCACAGACTTTGTGTTGAGATGTTTCCACTGTTGCTTCACCTGAAGTCTCTCCGTCTCTCTATCTCTGTCAGCTGTTTCCTGAGTGTCAAAGTTCCACACACTCACAGACTGATGTTTAATTACCACTTAGACAGCATCACCTACATGCCTATACATACAAATACACTCACACACACATCCGTGTGAGTACAGCACTGACAGGCAGCATCGGTGCTCAAAGCACCTGAGAATATTCTCTCTGTAAATAGCATTTTAAACAGACTTCGTGTCACGAGCTACTTACTGCACGGAAACGAGGGATGAGGAAGGAGCGAGAGAGCAAGACAAAACAAAGCCGGGGGAACAAGGCTGACAGGGAGCGCTTGTGGAGAGAAATGAACGAATGAGAAACAAAAATAGAGTGATGGGGAAAAAGAGAGAAAATTTGAGCTCTTTCTCATCAGACTTTTACAATTACTTATTCAGCTCCATCTTTCTGCGAACAAACTGGGTCACGGGCTGAAACTTTGGCCCAGAATTATCAACACACGCTGCCAGACCGGAGACATGGCTATATGCCAAACAACAACAAAACACACTCGACCTGAGAAACAAAAACTATGACACGACCTGCACACTGATGCACTACACAATATGTCCTCATCAGAAACATGATGAGAAATAAGAATGAAGTGCCTAGATGAATTCATAAAAGAACTGCATAATAATATATTGATTCCAAATTTCACAGCAAACAGTCCTAGTGTTACTCTTCTGATAGTGGTGGACAGCACTGAAAAACGATTCTTAAATGCAAATAATGAAATGCAACTAACCGTATAATCAAGCATCACCAGGGTAGGAAATAAGGATATAAAACTGGCTTGTCAATCTTGAAAAGAAAGGAGAAATCTCTTCTCATAACTTTTGCTATGTCAAAGTCCACTAAGTAGCATTTTTATTTTATTATTTGTATACATTTGTACATATTTTTGTGTAAATTCATCTGTCACCTGAAAGAAGCTATAGTAGCCAAATTAGATATGTAAGCTAAAAGAAAATATATTTTTGGTGAAATCTGAGAGCTTTCTGACCCTGCATAGACAGCAACACAACTGACACGTTCAAGCGCGTTCAGGGGAGTACCACGAGAGCAACATTTTTTTTTTTGCCAGTTCATCGAAAGTTCACTTAGCTAAAAAAAGAGGATGTTTCACAAATATGTAACATCATATTTTATGTATAAAATCATATATCACATGTATTTTTTCAAGCATATGTATCTGTACTGTAGTGGCACTGAAATCCTGTTTTATCGACAAAATGTAAGCTATTTGGAAATATGAATAATAACAACTGTTTTCGATTCACTGTCGGTAAAGCCTAATGCACATTGATAAACAAAACAGAGAGAATACAAAATGCGGAGACTAGCAGTAAACAATGTCAGTTTATATTACGGAAGCTTTGTATTTATACTGCTGTGCTGCAGTAAATCTTGTTGCATTGAATTTTGTATTGAAGCTTCAACGCACAATCACAACAAATTTACATATACGCTTTTGCTTTCAGAAAGTTCTGCAGGTTATAACTTTTCCTAACCACGATAAGGTGACACATTTCTACAAAGTGCATATAGTATCACACAAAGAGAGAGAGGTTACTATCAAACCTAAAAGCTTCTATTAAAAGCAGAAATGCGTGTTCAGCCACATCAGTTACATGATGCATTCCCAACCCCTGCATTCATTACGAGCACTTTCATTCAGTGCAAACAGGTGTCGGCTCTGTTGTTCCCTGACGATTATGCATTTCAGCACAGCAGTCAGCAGGACAATAATGTGGTGCATGACTCCAGCAGATAATACACACTCAGCGTGCCGATGAAAGCCCATGGAAATGCACATGAGAGAGGCCCTCGTCCACAGGACGACATCAAAGCCGTGGAGAGACAGTCCCCATCTATGTGAACAGAGAAGCCACTCTGCTTTTATCTGTAAATCTTTAAAGGCGAGATTACAGCTGGCCTTCAGTCATAAAAACCCACTTGTTCCTGGTACTTGCTTTTTGCACACCTCTGCACAATTCAGCATCATGCATGATGTGAAGTATATCACACGGAATACATGACACATATATGTTTGCTATAAAACATAACACTGATCTGCTATATCCAGTCGTGATCTTAAAGGTCACAGAGCTGCTGATTGCAGAAGATAAGTGTAAATATTCCTCCATCACCGGAGCTGAGTGCTCACCTCTTCACTTAAGGTTATGCTGTGCCATATCAGAAAATAAAAAACAACTTTATACCTGAAACCTCCCAGGCAAATCTGTGGGTGAGAATGTGTGTGTCTGTATCTGTTTATACACTCCCTCTGGCGTGTTTACTAGACTGCCACTTTCAAACAGATGAGAGGAAGGGAATCTGTCACAACAACCATCCTTGATCTGTATCTGTAAGGGAAACAACTGGGGTTAAAGGTCACAGAAACCACAGTATGCCTCCAGAGTGTCTTGCTGAATTGAAAACCTTTATTTGCACAGACACAAGGGTTGGATGGCCCAGTAGGAGTGCAATAGGAATATGGGAAGCTCTAACTGGGTCATTCTCAAAAAATGTTGACTTTCCGACCAAGTTAATAACTTAATAAATTAATAACTTCTTCAGAATGGTGGGGAAAATTTTAGCCTTTTCTTACTCTGAACTGTGATCATAAGTACTCTTTGAATTTTTAAAGTACAGGTTTTTAACATTGATAATAACCGTGGCATGGAAACAATATACAAACATTTTTTTTAAACAAATGGATGATACTAATTTTGTATATTACTAATGTATATTAATAACTACTTATTTTGTTTTCTAATAAATAAACATACAGACAGGCCGACTGTCAGACAAACAGACATACAGACTGACAGATTGACCATCAGACATACAGACCAAAAGACAGACTGACAGACACAGACCGAAAGACACACAGACTAACCATCCGACAGACCGAAAGGTAGGCCGACAGACACAAAAAGACAGGCTGACCATCAGACAAACAGACAGACAGACGGACCGACCAACAGACCAAAAGATTGAAGGACAGACAGACTGAAAGACAGACTGACAGATAGACCGACCATCAGACAAAGAGACAGACAGACTGACAGACCAAATAAGAGACTGAAAGACAGATTGACTGACTGACACAGACCGAAACACAGAGAGACCGACAGTCAGACAGACTGACCGATAGACCAAAAGACAGACAGAGCGAAAGACCGACAGTTTGACCGACCGACAGACAGATCAAAAGACAGACCAACCGACAACAGACAAACTAACAGACAGACTGACTGATCAACCAACTGACAGTCAAACAGACTAACAGACAGACTGACCAAAAGACAGCCAGACAGACTGACCGACCAGAAGAGAGACTGAAAAACAGACCGACAGACACAGACCGAAACACAGAGGAACCAACAGTCAGACAGACCGACAGACAGACTGAGTGACCAACAGACAGACTGACCAGCCGACAGACAGATCGAAAGTCAGACAGACTGACCAGCCGACAGACAGATCGAAAGTCAGACAGACTGACTGACCAACAGACAGACCAACCTTTTTGTGCGTATAGTTCATTTACACATCACCTATGATCCCATTCTGTTGTAAGTACAAACAATTGGAAGGCTAATACTTGGAAAACAAAACATATAAATATTCGAATCAGTTTTAACAAAACATGCCTTCAATAGAGAAAAATCAACAGGGGGTCCTAAATTATATGTTCCTGATCACCTCTCCACCTCCTCTGTTATAATTATTTCGTCTTTTTTGCCTCTCTTTCTTTCACAACTGTGCAACCATGGCAACTTGATTTTAAAGACCCTGAGCAAGGTGTGAGCTCCAGGTGGAAGTCAAGGCCAGGGAGAGGACATGAGCCCAACGCCTGACATTTGAGCTGCTCTGACTCGTATAATTGAGGAAAGCATGAAAACATTTTGCCATGAATATGGATATTTTGCCACAGGCAGTCTAAGCAATATTCAAAATGTCTATTTGTCAGTCGTGCCTCATTTACATAATAGCACATTCTTTCATTCGCAGGATTTTGGACTGACTGAGTGTACACAGAAATCACTGCCAAAAGCTTCCCTTATGACCCACCTTATTTATCAACCCCTGTGTGCACTGGGCTTCAAAAAGACAGATGTGCTTTAGCTGACAGTGCATACTAATTCACTAGATTCAGGTCAACTCAAATGGAAAAAGATTAGCGGTAATGCCTAATGATGCACACAGAAGCACAGGTCATACAGTGATCAGTGTCTAAAATCAATGGCATGACTAACTCACTGCCTCTTTATTACTTTTTGTAAGGGAACGTAATGGCCAAGGCAAACCCCCCGGGGTGATGTCTGTCAGTCATTTACAGAAGGTGGTACTGAAGGTGGTGAGCTAGAGATGAGGAGCGCTGCTGTCAATAGGCTAATTGTATGCAGTGTCACACAGCAATTAGTGTCTCGCACCTCTAAGCATCTCATTCTATTCCCAGACATTCGGTCACGGACACAAGCTACTGCCTGTGTTTATTAGGTGAGCCACTGTTGCTTGTTCCTTTGTTTGTTTGTTTTGTTGACCAAAATAATGATGACAAATAGAGACAGAATTCTGTATATCTGTTTCTTTTTTCATCCTTCGCTTTGCAGCTGAGAACCCTCCTCAGTTTTTTGAGTATATAAATAATTAAAAAAATTACAAATGTTAAACTCAACTCAACAAAATTAACACAACTCAACTTTAGATTGATAGATAGATAGATAGATAGATAGATAGATAGATAGATAGATGTCCTCTACATGTTACACTAAACCATCAATCCTCGAGAACAATTTTGGCAAACAACTGGTCTGTTACATAGCGATTAACCATTATCCCTGTGGATACATGGCCAATCTAGCTCTGAGACCTCTGCCATTTGGATTTTGCACTCTCTCTGACTGCTAAGCCTGAGCATTGATCGATGACATTTCAACACATTAGGCTGAACTGCCTTCAACATCGCTGCAGTCTCCACGGGCACTGAGAAAGCATTGCCGTGACGTGACTGCCAGAGGCAATGGAGGATTCTGGGTCCTTGGGAGTAAGGGCCTGCGGAGGTGCTAAGGGACCACGACATTGAAATCGGGATCCACAGAGCACGATAAGCTGAATTGATGGCTGCCCACTGTGCAAAACACATCCCCAACAGGCTTTTAGGCTTACCTGAGGAAGAATGAGGCTGCCGAGCTGGTTTGGGGTGCTGGTGGGATGGCTGGCTGGTCATGGTGGGTCAGTTTATGTCCTGATGGAGAAACCAAGGGTACAGCACTGGCCTGACAGGACCTGGAGGCTACAGTTCCCAAACTGTCCTTCTCTAAGGTAGGACTCTGTTGGGAAATAAATCACAAAAGAACAATGTAGTAAATTGTGCATTAAATGCAATTAAAAAAGGTATAATTCACCCTGCACAGACAGCAACGCAACTGGCCCAGAAAGGTAGTAAGGACATCGTTAAAATAGTCCATGTGACATCAATGGTTCAACCTTAATTATATAAAGCTACGAGAATACTTTTTGTGCACAAAGAAAACAAAAATACAGTGCCTTGCAAAAGTATTCATACCCCTTAATTTTTATTTTTACATTTTATGTTCCAACCTTATGTTGAACCGCTTTAAATTACTATTTTTCCACAACAATCTACACCCCACACACCATAATGACAAGCACAAAACAGATTTGTGACAACTTTGCAAATTTATTAAAAATAAAACACTAAAATAAGTACATTGCATAAGTATTCATACCATTAACTCAGTGCTTAGTTGAAGCACCTTTACAGCCTCAAGTCTTTTTGAGTATGATGCAACAAGTTTTGCACATCTGCACTGGCCATTATCTGCCATTCTTCTCCTCACCTCTCAAGCTCTGTCAGCTTGGATGGGGGCAGACGCACTTTTTCATGTTTCTCCAGAGATATTTGATTGGGTTCAAGCATTGGCTCTGGCTGGGCCACTCTAGGACATTCACAGAGTTGTCTATTAGCCACTCTTGCTGTGTGCTTAGGGTCATTGTCCTGTTGGAAAGTGAACCTTCTGCCCAGGTTATGAATGCTCTGGACTGGGTTTTCATTAAGGCTATCTCTATATTTTGCTGTGTTGAGCTTTCCTTTTACTTTGACAAGTCCCTCAGTCCCTGCCACTGAACAACAGCCCCACAGCATGAGGCTGCTACCACACTTTACTGTTGGGATGCTACTGTGCAGGTGATGAGCATTGCCTGGTTTCCTCCATACATGATGCTTGGAATTGGTTCATCAGACCAGAGAATCTTGTTTCTCACAATTTGAGAGATCTTTAGGTGCTTTGTTGCAATTTCCAAATAGGTTTTCATGTGTGTTCACTGAGGAGGGGACTGAGTTTGGTGGAGTGTTGCAGTGATGTTTGTCCCTCTGTAGGTTTCTTCTATCACCACATATGATCATGGAGCTCAACTAGAGTGACCATGAGCTTCGTGATCACCAGTCTAACCAAGGCCCTTCTCCATAAATTGCTCAGTTTGGCCAGAAGGCTAGCTCTAGGAAGAGTCCCAGCCGTTCCAAACACCTTCCATCATGGATAATGGAAGCTACATGCTTCTGTGAACCTTCAATGCAGCAGAATTTTTTCTCAACTCTTCCCCAGATCTGTGCCTTGATATAATCCTGTCTCTGAGCTCTACAGACAGTTCTTTTGACTTTAGGGCTTGGTTTTTGTTGTGATATGCATTTTCAGCTGTTTTATTGAGAGGCGTGTGCCTTTCCAAATCATACTCTTTCAAATGAATTTGCCACAGGTTAACTCCACTTGAAGCGTTGTAACATCTACAAGCAACATGAATGCTTTTGAGATAAATTTCAAGCGTCCCAGAAAAGGGTATGAATACTTATGCAATGTAATCATTTCAGTTTTTATTTCTAATAAATTTGAAAAGTTGTTACAAACCTGTTTTGTGCTTTGTCATTATAGGGCATGGAGTGTAGACTGATGTGGAAAAATAGGTAATTTAAAGCAGTTTAACATAAGGCTGCAACACAACAAAACGTGAAAAAAAATGAAGGGGTATGAATATTTTTGCAAGACACTGTAGCAACTTTATTCAACAATTTTTTTCTGAGAGTAACACGACGCATGCATGTGGTCCTGCTGACGTGGAGACTGACTTTGGTTTTCTTTGTTCTCAAAAAATATTCTCATAGCTTACGGCTGAACCACTGATGTCACATTGACTATTTTAACAATGTTCTTACTACCTTTTTGGGCCTTGAACGTGTCAGTTGCATTGCTATCTATGCAAGGTCAGAAAGCTCTTAGATTTCATCTTAATTTGTGTTCCAAAGATGAACGAAGGTCTAACGGGTTTGGAAAGACATGAGGGTGAGTAATTACTAACAGAATTTTCATTTTGGAGTGAACTATCCCTTTAAAGGGTGATACATGCCATCACTGTAGAAGAGTGATGAAATGGTAATGACAAAAAATGTTTACTTATAATCCTTTCAGCACCCTGTTGATTAAATGTGTCTTTGCTCTAGTTTATACCGGATAAACACTGCGGTCACGACATGATTGTGTCTGGAGGAGAGTAGGTTGCTGAAGAATTTGTCTTACAGCTTTTTCACTACGCTCAGTCTTTGGCTAACAGGATTACAAACACATTCCATAATACCACAAACAGAGCATGCAGTAAAATAATGAAATCCTGTGGGATGCTAAGCAAATACTGGTGTCAAAAAGACAAAAAGACGGCTACTCGTGCAGACGTAATCTGAATTCAGCCAAGCAGCCCATGAACCAAACGTGAAGCCATTTCTCAGTGGTACTGATAAAAATAGCAAATTTCTCTTTATAACTGCTATAACACCCATCATCCACACTTTATGGGTATCTTTTTTCATATAAAGGCAGTGGTGTTAGGCTACTGGCTGATGGAAATCGAGCAAAGTTCACATACTGAATACTAGAAATCTGTACTCTTGAGAGAGGCACTCCAGGAATTGTCCTTGAGGAGTTTAATAAAAAGCTCCAGATCAAATGCACCCGCTATTTGTTATGTAAGAGCAGCTACTGAATGTTCACACAGTGAGAAATGAGTATTCCCAAAGGTACAGCTACCAAACAGAAGCGTCATGCCCATTGAAGCCCATTTAGACTTCTAAGCCCCAGTCATTTGTAATACAACTTCAATAAATATTTGTATCTTTGATAATTGGAGTTGCTTGCAACATAAGGCCTCTGGAAAGATCACCGATCTGGCAGCTATCTCTTCATCTTAAAATAACTTAATCTTTGCATCCTCCATTTGTACATGTGTTCGTAATGTAAGTTTTAATTAAAATTTTCCACCTTAAGGAAAAGAGAGCAAGTACTACATGACAGCACATGCGTACACACATGTACTCATGAATGCGCAAGGATAGAGGGGAAATGAGAAGGCATGAGTAGGTACAACAGAATCTGCGAAAAGTGGAATAGCTGTGATCTGCTGACAGCTTGATGTAGAGATAACGAGCTCAGAAAAATCTCTTGCAAACACGTGCAGGGTCTTCTGCTCCAGAGAGACTCGTCTCAAACACCCACCATGGCTGTGTGCTAATCTACCTCCCTTCACTTCAGCCGTAATTACAGCCTCATGTCAGGGTCCACAATTAGAGCCCAGAAGGATGCTGAAAGAGGGACGATTTGAGATCAGAATGCACAGGCTGTGTTCATTTAAAGTAATTATACTGTACTGTAAAAAAATATATATATTTTGTGGAAATTAAAAATAAACTGAAGGCAACAAGCTTGCATGGATTTTTTAGTTGAATTAATTTACTTGATTATACTTATTTTCAAAAATGTGGGTCAGTAAGATCCCAGCAAAGGAATAAGAATCTTATGTAGCAAAACAGTCTGTCATTTTCTAAAACTTTTTTAAAAAAGTATATACTTTTTAACCACAAATGCTCATCTTGCACTAGCTTGAACTCATGCATTACATAGTCACATTGGAAAGGTTACTCATGACCTCATAAACAAGGGAGTTTATGAGTCCCTTGTTTGTCCTGAACAGTTAAACTGCCCGCTGTTCTTCAAAAAAAAAAAACCTTCAGGTCCCACAAATTATTTGGTTTTTCAGCATTTTTGTGTATTTGAACCCTTTTCAACAATGACTGAATGATTTTGAGATCCAACTTTTCACACTGAGGACAACTGAGAGACTCATATGCAACTATTACAAAAGGTTCAAACGCTCACTGATGCTTCAGAAGGAAACACAATGCTTTAGGAACTGGGGGGTGAAAACTTTTGAAGATCAGGGTAAATGTAACTTATTTTGTCTTCTGGGAAACATGTAAGTATCTTCTGTAGCCTCTGAAGGGCAGTACTAAACAGAAAAAAGGCAAAATAAGAAAAATGTACACATTCTGTTCAAAAATTTTCACCCCCGGCTCTTAATGCATTGTGTTTCCTTCTGGAGCATCAGTGAGCGTTTAAACCTTTCATAATAGTTGCATATGAGTCCCTCAGTTGCCCTCAGTGTGAAAAGATGAATCTCAAAATCATACAGTCATTGCTGGAAAGGATTCAAATACACAAAAATGCTGAAAAACGAAAACACTTGTGGGAGCCAAAGGATTATTTTGAAGAACAGCAGGCAGTTTAACTTTTCAGAACAAACAAGGGACTCATGAACAACTATCACTAAACAAAAACAACAAAAAACACAGTTATGGATCATTCAGGCAACAACACGGTATTAAAAATCAAGCGTATGTGAGCTTTTGAACAGGACCGTTTTTTTAAACTCAACTGGTATTTTCTTTTGTGGACTATATGTAAACATCTTTTATGTGAAATATCTTATTCAGGCCAGTACTAAATAAAAAAATAACATGCATTTTGTACGATCCCTCTTATTTTGGTCAAATAATTAACATTTTGCAAATTCCGCAAGGTGTATGTAAACTTTTGAAATGTATGTAAACTTCATGAAATGCCTTTAATTTCTATGGTATGTGAATCAACTAACAAATCCTTATTAACAAATGAACAAACCCATTCTAACATCAAACAGTACGTTGCCAAATGTGACCAAACAACAACATTTAAACTTATAAATAAGCAAGCAATGCAATACATATTAACTACTGAGCCATTAATAATATAATATGTTTTGTATTTGATTGTTTGCCACTGTATTCTGGGAAGAAGACAAATAGGACTGAACCACATCACCACTGTTTAGAGTGTAGGCCTGTTTGAAGTCCAAAAATGAACCAGTTTCACAAACTCGCTTGCTTTTGTTGTGGGTAGAGCTGCGTTCAGATGTACGCATGTTTTGATTACATATACTGAAAGATGCTGAAACTTCAAAATAGTAAATAAAAAAATAGAATAATCAATCAAAGTGATTCTTCAGCATTATTTACTCGCCTTAAGAATAACTTCCACAGTGTAAGTTCGGATGCATCAGCCAGTAGAAAGAAGGGGGTTCATCCATCAAACAAATTTGTCATTTGTATAACAGCCATGACAATCCATTTCAGTTTGTCAAATTAAGGCAAATTGCATAATGACCTTTCCCTGTAGTCAACATTTAAATACAGAGCTTTTAATTTTATAGTGCAACATTGCTCTCTCTCTCTCTCACACACACACACAGGCTCACAAGAGTGTGTTAGATGGGCACAGCTGTGTTCCAATAAAACCCAGCAGCAGATGGAGCTCACTGACAGCAAAGAGGTCACATTGGACTTTAACTTTGACATTTATAGAGCATTCACTAGCACAAGTGGTGACAGGAGAGAGCAGCCCCTCTGAAACGCTATTAATTATCAGCTTATATTAAATGTTGTCAGACAACAGCAATCTGCCGGCCACAAAAACAATTTATAAACCCTGCTACCATCTCGAATATAACTTACTATTAAAAAAAAATCACTGTGAGTAATGAGTGATTCTCCACTGCAGGACAGGACAGGAAAGAAAATGAAATTGTTAAATTCGGTCCGCTGTTTCTGAGTGTCGCAGAAAAGGCCCTTAACGTCCTTCACAGAATGAGACCACTGCCAAGTTAAAGCAGGGCAGCATGTGCAGTCTAGCAGACAAGCATCCCAGATGGACGTCAGGTGCCGTTTTTTCACCCCAGGTGAGACTGCAGTCCCATCTGTTGACAATTTGCACTTTTGGCTCCCTCCACACATTCAAATAAAGCTTGTGCGGGGCTCCTCAAGGCCTTAAAAGAGCCCGGCTGCCAGAGGAGGCCCATTAGTGGGCTGCGGGTGGCACTTAGGCCCGAGGACAAGCTGATGAGGCCTGTCCTACACTACAGAAACACGCGAGCTGGATGCCTCTAGCAGCTTCCAAGCTGATATTATACTAAGTGGGATGCATGGATGAAAGATATGACTTTCCATCCCTGCTTTCCTGACGCAGCTTTGCAGTTTGCAAAAGGTGTATTATAGGGTACGGTCTGCACAATGCTGAAGTATACAAAAACATGAAAAAACACCTTTATGAATAAGAAAAGGACAAAACGCTTTGTCAAATATGGCTCTATTGAAATTCATGGCGCAATGTCTTTGACTTCAAGGGTGGAAACGTTCTCCTGGGTACCAACAGCCTTGTGTTTCTGTGTGGTTTGGATGTGCTGTGACTTTCAAGGTCTAATTGCTTTTCATACCCTGTGAGATGAGGGGGAAGACAGCATCCATTGTGCTTCTCTGACACAGGGCCAGTCAGCTTTTCTTTACTACAATATTCTGTATTATGCAGAGGTGATACAGAAAAAACTACCAAATGCAAACCTGTTGACATTGGAAAGAAAACATACAAGTGATTCATGCCAACAAACATGATGGCTGAGAGTCAATCTTTCGACAAGAATTGCATGTTATACTTACAGTATTTTACACTCTATAATTTCTCCATAATTGAAACAATATTTTATATCCAGGATTTTTCAACCTGAGGGTCCAGTCACTGTAATCATGACTTTATGGATGAACTTCCACATATCCATAACTTATTGTAAAGATTTATGATGCATACATGCATAAAGCTCAAGGAACAGCAGCCACCAGCAGACAACAAAATAGTGCACACTACAAAATAAAATAATAAAATAAAAAAAATAAAATAAAGTTCAGACTGTTGACACTAACCACTACAATAACTACAGACAACACGTTTACACTAAATAAACAAATAAAATAAAATAAAATAAAATAAAATAATGTTCAGCCTGTTAATACTAACCACAACAATAACTACAGACAAATAAATAAGCAAATAAATATATCAATATAAATTTTATAAAATAAAATAAGATAAAAACTACAGAAAACACACTATTCTACACTAAATAACCAAATAATAAAAAAAAAGTTAACAAAATATTAAAAAATTAAACAAAACTACAGACAACACACTATTTTAAACAAAATAACCAAATGAAATAAAATAAAATAAAATAATAAAATAAAAAATGTTCAGACTGTTAACACTAACCACTACAGTAACTACAGACAACACATTTTCACAGTAAATAACAAAAAATTAAATTAAATGAAACTAAAAACTACAGACAACATACTATTTTACACTAAATAACCAAATAAAATAAAAACTATAGACAACACACTATTTCACACTAAATAACCAATAAAGTAAAATAAAATAACTACATACAACACACTATTTTATACTAAATAACAAACTAAAATAAACAACATAAACTAAAATATATAGACAACTCTATTTTACACTAAATAATAAATAAAATAATAAATTAAATTCAATTAAATTAAATTAAAGTCAAATAAAATAACTATAGACAGCAAACTATTCTACACTAGATAACCAAATAAAATAACATAAAATAATAAAATAAAATAAAATAAAAATGTTCACACTAACTGTTAACTGTTAACACTAACCACTACAATAACTACAGACAACACACTTTCACAGTAAATAAAATAAAATAAAAAAACTACATAGAACACACTATTTCATACTAAATAAAAAATAAAATAAATAAAAACTACAGACAACACACTGTCACACTAAATAACCAACTAAAATAAAATAAAATAAAATAACATCAGTAGACAACACTATTTCACACTAAATAACAAAATAAAAATTATATAAAATAATAAAATAAATAAAATAAAATGACCAAATAAAGTAAAATAAAATAACTACAGCCAACACACTATTTTGCAGTAAATAACAAAATAAAATAAAATAAAATAAAATAAACAGGCAACAAACTATTTCACACTAAATAACAAAATAAAATTAAATGAAAAAAAAAAAAATACAGACAATACACTATTTCACACTAAATAACCAAATAAAATAAACTAACTACAAACAACACACTATTTTACACTAACTAACCTATAATATAAAATAATAATAATAACAATAATGATATTCATATAAAAATACAACTAAATTTCAGGTTTTTACATGCTTATTATACAGCCACAAAAATTATGAGAAATCCCCATTGTGCTGCTTAGTATGATTTGCTATAGTAAATCATCTATGTAAATATTAACATGATCACAGGTAGCATACAATTTTCCTAGTTTGAACTTTCAATACTAATAATCTATTGAGAAACTGACTGATCAAATTCTATCCTTACTATGCAGGCAAGGTCACTTTCTCCAATCAACACATTTATGGCTTGCATGTTGCATTTCCATGGAAACCTTGACATTCCAAGTCACCACTGACAAGAAAAGGATGTGAACTCACAAGCACATCTGCATCCTTTAAACGTAACTTTCACACATGTCTCCGTCCTTCATAAAGTGCATAAAACTAGGGGTAACTCACATTCCCAGTGCTTAAGTTTTTTAATCTTATTCATCTGTCTAAGCATCAGCCATGACAAATGGCTCATCTGTGACAATGGGGTCACCGCAAGCCACCCAAATGCCTATCAAATTGCATTCCATATCAAGATGACTTAATGCTCAATCTCCTGACGGGAAGGTCAAGTAGAACCGAGAAGGCCGATACGAGACGAGCAGCGGCTAATCTACCTGATAATAATGTCTGGCTAATGCTAAGTCACTCAGCACGCAAACATCTCAAAGGTGAAATATTAAAATTGTTACTGTGTCTTTCGGGCTTTAATGAGGATTTACCATCTGTGGTTGTGGAAAATTTTGTCCTTTTTGACTTTCTGATATGTCACACACATGCAAAATCAATTAAGATGTTTGTGATAACCTTGAAGCAACGCTAAAAAGGCATCTCATATTTGAAAAACATCTATAATACATTACGTTTACCTTTCTGTTAACCATTCTGTTTGATTAAGTCACCTTAAGCCAGAACACTACCATTATCAAAAAGCTAATATCTTATTCTCCCTGAGAAGGGTTCTTGAGTCCTGTCATAACAGCCTGATCCTTGGCCTTGAACTGGACTTGAGCGCCATAATGGCATAAATATAGTCACATAAACCCTGTGATGAGGGACTCCTTTATGAAAGCTAATAAATAATTCTTCTCAAGGTAAAACCATAAACCAAATCACTAGGCCATAATCACAAAGACTTGTATATTTGCAATGCAACCATGATGTGCTCTGTGGCCCAAAAGGGCCTCAGCAGAAAAAAGCCCAGACAGTGGCCTTGGTGTCCAATCGGACCCAAGGACCACCAGAGATACTGTCTGTAAATTTTTTACACGAGTTACAGTTTGTACCACTAACTTTACTCAGACTTTGATATATAGTCACTTGAACACTTTAAGAATTTGGGAAAGTAGTAACAAAAATAAAATAAAATAAAATAAAATAAAATAAAATAAAATAAAATAAAATAAAATAAAATAAAATAAAATAAAATAAAATAAAAATTGTAAAAGTTTGTGGTCAGTAATTTTTTAAAATAAATTAATTATTTTATTCACTTAGGATTCAATAAATTGATCAAAAGTGACAGTAAAAACATTTGTAATGTTACAAAAGATTTCCAAAGTATTACAATTAAGTGTTTTTTAAAGTCTTCTAATTATCAACAACAACAACAACAACAAAAGATAATAATAATGGTGTCCATAAAAATACAACTGTTTTCAACACTGATAATTAGGGATGCAGGATTATGACAAAAATCATAATTGCCGATTATTCCCCTTCGAAATTGTAATTGCAATTATTAATTACGATTATCACAATTTACATTGAATGATGTTTTGAATAGCTTTATACCATTGTTTGAAGAAACTGCATGCTACATTTTTATATATAGTTTCTTCCTTAACCCTCATGCGGTCTTCGGGGTCTGTTTGACCCGCAAATGACTTTCGCTTAATTTTTGAAAAATGTTCTCTTTGTCGAAATGACATGAAACTTCCTGACCCTGTCAGCACTATCTAGATCTACAAAAAAATATATAAATGGAGTGATATCTTGATTTTATGTTAGTGTTAAAAAAAAAGTTACATTCAGGGTCTTTGGGGTCTCTAGAGACCCCATGCAACAAAATTTAATTTTGTAACAAAGTAATAGTTTTTTTAAAAAACAAATATTTTTTTCCTGTTTATTAATGTTTTTCCTACATTTGTACCGTTTTTGGAGCATTTATTATATTTTTTTAAATTTATATAAATTAATAAATACATATTTTTTTTTATTAGGTTTTTATACAAACAGCTTTTTGTGTAAAATTCACTTTATAAAAGACCCACATTTTTAACTTTCATTCATGGGGATAACATGGATAATTTGACATGGTTTGGTGTAAGATTTTTGCCCATCATTTGTAAAATGCCCTTTTAAAAATAAAAAAAATTATCATTTTTACCAGTAGATGGCTACAGAGCTCCACTGTTTACTATGTGCTATTTGACCAACTAAAAGATATCTTTTTCTAAGTTTTTTCAGTTGGATTGATATCTACATATAATAAAGTCACAATTATAACAATAAAAATTACTTTTTGTCAAAGTTTAATATTTTTTGTACTGAAAAAATCAGTTTTTCAATAATGTTACATTATGATTAGAATCAAACCAACAAAATGTTGATTCAAAATTCATCCATTCAAAGTTTATCAATTCATCCATTACTTTGACAAATATTTTTTATAATTGTGATTTCATAATATGTAGATAAAATCCAAAAATCCAATACAAAACAAAACGTCTCAGGTTACGTATGTAACCCCGGTTTCCCGAGGGAACGAGACGCTGCGTCGAAATGCTGGAGGCATCCCCATAGCGTTTCGACGCAGCTCGAGTTCCTGAAGGGGAACGTCTCAGGTTACGTATGTAACCCTGGTTCCCCGAGGGAACGAGACACTGCGTCGAAACGCTATGGGAACGCCTCCAGCGTTTCGACGCAGCTTGAGTTCCTGAAGTGGAACAAAAAAAAAAAAAAAAGACGTGGCCTAATGGTTAGGGAATCAGGCTTGCAACTGAAACGCTGCAGGTTTGAGCCCCTGATCCGGCAGGGAATGAAGGTGGGGGGAGTGAATAACCAGTGCTCTGTCCACCCTCAATACCACAACTGAGGTGAGTCCCTTGAGCAAGGTCCCCAACTGCTCCCCGGGCGCCGCAGCGATAGCAATATAGCTGCCTACTGCTCCGGGTGTTTGTTCACTACTCACTACTGTGTGTGTGCACTTGGATGGGTTAAATGCAAAGCACAAATTCCGAGTATGGGTCACCATACTTGGCCACACATCACATCCTTTCCTTTCCCACTGAAAAACTTGAAAAAAAGATGACTTTCAGTTAGTCAAATAGCACATAGTAAATAGTGGAGCTCTGCAGCCATCTACTGGTAAAAATTATAATTTTTTATTTTTAAACGGGCATTTTCCAAATGATGGGCAAAAATCTTACACCAAACCATGTCAAATGGTCCATGTTATACCATGAATGAAAGTTAAAAATGTGGGTCTTTCATAAAGTGAATTTTACACAAAAAGCTGTTTTTGTATAAAAACCTATTTTTTTAATATTTATTTATTAATTTATATATATTTAAAAAATCATAATAAATCCTCCAAAAATGGCACAAATGTAGTAAAAACATTAATGAACAGAAAAATGTTTTTTTTTTTAGAAAAAAAACTATTATTTTGTTACAAAATTAAATTTTGTTGCGTGGGGTCAAAAAAGACCCCAAAGACCTTGAGTGTACTACCTTACGCGAGGACCGCACAAGTTAAATATATATATATATAAAAAAGTAAAAATGTAAAAATTAAAACAATGAGAAAAAATAACCTTAAGATAACCTGTAGGAAAAATACACACAATCTCTCTCTCTCTCTCTCTCACACACACACACACCCACACATCTTAAGAAAACAGAATAGTGTAAGTTTTTTTTAGTAATTTTGCCTTTGAACGATTAAATAATTGTGGCATCTGTAATTGTTATCACGATTAGAAATTCGATTAATTGTGCAGCCCTACTGATAATAAAACAACAAGTTTTCTGAACATCAGATCAGCATATTAGCATGGTTGAAGACTGGAGAAATGGCTGCTGAGAATTCAGCTTTGCCATCTCAGGAATAAATTACATTTTTAAAAAGATGAAAAAAGAAAATAGCTATTTTTAATTCTACACATAAATTCAGCCTTTAATGTGAAGCCTAATTAATTTATCACAAGTCACAACATGTACTTTTCATGTGCGTGTAGACATCTTTCAAAAACAAACAAACAAAAAATCTTACCAACCCAAAAGTTTGGGATCAGTAAGGTTTTTTTGAAGTTTTTCTGCTCATCAGGACTGATCAAAAATACAGAAAAAAACAGTAATATTGTGAAATAGTATTGCAATTCAAAATAAGAGTTTTCTATTTTAATATATTTAAATTTAATTTATCCCTGAGATCCAAAGCTGAATTTTCAGTATCATTTCTTCAGTCTTCAATATCACCTAATCCTTTATTTTCTATTTTCTAATTTGCTACTTTATTATCAATGTTGGAAACTGTTGTACTGATTTTTTATTTTTATTTTTTTTGGAACCTGTGATACTTTTTTTCAGGATTCTTTAAGAAATAGAAAGTGAAAAAGAACAGCATTTATTTGAAATAGAAATGTTTTTTTTTTTTAACAGTATGCACTACTCTTCAAACTTTTGGGGTCAGTACATTTTTTAATGTAATAATAATATTTTTATTCAGCAGGATATTTTAAATTGATAAAAAATGATAAAGTAAAGGTAAGTAAAGTTATGTTATGTTGTTATTCTTTTTTTAATAAATGCTATTCTTTTTTATTTTTATTCATCAAAGAATCCTGAAAAAGGTATCACGGGTTCCAAAAAAAAAAAAAAAAAAATATTAAGCAGCAAAACTGTTTCCAACATTGATAATAATTAGCATATTTGAATGAATTCTGAAGGATCATGTGACACGAAAGACTGGAGTAATGATGCTGAAAATTCAGCTTTGCATCACAGGAATAAATTCTATTTTAAAGTATATTAAAATAGAAAACAGTATTTTAAATTTTAATTTCTTTACATACAAAGGGTAATTTTTTAAGGCACTCCTTACCAAATGCTTGCACTTCAGAAAATCAAACAGGACTAGTGGGTCTATTAAATATTTATTACATTGATTCAATTAATATTCATGAGCCTAGCTCATATGTCCCTCCCACTTTTCAGATAA
The DNA here is from genome assembly GCA_036247105.1 of Cirrhinus mrigala. Taxonomy (NCBI): domain Eukaryota; kingdom Metazoa; phylum Chordata; class Actinopteri; order Cypriniformes; family Cyprinidae; genus Cirrhinus; species Cirrhinus mrigala. The sequence continues at coordinate 19,575,860 of CM070026.1, read as the reverse complement.
TTTCTACACTCTTGATCATAAAGAGGTTGTAATACTTACTAAGAAAGATGCTTTCCAACTGGTACTTTCACTTTTAGCTTCAAAAGTAGCTTATTCAAACTGTGTATATAATGTATAGCTTCAGAAGTCATCATGCTATAGCTACTCTTACCAATGAGCGAAGATGATCTGAGCCACTAGTCACACGCCACACTCCCTCCAGGTAGTGTTGTGTATGTAGAGGAAGTGGAGTGACAGTGGCCAAACAGGTTCGTTTGCCACCCACTCTCGCTGCTCCATCTTGATTCCAACCCATTTCCTGCATTTTCTCCCTGGACATCAGACCACATGGATGCCCGGTGAGTTTTTGACTGGTAGCAATTGGAGAACACTTTGTGGGCCATTCCCAGGAAGCAGAGGGTGAGATTGAACTGTGAGATGCCACACGTGGTGGCAGGAGGCCAGAAAGGGGTCCGGGCTGCAGGTCAGGCATGTCGTCGAACGCCAGCCCCAGGGCAGAGTGGAGTGCCAGGCGCCTCAGGTGGTGAAGGGGGGTTCCACACACTTCACAGCTGCTCTGGGCACCGCTGCCCCTCGGAGGCCATTCCAGAGTCTGGAGCTTGTCAAGGAGGAAGGCTGCAAAGCTCGGGTCCTGCAAGGAAAGTCAGTAGAATGAGAAGTTATTACAGCACAGCTGCTGAAAACATCTTGGTTTTGTTCATGCCGCATTCTGGTTAAATTAACAGGCTGATTACATTTTTCAGAGCTTGTGCATAAACATTCTCCATTCACAAAGCAAAAGCTGGGCTTAATTCATAGTTGATTAGCTTGTCAATCAGATGCAACACAGTATGATGCAAGTAATAACCAGAGGCGGCAACACAGCCCACATGTTGGCATATATTATAATTACAAGCCTTTAACATCCTCTGAACTATGTAAATGAGATGTTTCATGGGAAAAAAACATATTTCCATTTTTTTTCAACACTTGAATTGCATTTGATAACTAACCACAAATCCATTTAACTATGAACTAGGGGTGAGCGATATTTGTCACCTGTTAGAGATTTTGGACTATCGTGTCTATCACGGTTACATGCTCATGATGTTACTATGCTACTGTGTGATGAAAACCCACACAATCATTTTTAAGCATTGCAGTTTAAAAACAAGTGATTTTAAGCTGTTAAAATGCAATCAGCAGTGAAAGAGAACCAAATAACAGGGATCATACGAAATACATGTTGTTTTTTATTTAGTACTGACCTGAATAAGCTACTTCACATAAAAGATGTTTACATATAGTCCACAAGAGAAAATAACAGTTGAATTTATAAAAACGACCCCGTTCAAAAGTTTACATACACTTGATTGTTAATACTGTGTTGTTACGTGAATGACACAGTGGGGTTTTTTTTGTTTTGTTTTGTTTAGTGATAGTTGTTCATGAGTCCCTTGTTTGTCCTGAACAGTTAAACTGACCACTGTTCTTCAGAAAAATCCTTCAGGTCCCACAAAGTCTTTGGTTTTTCAGCATTTTTGTGTATTTGATCCATCTTTTCACACTGAGGAAAACTGAGGGACTCATTTGCAACTATTACAGAAGTTTCAAACACTCACTGACGCTTCAGAAGAAAAAATGATGCATTAAGAGCCGGGGGTGTAAACTTTTGAACAGAATAAACGTGTACATTTTTCTTATTTTTCCTAAATATCATATTTTTTCCATTTAGTACTGCCCTACGGTGGCCGAGAGAGCTCAACACGCTGCAACTTAAGAAAACACATGCAAACAGAAAAAAACGACAACAAATTAAGAAAACATCTTCATCAGTTTGACAACACAGGCGCTGCAAATCCTCGCAACGCAAACACAAATACGACACAACCAAACAAAGAAACGCGCTGCAAATATCACGGACCACAACGGAAATGTTTCAGGGGGACCTCAAAAAGTGACGGACCCGGCTGGGACCTGAATTTTGACCTGATTTTATCCATTAATAAAGCGTTGCATTTTTTTCGTGAACTTTGAACGTTATATTTATTTGCATGTATTTATTTATTTGCAGTTAAGTTAATAACGTTTCACAGTTAAGTGTGTAATTCGTCAGATTAGTCTAATATCCAAAAGACCAATGAATCTATGATCAGTATGTTAAACAAAATAATCAGGTCCAGATATTGAACATTTATTTTTCTATTGCCCTTATGCTATTTCATTTTGGACTGGCTTTAAAATAGACATAACAAAGAAATTAAGCAAACCCCTTAATTTAGATTTTCATGATATTTTACTTTGTTTTCAAAACTCCTCTTTTTCTGATAAACAGGTTTATATTGTAAATCTCTTAATTATCTTAGCAAAGTTTTATATTCACAAGTTAAAAGTAAGTCAGAAGAAACCATTATCTCATTACCCTCTCTATTATGAGATCTCAAAATAAGAAGCTCATAAAAACAAAACAAATTTTAAATTTTTTCAAATGTATGTAACTGCCCTGGAATTTCCTTTTTCTTTCTTTCTTTCTTTCTTTCTTTCTTTCTTTTGGTATGTTTGTGTTCAGTTTGGGTGTTTTCTTTTTCTGCTGTTATTTATTTTTTTGCAGTTGAATTTGCAATTTGAAATGTTGCCTTGTTTTTTTGTTCGATGATGAAACGGAATAATAATAATATTATTATTTCACCCCCTGACTCTTAATGCATTGTTTCCTTTTGAAGCATCACCTCAAATGTATATATTTAATTTACACAGCAAAGAATATGCAGTGTTTCTATATGTTCATAATTAATGTGATGAAATTCACCTGTAGTTACTCTTCTGGTGAAACTGAATATCCTCTAAAATCACTTTGAAACCAGTTGGTTGTCTAAATACTTTTTGGGGCCACTATAAAAATATTTAGATGAAGATATATAAATTATGGTAAACTTTTGGTGAACTTGGGCATATAAATGTCACTCCTAACAGCTGCCGCTTTTAAAAACCTCAAAATCAAAGGTCTCTCTCTATGTATTGCAACATTGTGTGTAGCTTGATTTAAGGATTGTAATAAACTTATGCTGCCAGCACCCTAAGTGTATATTTTGCAGGAGTGAAATGGAGGTCAGGGGCCAAAAGCCCCGACCTCAGCACAACACTATACCATGATTGAGTGCTATTGTCTGGGACTGGAGGACTTCTACAGCAGGTTCACTCACTAAAGGGGGAAACCGTACAACACTGGCATGCCAGATGCCTGCAATCTGCTTCAGATTTAGTCTGCATGCAGGCAGCCCCTCCAACCTGTTAGAGCTGCCTGTGGGCATAAGATTTTACATTTATTCATTTAAGCAGACTTGGCTAATATCTTTACAAGCAAGGCCTTTCAGGGATATAGTCCAGAAACCGATAATATTATGATGAAGAATACAGAAAATGATACTGCTAATGCTATTGACAAAGAATAGGAATTAGTAGGGACTGAACAGAATAAAATAGTTCAATTCTGACCCAAAGATGTTACCTGGAACAGAAAAAAAAATTGCAGTAAGACAGTAAAATCACTGAAACAATTGTTCTAAAATAAAATAAAATAAAATATATAAAATAAAATCAGTAGTTCATAACAACTCCTTGCATTCACACACAAAATTACTAACACACATCCTTGTAATATTAAATTAAATTAAATTAAATTAAAAATAAAATAAAATAAAATAAAATAAAATAAAATAAAATAAAATAAAATAAAATAGCTATGCATCTTCACTGTAAACATAAGTCTAAAGGCTTCTGGAGTAGTTCAGTCAACATGTGTCTTCCGCAGCCTTTACACATGTACATTTAAACACTGCGAATCGTAAAAATGCAAAATGACAGCTGCAGAATGCAAAATAACCAGATGACACAACGCAAGCACAAACGTGGCGTGTGTTAGTCCATCCGCCCACTCAACAGACACAAGCTGCACTTGTTAAGTGCTAGTCACACCATGGCGCTATTGGAGAGGACCTTCCTTTGTATAGAGATTTAAAGCCAGGCTGCCGTCTGCATCCTTTATTGTGTCTGTGGCTTCTGGTGTCTTCCTAGACAAACACATAGAGGTTATTCACGAGTCAATGCCTTTCTTATGAGCCCGTGCCCTCTGTGTCCCACCCCACATGCGCTTGCAGTAGCCACTGCATTCTGATAGACGGGTCAAAGAGGTGAGGATGAGCAGGCACACTTTTGGATGACAACAGCAACGTTACAGATCTGTACCCCTCCACCAACAGTGAGCCTATAAGGCACAATGGGGAGAGTGAAAATGTAGGATCTATAAGTACACCTGCGATAAATCAAAAATGCTAGCCGGTGGGTATTAGCGGTGATGGACTACCTATCTCTGTTCAAAGGAATGAATAAATGAAAGAGCAGCTTAAACAAAGAGGAGTGTGACATACTGACATACACTTAAATAAAAGATAGGATCACGGAGGCTGTCGACAATGATGCAGTGCTAGATATAAGGCTAAGAGAGAATTGAGGCCTTCCTTCGAAGGCTTCATCCATGCTCCACAGAGGGGAAAATTGCAGGCGAATTGCAATTTTCTGTTCTGTTAGGTAACAGACAGATGATGGAGGTAGAAGATGAGAGGAACAGGAAATGGAAGGAAGACAGGCAAGGAATAAGCAAGGACTGTCAGAAAGCTTGGATGAAATCCAGTGTGCATGACAGAACCCAGTAAGAGGGCACATACGAGTGACCGGAATGACAGAACACAGGAAGTTTGAGAAGATTCATATTACAAAAAATTTGAACACACTATTACAGAACACTCTTGCGTTTAAAAATGTGAGGTACATTGGAAAAGAACGCCTGGACTTGAGACTAGGGCTGTCACCAACAATTATTTTGGTAAAAGAGTAATCTGATAATTATAATTATTTTGTGGTACTACAAATAGACTTAAGTGAACAATAGCCTTTAAAATTACTTAAAATTCATATATAATAGCAATGAGGCAATAACAATTAGTTCAAATAAAGTATCAAAAGCAAGTAATCACGTTAAAATACATAATAGAACTGATGTACTTTATGCATTATAACTCATGCCTGCAGAGGGCGCCAAAGGCCTGACGATTGTTTTTACACTGTACTGCGCAAACAAAACATCGTTTAATTCAGATATCCACCTAATCTTTAATATTTGGCCAATTCTTTATGACAGAAATGCTACAGCCACTGTAATTTTTTGAATATGTGGACATCAAAACGTGTAGATTTTATTTTTAAACTGCGATAAAATCCATGTTTTGGAAAATAATGGTGTATTCTCATGTGTTTGCGTAGGTTTATAAATGATTTACCTTACAAATATGATGTTGGACGTTGCGTTCCCAGATGAACGTTATAATAAACGCAAACTCACAGGTATATGCAGAGATGGAGTTTGAGATGCATAACGTAAATGATAACTGTTTGTCTGAAGCATTACTGTGAACGGAGCCGCTCTGACACGCATGTACGTAACCTATACGCATGAAATGCGTTTGTGAATTCACAATAGCATAATACGTAATTATTAAATTGTTTTAATGTATCATACAACCTTGGAAAACGGTCTAATAATGCCTTTTTATGGATTCTCGTCTGTAGAATGCGCCACTTCCGGTATTTTACCGGTTACTCGACACGTGCAAATTGTCGAGGATCTTTGGAGTCATAACAGCCCTACTTGAGACATGTTTTTAACTGTGTACCTATGTAAATATAAAACAACTAAATACAATACATTCATTCATACACAATGTGCATGTTTAAGTCTGTGTAAAGGTGTGTGTTTAGCTGCAATTTACAACTGCTTTAAAAGAGGCTTCAACCAAAGAGTTCTATTTGAAGCTTGTTTAAATTATATTTAAAAAAAAGAAATGGACGTTTATTCATAAATGTAATCCATTCAACAGCTCCCCCAGACCTCTTTTTTGACCAACCGCCAAGCCGCATGCACAGAATTGTGGGATATCATACAGTAAGCAGTGAATGATACATCTATGCTCCCTTCAAAAACCAACCAAAGGCATCTTAGCAGACAGGAGGACACACAAACACTGGATTTGGATGTGTCTTGTGGTCTTCCAACCTTCCAGCATTCTTAGGCTTTCAGACACTGTCATATTCTTAACAAAAAAGACCAATTTTCTCACTTATCTACTCTACAACATGCACATTTATATAAAAATAACCTGTGGTGCAACACAGCCTCGGCAAAGCAGACATCTGTAAAATATAAACTGTTTAACTGAATGGTCTAAAGAGCACAATACTATACTTTTATTCACAATCCAATCCTAATGTAAGATTTTCATACATTAAAAAAATGAATTACCTGCTTTTCTCAGCAATCCGATAATACTGGCTGATAAAACTCGACTGGTCCTGTCACTTGATTACTTCACTTTCTCGTAATCTCTCTAGCCGCAGCTTCTGGTATGCAGTCAGACTACAACTGTCTCAACTCAGAGACAATTCTACTTACTCACAGAGCAGTGTTGTAAATCACTTCACACAAACAATTGAGATTCATCCTCATAAGCATAGCAACAGACGGAGTGCTTTGTATGCCGGGCGGTCAGGGGGGAGACTCGATGCTCCTATTAGAAGTCTAGGAATGAGCGGCTTATTTCAGAAATGCCATCAAATCCTGATGATGTAAACTTCAAAATGATAAGATACTTCAGACATTAAAGACAAGAATAGGTAAGAAGATATTTCAAATGTCATGCAAAATGTCTTCAACCAAATGCATAATTTTAATCCTCATGCCATCCAAGAAGTAGATGAGTTTGTTTCTTCATTGGAACAGCTGATAAAAACATCAAAATAATGCACGTTATCCACACGACTCTAGTCAATCAATAAACATCTTGTGAAGTGAAAAGCTGTGCACTTGTAAGAAACAAATTTACTAACAAAATTTAGAAACAAATTTATTACTAAGACTATTAACTTTAAATTATTGCTTACAGCAAAACTACAAGTATTCCATCTAAAATATTGCTTTCTCCAGTAAAACAGTCATCTTGTCTAAAACAGGAGAGAAATATGAATGAATCAAACACTGTTTAGAACCATTTTAAACAAATATGTTTAAGTACAGAAAATAAAGTTACAGAAAATAAAGCATGATACCAAACAGAGTTTAAAAAGTGCATCCCCTCTGCTTAGTCTTTACCTAATTTACCATCTGCAAGTCAATGTCTCATCCACACAAGAGCTGTCCCCAATGCTGCCTTCAAGAAAACCCTCATTTATTCACCTCTTTGCATATTCATGCTACCAGCAGTCTTCTCATCAAAACACCTGTGTACATCCCATATGAAACCGGTTCCATCCCTCTATGGAAGTGTACTTCATTAAAAAAAAAAACTCATTAAAAACAAATTATGCATGTGTCACAAAATACTTTCAAGTACGAGACTCTAATTAGTAATGCAAATTAATCCTCTTCACATAAAACGATGAACTGGCTCAATACAAGCTATATTAACATCAGGCGTCTGAACTGGTGTACTCAGTGTAAAAATGTGTTGTAAGTAAAAAGAAGAAACAAACAATCATGTTCCCTAAAAATGACACGCAGAGACAGAAGATCATAAATGCAAAAGTTTGTGAGGAGAATTTCACAGATAAATCTTAAAAACATTACTGAGATTATCTCCTTTCATTCAAAATCTGCTTTTAACATTCTGTATACTATGACACATGAAAGCATCTCAGAAATGTAATAACTTATTTAGTCTCATGTATGTCAGTCTTCAAAGAATCTCTCCCAGAATAAATCACCTTTGATCACCTGGATACATGATATAGGCCTAGTTATCCTGCATAATATATCGCTTAATTCCCTGCAATGACAAATGTGATACAGACATGGCACTGACATCCTGGCCATCTTTGGCCAAATATTGATACAAAGTCCATAGCATTAAAATTACATATATATATTGTATGTATATGCTGACATTTTTTCTGTTTGCTTCTATTTTACAACACTCAATGATTACCTAATCAAAAAAAAAACTAAATGAATAAAAAAAGTGGTTACACGAAGAAACACAACGCTACAGGACAACTCAAGATCGCACACCAGATGCATCATGTTGAGTTCAAGCAGTGGTCTGAAGGAGTTTATTTAATGACCAAACAGGCAAAAGCTCACTTTAAGAATGAGTTTATGTGTTTCTGTTGGCTGCATGAATATAATTAGCTTTAAATATGCAACTTCGCTGGAAAACTAATGCATAAAAGTGACCAAATTAACATAAACCAATGCAAATAAATGTTTACTATCATGACATCAAAAATCTGTGTCGGACTTGTGTTTTAACAAATTGAGATGTTAGCGTCCTCGCAGCCTTGTCGGCAAGCATACTGCTGTTCTTTCTCTACTAATGCAGCAGTCAACAAATTAATTACTTTAAAATTATATGAAAACATGTAATGTGGTTTAGTGTATACACACTGTTTTATTGTTTTAAAGGATAAGTGCACTTCCAGAATATAAATTTCCTTGTAATTTACTCACATGTTGTGAGTGTGTTTCTTTCTTCAGTCAAAAAGAAATTAAGGTTTTTGAGGAAAATATTCCAGGATTTGGATCCATATAGTGGACTTCAATGGTGATCAATGGGTTAAAGGTCCAAATTGCATTTTCAGTGCAGCTTTAAAGGGCTTTAACCCTTTAACTGTCTCCATCCGCTCTGTGGGACGCCTAAGTTTACTTCACCATATTACAAAAAATTCTAATCTAATCATGACAAACTATATATCGTTGGGAAGGTCTAAGACTCCTAAATAGATATTTTAGACTTTATAGATATATTAGACTTTTTTGTGTTACAAATTATGTAGGAAAAGTAATAGATTAATTTATGACAAGAATGCACCTCAAAAATCTACATCATAACAAGAGTTCTGACCTTTGTCACAAAAAGACTTTCTTCGTTGCCTTTTTCCCTATCATGCAACAGAAATCTTAAGAACTAATATATCAACTGAAAACTTAAAATTCATCCTTGAAAACCATTTTAAAATCAGACATTGCATTACCATGGAAATTGTACATCAAAATCATATTATAAAATTTTCGTTCATGAATTATAAAAATGTAACTTTGGATAATGCATTTTCATGTCTATGTTCAAGATAGGGAGTGACAGTTAAAGGATTAAACGAACCCAGCTGAGAAATAAGGGTCTAGTCTAGTGAAACGATATGTGATTTTCTTAAAAAAAAAAACAACAACAATTCAATTTATATACTTATTTAACCACAAATGCTTGTCTTGCACTAGCTTTGAGATGCACATCCATAACATCACATATTACGTAATCACGTTGGAAAAGTCACACGTAGTTAATTCTTCGTCTGTATACTCCAGATCAAAAAAGTTGGGTAGGGTGAAAAACTCCATCTCATTTTCTCCTCCAACTTCAAATTTGTCCAACATCATTGTTTTTGTAAAGGGCATTTGACATTTTTTGCATGTTCCCTTTGTAAACACTGGGTCAGTACTTCCACCTACGTCACGCATGACCTTTCCAACGTGAACGTAATGTGTGAAGTCGAGCTAGAGCAAGACAAGACTTTCTTTACAAAATGACCAATCGGTTAGCTAGATAAGACCCTTATTCTTCAGCTGGGATCGTGTAGAGCTTTTTGAAGCTGCACTGAAACTGCAGTTTGGACCTTCAACCAATTGACTCCCATTGAAGTCCACTATATGGAGAAAAATGTTTTCCTCAAAAACCTTAATTTCGTTTCCAAAGAAGAAAGAAAGACACGAACATCTTGGATGACAAGGGGGTGAGTAAATTATCAGGAAAATTTTATGCTGGAACGTGTCAAAACAAACAGAGGACGCCTCTAGAGGACGCTCTTGACAGTAATGACAGTGGACCTTCTCTGCCACTCCAACAACGGACAGAACCTAAAACAACTGGTTTGGGTACGGATGCACATCTTAGCACAGAAGAAAATATCTGTTGCTACTTCAAGACGAGTTGAAACCGGTGGAGCTCCACAAACCACAGTCCAGTCTGGACTGAATGTCATACATGTCTCTGCAGGAAAGTAATGGGAGTTACCAAATTTATAGAGTTACCGTTTTCGACAATGTTACCTGATTGGCTCACATCATAGTGATGGTTATGTTTAGTGGTGGGGTCAGGTAAGGGGGATATTTTTTTCCTGCATGATTTAGAATCACCCACCAGCCTGAAAACACCCACAAAGTATGCCCAAGTCACCCCCTGATGCATCCTCGATAAAAGAGGCAAAGCAAGAACACATCCAGGGATTTGAACTGTACTTGGTTAGATGTGAAGAGTGCTTGGGCAAGGACTGATGGCGTTTCACAACTCCACAAGAGCACAAGTACAGACAAGAACGCATATTGAGAAACAGCTTTACTGATTTTGTTCAGTTCTCAAAAAAACTGTGGTGCGGTAACTTATATAAATTTCAGGGGCCGTCCTAATGCAGATTCTCATCAAGGGCCCTTTCATCACGTCTTCAGAGTACAGTTAGCATTTTTGACAGTGAAAGCATTTATATTAAAAATGACTTCTTTTCTAGTCAGTCAACAGTGTCTGATTGGTCATACGGCACCAATGATACCAAAGATAATGGCGTTAACGGAACAGTCATAATTGACTATGAGATGCAGGGAGAAATTGTAATGATGGCACTTAATAGAGCAATTATGCCCCATTAGGATAACATCTCACCCAATAAGCTTCCATTATCACAAGCAAGCGCAGATGATGATGACAGCATTTGATTACATGTGGGTGGGCCTATATTACACATTCAAGTGAATGTCTATAGAAATGCACTTTTTTACGACTCCCAAATCATTTACACGAACCTGTTGTCTAATTCTCACTTAGAGGACTAATTTCATAAAGATTTGTAAACAAACAGGTTATGCCAGACAGACAAATTACAGCACGCTAGTTGAGTAATTTGGTTGCATTTATAGTCTCCCTGGTGGCTAGAATTTATGCCAAAGATTTTTCTTAATTAGTATTATATTGTCACTCACAAATGTTTTCCTAACAATATCAAGAAAATTACAGCTGTGTTCATAAATGACTTGTGTGGCAAGGAAAGTTCCTTAAGAAGGGGAAGGAAACGACATGTTTCGCGAAAAGTTTGCTGTATGTTTGCACAGATCTTGTTGGACTGTTTGTGACGGAATACCAGAGTACGGATCTACGTCTATAAAGAATCGAGGGATGAAGCAGAAAAAAGAACAGCCACTCTCCCACCACAGTGACTTAGCAAAGACTTGTTTATCCTGGGTTTCTCTTGCATTCCAAGTCATCCGTATCAAAGCCGAGTTCCTGTCACTATAATGAGACAGTTACGTAACTGAAGTGACATACACATACATCACTGATGTATTCAAAGCAGGGCTGCCTCTGTGTAGGTTATTGCATAATGTGCTGGTGGATGTATACTCAGGTAAAATACGAAGGTAAGAGAGAAGAAATAAGAGGTGCCAAATCAAATCTACAAGCTGTTTTTTAAAATAACAGAAGCCCTTGGTGCCACTTTGATTGTTTCAAACAAACCGAAATCGAGATGGCAAGATTTGTTTCACCCTGGTTCAGCTCTGTGGTCAAATAAAGCGACTTTAGAGGGCTTAATTAACATTACACACAATCCTTCCAGCAGTGATTATGAAGCAAGTATGTCATCCCGTATTGAAATATGTAGCACTCTCATAAGAATCATTAGTGTCCCACTGATGCATATCAGCCAAGCCAATTAGCCAGATGATTAATACAATCATTCAGCGGAATGAGTCATAATAAATGAATGGAATAAATGAATTTTTCAGATGGTGCTGAAATAATTTCATACTTTGAACATAAATATTATCCTATTCCCATATGCCTGGTTCTAACTCTTTTTATCTGCTGATCACAAAAGAGTTTTCTGCGTAGAAAATGTTGTTAGGAACAAGCAGATAAAGTAAAATTGCAGATAACTGGGCACTTTGAAACCTTACAGGGATGAATGTGGGGAAAAGATTTTATCACTAGTAGCTTTAAGTGTGCGTTTGGTCAAAAAGACATTTTTTGATGCAGGTTAAAAAGGAAATGTTGACCTGGCTTCCTTCTGAGTGAAACACTTTTAACCCACACAGAGCAGAGCGAATAATATTTGACTGTCAGAATGTACTGTCTGTAACGCAGAATTTATTATTTTCATTTGTCACATGCTCTAGAATGATGATTTATCTGTATAGTCACAAAGATGATTGGGAAATGACTTTACATTAGTCAGAATATTGTAAGTCACTCTTTGATGGATATTTTTCATCTACATAATACAGAAGTTCTCCTGCAGATGTCTACATTTAATTCTCTTCAGTTTTATATGAAAATCAACTTCTGCCACTGAAGATAAGTTATATCCATGGTCAAATCTCCCCATGATGATTCATTTTGAACAGGCATTATACTAGATTAGCATTAAAAGTCGATGTAAATAATATGCTCAGTATTTACAGTTGAGGTCAAAAGTTTGCATCCCCCTTTCAGAATCATTAAAAATGTTAATTATTTTAGCAAAATAAGAGGGATTATACAAAAACCATGTTATTGTCTACTGTACTGCTCTGAATAAGATATTTCACATAAAAGATGTTTACATAGTCCACAAGAGAAAATAATAGCTGAATTTATAAAAATCACCCAGTTCAAAAGTTTACATACACTTGATTTTTAACACTATGTTGTTACCTGAATGAGCTGTTTTTTTAGTGATAGTTGTTCATGAGTCCCTTGTTTGTCCTGAACAGTTCAACTGCCTGCTGTTCTTCAGAAAAATCCTTCAGGCTCCACAAATTCTTTTTCAAACCCTTTCCAACAATGATTGAATGATTTTGAGATCCATCTTTTCACACTGAGGACAACTGAGCGACTCATATGCAACTACTACAGTTCGAATGTTCACAAATGCTCCAGAAGGAAACACGATGCATTGGGGGGTGAAAACTTTTTGAATTTGAAGATCAGGGTAAATGTAACTTATTTTGTCTTCTGGGAAACATTAAAGTATCTTCTGTAGCTTCTGAAGGGCAGTACTAAATGAAAAAATATGATATTCAGGCAAAATAAGAAAAATCTTCATTCTGTTCAAAAGTTTTCACCCCCGGCTTTTAATGCATAATTTTTACTGCATTAAAAAATAAAAAAAACACAGACACAGACACACACACAGCTGTGGATCATTCAGGTAATGATAACACAGTATTAAAAATCAAGGGGATGTAAACTTTTGAACCTGGTCGTTTTTATAAATTCAACTATTATTTTCTCTTGTGGACTATATGTAAAAATCTTTTATGTGAAATATCTTATTCAGGTTAGTACTAAACAAACAACAACATGCATTTTGTATGATCCCTCTTATTTTGGTAAAATAAATAACATTTTTAATGATTCTGAAAGGGGGGTGCAAAGTTTTGACCTCAACTGTATATGCTATTATATTCTTTGGGGGTTTGTAATTCAAACACATACACAAATTTAGGTCATTTCATGACTTATTTTTTTTCAAAATGCTCCAAGCATAGACTTTTTAAATAGAAACAAAAAGCTAATATGACTGAAATTTTGTGCCAAACATACATATTCTGAGTGATTGATTTTAGCTTTAACAGTCCTTAGTTATGACGTTGTCATGCAGTGTAACCAATCTTGATTGGAAATACAGTACTTACAGATAGGAACAGTCAAAATTACCTAAAGCAAACACCATTCTCTTTTTCTGTATTCACATAAATGCTTGCAAACAGGTCCTGCCCTCACAGTGTTGGGAAAAAAATCTGTTTTTCTTCAGAAATGTTATCGCAGCAGACACATAGACATAGAGGTCTAACACATAGTGAGCGAGCACCAAAAACCATATCTGCTCTGGGCCATGCCAAAAAACCAGAACGATGGGTAACCTAAGAGTATTCCACAACAGCAGGAGTTACAATTCAATGTTCCATGTCAACAGGGCAGTCAAAGTTCCTATTTTAGGTACCTCACCACAGGTTTCATCTTTTATGAACTTGTTTTTGAGCCAAGAAGGTCAAAGCTGAACATGCCAGGCCTCCAGTCAACAGAGATCAAATGAACAGTTCCACTCCTCCTGTGTCCACCGTGTAGTTTCCTGTTTTTACAGGGAACGTACAGTGATGGCACCACCTTTTAAAGAAAACAGCTGTGGCTTACTATTTTTCCCTTTTTAAAGCTCTGCTGTGGTGTCCTCTCACACGATGCCTCTGTTTTTCAGCAGGCCACCAGCTGAGTTTCCTCTCTGTGGCTCTCAGATTATCTGTGTGCATTCTGCTGGACACACATTCAAATGTATCTGCCTTCAAGAACATTGACTTCTTATCACCAAGTGTAAGTATTAGAAACTACTTTACACACGCCTCTGCTACATTAACAATAATGCAGCAGACTGCCTATAAAACACCGCACATTCACAAGAAAGCTGTTTAGAAATGTCAATGAGATAATAAACTTCAAGCGTTCAGTTATTTTATATGCTGAATGTAAATGTCACACTAGGTCCAGTCAAATAAAACTGACAGGCTGCAAGCAGCATTTATACATTAAAAGATATTCTTGCAGGTGCAGTAAAAGATAAGTGGCAAAATATTCGACCACAGGAAGTGGGACTGACCTCTACATGCACTCTGTCTAAGAACGGCCGATTGAAATATTCACAGGAAGTTCTGAGGCTCAACATTAGTAAATAGACCAGTGAATGGTTCTCAATCGAGGGCCGGGACTCACTAGAGGGCCTCGGTAAAAGGTTTGGAAGCTTGTTTCACTGAATAAAACAATAGAAAAAGGTAATTGTGACTTTTAATCTCAGAATTGTGTGATATAAACTTAAAATTGCGAGTTATAAAGTCAGAATTGTGAGAAATAAACTTGCAATTATGACTTTTTTCTCAGAATTGTGTGACATAAACGCGAAATTGCAAGTTATGAAGTCAGATATGTTCTGGCTTCTCAGAATTGTGTGATATAAACTCAAAATTACGATTGCTAGTTATAAAGTCAGAATTGTGAGATATAAACTTGCAATTTCGATTTTTTTTTTCTCAGAATTGCGTGATATAAACTCAAAATTGTGAGTTATGAAGTCAGAGTTGTAAGATATAAACAAGCAATATCAATTTTTTTCTCAGAATTGCGTACTACAAACTCGCACTTCTAACTTTTTTCTCAGAATTGCATGATATAAACTTAAAATTACGATTGCGAGTTATAAAGTCAGAATTGTGAGATATAAACTCGCAATTTCGATTTTTTTTTCTCAGAATTGTGTGATATAAACTCAAAATTGTGAGTTATGAAGTCAGAGTTGTAAGATATAAACAAGCAATATCAATTTTTTTCTCAGAATTGCGTGCTACAAACTCGCACTTCTGACTTTCTTCTCAGAATTGCATGATATAAACTCAAAATTGCAATTGGGAGTTATAAAGGCAGAATTGTGAGATATAAACTAGCAATTTCTAACTTTTTTGTCGGAATTGAGTGATATAAACTCAAAATTGCAAGTTATCAAGTCAGAATTGCGAGATATACCCTCATAATTGCAAGGAAAAAAGTCAGAATTGTGAGATTTTTTTTTTAACTTAATCACACAAAATTGTGAGTTATGAATTGAGAATTGTGAAACATAAACTTTCCATTCTGAGAAAATATCAGTCTTTTTTTTCCCTCGGAACTGGACTTTATACAGCCCAACTCGCAATTGCAAATTTATATCTCACTATTCTTTATTTTTCAGAAATGCAAGGTTATATCTCACAATTTTGAGAAGAACATCAGAATTGTGAGAAAAAAGTCAGAATGAGAAAAAAAATGTTGTTTCTTAAGGAAAACACCTCCATATAGTGGATTTCAATGGTGGCCCCAAGTTTGAACTTCCAAAATGCAATTTAAATGTAGCTTCAAAGGGTTCTAAACAATCCCAGTCGAGGAAGAAGGGTCTTATCTAGCAAAACTATTGGCCATTTTCTAAACAAATTGAGAATTTATATACTTTTTAGCCTCAAATGCTTGTCTTGTCTTGTCTCTGTGATGCACATGTGTAGTCTGTGTAATCCGGGTCAATACAGTTAGGGTATGTCGAAAAACTCCCGTCTCATTTTCTTCTTCAACTTCAAAATCATCCTACATTGCTATTTTACCCCTTTTTTTTTGTAAAGGGCATTTGATCTTCTTTGATCTTTGATCTTCTGCAGCAATGTAGGATGATTTTAAAGTTAGGGAAGAAAACAAGATGAGAGTTTTTGGACATACCCTAACTGTCTTGAACCAGAAAAACAGTTCACGCAGACATAGACAAGACAAACGTCTGAGGTTAAAAAGTACATAAATTGTCCGTTTGTTTAGAAAATGACAGATTGTTTTATATAGGGAGAAATACTGAAATGTTTTCCTCAAGAAACAATTTCTTATTGACTGAAGAAAGAAAGACATGAACATCTTGGATGACAAGGGGGTGAGTAAATTATCTGTACATTTTTGTTCTGGAAGTGAACTACTCTTTTCAGATATTGTGTTGGACAATGGGGGGTCTTCGAGTCAAAAAGACTAACAACCACAGAACTAGAGGCAACCCTTTGTTGATAACAACAGGATCTCAAAGTTGCCATCCCATAATACACCCCCAAATGTTGTTTTATGAGCTCATTATCTTAGAGGCCATTGTAAAGTTCTTTGCAGTTCTGATTAAAAAAGTATTTAAGCAAACATAAGAATGTTGCTGCATTATATAACAAAAATCAATCTAAGTGCCAGTTTTTTTATAGAAATGTAGCACAATTACTCTTTGGACACTTGGTTAAAATACTTTGCTAGGACACCTGTGTGAACCTAAAAATTCATTAAAATCATCACGAGAAATTGCTCAAAAAGTATCCAGTGCATTGCAATGTAAACATTTTATTTGACTAAGTAATTCAGCTACTGTAGATCTCCACTGAACACACCTCTTAGGTCCCATTTTCAGCCTTTCTGTGTTTTTAAATACTAAAATAAGGTGTGTGCACATTTACAAGATATCAATCTGGAAATCAATACACCAGGTTTTCAATGCGTGACTTTTTCCTCTCACAGAAAAAGTATAAAGTCTACAAAACTTTTTTAATTATTCCACATTGCTTCCTTTTGATGACATTCAGACTTTGTACTCTAAGCTTAAACTCAGACTCAGGTGTGAGAATACAGCTATCTCCTCAACACAGCTGCTGTGCGTCTCCCAAAACACCAAAATCTCTAACACATTCTAATCTTTGAGCCATCACTAATGACAACTAATCTGAAAATGTGACCGCCAGGCAGGCTGTGGCTGAAAGGAGATAAGGAGGTTGAAAGTAAGACAGAGACAACCTGGTTGCATGAAGTGACAACAAGGACAAACGACTGATGGAAGTGACTTAATCAAAGCCGAGTTAACACACCCATAGCATTAATCACAAGTTCAAAGTAGCCGAAATAACACCAGGAAGCTTGTAATGACTTGTCCTGTGTTTGCTTCACTGGACCGCTTGTATCCCTCCTCTGCTACTGCACTGGCATCCAGAACTCATGAGGAGAGAGCCGTAATCCTGTAGCTTTATTGCTCCGGTGGCTATTGAAAATGAGTGTGGTGAGAGTTATAAAGCCAGTTGGAACTTAAATATTCCAGCTCTGACAAGGCGTATGGGGCCTCTTTGGGCAAACTGATGCATAAAACTGTGGCGGTGCTGTACCGAAGCATTCTCTTGAGCATGCTTTAACACTGCTGCACTGTGAAAGGATAAAGTGTCTAAGCTACTACCTGCTTTGTGCTAATATTTTAGGATATTTGTCAATGAAGAGAAGCCCTTTTTTCTTTTTTTGTGTGACTTGGGCTTTCAGTGTGACTTATATGATGCACTTATCTCAGTGCCAGACGATGAAAGTTGATTGAGGTGCAGGTTCAGGGACAGAACTGAATTACGGCTACCAAACCACTGCATTGATCTGTTTCACAGCTCACTTAGCCTGTTATTCAATCTGTTCCAGTGTGCTTCTATCAGCTTAGCGATCCCATATACTCGAGCTGATCCGGCCCACCGCACTGTCGGACCCCCATCGCCTCAGGTTAATGACGGACTCTGAAGGATGCAATGACAAACCTCTATATCACTTCCTTTAACTGTCTTTCTTATGTTTGACTTGTCACCATTTTCTTAATGTCTTTTTGGTCTCTTCTAACCATTGGACTCTTTTTCTCAAGGTGTAGTCATATTAGACTTTGTGGTCAGTTTAGTTCCTTTATACACGTAAGACTCAAAGAGATCGGTAATCTGACCTGCACATTCATATAGTTAAAATGTTTGAGTCATGTCATGGATCTAACCATCACAGATTGACTTCCTGAATGGCTTAATATAAAATATATGAACTTCAAAGCTAGATGGATTGCAGTGCCACAGGAATGAGAGGTATATTATGGAAGCCCATTTCTGCTAAAAATAAGAACAGATAATTGCAACTAATTGCAACTACGGAAATTGACTTTATAACTCACTAATTGCAAGTTCAAATGTCACAATTCTGAGAAAGAACTGTGAGAAAAAAGTCAGAATAAGAACTCGCACTTCTGACTTTTTTCAGAATTGCTATAAAGTTATAAAGTCAGAATTATGCTCGCAATTGCGAGTTAAAGTCAAATTCTGAGAGAGAAAAAAGTCTAAGTTTTCATAATTGCGAGTTTATATCTTACAATTCTGACTTAACTTGCAATTGCGTGTTATAACGTCAAAATTGCGAGATATATACTTGCGACTTTATTGACAGAATTGCGTTTTTTTTAAATCGCGAGCTTATTTCTTAGAATTGCGAGTTTATTGCTTGCAATTATGACTTTATAACATGCATTTGCGAGTTTGTAATTGCAATTCTGAGAAAAAATTTCAGAATTGCGAGATGTAAATTTGCAATTGTGGATTAAAAAGTTGCAATTACTTTTTTTTTTTTTAATTCAGTGAATAGCAGAAACAGGCTTCCATAGTATATGGTAGATTTTAACATCTAAACAACAAAAACAAATCCCACACTCCCAAAATAGTTTAGTTTTGACCTTTTTTGGTCTATAATTCCTACGCACCTACAGATTGCTGTCAGGTGTGCAGAGACTAATTGTTAATTTAGATTTTAACATGTAAAATTTTTAATTTATTATTTGTGATCTATTTTTTATTAACAACTTAAAACAACACAACCCCTAGAGTGGTGGTTCTCAATCTTTTTGCCTCCAGGGCATCCCAGTGTCTACAACAAGTAGCTGAGTATAAAGTAAGTAAGTATAACTTACAGTTCTATTTATTTATTTATTTATTTATTAATTACTGGATTGGAATCTTTTAGACATGTTTAAGTATTTGCAATCTTGGCATCACTACAAAAATATATTATAAAAAGTTTATTCCAAGAATAACTCCCATGGAGCTAAGATTTTATTAATTTACATGACTTTTCCAGGTATAGAAATCACACTTTTACAACTAGGCTTTTATATTCCAGTTTTTCATATTTCCTGGATCATGAAAGGGAAAGAAAAGAGGGTGATTTAAAATATGAAATATATTGATTTTTAGTTTTACGGGCTGATTTTAATGACTTTTTTTGTCGTATTTTAAAAATCTTGAGGCCTGCTTTGAAGTTGACTAAGGTCCACAGGTTAAGAACCTCTGTCCTAGTGCTTGACATCATATCCTGTTGTTGTTTTTATTTGCGGTGTCCAAAGTAATTTTGCATTTTCAAAGCCTACTGTGATGAAATATTCTCTATTTCGATATTTTTACATTTTCATTTCTACTTCATGATCAGGCCCATACTGAATCCACACCCACAGAAAAGCTAATTTCCATAGAAATCTAAATATCCATCATTAAAAAAAATCTCTAAGCATTTTTTGCCATTGGTGTTTTGTTTTATTTGGTATTTTGACTATAATGACGATAAGAGTGCATTACTGTTATTAGTCATTAGTTTGAATGAAAGTCTTTAGCACATTTTGTCATGTTTAAATCCATTCTGTGGAATTTCACAAATTTCCAAAAATCTAAAAGAGGTCTCCGCAGATTCAATCTGGGCCTGCTCATGATCACTTTGCCTCTTCATGCCAGATGTGCTGGGTATGTGAGTTTTTTTCCACTGTGGAGTACTAGAATGACAACTGTTGGTGGTATACTGTGGAGTTTTCCACACAGGTGCTGATTTGTAGAGTCTCCGTACGTAGTGCAATACCCTGATTAGCTCCTGGCTCTGTTCCACAGCCCAGGCGCTTTATAACCCACTCCTCACACATGTTCCCACTCACACATTCATCAGTCATCATGTGTTAGCCGTGAATGAGCACTCTAGAGTGATTAATGCAAATGCAGCATTGATCTGAGCTCTGCTCTCAGCTGCAGGAGTGCAGCCGCTCTTTACCTGCAGAACGACTCACCCGGCCTCTGAGACTCCAGAGAGAATCAAAGGTCACTCTCATTAGTTTGGGCTCACCAGAGACAAAACTCCACGGTGGCCGGATAAGCATAGAAAAGCACCATGGTGGCCAGATATGCTAACATTTCATTAATGTGATTAATGGACATACAATGTTAAAATGCTGAAAAAATAAAAAGTTGAGACTGTATTATAGTCTCTGTAAATATTAAGGCTTTCAATTCTATATATGTTTTTGTTAACACAATTAAAGGATTACAGTAGTCAACATTTAAAGTGGATCAAAAAAGTTAAGCAAAGTTGTCCTAAGACAAGCATAGGTATTCTTTTAGTTTTAGGACAACTTTGATGAAAGGTTTTGATCCACTTCAAATGTTGACTACTGTAGTTCATAACCACAAATTTCTGATCATTTTCTCACCCCTATGTCATTCAAGATGTTCATGTCTTTCTTTCTTAATTTGGTTTTAGAGGAAAACATTCCAGGATTTTTCTCCATATAGTGGCCAATGGGTTGAAGGTCTAAACTGTGGTTTCAATGCAGCTTCAAAGGGCTCTACACAATCCCAGCCAAGGAATAAGGGTCTTATCTAGCTAAACCATCTGTCATTTTCTAAAAAAAAAAACAAAAAAAAAAATACTTTATAACTACAAATGCTCATGCTAGCTCTGCAATGCACGTCTACGACTTCACGCATTATGTAATCATGTTGGAAAGGTCATGCGTAGTTAGTTCTTTGTCTGCAAAGTTTGGTTCAAAAAAGTAGGGTAGGGCCAACTTCAAAATCGTCCTACATCATCATTTTACTATTTTTTCTCGCATGACCTTGCAACTTTACTACATAATGTGTGAAGTTGAGCTAGTGCAAGATGAGCATTTCTGGTTAAAAAGCTTTTTTTTTAGAAAATGACAGATCGTTTCACTAGATAAGACCCTTATTCCTCAGCTGGGATCATGTAGAGCCCTTTGAAGCTGCATTGAAACTGCAGTTTGGACCTTCAACCCGTTGATCCCCATTGAAGTCCACTATATGGAGAAAAATCCTGGAATGTTTTCCTCAAAAACCAACTGAAGAAAGAAAGACCTGAACATCTTGGATGACATTGTGGTGAGTAAATGATCAGTAATTTTTTATTCTGGAAGTGAAATAATCCTTTAATGCATTTATTTGATTAATTTTGTTCTGTATTATTTCTAAAAAAAGATATTATATTATTGTTATATTATTATATTATTTGTTATATTATTATGTTTGTATGTTTGTTATATTATATATATGTTATATTATTATATTATTGTTATATTATATTATTAGAAAGATATTATAATATTGTTAGTCTATTTTTTTAAAATAATATTTTATTTTTGCAGATTTGTATTCCACAAAAAATATTAAGCAGAACAACTGTTTTCGAAATTAATAAAAATGATTAAAACAATGATTTAATACAAAATTATTATAAAAGAGCAGCAAATTAGCATATTACAATGGTTTCTGATTGTTAATGTGACAGTGAAGACTAGAGTAATTACATTTCACATATTACATATATAAATTAGAAAACAGTTATTTTAAATTGTAATAATATGTCACATTATTATTGAAAATATTTAATTATTACTGTATTTTTGGTCTATTAAATGCAGCCTTGTTGAGCATAGAAGAATTAAAAACATTAAAACCTACCAACCCTAAACTTTTGTTCAAAACTGAAAGTATTTGTCATTTTATAACTGCATTTACTTTTACAGATTATGCATTTCTTTATATTTTAATACATCAACTATTTTAACTAAATGACACTTCTAAATATAGTGTAAATAAAAAGTATTTTGGTTCATTCAAGAGGACGCACACACAGACAGACAAGGTCGGATGAATGACTAAGCATTAGGAAATGCAAGAAAGCTTTGTGATTCTTATTCCATTCTTCAAACAGGTTGCTATGACAACCAGGTCCCATCAGTGTGATGGATTGATCTGTGATGGACAAGTTGTGACCCCTCAGGGCATGACATAAACAGCACAGGATGGAAGGGGGGAGAGTGACAGAGAAGAGCTCGGTGATGATATGTCATTTGGCCACAAATGCACTGAAGATTACCTATTCACTAGAGTAAATCACACTCTTACCATGTCCAGAGTTTGGAAGGAGAAATAACAGGAAGGAAATGGACCTAAATAATGAACCGCTTCAGTGATGGAGGCTTTGACTGCGTAGCAGATTACATCAAACGCACAGATGATTTTTGAAGCTGTTGCACACCTTGAGCAAAAGGACACACAGGAGGAAAGAGTTTGATCCTCAGCTGTAGCCTTTTGCCCTCCACAATGTATCGCAGCTGGAAAACTAAAAAGAGTGTTTGCAGTGCCAAAAGGTCACCTGCTAGCAAGCCAAGGACAAGACGACTGGAAGAATAATCTCATAGTGGGATGGAGAGACCCTTATAGGTATAGACCTGTAAAAAAAAAGGAAGCCATAATCCCCTTGGGAAAGTACCCCACTTGCTTTTCCCTATAAACCGCGGTCATGCCTGGCAGACTGACTGCTGAGACAGCAGGGACATGTACAGGTTTAAATTTTCATCACATGGGCCAGCACATGCATCCCAGTTTATTTCTTTGAGATTGCTTCGCCCCCTCCAGTGAGACCACAGCCGGCCTCTTCTGAGACTTGCCCAGTGAATTTACGGGGATATACAAAGGACTAGCACTAAGAAATGTCCCAACGTGCCTCAGGACCGGTTAAAGAAAATCACTGAAGTAGGTGATGACTGTAAATTGAGAAAACAAAAGCACAACACTACATGTAAAACAGTATTATCAATTGTAATAGCAGAAATATAAGCACGTAGACAGAAAAATATCTTTGCAGAAAGCTGGACAAAAAGGTTATTAAATTAAGATATTTTTGATGAAATCCGAGAGCTACCACATTCAAGGCCCAGAAAGGTAGTAAAGACATTGTTAATAAAATACAACGTAAAATACGGCGAAAAAATTGCAAGTCATCCTTTCTGTCGAAATCTTCAGACATGTCTACGAAGGCTATTTTGAGACAAGACGCCACGCGTCCAGGACTCTTGCGTCAGCAGAATCACATGCATGTGTCGTAATACTCTCGTGAATGCGTGTCGAAGACTGACAAGGAAAAGAATAAATTGTTGAATAAAGTCATTATTTTTGTTTACTTTGTGCTCAAAAAGTATTCTTGTAGCTTCATAAAATTAGGGTTGAACCACTGATGTCACATGGACTGTATTAACGATGTTCTTACTGAGATGTACCTTTCTGGGCCTTGAATTTGGTAGTTGCGCCAAAAAGCTCTCGGATTTCATCAAAAATATCTTAAAGGAGAAGTCCACTTCCAGAACAACAATTCACAAATAATTTACTCACCCCCTTGTCATCCAAGATGTTCATGTCTTTCTGTCTTCAGTCTTAAAAAAAATTATGTTTTTGAGGAAAGCATATCAGGATTTTTCTTCATATAATGGACTTCAATTCTGCCCCCGATTTTGAACTTTCAAAATGTAGTTTAAATGCAGCTTCAAAAGGCTCGAAACGATCCCAGCAGAGAAAGAAGGGTCTTATCTAGCGAAACGATTGGTCATTTTTTTTCGGAAAATAAAAATGTGTATACTTTTTAAGCACAGAAGCTTGCGTAGCACAGGTTCTGGCATGCGCGTTCATGACATACTATTGAATCATGTCGAAAGGTCACACCGGACGTAGGCGGATCTACAGACCCAGTGTTTACAAAGCGAACGCGCAAAGACTAAGAAAGTGCAAGCAAGTCAAACGCTGTTTACAAACAAAAAGGTACAACGTGTCGGACGATTCTGAAGTTGTGGGAGAAAATAAGATGGAGTTTTTCGCCATACTCTACCTTTTTTAGGCGGAGTACACAGACGATGAACTTAGCCGTGATTCGTAATAGTGATGGGAAGTTAGATAAGACACTTCTTCCTCGGCTGGGATCGTTTAGAGCCCTTTGAAGCTGCATTTAAACTACAGGGTGGGCCATTTATATGGATACATCACACATCAAACTTATTGGGAATTTCACAAGAAAAACAATGGTGTGCTTGGTTTTAACGTAACTTTATTCTTTCATGAGTTATTTACAAGTTTCTGACCATTTATAATGTGCCACAAACAGGACGTTAATATCACCAACCATTCCCATTTTATTAAGGTGTATCCATATAAATGGCCCACCCTGTACATTTTGGAAGTTCAAAATCTGGAGCACAAGTGAAGTCCATTATATGAAGAAAAATCCTGAAATGCTTTCCTCAAAAACCATAATTTCTTTACTACTGAAGACAGAAAGACATGAACATCTTGGATGACAAGGGGGTGAGTAAATTATTTGTAAATTGTTGTTTTGGAAGTGGACTTCCCCTTTAAAGGGCACATATGATGTGATTTCATGCTTTCCTTCGTCTTTGGAGTGTTACAAGCTGTTTGTGCTTATATAAGATCTGTACAGTTGCAAAGATTAAAGTCTCAAACCCAAATAGATATTCTTTATAAAATTTAAGACTCAGCCACACCTTCCTAAAACGGCTCATTCCATCACACCCCCACATGTCTACATCACGATGTGGGAAGATTTGCATAATACCGCCCAAATGTATACTCACACAAAGAAGGCGTAACTTTTATTCTCGCTGTAGTATTGTTGCAGCACTCGGCATGTTGTGGAGATGCTGTGTGTTTCATTGCGAAAGCGAAAGTACTTTGTTCGGCCTTCCAAATTAGTACACAACTAGAAATCAGTGGTTAAGTTATATTTACAACACTGTTCCAGAACAGTACAACGCAAATATTCAAGTATGTGCAGCGCATTTTACGGAGGATTGTTTCCTGAACCTGAGAGAGTACCCTACAATGCCGGCTATGGACACTATAAAGTGAGGCAGTTCCAACTTTGCAAGGACAATCTGGTGCTTCTGACTCACAGCCTGTAAGTACGTTTTCATATGTAAAGAATTTGCTACTGGCTATTCAAGCACGAGTTTTGAGCAGTGTAGAGTTGTTTGTTTATTCTACGATCACAAATGCAGACATGGTGTTATGTTTACGCAATGTAATACAAAGCAATGCATGAAAAGTCAGTATGAGTCATTATAATCAGTAATTATGTCCTCACTGGATGCAATAAATGACTCATTTATAATGTATTTTATTGTTTTTGTCTTGTTGTCGTGCCAGGACACGGCATCACAACATGGCAAGGGCTGTAACATTTCTGTCACACGGTTGAGGTATTCGGCCAATCACAATGCACTGAATAGCTGGCTTTTCAGAAGGATGAGCTTTGTAAAAATCAACGTATTTCAGAAAGCAACAATAATGTACAGTATATGGAAAATAATGTGATTTTTGAAACTCAAACCACGTAAACACATTGCATTACACCAAATACAGAAAATAATGTTCTTTTTAGCAATGTCATATGACCCCTTTAAATTGTGTTCCGATGATGAATGAAGGTCTTTTGGGTTTGGAAAGACATGAAGGTGAGTAATTAATGACAGAATTTTCATTTTTGGGTGAACTATCCCTTTAAAGGGTGAAAACAAGTCATTAGTTTCACACAATCATGTGTTTTCAGGTTTTCAGAATTACTGTAGTGATAAAAACACCCACATATACTCAAAAGTGAACTGTTGTGCCAAAAGGAAAACCAAAACAACACAGCAGACTAAATAATGCTATGGTTAGCCTTCCCAATAAATATTTCATATCACATGCCTTTGCCTAGTCCTGACACAGAGATCATAATGTGACTTTAAGCCATGTGACCTTAGATACTGGATACTGTGATGGCCTGGAGAAATTCAGATGCTTGATTTGCTTTTGCTAGGTTTATATGAAAAATTTTACTGAACACTGAAAATTGCAATAACATTTACCATGGCTTTCAGACCTTATGAAAATTGTGCTCACTATATTTCAACTCAGATATCAAGCCTCTAAAGAGAAAATTCTGTCATTAATTACTCACCTTCATGTTGTTCCAAACCTATAAGACCTTTGTTCATCTTCGTAACACAAATTAAGATATTTTTTATAAAATCTGAGAACCATGTGACATCTGTGGTTCAACCATGATGTTATGAAGCTATGAGAATACTTTGTGCGCAAAGAAAACAAAAATAACAACTTTATTCAACACTTTCTTGTCAGTCTTACACGTGCGTTCATGAGAGTACCACAACATATGCGGATTCTGGTTGTTGTGGTACTCATGAACGCACTGAAGACACGAAAGAGAATAAATTGTTGAATAAATTCTTTTTTTTTTTTTTTTTTTGCGCACAAAAATTATTCTCGTAGCTTCATAACATTACGGTTGAACCACTGGACTATTTTAACAACGTCCTTACTGCCTTTCTGGGCCTTGAACGTGTCAGTTGTGCCGCTGTCTACACAGGGTCAGAAAGCTCTCAGATTTCATCAAAAATATCTTAATTTGTGTTCTGAAGATAAACGAAGGTCTTACAGACTTGGAATGACATGAGGGTGAGTATTTAAAGACAGAATTTTCATTTTTGTGTGAGCTATCTCTTTAATCTGCCCCAATACAGTTAAAAACATGTTTTTAAAATATGCAAAAAATTTCTAATATTGATTTTAAAATACATTTACATGTTTTCAGCTAATTTTTTTTTACTTATATTTCCTCATATTTTTTAAATACATTTTGGCTGTGGAAAACAAGTTCCATATGAGCACTCTTTAAACTCTTCTTTCTGCAGATCTGCAACATAAGGATTTGTTTTTAATTTATAGCGTGACCCACTGTTATGTGATCATAATGATGTGAAATTGAGATAAATCTTTCCATTCTACAATCCAATTTGTTTTCCATTGACGAATCCGATTGGATTTAGACTGCCATTACACTTTTTAATTTAAACTCTTTCCATGAGGCAAACTTACGGAGACTGGTATTGACAGCATCATTGTGTGCTAAAAGTGGCCTGAGATTCTTTCATCTTGCTTTTGTTGAATGCACAGCCTCTGCAGGGGTATCTTACAGCTTAATCTGACTGTCTGGACCCAGACTTGATTGTCTGAGCTGACAAACAATTTAACTCTGTCTGAGGCAGCAGAGAAGAAAATGTCCTTGCACATTTTACAGCTTTACCACATCTTATCTCCAGGCTTGTAATTAGAGCCTAAGAAAGCAGCTATTTATTCCGTCCATGCATTAAAGGCTAGCTAGTCTTCTGAATACTTTTTATGAAGAAAGCAAGATTGGATGTAGTTTGTTCATCTTTGTTTTTTTAGTGAATCCTTCATAAAACGGAATTAAACCATGTTTGTCATGTTATGCTTTGTTGAAATCATTGTTGCATTAGCTCAATTCACTTAATCACTTTAAATATCAAGTGCCATCTAAGATGAGTGACCAATGCAATAAATATTCTAAAAGGGATAGTTCCAAAAATTAAGTTAAGTTGTTCCAAACCTGTATGAGTTTCTTTCTTCTGTTAACCACAAGCAGTTGATAGTAGACTTCCATAGTATGGAAAAAAATACTATGTAAGTCAATGGCTACCATCAGCTCTTCGGTTACCAACATTCTTAAAAATATCTGCTTTTGTGCTTTACAGAAGAAAGAAACTCATACTGGTTTGGAACAATTTGAGGGTGAGATGACAGAATTTTAAAATTTATATAATATTAAAAACCTCTAAAATGACTGGATGATCTACAGTATTTGGATTAAATTGTTACGTTCCAGTGCATATGGGAGGGACTGGAAACCACATTTTTGTTAGCCAACTAGCAGAGCAGGACCCAAAACAAGTGAGTGAAATCTACACCCATCCCCAAAATAAACCTTGAAATCTGTTGTAATCAAACGGTACGTGACTGAATCAGACACTGAAGCTTTATAGCCCAGCACTGCTGCCTTTAAAGAAGAAGTACACTTCCAGAGCAAAATTTTACAGATAATGTACTCACCCCCTTGTCATCCAAGATGTTCATCTTTCTTCCTTCAGCTGTAAAGAAATTATGTTTTTTGAGAGAAACATTTCAGGATTTTTCTCCATATAATGGGCTGCTATGGTGCCCTGATTTTGAATTTCCAAAATGCAGTTTAAATATGTCTTCAAACGATCCCAAATATGGTTGTAAACGATCCCAACTAATAACCGATTGTTTCGCTAGATAAGACCCTTCTTCCTTGGCTGGGATCGTTTACAACCGCATTTGGGATCATTTGAAGCCGCATTTAAACTACATTTTGGAAGTTCAAACTCGGGGCACCATAGCAGTCCACTATATGGAAAAAAAATCCTGAAATGTTTTCTTCAAAAAACATAATTTCTTTACGACTGAAGAAAGAAAGACATGAACATCTTGGATGACAAGGGGTGAGTCAATTTTTGTTCTGGAAGTGGACTTCTCCTTTAAGTGTTAGCTAAATAATGTCTCTAATATTAATTAATCAATCCTACCAACCATAAAGAAGCAACACATATTCTTTCCGGAAAGAATATGATTACCAAATGGCTATAAATAAAGGTTTATTGTTGGCATCTATTCTCTCAGAAAAAAAGTACAAAAGCTGTCACTGGGTCTGTACCCACCCGGTACCTTTTCAAAAGGGACACCTTTGCACCTTTTAGGTATTAATATGTACACTTTAGGTACTTAAAGTATATAAAGTATGCACCTTTATGGTACCAATATGGATCCTTATAGTCCCAAGGGAATCTTTTAAAAAGGAAATCGCCCCAGTGACAGCTTTTGTACATTTTTTTTTTTTTTTGAGTGTGTATGGTTCTATGAAGAACCTTTAACATCCATGGAAACTTTCCATTGCACAAAAGGTTCGTTACAGTCAGGGTTGCCAGGTTTTTACAACAAAACCCATGCGATTACTACTCAAAACTAGCCCAAAACTAGCCCAATCGTGTTTTAAGGGGGGTCCCCCAGTAAAAATTAAGTTCAAGGGAGAAAAATAGACTTTTTTTGAAAGGATTTCTCTGGTATAATTTGCATTCCAGAGGCTAAATATGACATATAAATATGGGGCTTCAACCCAAGGACATTAAAAATAACCGGTGGCAACAGTGTTAAAGTAGCCCAATTCCGTAGGAAAACCGCGGACTTGGCAACGTTTACAGTGGAAACTGGTTCTTTAGATTATTTTTAAAAACATGGTTGTTCGCTTTAGGGAAACCAAAATGGTTCTTATATCGCATCAATGCGAAAAACCCTTTTTGGAACCTTTATTTTCAAGAATATGGGGTAAAGTGAAAATGTGCTGGCCTGATAAACTATTCATCCCCTGTGGCTGGGTCAGTTTGAAAGACAAAACTTGAAAACAGGAGGTTACGGACAGGTTGAACTCTTTATAGGCCCAGTCAACGTGAAGGAATGCACAGCCTCTGGCCATTTGAGGAAATGCATTACCAAGCCAACAGGATCACACTTTCATTGAGTGGTAAAAGTTAGGTGGCTTTAACTTCCTTTTCAGATGGTATCACTTTTACACTTCCCTTTACATACATTGTTGTTAAGAACAATAACTACCAAGTGCTACTGTATACAAGCATGGAAACAAGACAATATTAACACTCATAAATAAAGATGTCACTACATAATAAACACAAGCAATAACAAAGGAAACAAGTGAGTCAGCTTTAAATAACTATAAGTCAATGACAATGAGTCAGAGGCTTAACTGTATATTTAAGCTTTATAAGTATAAAGGAACAGGAGATTTACATTAAAAGTTATGCTTCTGCCATAAACATACTAAAGGTTAGTTGCAGTTTAGTTTAAGCTGATTCTTCAGTGAAACACTAAGGTGGGCTGCAACCTTCTCTTTATGCACTGCCAGGACAGTTAATATAATCAGAACTCTCATCACCAATGATAGGCATGACTGCTTACATTCATCTCAGCAATTTTTCTCTTGAATATAGCCACTCAAAGTGTGTCATCACTCACGATTAATGGGACCATAAAATCCTGCTGAGTTGGACGGTTCGACTGGTCATTAAAATGTGTTTTACCTGCAATACATCTCGCTATCATCTAAAATAATCATTGTGGACAGTGTAGACACTGGTGGCCGTGTCAAAAAGAAGTAGCGCACCTCATATTTTTGATCATTGTCTAAAGCTATTTCAGATGCATGGTGGGCTGAAGAGGCAGATGAGTCAAAATACTGTGCAGACTGCAATTTCAGCTTCATAGAGCGGGTATTATCTTTAACGACAGCGATGTGTCCAAAGGTGTTTGTGTCAAATGGTGTTCTGAACTCGCACCGCATTAAATTCGTATGCGTACTGTAAATTTTAGAAGTTTAGGTCAACTTCTTGAAGTCAGTAAGGAGTCTCTTATGCTCACCAAGGCTGCATTTATTTGACTAATATTATTACAATTTGAAGTGTTTCTATTTTAATATATTTTAAAAAGTAATTTATTCCTGTGATAGCAAAACTGAATTTTAATCAGCCATTATGCCAGTCTTCAAAAGTCATTCTGAATTCATCATCATCATCACACGTTAATACATGTTTAATATTTTTGAGGAAACAGTTATACATTTTTTATGGAAGCCCATTTCCGCCACTGAATAAAAAATGTAAAAAAGGTAATTGTGACTTTTTATCTCACAATTCTGACTTTTTTTCTCACAACTGCGAGTTTACATCTTGCAATTCTGAATTTTTTTTTCTCAGAAATGCAAGACACAAACTCACAACTGCACGTTATAAAGTCAGAATTGTGACTTTTTTTCGTCAGAATTGCGTGATATATACTCACAATTGCAAAAAATAGTCAGAACTGTGAGAAAAAAACTTTATCACAATTTGTGAGTTTGTATCTCGCAATTCTGACATTTTTCTCAGAATTGTGAGATATAAACTTGCAATTGCGAGTTATAAAGTCCAATTTTGAGGATAAAAAGACTGATATGTTCTCAGAATTGCAAGTTTGCAGAATTAATTATAAAATCAGAACTGTAAGAAATAAACATGCATTTCTTAGAAATAAAGTCACAATTCTGATAAATAAAGTCAGAATTGTGATTTTACTTCTCTGAATTGTAATTCTGACTTTAATAACTCTCATTTGGGAGTTTATATCACACAATTCTGAGAAAATAAAGTGAGAATTGTGATTTTACTTCTCTGAATTGTAATTCTGACTTTATAACTCTCAATTGCGAGTTTATATCTCACATTTCTGAGAAAAAAAAAGAATTTCAAGATGTAAACTTGCAATTGCAAGAAAAAAAGTCAGAATTGTGAGATAAAAAGTTGCAATTACCTTTTTTATTTTTTATTCAGTGGCGGAAATGGGCTTCCATACTTTGTTCAGAATCTTAGATGAATAGAAAGTTCAGACACCTCTCTAATATAAATGTTTTAATGTACTTTTTGATCAATTTAATGAATCCTTCTGAATAAAACTATTAATTTAGTAAAAAAAACAACAAACAAAAACTTACTGACCCCAAACTTTTGAATGGTAATATACATAAATCAAAATTCTTTCATCATTTATTTCCTGTCATGTTGTTTCACACCTGTTTGACTTTCTTTATTCTGTGAAACACAAAAGGAAATGTTAGGCAGAATGACAGCCTCTGTCATCAAACACTTTTATTAAATCTTTTTTTCCTCCATACAATTAAATCGAAAGGAGACTGCCAATATGCTGAACATCATCTCTTGTGTTCCACTAAAGATAAAAGGTGAGACAACATGAGTGTGAGAAAAAAAAAATCAATTGTATTTCATTTTGGGTAAACTACACCTTTTATGGTTTTTGAACTCTCCTTATTCTTTATTACTATGTAATGGGTATTGTTAGAAATGAACTTTTACTGCCTTTAATTAGAGTTTAGTCCTTAAAGATTAAAATGATTATTTCTAAACCACAGTCACTGTCTTCATGGTTTAACAGGCCCTGAGATTAATTGATTTAATGGTTTAGTTGAATGCACAAACCTTCAGAGTTCCTGGCTCGGCCAGCTTGCGCGCCTGCCTGTTCAGTTGGTTCGCAATGATTTGACATCGCTGACACAGGCTTCCCCTCCCGTGCTTGTTCTCAGAATAACTTAACTCCGTTACGGACACTGAACCGGCACCCTCCGGGTTTGGCCGGCTGCCGCATTGCACTTCCTCTGCAGAATGAAGCCTTTTCCTAGGATTGAGTGCTGGACTCTGCACTGATTCACTGGCTGCTGATACTTCAACAACCTTAAGTGAGAAGAGAGCAGAAAATAATTCTAACTGAGAGATGAATTAAAAAGCAGCTGATAACTGTTAACTGTCCTCACAAAAACGAGACTGTACTGCTGAACTGTACAGTGCAACATAGTTT
Organism: Cirrhinus mrigala; assembly: GCA_036247105.1. Classification (NCBI taxonomy): domain Eukaryota; kingdom Metazoa; phylum Chordata; class Actinopteri; order Cypriniformes; family Cyprinidae; genus Cirrhinus; species Cirrhinus mrigala. The sequence continues at coordinate 19,542,970 of CM070026.1, read as the reverse complement.
GCTGGTCTTACCAGGTTTACCAAGCTGGTCTTCAGTCTTTCTGACAAGCTGAAAGCCTTTGAAAACCAGCTAGACCAACCTGTCCAGGCTTAAAGACCAGCTAAGACCACCAAACCAAGTTTTCCTAGTTTTCCTAGTCCCTATAAGTCTTTTTCCAGCAGGATAAACACTGTTCGTGAATCAGTCATTAAATGCTAAAAATTTACATAACAATAAAATAATCTACAAACTTAAATCATACTATAACTCACCGTGAACCTCCTGAAATCTGGACTGCGTCCTGCACCTTGAACCCAGTAATGAGAGCGCATGTTTCTGTTTTAAATATCCCCGCGTGTCAGTCTGATATCTCCCGACTCACTGTGAGATTCGCATATTATCCATTTGATTTCATGAATATTTCACTCATAACTTTATGTACGCCTCTAAAGTTTATTTTTTTCCAGTCTTGCGAGTTGTTGCGCTTCTCAATCCCATGTTGACGATAAATGAATTTAAATCAGCTCTCAAAGTTAGACAGTTATTGAATCACTGAGGGGCGGAGCAGAGTCACTGCTCACACAGAGCGCTTCTGATTCACACTGACGGCACATCGTTCTCTTGTGAACAGGGGAGAAATGTAACCTGTTTTCATTTACAATACGGTGGTGTAGGCAGAATAGACGTATGCAGACGTATCGAGACGTACTTTTTCATTTACTGCCATAGATAGCTAAGTGAAATACTCTCTAATCTCATTCGTCATTTTCCTGTCAGACCGTATAAAACTCATACATCTGTCACAGCCACAACAGAGATGTTTTAATATCTATTAACATACAGGGCTAATACATTAACTTACTTAACACCTACGGGTAGTTTATTGTGTCCAATTCACATTATGCTGCTTTGGATTGTTGGAAACCGGAGCACCTAGGGAAAAGGCTCAGCACGTTTTATTTTTAACTTTTTCTCTGTATATTACACTTATTAGATATTTTGTTCACATTGCTGGCATTTTATATCCCTATGTTTTATATTTTATTATTTTTCTCTCTTTTTTTTCGCTATTTACAGTCAAATAAAAAATGATTGAAACACCAGATATAATTTTTTATATTTTTTTTTTTACTGGTGGGTGCAGGACACTGTAGTTCATTTATGTTAAGTGAGGATAGCAAAATAAAGTAAACTGAGACATATTGTAACAAAAACAAAATTTGGGTCGAAAAATTTGATTTGACACTTTGACCTGACCACGTTTTGTTACATACCTTTCTATCAAAGTTATCTGACATTATCAAGATTAATTTTTTTCTTACACAGTTTAACTCTTGAGTTCCTGTCATATTTTATTACAATTTTCTAAACTATATCGAATAAACTGTAATAACGTGAGAAATGTTGAAGGTGTCTGAATGCTGGAGGTGACTGTATTTTTGTTTATTTCGCATCACTTATTGTAAAATAAGCATGCTTATAAAGTACTGTGAGAGATAGAAAGGTAGTATTTTCAGGGGGGCAGTCAGCCATTTACTATTCATATAGCGCCGCCAAATGGCCAGAATCTGCAATTGCATTTGCATAAAACACCATTACTAAGTTTATTTATTGGTGGAGCTTATATAAAAATATTTTACTCTTCAAAAATGAGTGAATTGATTTAGAAATGTTAGGCGATGCATTTTAGACTACATTGTGATTACATCTGCTTTCGTTGTGGTCAACGCACTTTACAGCTGTTGCGCGCCACGCAGGTCGGTATGAGATCTTAAACATGACATTAAACACTTTGTGGGATTCGCTGTGGTTACAGTGGACAAACGCATTTATGGGTCTTTTCGGAGGAGCTGTTCGTGGTCCTGAAACATTCTTGATTTTTTGCATTTTTTTATTTGATACTGAAGCTAAGCATATAGGCTTAAACGTGCTGTTAAACAGCTATATCAAGTTAACAAAGCATGCAAACGGACAAGGAGTTATTACCTTCTGTTTTCTCTTCAGATAATGACTGGTCAATCCAAATATTATATCGGTATGCAAAATGAGAGTATCAAGTTCCACAGGTGATTCCCTCTGCTGTGGTATATTCCCTGAATCTTGTGGTGAATCATGTAAAGCCATGGGAAACCTCTTGTTTGAGCTGTGTTGTCATCTGGGTGTTATACAGCCAATTTCTAATTACCAACACACGCCGCTTAATGAAACCACGTGAAAGAGCACCAAAGACTGTCGACTTTTTAAAAGAAAATGCTGTCCTTGAGAAGCTTCTGAGTATGTTTAACCATCTCCATCCTTTGCGCATGGAGATGCGCGAACACACCTGGTAGTCCAAACGAAAACCATGTGGATCGATTCAAAGCGTCGCTGGTGTCTCCGCCTCTCTCTCTCTCTCTCTCCATTCTTAAAAGACTTGTATGAATGATCACGTCCTACAATATACATCAACATAACCTGTTAGGCTACCATTATTATATTTAATTCGTAATGCAGTATAGCCTATAGGCAGCCGTTTCATTCTGTTTCAGGGCATTCCAAAAGTCTCTCATATTAGCGTAAAATATTTTTTTCATTGGCAGGTTAATACGCTGTGTAATTATTTACTATTTGGACTTTCAGGACTTTCTCATCTCATTAATGCCTCCCTTCAACTATAGTTAAAACGTCACATGAGTCTACTGGGGGTAAAATTTACATTGTATGGGATTATTGGGGTCCGATCTTTTTAATCCATGTTGAAATGATTTGTATCATGTCCAGTGGTCCCTTGAGTCTCACAGACATGCCCTGCATCTTAAACACAGCGTCCCAGGGGAACTCCTCAGCTGTTTTCATGCCTGTGTAATCTGGCCATGTTCTCATTAATGGAAACATCATCTTCACATCTGATGAATATCTGTTCAAAACTCTTCAAGTCGTTTCTGAACGTCTCAACCGTGAAATTCAACAGTTCTGAGTAAACGCAAAAACTGTGCAAAATTACACCCTTAAAAATAAAGGTGCTTCAAGATGCCATAGAATGTAGGAAGGAAGGTAGGAAATAGGTATAAAAAGGTAGGAAATAGATGGTTCTTTAAAGAACCTTTGACTGAATGACTCTTTGTGGAACCAAAAATGATTCTTCCATGGCATCGCTGTGAAGAACCTTTTAAAGCACCTTTATTTTTAAGACTGTAGGGGTTTTTACTTACCCACCCAGTATTTTCCTCCATAATTTATGAAATGCAGGCTATATAATAGGCTAACTTCTAAAAACGTTCTACAAAAATACTTTAAGCCTAAAACAATCCAAAGTTACCGCAATACATAGCACACAATACAAAAATAAGGTGTGCTGAAAAATATTAATCTTTTCGAAAGTCCAAGGATTAAGTACTTAAGGTTGGCAAAAAGAAGCTACTGTGCTTTACCAAAGACAAACACTCAGATTACTGTTTTGTAACAAAATAAGAAAGAGTAGTAACAGGTTTCATTTTGAATTAAGTTTATTATTTCCAGTCAACATACGAAACATCACATGTAAAGCCATACAGACATTTAACATACAGCAATGACAGCAAGAGAGCGTAAATAGGCCAGCAATGCAGTCATCATACAGTAAATTCAACAAACCTGCTTTTAACAAATTAACAAGCCCGATTGAGCGATGAAATTTTCCATCGTCTGATCAAGTGGTCCTGAACATTTCACAATTATAAAATGAACTGTTGAACTGTTGAGAACCACTCGGCCAAATAGGAAGCCACAGGTTACCGACGAAAATCAGCGTAGAATGAGCGCCATAGATCCGGGATCTTCTTTCGACACCTGCTTGGAAAAAGCAACATTTAAAAGCTAGATGGTTCGCTTTTTTAAAGACATCTTTCCACACAGACGAACTGCACATCTCTTGCCAAAAGCACGGTGCTTTTATAGAGCGCAAACGGATGGGGTCTCACTCAGGGCGGCGTGGAATGATGATCCTGCCGGTTGGACTCGTCAGAGAGGTTTTTACCAATGCGTGGGTTAGTTCACCCTAAACCTGCCTGCTAGACCGGTTATGGGTGAGCGAGCGAGCACACCTTTCCTTGTAAGAAAACCCCACTTTTTGCACACTTTTCGAGTTTACTCAAACGACTGAAATGACCAATTTGCTGATCTGAGTGTCTCCATTTTACCTGTTTAATCACAAATATCCTATATTATGAATTTAATGTAATGAGAAGTTAGTAGTAGTGAAGCATACATGCATTTCAGATGAGTTTAGGCTGTTTTAAGCCAGGGCTTTTAACCAGCAGTCACATATATATATATATATATATCATACACACACATATTTTATATGACAATGATTGGCATTATATTTTCAGCATAGTTTACAACTTAATTCATAAACAACAGAATTCATGTATACTCTTAAAAGTAAAGTTTCCTAAATGAGTTTTTCGATGCCACAGAAGACCCATTTTTGTTCCCAAAAGAACTAAAAATATAAATAGACTTAAAAATAATAAAATGTATACAAATTTATGCATACATACAACAGTACACTGTTAAAAAAATAAGTCAGTTTATATGCATATACACTGCCATTCAAAAGTTTGGGATCAGTAAGATTGTTTTTTGTTTTTTAAAGAAGTTGCTTATGCTCATCAAGGCTGCATTTATTTGAATACAGAAAAAACAGTAATGTTGTTAAATATTATTGCAATTTAGAAATAGAAACCGGGTTTCTATTTTAATGTACTTTAAAATATAATTTATTCCTGTGATGCAAAGCTGAATTTTTAGCATCATTGCTTTAGTCTTCAGTGTCACATGATCCTTCAGAAATCATTTGATACTAATAAAACTTTGTTTTTTGTGGAACCTGTGATACTTTTTCGGGATTTTTTTGATGAATAAAAAGTTAATGTATCAATTTGTATCAATTTAACACATCCTTGCTGAATAAAAGTATTCATTTATTTTTAAAAACGAAAGAAAAAAAATGTACTGACCCCAAAGTTTTCAACAGTAGTGTATATTGTTACAAAAGAGTTTTATTTTAAATAAATGCTGTTCTTTTTCACTTTTTATTCATCAAAGAATCCTGAAAAAAAGTTACATCAAAATAAGAGAACACATAAGTGACCCTGGACCTCAAAACCAGTCTTAAGTCGCTGGGGTATGTTTGTAGCAAACACCAAAAATACACTGTATGGGTAAAAATTACTGATTTTTCTTTTATGCCAAAAATTATTAGGAAATTAAGTAAAGATCATGTTTCATGAAGATATTTTGTAAAATTCCTACTGTAAATATATCAAAACTTTATTTTTGATTAGTAATATCCATTAGTAAGAGCTTCATTTGGCCAACTTTAAAGGTGATTTTCTCAATATTTTGATTTTTGTGCACCCTCAGATTCCATATATTCAAATAGTTGTATCTCGGCCAAATATTGTCCTAACAAACATACATCAATGGAAAGCTTGTTTATTCCGGTTTCAGATGATGTATAAAGCTCAATTTCGAAAAATTGACCCTTATGACTGGTTTTGTGGTCCAGGGTCACATATAGACTACACTATTCACTTTAGGAAAATTATATGTTTTAAATTGACATAAATATAATACATTTAAAACAGAGCATTAATTCCTTTCTTGAAAGCCCGCATTGCAATTTGCTTGACAAATGCGTTTCGTCATATTATGAATAAGAGAGAAAAAATTCAATGAGAGCTTAAAAATACTCTGCCTATTGAGATGCATGAATAGACTTAAAATAGCAATCGCCTTAATGTTCAGCTTTCAGAGTTTAAAGCTGATGTCACTGTATTCTTTAAAAAAGGATTCACTCTGGGTTCAAAAAGACATATGAATGCCATTCTACAGGATATACTTGTAAAGATGCCATCCTGTAACATCCGAAGTCTAATCAGAGACTGTTGTCTACACGGCAGACCTGTTCTTTGAGGTCACAGTGAAACTAAACTAACTGCTAGCATTCCTCTGCTTTCAGAAGAATAGATGTGATGGAGGGCCATAGCGTAAGAGGGTTTTTTTAAGAGTTTAGCACAAAAACATACTTGTTAGACTTGACTGTTTAAAGATCTTGATTCACGATCTGACGTGTTCTATGAAGCTAAGTGCAAAACCACAATAAATCTTAAATATAAACCAAAGTATTAAAAGAAACTGAGTAAAATGAAAGATCTATAAAGTCTACGCCTAAAAACGGTGTGTGTTCCTGGTTTTCCCTACAATATGGGGACAGTAAGGATAGTAATATCAGTAAATTGTGACCTTGTGGGGGGCCTTTTTTTTGGTCCCCATGAGGAAGCAAGTTTATAAAGCATACAGAATCTTCTTTTTTGAACATCTAAAATAGCAGAAAATTTTGTGTAAGGGGCAGGGTTTGGGTAAGGGGATAGAAAGTACAGTTTGTACAGTATAAAAGTCATTACATCTATGGAATATCCCCATCAAATATGGAAACCAGTGTGTGTGTGTACCTGGGACCAAATGTCCTGTCAAGTATAGTAATACCACTGAATTTTGACCTTGTGGGAACATTTTTCCAGACACCATGAGGAAAGCAGCTTATAAATCATATAGAATGAAGTGTTCTGAAAATCTAATAATAGGGTAAGGGGATAAAAAATATAGTTTGAACAGTATAAATTGCATTACGCCTATGGAATGTCCATTCCAAAAATGAAAACCAGTGTATTTGTGTGTGTGTGTGTGTGTGTGTGTGTACCTGGTATTTATCACATTATGGGGACCAAATGTCCCCACAAGGACAGTAATACCAGTAAATTTTGACCTTGTGGGGACATTTGTGAGGTCCCCATGAGGAAACAGGCTTATAAATCATGCAGAATGAGTTTTTTTGAGAAAGTAAAAGTGTGCACAGTCTCCTGTGAGGGCTAGGTTTAGATGTAGGGTAGGTGTAGGGTGATAGAAAATACGGTTTGTACAATATAAAAACCATTACGCCTATGGAATGTCCTCATAAAACATGGAAACACAACGTGTGTGTGTGTGTGTGTGTGTGTGTGTGTGTGTGTGTGTGTGTGTGTGTGTGTGTATGTGTGCACCTGGTATTTATCACATTATGGGGACCAAATGTCCCCACAAGGATAGTAATACCAGTAAATTTTGACCTTGTGGGGACATTTGTGAGGTCCCCATGAGAAAACAGGCTTATAAATCATGCAGAATGAGTTTTTTTTTTTGAGAAAGTAAAAGTGTGCACAGTCTCCTGTGAGGGCTAGGTTTAGGTGTAGGGTAGGTGTATGGCGATAGAAAATAGGGTTTGTACAATATAAAAACCATTACGCCTATGGAATGTCCCCATAAAACATGTAAACACAAAATGTGTGTGTGTGTGTGTGTGTGTGTGTGTGTGCACTTGCATGTGATGGAAGCTCACAGTGATGTCCATGTTTTGGCTAAACTTGCTTGTGCGGTAGAGCTAGTTCCGGTGGTAGCATCAGATCACATTTCTTTGTTTGTTTGTTTTTTGAGATGCGCACAGAGAAAAGGAAATGTTTGCAGGTCAAGCATTTACCTACAACGTAGTGTTTAATGTGTGCTGCTTCAGTCTTCTAAGAGATCAACCCACATAATACAAATAATTCACTCAAAACAAATCTCCTCTAGCACACTGGAGTGTCCTAACAGACCCAGGTTGACCTGCTAGAATAGGAACTTAAAAGTCTACATTGTTTATTTCTCAAAATACTGTATGTATGTATAGTTTTCTTGTGCTGCTAGCAACCATATACAATCAAACGGCAAACTGGTAAAACGAATCACAAATGACACAAATGCTGTATCTATGAAATCATCATTAGGCCAGCAGAGAAATGGGAGGGAGATGAATGGAATGCTGTCTGTACTGAACTCAACAATAGCTCCTCCGCATTCTTCATCTGTGAGAGGCTCTGTGACATTTTTAGCCTCTGTGACAGATCTGTAACCAAACAGCTCTTTTATGTGTAAATTAAAGGTTTGGATTGTTACTGATATAACCAATGTCCTAACCCATATTTGTAGTTACAAATTGCTTCGAATTAGTTACGAAAGCTTGTAGACTGAGAAAAATATAAATCCATTTTGTGTGGTCCACAATCTAAATTTCCAATTTTTGGAAATTTAGATTTATACATTGTCTAAAAGCTAAATAAATAAGCTTTCCACTGATGTATGGTTTGTTAGGATATGACAATATTTGAAAATCTGGAATCTGAGGGTGCAAAAAAATCTAAATATTGAGAAAATCACCTTTAAAGTTCTTAGCAATACATATTACTAATCAAAAACTAAGTTTTGATATATTTACAGTAGGAAATATACGAAATATCTTCATGGAACATGATTTTTATCTTTTTATCCTGATGATTTTTGGCATAAAATAAAAACAATTTTGACCCATACAATGTATTTTTGGCTATTGCTACAAATATACCCATGCTACTAAAGACTGGGTTGATCTTTGTAAATGAATATGTAAGTATCACTTTTTTGTTGTTGTTGTTTATAAAGTTTTTTGTAATTTGACTGATTTTGAGAAAAATGCATTTGCCTTTTTCAAAATACCACATGAAATTATTAATGTAGCAATCAGTGATGAGTGTGGGTTCATGATTGTAAGCAATGACAGTGTGAGTATTCACTGACTTTAGTGAATTGATGTAGTTGACCTGCATAACGATAAATGTCACTGACATTTACTTTTTTCGCTGCAATTGTCTAACCCATAACCTGTGACAAGCTAATCACAGATCACAAACCCATGTTAGAAAGCCATTATTGAGCTTTAGCACCCAAACACAAACTATTAACATCATGCATTACTGCTCCTTATAATCACATTGATTTGGTTTATTTATTTCTCTTTGTTTTAATTGAATGCTTACAGGTCTAATAAATTCCCTCCTGTGTGAATAATATCAGAGTGGGTGGTCATGTACTAGTAGGTCTGGTTAAAGAAATAAAATGGACGTTATTTTTTATTCCAAATTTTTCTCCATTTAATCTATATCGCTATAATCGCTTATCAGCTAGTAACAAACAAGTTCAGAAGTCTCTGTGGGCCGAATTGGTCTGTTATTCTATATCTTGAGGAAAGCTGCTATCAGGGGGCAGTGATGAGACTTTGAATGTGCCTTGGGTGTAATTAGTCATCTTTTTGTTTTCGTACAGTGTGCACTTTACCACTTGTGTGCCTGATATGATCTGACAACAGCAAAATAAACTTATCCTTTTAAAGAGCATTTAAAGAAAATATTTCCCAGTGGTACTTGACTAATTTGTTTGGATAGATGAAAGGTTGTTGATGAGGTCCAGAAAGAAGAGTCTGGTGTATTGAGAGTCTTTAGAGAATGACCCGGACTCATTCAACCTCTTTAATTAACAACAGAAATCATTTTGCTGAGTCATCAGGATGTTTTACGAATGTAACTCCATATAAAGAAATGACTGAAATGTTCTCTCAGGTTTTTAATATTTAAAAAAATAATAATAATAATGTCATGTTAAATTTTATAATGTTGTATAATCAATACATGTAGAATATTAAAATTAATTCTAATTAGCTAAATGTTTATTTAGACATCACAACATTTTGATTTCCTAACGATTTTGTTTAAATTATTACTGTTTTTAAAGCATTAACTCTAAGCGAGAATTAGATGAGGGGAAAGTAATCTAATAATCTAAAAGTAGAAAATACACAATATTCAAAGGAAAGATATTTCCTTCAGACATCTCTTTCAGTATTTCTGCTTATGACAAAGCTGCTTGTTTTACAACTGTGTTATTAAAAGAAACTGAATATGTTCATATATTAACTAAAAAGATCATCTTGATTGTGTTTTTCAGTATTTAAATGAGAAAACACTACTACTCCATTTATTAATCTTAGTTAATGTTAATTTTATCATTTACTAATGCATTAATAAAATCACAAGTTGTGTTTGTTAACATTAGTTAATGCACTGTGAACTAACATGAACAAACAATGAATGAATGGATCTTTATTAACTAACACTAAAGATTAATAAATGTGTAATACCAGTGTGTTGTTCATTTTTCATTCATGTTAATTAATACATTAATGTTAACAAATTACACCTTATTGTAAAGTGTTACTGGTTACTTTAATATATTATAAATAATATACTCAGGCCCCAATGAAGTTAGTTGAGGCCCCCTAGTGGGTTGAAAACATAGAACCATTTTGCATCACTGGTTTTTATGACAATTTCAACATAAAATGAGAGAAGAGAATTTACTTTTAATGAACAAATATAAAAACAGATATTTAAATGCTGGTACAAATTATTTGCAATAGAATGGCCTAATTTAAAAAGATAGTTTACCCAAAAAGGACAATTCTGTTATTAATTACTCACCCTCATGTCATTCCGACCCGTAAGACCTTCGTACGCCTTCGGAAGTCAAATTAATATATTTCTGATGAAATACAAAAGCTCTCTGACCCAATATAGACAGCAAGGGTCCTACCACGCTCAAGGTCCAGAAAGGTACCAAGAACATCAACAAAATAGTCCATGTGACATCAGTGGTTCAACCGTAATCTTATGAAGCTGCAAGAATACTTTTTGTATTAATAAATAACTAAAATAGCTTTATTCAACAAGTTTTCACCCTAGCGTCATTTTGGAGAGTACTACAGCGCAAGGCACAGCAGATGTGTGCAGCACCACATGCACGCATTGTTTTACACTGATATCACATGGACTATTTTGGACTATTTTGTCAAAGTTCTTGGAACCTTTCTAAACCTTGAACCTGGTAGGACCCTTGCTGTCTATGGAGGGTCAGAGAACTCTTGGATTTCATTAAAAATATCTTAATTTGTGTTCCGAAGATGAACAATGGTCTTACAGGTTTCGAACGACATGAGGGTAAGTAGGCCTAATTAATGACAGAATTTTCATTTTTGGGTTTATCCTTTTAATTGAATTCACCTAAAATGTCATTTTATAAATGAATCCTAACTACAATTTTCATACTCAGATGGATATGGTCATGCTAAGTAGGCTAACTAACCTTGTACATTTGTCCACGCCACGCACCAAACGTATAATCTCAACATATGTGAGGCCTAGCCAAGCCATCACTGCCATAAGTGTAAAAGGCCCTGTTTTAAACAAACAGGCTTGTACCTTTAAAAAAACCAAGGTGTTTGACATCAGTTCGGATCAGTAAACAAACAGCAGCCAAAATTTGTCCCTGGAGAAGGCCACGCAAGACCTGTCACACGTGGCTCTCTTGAGGGTCTGAAAATGATTTATTTCGCCTTTAAAACTGGCTTTCTGTTCTCCAAGTCAGATTTGAGTTGATGACTTAGCATGAATGCGCAGACTCTCTCTGAAAACGCCACCGTTTCTGGTATTCAACTTTCTGTAGACTTCTCTGAACCTGGACACTACTTCCTATATGCTTACCTCATCATATTCGCCACAAGTGCGGTTCTGCTGTCAGGATCGGTAGTCGTCGGAATCTTAAAAACGAGGCACCTCCGAATTCAAAACAGATTTGTGTTTATGCTGAGCACAAGCATGTGTGACGTTATGACGGGCCTATCTGCATATTACACAAGTCTTTTTGACGTTCAAGAGGGATACCCATCCAGAAACGGAACGTATAATATTTTATCGTCTTTTCTCGGTGTAAACCTTTTAACGTTTATGTTTGCTCAGTTTGATAGATACTGCGCCGTGTGTTATCCTTTCTACTACAAGCGCTTCGTTTCGCGCTCCGTTGTCATAGGCGTCTGTTCGTACTGCTGGTTCCACACTTGTGCTCTGTTTCAGCTTGTGACGAATTTGATTCCAGTTACACTAGCTACTAAGCTATACGCCTTCAGCATTGCCGCTTTACAGGTTGTCGTGTTGACCAATTTGGCGATGACGGTTAAATTGTTCTTCGTTGCCAAACATCAAGTTGCACGGGACCCGCCAAGTGCGGAGAGGGACAACAAGGCAGAGTCTTTAAAGATTATAATTGTCGTCGTAATTACTTTTTTAATTCTCTGGTACCCCGCATTTGTAAACATAGTCGTAAAGCAAATTTCTAAATACGGCATTTATTTTAAAAACGACGGCACGAACCCTTTTTTAATATTGGCTCGTTTTAATGCACTGTCTACCTCGGCGCTATACGTTTGGGGAAGTCCGGCGTTACGCATCGCTGTGTGGCGCATCGGTTGGTACAAGATCTTGCCACAGTGCACAAGAAGGTGACTGACACGTTAAAACTTTAAGATCATAAGTTGATTTTAAGCGTACTAACATAATCTCATTCTCCTCCTTACTGCTTTCTCCTTTCATCCACACAGAATTAATGTTCACAACGGAGAAAAGAAGACAACAGAGAAGCCATAAGTCCAGAGATAGTAAACTACACTACCAGACAAAAGTTTTTTTTTAAGATTTTTAATGTTTTTTAAAGAAGTCTCTTCTGCTCACCAAGCCTGCCTTTATTTGATCATACATTTATTTGTAAAATTGTGAAATATTTTAACTTTTTTAAAATAACTGCTTTCTATTTAAATATATTTTAAAATGTAATTTATTCCGTTGATCAAATCTACATTTTCAGCATCTTTACTCCAGTCTTCAGTGCATGATCATGGAGAAATCATTCTTATTTGCTGATTTGCTGTTAAAGAAACATTTATTATTGTTATTATTATTATTATCAATATTTAAAACAGTTGAGTACTTTTTTCAGGATTCTTTGATGACTAGAAAGATCTAAAGATCAGCATTTATCTGAAATAAATAAGCTTGAATTAAAACATTCAAAAGCTTGGAGAAAACGAAGAAATGATAGAAATTAGTACTTTTATTCAGCAAGGATGTTTTAAATTGATCAAAAGTGATGACAAAAGATTTCTATTTTAGATAAATGCTGTTCTTCTGAACTTTCCGTTCATCAAAGAAACCTGAAAAAATTCTACTCAGTTGTTTTCAACATAATAATAATAATAATAATAAATGTTTTTTATTTCAAAATTGTGTTTTTGCTGTAATTTGGATCAAATAAATGTAGGCTTAGTGAGCAGAAGAGACTTCTTTTAAAAAGCATTAAAAATCTTACTGTTCAAAAGCTTTTGACAGTGTGATAAAAAAAAGTTTAATTTCTGCTATAAAACAAAGTGAAAATTGCACGTATACAGAGTAAAATTGAGTAGAAATGGCCTAATTATGGTTTGAACAGTAATTGTATAATTGTATTTTTTATAATTTGATAGAATTTATTTTCTGGTGCATTCATTGCTGAATAAACAACTTAATCAACCTCCTTTATTTCTGCATGGATTGACCCAATGATGTAGTTAATGTATATTGAATACATTTGTTTATTTTTTTGTACTTTTTAGTGTATATGTGTGATTGTATGGTCTCACCATAAGATAAATATGGCATCAACCATCACAATCACGTTATGTTTTTTAACACAAATCGATCAAAAACATAAAAAAATAACCAAAAACTTACATACCTTTAGCTGTATGTGTAGCAACTTTTTTTCCAGCCACTTGGTGGTGATAGAGACAGTAAAACTGCAAATCCATATACAGTAGATGGAGTGACGAACGGTTGGTTGCACCAGCATGTCTAGAATTCAGTACAGCTTTACATAATAATACATTTGAAAACAAAAGAAATGGTACTGCTTATTATTATTTGGTATGTATGCAATGGTACAACATATGAACCTAATAATCAGCAAGAATAGAATTCCAGTTGCATTTAAAAAAGTACCACAATAAAACAGAGTTTTAAGCACTTTTCAATTTATTTATAAATATTATAAAGGATCAGCAATGATAAGGAAGAAGCAATCAAAGATTTTGTCAATCTAGTATGTGTTGGCTAAAAGCAGAAGATTGGAATAAACTCTATTCTCTTACCTATACAGTAGGTGCAGACAAAGACAGCATAAAAGGCATTATTTAATTTTATTTCTGATTATATTTTTTTCCCATGTACATTAGAGGCCATATAGTCTCTATATGTGAAGCAGACCTCACATTTTACATCTGAGTAAACCGGAGCAGTGGCATCTGCTCAAAGACAGCGTCCTCATTTACGCTTTACTGACTCTCCTAAATGCACAGCTGCCTTCTCAAGAGAATGAGACACAACACAATATCTCACAGGCAGTGTCTTCATATGTAAAAATATGATGGAATATAAAGGTAAGCTTAATGGCTTAATGAGAATTCTGTAAGGATGCTGCCTATTTACTACTCTGGTATCAACCTTGTATATGTTTCCATGATCATTTATTTAACCATGAACATAGCTTGTAATGGCATAGCTAAAAACTAAGACACAGATTTAATGTTTTATAAAAATATGTTTATTCTGAGGGTTTAATACTGCTCTCAGAAACTGGTGTATGCAGTGTAAATGTACTACATGAGAGATGTTTGTTTAAATCATGGCGTTCCTGTTGTAAGAACTCCTCTGTAAAGGATGACCTAGCAGGAGCTCCTTCTCTTGAACAAGACTGTCTAGCAGCTCCTGCTGCCGGTGATTATGGTAAACCTTCAGGAAAGCTAGTACTGTTAGACCCAACCAGCATAACCAGGCAGACCAAAGGCCAAACTGTAAAACAACATTTTGAGATTACTATCACATATTATAGAGATTTTGTGCAAGAGACTCGTGAAATACATACTGGAAAATTTGTAAGGTTTTATGATGGATGTTTACCTGTGCAATGGCAAACTGGTCATAAAAGGAGTTGTTGTCAACGCCAAGCTCTAAATCTGTGTCTTGAAGATCCTCACAACTGCCAAATTAAATGAACAAAAATTTAGAGCAGCCATAAGTTTATCACCTTGAAATATCAGTTTCAAAACTGGATTGTGAAGCAGGATTTTGAAGGGTACAACTGATGGACACTTTGCTAGGGGGCTCCAGAGTCGCAGATACAGTGAGATACAGTGCAGCACTTCTGTTTGTGTGATATTGCTTGATTCTGATTCTTAAAGTAGTTTAAAACAGTTTACCTGCTAGGCATGGCCCCATTTTCAGTGACAGCATCACACCATGCACTGAAGCCGACACTGGAGATGGTCCCAGCCACAAACACCACAAATACCACCAACAGGCACAGGAGCAGATTCAAGAATGCATGGAAAAGAGAGCTGCAAAGAGATGTGAAGACATAATAAAATAAGCTTGAATGATAATATTTACTGATTGAAATGCAATGTGGTGTACTGTAAGTGTATGAGGGGTTGCCTACTCGTCGTGGCCTTTGCAGAGGAAGAAAAAGGTTCGCCACGCCTGTACAGCAGAAAGGATGAGAGACACGATGCCCACAAAAGTGATGAAGCGGCAGGATGACTCCGGTCCCCATTCTTCAACTATAAAGCGCTGTTTCCCCATCGTCATGTTCTCATTTTGCCACATTCCCTCAGTAAACAGCAAGCATTTCCCTTGGAAGTCATCGCTGTTTTCAGAGAGCGGCACAACGGCGATGAAACCGAAAAGAAACGCTGAAAAATAAAGGATGCACTGGCCAAAGAGAAAATTATCGACGGCCATCGTTCCCGGCGACTGCATTCGGCTACTGCGCATGACGGGGAATGTTGAACTATGTCTGCATCATGTTATTGGACGACGACTGAAATGTCACCACTGCATACACAGCATCTTTGAACATTTTGTACGTTTGGACTGCAATGATAGGGTCGTTGCATAAACGGTTGCAAACTCTGTAAGGGAGAACTACAATATTTCATGTTCAGTTAAGTATAATGGACGTCTTACTGAATATGTTTTTTTTTTTTTTTACATAAACTTTAAAAAAACAATTCTGACGTTTAATTATTCACATTTCATAGACATTCAGGTAAAAAAAAAAAATATACATCTATAGGACGTTTCCTATCAGATGTCAAATAGATGTCTTTAAGATGTTTATGATTTAGAATGCATGTAAAACTGTCATCTTACAGACGTCTATCAGATGTTTGTACACAGCAGACGCTTTCCAGGTCAAGTGATCTTTAACAGACATCTTGCAGATGTACATGTGTTATATGGGAAAGGGTTCAAATACACAAAAATGCTGAAAAACCAAAGAATTTGTGGGACCTGAAGGATTTTTCTGAAGAACAGAGGGCAGTTTAACTGCTCAGGACAAACAAGGGACTCATCACTAAACAAAACAAAACAAACAAACAAACAGCTGTGGATCATTTAGGTAACAACACAGTATTAAGAATCAAGTGTATGTAAACTTTTGAACAGGGTCATTTTTATAAATTCAGCTATTATTTTCTCTTGCGGACTATATGTAGACAACTTTTATGTTAAATATTTAATTCAGGTCAGTACTAAATAAAAAATAATGTGCGTTTTGTATGATCCCTCTTATTTTGGTAAAATAATTAACGTTTTGCAGATTCTGCAAGGTGTATGTAAACTTTTGACCTCAGCTGTATTTTATTATTTATTACTGAATCATGGGGGGTGTGGAAGCACCAATGTTATTCGCTTGCGATTGGCCCAGATGGCTTGGAAGTGTTCAGTAAAATCCTGAGGATAAAGGGATTAGGTGGAGGTCACAGTGAGTCTGGACGCAATTCACTCTAAACACGCTCTTCACCTCTTCTGTGGTCCCTTACCTGAAATATGCAAAAAAGGGAATATGACGGCATCTGCAATGAAGGTCCATGGATTATATGTGACAATATGAGATCTGAACAGGTAGGTTAAGTGGTTTTAAGGGGGTGGGGATTGTGGGAACACAACTGAGAAAGACATTAAAGTATAGTAGTGTCTAGTCCCAAGAATAACAGCTAATGTTCTTCTGTAACTGTTTATGTTTTTTTTAAATGTGTACATGAAATACACTTCATATTTGACAAGCTGAATGCCTTAATTGATTACACCCTTAATTCATACTCAATATGTATTAAAACAATAACGCAAGTAAATCTATGAGCCACAGTAAGGTATATACTGTACATTTTAACAAAATAATTAACATTTCTATACTTACTGAACTAAAATAAGCTTGCAAATTTGAGAAATAGCCCTTAAGTGTCATACTATTAGTATATGGTATAGTTACAAAAATATACAAATATAGTATAGTATATATTAATTAACCATTTTCATAAATTGTATACTGTCCGTGCATTTATTCTGTTACATTTTTATCTTGATTTCAGTACATGTGCTATTATGAAGCTAAGGTCGTCATCCAGGAGTGTAAAAATACCTAACCTAAGCTGCTTATGTGGCTCTCTTGGCCTTCTCTCCCAGTTCACTTCCTTCGTCCCCATGGAACATGTTCCCTGTCTTCTTCCATTTAACTACTACATTATATCGCCCTAAAATAAAATGAGCTTTACACCTGGATGTAAAAATTTACCGCTGAGACGGTAAAAGCAACATTTCCAGTTGACAATGGCAGTCTTAAAAGTGACATTTACGAAGACAAACAGAGACAAACTGGCCCAGGTTTTATGGGTGCTGAATTGGGTGTCTGTGGTAACTGGAGTCACGCTCTTCAGCCTGGGCCTGTTCTTAAAAGTAGAGATCCAGAAGAGGCGGGAGCTGATGTCAAAAGAGATCGTGTCAGTGCCAAACATGCTTATCTCTGTTGGCCTGACTGCCTGTGCGATCAACTTCCTGGGGGGCAAGATCTGCTACGACTGCGTGGACACTACAAAGTTCCTGCGATGGAAGCTGCTGATGCTGCCTTACATCATATGTACCTTTTTCTTTACGTTTTGCATCCTCGTGGGTGCCCTGATGTGCTATAGCATGCGGAATGATTTGGAGGAGTCGCTGTTTTTGGGCTTGCGTGATGCCATGCGCTACTATAAGGATACAGACATGCCAGGCCGTTGCTACATCAAGCGCACAATGGACATGTTGCAGATGCAGTTTCAGTGCTGCGGCAATGGAGGCTATCGAGACTGGTTTCACATTCAGTGGATTAGTAACCGCTACCTGGATATGACCAATAGCGAAGTGGTGGAGTAAGTCAATTGGACTATATCTTGAATATATGTATTTTTTAAGTAACACTGCAGACAGTTATTTAATGCATTCTACTCTTCTTCAGGCGGCTGCGGAGTAATGTGGAGGGGAAGTATTTGATCGACGGAGTGCCGTTCAGCTGCTGTGGCCTCCGTTCTCCTCGGCCCTGCATCCAGCATCAAATCACTAACAATTCAGCACATTATAATTATGACTACAAGAAGGAGGAGCTGAACCTGAACCGGAGAGGCTGCAGACAGGCCCTGCTGGAGCACTACACACAGATAATGCAGTCCATTGGCTTAATCGTTCTCATCATCTGGCTTTTTGAGGTGTGATATTCAGCCTGTTTTCTATTTTCAAATGTAATTTATCCCTGTAATAGCAAGGCTGGATTTTCAGTAGCCATTAATGCAGTCTTCAGTGACACATGATCCTTCAGAAATCATTCTAATATGCTGATTTATTATTGTTATTATTATCAATATTGAAAACAGTACCGTTCAAAAAAAAAAAATTTTATTAATACATTTATTCAGCAGTGTCAAATGTTCACCTCGGATGCATTAAATTGAATAAAAGTGACACTGAATACATTTATAATGTTACAAAATATTTCAATTTCAAATAAATGCTGTTCTTTTGAACTTCCTATTCATCAAAGTAATAAAAAAACATATAATGATGTTAATAAAAATATTAAGAAGCCAAAACCACTTTTAACTTTGATAAGAACCATTACTAATAATTGAACACCAATTATAATTGATCACCAAATGAGCATATTTAAATGATTTCTAAAAGAAATTACTATGTTTCTTCTGAATCAAATGTTTCAGTAACATTTTCTTGGTTAAATAAACATTACTTAATAGTAATTAATAGTCCATTTAATAAAACCAAATATGAATCTCATCAATTTAGTGTTTTTAAGCATTATACATTTATTCTAAAATGATATTCTTAACTTAATAGTTAACTTTTAACTGTTTAGAAGTTTTCGGATCATCAGTCAAATCTCGGATCATCAGTCAAAGCTCTGTAAATATTAGTCACAGACAGAAATTTACTTTAAATTGAAATAAGCTGATTATTCACTAAAAACTCCCACAGATCATGTTTTTATGCCATTTTAAGTCTTATTTTGTCGTAACAAAGTGGTTATATTTAAGTTTGTTTGTTGTTTACTTACTTTTTAAAATCAGTCTTCCGATTAACGCCATTATATTGTTCATTCAGACTGATTCACAAACACGCACAAACACAAGAGGCGGGATTTATCACATTAACCAATCACAACCGAACATAACCAGTCATATCCAATCGTATTGTACCATGGCGTATTAGTGCCACGTTAATTTTTTTTTAAAAATCTAAGATTTGGAGATTAAAGGCGTAATATTTCAAGAATAAAGTTGAAATATTTGGAGAATAAAGTCGAAATATTGCAAGATTAAAGCAGTAAGATTTTAAGAATAAAGTTGAAATTACAAGAATAAAGTCAATATATTACGAGAATAAAGTCAAAATATTTAGAGAATAAAGTCAAAATTACGAGAATAAAGTCGAAATATTTCGACAGTAAAGTCAAAATTATGAGAATAAAGTCAAAATATTTTGAGAATAAAGTCAAAATTATGAGAATTCATTTGTAACAACTGACCTTTTGCAAACAGTTTGATCGACAGGCAATCTGACCAATCATAACACCAAATCAACTT
This sequence comes from Cirrhinus mrigala, assembly GCA_036247105.1. Classification (NCBI taxonomy): domain Eukaryota; kingdom Metazoa; phylum Chordata; class Actinopteri; order Cypriniformes; family Cyprinidae; genus Cirrhinus; species Cirrhinus mrigala. Next base: position 19,523,253 of record CM070026.1, on the reverse strand, counting down.
ATACTTAAAATATTGTGTATATTGACGTCTTTTTGCGGCTGAAATAAAATATGTTGTGATGTTCATGTGTTTTTTTTTTTTTTTTTTTTTTTTTTTTGTGCTAAAGAAGTAGTAAAGAAGAAAAGAGGCGTCATTGATCTAATAAGGTAATACACTGATCTGTCACGCCACATTAAAAAAAACACAAAATGGCGTTTATTTTTTGAATTTTAAAAAAAATGACAACATTTTAAAGCTGAGACCTTGTTTAACCCTTTAACTGTCACCGTCCACCCTGTGGGACGCCTAAGTTTACTTTACCATATTACAAATAAATCCTAATCTAATCATGACAAACTATACATCGCTGGAAAGGTCTAAGTCTCCTAAATAGATATTTTACCATATTTTTGTGTTACAAATTATGTAGGAAAAGTAATAGATTAATATATGTCAAGAGTGCCACTTAAAAAATCTACATCATAACATGAATTCTGACCTTTGTCACAAAAGACTTCCTTCATTGCCTTTTTCCGTATCACGCTTTAGATATCATAAGAAATTATATATCAGCTCAAAACTTAAAATTTCAAAATTCATCCTTTGAAAGGCTTTTTAAAATCAGACATTGCATTACCATGGAAAATGTACATCAAAATCATATTACAAAATGTTTTCATTCATGAATTATACAAATTTAAGTCTAGATAGTGCATTTTTATGTCTGTGTTCAAAAATGGGAGTGACAGTTAAAGGGTTAATACCAGAAGTAACCTGCTCTGTCTTGTCTGTCGGCGTGTTGTCAGTTTCCTCTTTGCTCTACGGTGTATTTTTCACCACGTTAAAACATGATGTGTAGTGTGAGAGCAGCATTGTTTGTCGGACATAACAACAGTAACTAATTAGGGCAGGTTTTTGCGAACGTCAATTACGAGATTAAAGTTATAATATTTTGAGATTATATTCTAGCCTACTGCACATGCAAATGGCCCAGATTGGGAGCACGGGGAGATAATCCAAAATCTCAGCTTTCAAAATCTATCAATAATGTGTTTTTCACGCTCTTTAATGTGGCGTGACAGATCGCTGTATTCACCACATTTTAAGCGGCATGTGAATCATTCATCTTTCCGTTTACATTTGTTTCATTAACTTAGGCTATACTGTTTTATTTTTTCATTCCTTCTGATGTTCCTTCAGATTTAATTCTCATAATTTCGACTTTATTCTCAATACATATCAACTTTATTCTCAAAACATTGACTTTATTCTCATAATTTCGATTTTATTCTCTCAATTTCTACTTTATTATCGAAACACTCTCAAAACTTTTCGACTTTATTCTCGTAATTTCGACTTTATTCTCAAAATGTTCTATTTTATTCTTAAAATATTACGATTTTTATCTCGTAATTTTGACTTTATTCTCAAAACATTTTGACTTTATTCTCGTAATTTCGATTTTATTCGCACAATTTCGACTTTATTATCGAAACACTTTGACTTTATTCCCGAAACATTTCAACTTTATTGTCGTATTTTCTACTTTATTCTCAAAATATTCTACTTTATTCTTAAAATATTACGATTTTAATCTCGTAATTATCGAAACTCTTTGACTTTATTCCAGAAACATTTGGACTTTATTCTCGTAATTTAGACTTTATTCTCAAAACATTTCAATTTTATTCTCAAAACATTTTGACTTTATTCTCGTAATTTCGATTTTATTCCCGCAATTTTGACTTTATTATTGAAACATTTTGACTTTATTCCCGAAACATTTCAACTTTATTGTCGTAATTTCTAGTTTATTCTCAAAATGTTCTACTTTATTCTTAAAATATTACAATTTTAATCTCGTAATTTTGACTTAATTCTCAAAACATTTAAACTTAATTCTCAAAACATTTGACTTTATTCTCGTAATTTCAATTTTATTCTCACAATTTCAACTTTTTTGTCAAAACTCTTTGACTTTATTCCCGAAACATTTCGACTTTATTCTCGTAATTTCAATTTTATTCTCGCAATTTTGACTTTATTATCGAAACTCTTTGACTTTATTCCCGAAACATTTGGACTTTATTCTCGTAATTTCGACTTTATTCTCAAAATATGCTACGTTATTCTTAAAATATTACAATTTTTATCTTGTAATTTCGACTTTATTCTCAAAACATTTCTACTTTATTTTCACAGTTTTGACTTTATCGAAACTCTGACTTTATTCTCATAATTTCGACGTTATTCTCAAAATATTCTAATTTATTCTTAAAATATTACGATTTTTATCTCGTAATTTCTACTTTATTCTCAAAACATTTCAACTTTATTCTCAAAACATTTTGACTTTATTCTCGCAATTTCTACTTTATTATCGAAACTCTTTGACTTTATTCCCGAATCATTTCGACTTTATTCTCGTAATTTCGACTTTATTCTTAAAATATTCTACTTTATTCTTAAAATATTATGACTTTAATCTCGTAATTTTAGATTTTTTATTTTTTAATGTGGCAATAAAACCCATTCGTAATATCGCGATGGTGTCACTGATGGACAATGTTTCTTTAGAAAAACAGATTTATACACTTTTTAATGTTACATTTTGTAATATATGCTATGTTTTGTACCACTATATCATAAAGCAAGAAAAACACAAAATCTCATTTTGTTAAATCTTTTCTCCTTCCTCTAGGTGTCAGTGCTGACAGGAGTGCGTTATCTTCAGACAGCCATGGAGAATGTGCTACGGTTAGGAGACCCTGACTCTGAGTCTGACGGCTGGCTTCTGGAGAACAGCATTGCGGACACTGCACGTTATAACTTTAACATCATCAAGAACCTGGGCAAATGCTACCAGGTAGATGACGATCCCAACATAGATGTACCAAGCCCCAGCCAGCAAGCACAAGAGAACGTGCCTGTAAAGCAAATCCCTGTGGCCCAGTAGTACAAGAGACATTGAGACTTTTGAAACCCAGCCATTCAACAATGGCAGCCTTGGTGAGGCAGATCAAGCTCTGCATTGCAGCCTTTGACTCTTGATGCACACAAAGAAGAATGAAAGTGAAGAATGAACTGAAACAATAAAACATAATGTAAGGAGCTCTAAGATGAAAGGCACTTCATTGCAATGTAATCCTTGTGCCATACAAAAGAATAAGAGAATGAAATGTGAAATGCATTATAAGATGGTGGGGGACAAGACTGATTTGTAGCACTGATTAACATTGCTGTAAGGAAAGATGGTAATGGAAAACAAGCTTCCCTGTGCCTCTACCCTGTAATGAAGATTTTTTTGTCCATCCTAAAAATATCTTAATGATAAACACATTTCAAGTTAATCTGAAAAGGGTGCAATTAAAGGCCTTTGTTCCATTACTAAAGAGCTACTACCATCCATAAAGTATACAATGCCTTTTTCTCTTTCACTCATTTGCTTTTTACTTCTTTCATTGTAGGTCTGTATTCACATACTGCTTGTGAATACAGCATTCACATACTGCTTTGGAGTCTTGCAATATCTGAACGGATGAATTGCCAGGCCAATGGGACTAAAATGTTTTTTTTTTTTTTTGTCCCAGAAAACCTATTAACTAATGGTGGCTTCTGAATGCACTATTGCAGCACTACTGTTTCATATAAGCTTAAAATGTTTCACAATATATTAAACCCATTGTGTGTTCATTCTTTTAATTGTGACTTTATTTCTCACAGTTGCTATTTTTTTCTTACATTTGGTGATGATTCAAAGCGCTTTGTTTTTATTTTTTCAGTTTTCACCAGCCATTTCTCAAATGCACACATAAAATCAGACATCTGAGAAATTACGTGTAATGGCGTTTTAACAAAATCTCAGTTATAAGAATTTAAAATTTAGTGATTTTATTGGTATTTCTCAAAAATGTTATTTGTACTTAAACGGAAGATGACATTTTTCTGCTCTATTTATCAGCATGTATTAAAACAACTACTTTTTATTTCATTTTATTAGTGAATAGCCTATATTTAAAAAAAAAAAAAAAAAAAAAATTTACTGCATTTCGTTTGCTCTTGTTATGTTTTGCAAGTTAAGCCTTTCAAGGTAAGCCAAAGGATGCTTAACTTTCAGGCACAAGTACTGCTCCAAACAAATCCCCTGAACTAAAGAGATTGTTCTGCACTTATCTTGCAGTCCGTCTCCGACACACTCATCCGATTAACAGCGTCTTCTCCATCTTGGATTAAAAACAAATTGACTACTCAATCTACCGGTAGCCTTTTACTAAAGCAGTGCGGGGGCGACGTTCTCACGTGGTACATGTTACTTTTCTCATCGCTGTTCAGGAAAACCAGGATTGACCAATCACATTCTTTTTCCATTACGCAAACATTTTATTCAATCTTTTTAGGATTTTAGTTTACATCATCTACAGATTTTAATGTTCAATACATTTTGTTTCTTCGCTAGCCGCGCTTGTTATATGTCCTTCCAGTCATCAGATATGTAGCATATAGTACAGTTCGAGTTAAATTGTCAAATATGTAACTAATGAGAACTGTTAAGGATATCATGTGGTATTCTCGTGTACACTATCCACCATATAAACAACTTTAATAAGGATATTCACAATGAATCATATTATTCGTTATTATCACTATATATAATATTTATTATTATTATTATTATTATTATTATTATTATTATTATATTTTTCGTAATCAATCCGTTGCCAAAAAATAACACAAAGCAAAAATAAATATTACGTAAAAAAAAGTAGGCCTATGCAAAAAAGAAGTACAAGCATCGATGTTTGTTTATATGCGGTATGTTCGATGACTGTAGGACATACGTAAACTGCGTACCTCATCAAGAATGCCCAAAGGGCGGATGTTGCGTAATCTTCGTACGTACGGTTTGTTATTGATGGCGACATCATGTGAACTGTTAGTTTAGTCGATATGTGTTTGCAGTGAATGCTTTTGAAACATTCCTGTCTGTAGTCGTTCAACAAGGATATTAAGCACTGACGTCGAATCAAAAAATTGTAAGTAGTTTGGCCTCTACCATATTTTGCTATATTTCTACTTAAATCTCTGTGCATCTCTGTAGAACCTAAAGCACATGAATCCGAACACTGTTGAAATATTTATCGTTTCTATAATCTTCAATAACAGTGTCTCTGTATGTTAGCGCAGACTGTCTGTATATGCGAAAGAAATCTTAAAGTAGCACTGTCAACATCATGCCTGCGTATCATTCACGACTTATATTACAGATATTCACATCCTTTATATCCTAATTCAAACGACGCTTTGTATAGCTGTTATGTCTGGCTGTGATGAAAATTACTCGGTTACTCTTTTACAGTCATTACATAACGTTCTGCATTGTATGTAAGTTACAGCTGCCATTTGGTTTTGTAAAATATGTTAGTATGAGAGATTTTTACAATGAAAAGGCCGTATGAAAGACATAACATACGTAAACAGATCAATTGCAAATCCTGTAGATCTCTTATTGTATTGCATGTTTTGTTCCCAAAAATAAAAACTAATCATTTAAATATCATCTTACTAAGACATATTGGAAGATATAGAGTGAATAACAGATATTTATATACAGTTTATGTAAGCAGTCAGCATATGTTAACAGTTATAGACGTTTAATTGAGTTACATTACAAGCTGATTAGAATTTGACCTTACTTTTTGGCCATATGAATAACATCTGCATCAATTATTTATTATTATTATTATTTTTTTAATTTGGTTGTTAATAAACGGTTACTGTACATTTTCAGCTATTAGATTTTTCTGCATACTAGGCTTTACTGGGTTAATGGTATAAGATAAATGTATCTATTTTTGTTGCATGATGATAAATACGCCTGGAAATATTTTTCACCAGAGCATCATGAAGACGAGCATCTTCTCCCTCTTGGTCAGAGCATCTCTCCTTGCTGTGTCCGTTCTTGGGCAAACCACAGATGTTGAAGAGCTTGCCAAAAGGAATGCCGATTTTGCTACCCGGCTGTACAGTAAGATTGCTAGCTCAAATGATGACAACGTAGCCGTTTCGACCCTCGGGGCTACCTTGGCCTTAGGCACGTTAGCAGCCGGGGCTGGTGGGGCTACTCGCATCGAGCTGTTACAGGGTATAGATGTGGCCTCCATGGAGAAAGATGGAGAGCCAGAACGGATTCAGACCCTACTCAAGCAGCTGAGAGAGACCACAGCTCAAATCCAGGCCACGGGCCTCTTCATGAAGCAGGATGTCAAAGCAGACGACAGCTTCATCAACCAGGTTAAGCAGTTTTATAGTGCAGATGTTCAAAATGTGAATTATGCCGATAAACAGCAGGCCAAAGGGAGTATCGATGATTACGTAAGAGGCCGAACAGGGGACAAGGTCAGAGATGTGGTGAAGAACGTAGATCCACAAAGCATGGCAATGTTAATCAGCGCAGCTTTTTTCACAGGTAAGGAAAAAACAAATGAATAAAGTTATAATTAACATTTTATATTACTATTTCAAGTAGTAGTTGCTATTACTGTTATATATGTTAATATCACATTATCCTGCTTTCCGACATTGTGTAAAACTAACAAAATGAACATCTGACCACTGAATGCCACGAATGACCAATCAGAATCAGGTATTCCAAAGAAGTGTGTAGTAAGTTTCGAAAAAGTGAATAAAAAGATAATCTCTTGACATTTAACAGGTCAGTGGCTGCAACCCTTCAACGTTAGCTTCACCCAAGAGGAGCGTTTCTATGTGAACAAGTATAACATTGTGCAAGTGCCCATGATGCTCCGTTCGGGCAAATACTACCTGGCTTATGACCCGACATTAAAGGTTGGGATTCTGAAACTGCCCTGTGAGGAGGGCATTGCCATGCTTGTCCTTCTTCCAGATGAAGATGTGGACTACACCTACATTGATGAATCCATGACTGGTGCGGTGTTTCGCGAATGGGTTGCAAAGCTGAAAAAGACGTGAGTCATGTAATCAGTCTCTCACATTTTCACAAATCAATGTGGTTTTTTTAAATGACTCAAATCTCCATCAAACTCACGCTGAGCAGCCAAAGTGAGCAATCATATGACATGCTTCAAACAGTTTATAGTTACCCTGTGGAAACGTGAAATTTTCAAAACACATTTCTGTTGATCTCTAAAGATCAGTTTTGTCTTTGTCCTCAGGAAGCTGGAGATTCAGTTGCCCAGATTTTCTTTGAAGCAGTCCAACTCACTAAGTGCGAGTCTGCCCAGTCTGGGCATTAAAGAGATCTTCGGGAGTACAGCAAATCTCTCTGGAATCATCAGTGATGAAGGCCTAAAACTGTCAGAGGTGTGAGATCTTTCCAACAATACATGAAAATCTTTAACAGTTTCCTTGTCAAGTCATTTTTTTCATGTCTACCAGTTATATGCACTATGATTTTAGCTAGTATTCATAAATTAATTGTATTGTGAAGCACAGTATAAAAAACTTATCAGATATTTGCAAAAGAATTCTGATCAAAATTAGAGAACACTAACATATACAGTACCTCAAACTTGCACCTGGTGCTAATTTCCTTAATTTTATGACAAACCATATTTAACTGGCAGCGTTGCTCCAATTTTCACTGAGATTCCAAGATGGTGGGCCGCTCTAACGGTGCATTTCCACTGGCATGTAGGGAGCGTGACGGAGCAAGCGTTTTCAATTCATTCATATGGAAGTTGAGCTTGAACGCTCTTGCAGTGCATTATGGGATTGAACGCGTCGCAGAGAAAGGGTTGAGAGCATCAAAAAGATTGGGCATTCCTCAACTCTTGAGCATAAAACGTATGTTTCCGAGCGCTTGCGGAACTGCTGGATTACTGAGCTGAAATCACTTATCTCTGAACAGGTCATTCAAAAGTAAATGCACTCTGCATTCATTATATGCTATGGTGCCCTAGATGGTACCAATAAAGTGTTTTGCGAAAGTTTGCGAACCGCCTTTCAGAGAAGATGAAACGCCAAAAAGGGTGTAAACATTGCTTTCAAAGGCGTGCTCTGCCCTAAAGTTCACATGCCCCAAAGCAGTGGCGTTGTAGCGCTGTCAGCAGGACTGAGCGCAGATTTGCCGCTGTAGTGGAAACGCACCGTAAGACTGAAACCCTGCGACAGGAGGTTATGTAGATGAAGGCTGAAGAGATGACCCTTTCAGCCACTGCAAGACAAGTTGGCCATTCCAAATCTGATTTCTCAAATATTGCAGGGTTACAATCACACTAATTCATTCCAGGTCCCCAAAAAGGCTGGTTGTCCATATAAGACAAATACATGAGAAGACAGGATAATGCAGAAACTCTCAATGGGGAATCGGTTCAACACTGCAGCTGGAATTGCTTGTCAGTTCAGTGGTGAACAGGTTAAGGATCTGTCTCAGCACGTTATGTACAGCAACATTATATTCTGTGTCAAATTGGGGAAAAACTGAACCCAAAGTGCGTAAAGTCAGTGAAAAGTAAGTGTCATGGTTTGGGGGATGTTTTCTGCAGCAGGAGTTGGGGCTCTTATACAGATACATTGGCAGTGAATGCAAATGTTTATCAGAACCTCCTTCAGCAACATGCAGTTCCTTCCCTGCAAGCATCTCCCAATCAGCCAGCAATTTTAATGCAAGACAATGTGCCCGTTACACTGCAAAACAGGTAAAGCAGTTCCTTGAAGATAAGAACACTGAATTAATTAAATAGCCAGGCCAGAGTCCTGATCTAAACCCAATTAAAAATCTCTGGAAGTCTTTTAAAGCAATGGCCTCTACACTTCCTGCTAGCGGTAACCTTCCAAAATTTTCATTGAAATCTTTGTTCTTGCTGCAGTGGTTACTGTTCTATAATTTTGATCACTGTGTTTTTCACAAAATGATGTTTTTTGTTAAAATGCTTTGGATATTTTGTCAAACATGTTAGTAGAACAGTGGTATTCCTACAGCTACAAGTGTTTATAGATTGTTCTGTAATTTTGATCCCTGTAATATATAGTAAAAGATGCAACAGCATGCATTGACCAATGCCTCTTGATTCCAGGTGGTACAGAAGGTCAACGTGGAGGTGGATGAAACCGGAGGCTCAGTGGCCGATGCCTCCAGCAATCTCTTTATGACCCCTCTTCCTCCCAGGCTCACATTCAACCGACCCTTTATTTTTGTCGTCTACCATGAGGCCACAAAATGCATCCTCTACATAGGACGTGTGGTCGACCCAACTAAGAACTAATTATGTATAGAGAAACTACAATGGTGTGCTTACAGTCTACTCATAGATTAACCTGTTGTTTTGTTTAAATTACCAATTTAGAATTTAACATTTATTTGTTTTAATGTAGTTTTAAAACAAAAATATCAGTATAATATAATAACAATACAACGTTGATAAGAAACTGTAAATGTATAGTGTTTTCTGAAATGGTTGATTTAGGAGATTTATTGTTGGCGTGATGGAGTGTTACCCACACAATATAATGTTAACGTGACAAGTAACTTGTTTTTTGTGCTTCTGGAGATTTGTCAGTATCAGCATAGTATTCATATCAGCACTTTAACAGGCTGTTCAAATGCAACTCATTAAAGCACGTCATATTCAACATGAATTTTATTCATTGGGTACTAAGATGTTGGCGTTAATCGATCAGGTGCTGGGCAGCACCAGGCACAATTTCATTGGTGGGATGGGATGGAGAGTTCCAAAACTCTTCAATCATAAAAATACATAGTGCTTCTTTTTCTCTTAGCCACTTCAAAAATATAAAACAGAGAATTTGCAAAGCATGCTATAATACAAGAAACAAAATAATGAGGCAGTAAATTAAATACATTCAATTACTCCTCAACTCTCGGTTTCATTTTATGACGTATGGTGCGGGTTGTCTTGTGAAATAAGGCAGAGATGGATCAATGAAGACCTTAATTGATGCCCCAGCATATCTTAAGCTGTTTCTGGTGTAGAAGAGAATGGACACATCAAAATGGAGGGACACTGCTGCTGCAGAATGAAAAGTCTTGTAGAAAGGGGCTTTAAGTCAGAAGGCAAAGTGGTAATCACTCTCTCCCAGACTGCATTCCAAATGAATTTGACTTTCGCTGTCTGTCAGACACGAATACAAAAACATCAGAGGTTAAGATTAGTCTGGTGGAATCGTAAAATCATATAATAATAAAAGACTTACAGTTGAAGTCAAAAGTTTACATACACCTTGCAGAATCTGCAAAATTATTAATTAATTATTTTACCAAAATAAGAGGGATCATACGGGGGGGGGGGGGGGGAAAACTTTTGAAGATCAGGTTAAATTTAACTTGTTTTGTCTTCAAGGAAACATGTAAGTATCTTCTGTAGCTTCTGAAGGGCAGTACAAAATGAAAAAAATATGATAATTAGGCAAAAAAAGAAAAATGTACAGATCCTCATTCTGTTCAAAAGTTTTCACCCCCGGCTCTTAATGCATCGTTTTTCCTTCTGGAGCATCAGTGAGTGTTTGAATCTTCTGTAATAGTTGCATATGAGTCCCTCAATTGCCCTCAGTGTGAAAAGATAGATCTCAAAATCATACAAGTCATTGCTGGAGAGGTTCAAATACGCAAATGCCGAAAAACCAAAGACTTTGTGGGACCTGAAGGATTTTTCTGAAGAACAGCAGGCAGTTTAATTGTTCAGGACAAACAAAGGACTGTGGATCATTCAGGTAACAACAGTATTAGGAATCAAGTGTATGTAAAATTTTAAACAGGGTCATTTTTATAAATTATAAACTATTATTTTCTCTTGTGAACTATATGTAAATGTCTTTCATGTGAAATGTCTTATTCAGATCAGTAATAAACAAAAAATAACATTTTAAAAATGCATAAAAAAATGCATTTTGTATGAGCCCTCTTATTTTGGTAAAATAATTAACATTTAGCAGATTCTTGCATGTAAACTTTTGACTTCAACTGTATACCCAAAATGTCATGATTAATCAAAAAGTACAGGATCACATTACGCACACAGAGAGTTTCCTAGACTGTGTGTCTTTATTCCCGTTACTCCGGTGATCCACAGAGCTGCTCGTGTTGCTGCGGATCAGGACGGGCATGGAGGAGGATGATGGGGTGGCGGAGATTGATGAAGCAACATTAAAGTGATGGGGTCGCAGATTATCGTCTATAAAACAAACAAGTACAGGTAAACAACAGAAAGTTTGTGTAAAAGAGCACAAGTCATTATAATTCATGATGAAATTTTAATAGATACCATTTAATGGTAACATAGCGCTCTTTCCCGGTCCAGGGCAACTTCCTGTGTCTTTCACTTTTCTAAAGAGAAAATGGTGAGTATAAATGTGCTTTCTAACTACTGGTGAAGGGTCATGGCAAATTCATGACAAAATTCAAAATCCAGACAGAAGTCATCTGGTGCAATCCACTGCAATAACAACACAAGAGCGATGAGATGATAATGTTACATACAAGGACTTGTCTGGGTTTGTCATCTTGGGTGTCGTGGGATGACCGCTGAGGGAACGACTGCGAGCTAGTTTGGCCCTCCGCATCTCCTTACCTGCAAATATAATCAGTGTTGAGAAAATAAGCACCTTCGAATTCCCAAACCTTTAGAAAATGTTTACATTTTAATATCATTTGTAAAAATTAGCGCTGTCAAAATTGGCACGTTAAAGGGGTCATCGGATGCTAAGTTCACTTTTTCATGTTGTTTGAACATTTATGTGTGTTGGCAGTGTATGTACAAATCTACCCTATAATGATAAAAATCCATGCAGTGGTTTTTAATTAATCTGTAAAAATAATATCCCCTTTTTCAAATCGAGCCGTTCTTAGATGCCTGTAGTTGTGGCGTCACACCAACAGAGGCCGCTCCCACGATAGTTAATTGACATGAGCATCTTATCACAGACCATCTGTCACAGTCCGCCCTCTTTGTTTCACTGCCGGAGCAGGGATGTAAGTTAGACAAGAATATCTCCGATTGAGTGATTAAGGTGTTGTGTTGCTGGATGTAATAATGAATGTAGTGGCCACCCCACTCACAACTGCTGCTTCTGTCTCTTTTTTTCTTGACAAGTTTATTTAATCGCAGAACATCTTTACGACCACATCAAATGGGAGACTTTAAGATGTTCAACTTCACTTCAACGTCAGGCGCTAGTCAAATGACCGCATGAAAAGGTACAGGCGATGAGAAGCTTCAGTAGAACAACAGTGAATTGCGGTCAGATGAGATGTTGTCAGGCCATGTCAGTAAATACTAATTTTCCTGTCCTGTCAGCCGTTATACTGTGCTCGTAATCGTATGCTCTTCAACTGCACACAAATGTGGCAGAGCGTTGTAGTCTGTCTCATTTCATATTAAAGCACAAATGAAACTACAAGCATGCATGTCAGATTTGTGTCACGGTCAGCAGCGGCAGCTCTTAAAGTAATAGCAGCCAAATAACCTAATAACCCTGCTACTGTGATGTCTGTTAATCAAAGAACAAAAGAAAAAAGTGGAAATCAATAACTTTTGTAGCTTTAAGGATTCATCTATATTTAATTTAGTATTTAGTGTCTGGTAATTTATTACATTTCTGTACATTTCCTACTTGCTAAAGAGTACAGGTAAATAATAGGTTTATGTGAAGATTGTCTTTCACTTAAATTAGAAGTTGTTATTTTTTAAAGTCTAATAAATATTAAAATATATCTCTCAATTATACTGTAATGCTGAATTGCTATAGTCAATGGTTAAATATTAGGAAAAAAGAACAATTTCCTAGAGACATCAGTAATATTGGTATCAGTAATACCTTTAGTCATTAAAAAAATATTTAACAAATAATAAAAATATGTTGTCTTTATGTTGTTTCTACATTAATTTGAAGATCGAATGTAAAATTATTGCAATATAAAAGCATATTTAAAAACTTTAGTTAGTAATCATTAATGTGGAATTAAATCACGATTAATCACGATTTATTTCAGAAAAAAAATATTTGACCAACCTCAAACTTGTAACAATAGTGTGCATGAACAATTCTTGAACATATTTACTAGTGCCATCAATCAATTAAAAAAAAATTAACTAATTAATAATTTTTTTCTGAAATTAATTGTCATTAATTGAAATGAATCCCACCTAACATTAAAGTTTTTAAATATACTTTTATATTGTAATAATTTCCCATTCAATCTTCTAATTAATGAATAAAAAACATCATAAAGACAGTATATTTTTAATATTTGTTATATATTTTTTATGACTAGGAAATTGTTCTTTTTTTCCTATTTTCTTTTTTTTTTTTTTTTTTTTGAAAGAAATCTCTTACGTTCACCAAGGCTGCATTTGATTAAAAATACAGTAACTGTTTTCTCAACTGTTTTCTATTTTAATATAATTTAAAATGTAATTTATTTCTGAAAGCTGAATTTTAAGCATCATTACCCCAGTCTTCAGTGTCACATGATCCTTCAGAAATCATTCTAATATGCTAATTTGCTGCTTAAGCATTTGCTGAACTTACTATTTACTCTTTAATAAACAAAGTTAAAAAGAACAGCATTTACTTAAAATATTTTTACCGATCGATTTAATGCTTCATTGCTGTATTTATTTTTAAAAAAAAAAAAAAGAAATTACTGACTACAAACTTATGAACTGTAGTGTATACAGTAAAACAAATGCAATGTTTTTGCTTTTCATTATTCAGTTAACAGAAAAGATGCTAACCAGCAGAAGAGGATGATGTTGCTCCTGATGTAGATCCTGACATTCCTTTACTTCCAGAGAGGCCCGACTTGCTGTCTCGTTCTGCATTACAAAAGCATTACAAACTAAATTAAACGGCCACATACATTTGGAAAATGTACATATGTAAGCTAGTAAAACATTCAAAGTTTAAGAGAGAGGGTGCATAAATGAACGTCACTCACGTTTCTTCTCCGACTGTTTATCCCCAGCTAGTTTCGCCTCACTCTGCTGTCGTTCTAGCAGTTCCTATGTGTTACAAAACCACAAACACGACAGTAATGTGTAAAACTACATTTTTGTCTTCTTTTTTCTGACATCAAAAAATTTAAATTTACAAAGTTTCATTTTCAGGCCCAGTCAGTCAACAGCTAAAATGAAAAAATAAATAATTTTGGTGTAAAAAAAAAACATGACTACCATTATAACTGAACTTGCTGCCTTCGTAAAATGATTAAAAAAGGGTAAATCGCTCACCATTTCAAGTAAAAGAGTCTCCTCCTTCTCCTTTTTCTGATCCAAAAGCTCTCTTTCATGCCGTTTATGATACTATAAATATGAAAAGTTATTGTATCACTAACAGTGAAACAAAATTAACTCACAGTATTCAGAAAAAAAATGAAAAAATGGTCAAAACAACTAAATGGAAAAGGTAATGGTAACAGATCTTTCATACCGGCTCTGTTATATCCATTTTGTCAAGCTCTAGAACTGTCTAAGAAAACATAACAAAACAATATAAGGATTTAATGACATCTATTAATGAAATGATTTTCAATTTATTAAAAAATCTTCATAAAAGACTTTTAAAGAAGGTATGATCACATTTACTGTTTTTAATGGGAAAAATCCTGTAATTTCAGGTGGAAACTGAAACATTGTTTCGCAATGGGTTTAAGTTGATCACGTGAATTCACCATGTTCCTGTTTGGTTTGAAAGTAACTTCTCTGTGAGCTTTTTAGCCACAAAATTTTACCAAAGGTTTGCTAATGTGACCACATTTTAATAACGGGAGGTTCACCTTTCGCAAAGTTACCACTACATCTTTGTCCTTCTCACGGCACAATAATTTCCGCACACAGAACTCCAGCTGCTGAAGTAGATGTTTGTCTGCTGGCTTGATGGTGGATCTCAGTTTGGGTAACATATAACAGAGCTTGTACCTGCCGGATATTTATTTTTGGTTAAATAAAACAAACAGCAAGCAGTAATATGTTAAACCATTAGTCACGGCACAGTGGACAAGGACGCAATAACAGAAGTTAAAAAAAACAAAGCGAGTTGTTCACCTGACATTGGCTACGGGGTCACTGACCAACTCAAGTGCTGGAATGAGGAAATGTTTGCAAAAATACGACTTGGAGAAGAGGTCTATTGTGATTTCACACAGGTCCAGATAGCGAAGCCTGTTCCAGTAGCTTCTACCTTGAGCGAGGTCTTAAATTCAGAAGAGATACAGTCCTGAATCACCGAATCTCATACACAAACATGTAAAGTAAGCAGATCCTGCTTTTTTTTTTACCTTGCTTTATTTTGCTGATTATCTCTTGCCGCTGTTCCTGTTTGCGGTTATAGCGCAAGAACACACATAACGTCCTGACAGCTTCCCGCTGGACTGGTAGAACGTTCTAGGACAGAGTAAACAGGACAGATGAAATACTGTATACACTTCAAATTCAGAGAATGTACAAGCAGGAGTGTGTGTGTAAAAGGTTTACATTGGTAGTGATGATGCTGAACATCCTCTGAAAGAAGCGGAAGTAGATCTGGTCTCCAGAGATGACACGAGGCAGACAGGAGTAGCACTGGAGGAGTTTCTCATGAACCCGCCAGTGCAGTGAGGATGCCGCTTTTTGTTCTGCTGCTACCAAAGCAGGCACCAAGTCTGGTATATTCACCTGCTGTATAAGGTTGAGAGAGATGTCAGTAAGATTTGCTTTATTTATTTTTTTAATTTATACTTTTATTCAGCAAGGACACATTAAATTGATCAAAGTGGCAGTAAAGACCTTTAAATTGGTACCAAAAATATTTTAAATGCTGTTCTTTTGAACTTTCTATTCATCAGAGAATCCTGAAAAAAATGTCTCATGGTTTCCACAAAAATGTAACTATTTTCAACAATGATAATAAGAAGAAATTAGCATCAAATCAGCATATTAGAATGAATTTTGAAGGCTCATGTGACACTGAAGACTGGAGTAATGGCTGCTGAAAATTCATCTTTGCCATCACAGGAATAAATTAAATTTTAAAATATATTAAAACAGAACATGGTTGATTTCCAGTTATATTTTACTGTATTTTTGATCAAATAAATGCAGCATTGGTAAGCATAAAAGATTTCTTACAAAAACATAAAAAATATATTAACAAAGCCAACATTTTGAATGTTAAAAAAGTCAATAAATTGAATATCATTTCATTCATTAGAATTAAAGCCTTACACAAACTGTTATGTTTTATTATGTTATTATGTTTGACAGTTCTTGCCATTTTGCTAATAATTTAATTATTTAAAATATAAATAATTGTATTAAATATATTTAAATAAATTTAAAAATAAATAAATATTATGATTTATAATAATTATTTATTATTGTTTTCATGAATTAATATTTTTAAGTATTTTTTTATTATTGTTAGGACCATAAATATTGCATAAATATTAAAACTAGTGCTCTTAAATTGTTTCATCGCAAATAAACGCATCCAAAATTAAAGTTGTACATTTACATGTACATTTATATTTTTTTATCAAGTATATTATATAAATATACACTACCAGTCAAAAGTTTTTGAACACCAAGACTTTTTATGTTTTTTAAAGAATACTCTTCTGCTCACCAAGCCTGCATTTATTTGATCCAAAATACAGCAAAAGCAGTAATATTGTGAAATATTTGTACTATTTAAAATAACTGCTTTCTATATGAATATATTTTAAACTGTAATTTATTCCTCTGATCAAAGCTAAATTTTCAGCATCATTATTCCAGTTTTCAGTGTCATAAGATCCTTCAGAAATCTTTCGACTATGCTGATTTGCTGTTCAAGAAATTATTATTATCATTATTATTATGTATATTTAAAACAGCTGAGTACATTTTTTTTCAGGATTCTTTAATAAATAGAAAAATGCAAAGATCAGCATTTTTACTGAAAAAAAATGCTTTTGTTTTTGATAAAGTAATTTTAGAAATTAATACTTTTATTTAGATAAAGACATTATATAATGATAAAGACATTTAAATGTTACAAAAGATTTCTATTTCAGATAAATGCTGTTCTTCTAAACTTTCCATTCATCAAAGAAACCTGAAAACAATTCTACTCAGCTGTTTTAACATAATAATAATAATAATAATAATAAATGTTTTTTGAACAACAAATCAGAATATTACAATGATTTCTGAAGGATCATGTGACCAGAGTATTGATGCTAAAAATTCAGCTTTGAAATCACAGGAATGAATTACATTTTAAAATGAATTCAAATAGAAAACAGTTATTTTAAATAGTAAAAATATTTCAAAAATATGTACTGTTTTTGCTGTGCTTTGGAAAAAATAAATGCAAGCTTGGTGAGCAGAAAACACATCTTTAAAAAACATTAAAAATCTCTTGACTGGTAGTGTATATTATATATATTTCTTAAATATACACATGTACGTATACTTTTATTATGGATGTGATTAATCAGGATTTATCAATTTGACAGCGTCTAAAACACAGAAAAAAAAAGCATAGCAGATACCTTGCTCTCAGGTCCTGCTCCCTCGCCTCTGGAAGTGGCCAGCTCTAAAGTCTCTTGAAGATTGTTCAACAGAGCATCCAATACCTGCAGATTCAAAAGCACTGAGCTAATGCTAATCCAAGCCCCTCAAATCAACAAAGCCTTCTCATCATTAGATGTTTCAGAAACACATTTCTACCAACACCAGGAAGGGATGCTAAAATTAGAGATAAGCTGGGGTGAAATCACTATAACAGATAGTGTTTGGTCTATAGTGTTTGGTTTCCATCATCATTAATCATGAAAATCACTATGTCTGATGGCTCGGGGAGCTTTGCACTATAGTGGATGCTAATGCAGTGTGTGACTAACACCGCTCAGAGGATCATGACAGAATAAACAATACCACACTCTAGTCTTAGCTAGGGAGGTGCAATGCATTCATTCATCCTACACAGTTGCATGCAACCTCCGCAAAGGCTCACACACTTGTGCACACAGCCTTATCCATACACACACACGTAGGCATGGCATGTCTGGCGCCTATGAAGAATTTTTGGTAGTTTGGTGTTAAAGGTGATGTGTGTAACTTTTTTTTGATGCTACAACAGTTTTCAAATGGATTGCAAATGAGGGAGTGTTTGGAAAACCTGCTATATTTTCTCCCAATTCCATTTAAGTGCTGCCGAAATTACACATTTCTTCTTTAAGGTCTATATATACTTATTTTTTGTTAATATATTACAAAGACAGGGCCAAATAATTTTATTTCTATGCTCTACACACACTCCAAAAGGGAATTTCTTGTCTAACTAATGGGCATCCAAATACAAAGATTACATAAGCGCAGTTGGCCTTGCGAGGAGGGGGTTTTGAATGGTCAGACGGCTATTTGTTCATGTGAACTCAGCAGTTAGTAGAGGTCCTGAGAAAGACTGAATCTTTCTGTGAAGAAAGTTGCAATGTCTCGCACAGCACATTGTGCCAAGGAAATGACTGTTCTGACTGAAGCTGTCACAGACAGCTGAAAGCTCTTTTAATAAACAAATACACACACACACACACAAACCTTTTTTTCAGGTCTCACCTCTAATGAGTCATCCTGCAGCAAAGTGATTAGCTCTTTGTGTATGTAATGCACATTTGGGCCCAGCAATTTGACCACCTAATGCAGAGGGATTAGAAAAGATGGTATTGTACGTG
This sequence comes from Cirrhinus mrigala, assembly GCA_036247105.1. NCBI lineage: Eukaryota > Metazoa > Chordata > Actinopteri > Cypriniformes > Cyprinidae > Cirrhinus > Cirrhinus mrigala. Next base: position 19,504,583 of record CM070026.1, on the reverse strand, counting down.
CTGAACTGAGGCATTTCTACCTGTCAAAATGTGAGTCACATTGTGTACCATGACAAAAATATGTTTAAATGAGATTCTGAGTTTGTACCTCATGGAAGCCACCGGCTGCCGTCCTCCGTACTGAAATCTCAGGATCATGACAAAGACTTGAGAAGGTACGATATAATTCAGACAGAAAGTGGTTTGGATCGGCAAATAACACTATGGCCTGCAAATAAAAAAAAAGAAGAAAATCTACAGGCATGCTTATAAATTATTCAAGAAAGTAACTAAACATACACTACTAAATATTTCAAATAAATGCTGTTCTTTTGAACTTTCTCTTCATCAAGTCCTGGAAAAAAAAATTTGGTTTAAACAAAAATATTAAGCAGCACAACAGTTTTCAACACTGATAATAATAAGAAACGCTTCCAAATTAATATCAGCATATCAGAATGATTTCCGAAGGATCATGTGATGCTGAGAGTAATGGCTTCTTTGTCATCACAGGAATAAATTACATTTTAAAATATATTCAAATAGAAAAGTTAGTTTAAATTGTAATGATATGTTACAAGACTACTGTTTTTACTGTATTTTTGATCATTTTAGAATGATTTATGAATGATCCTGTGACTGGAGTAATGGCTGCTTTGTCATAACAGGAATACATTACGTTTTAAAATATACAATATATATAATATATTAAACATAGGGCTGTCAGTTTAACGCGTTAACCTAACGCAGTTAACGCACTGACCTCCGCGCCCAGACCTGTATGTCATCTTATATTTTTTTATATAGTTGACTGTTGACAAATATGATGCAGGGCAACAACTCTTGCAGTTGTACTCTAATTTTTTTTTTTTTTACATTTTTTGTCTCATATTTATATATATCACAGATCACACAGAGCAAGCAAGAGCAATATGACATGGGTGCTGATTTTGTCCAGATCTATCACAAGCTTCAATGTGATTTTATACAACAGTTCAGTAAATAAGAAGTTGATATTGAGTTATATTTTAAACACAATATTATGTGTTTTTGCTCAATTTTGCAGAGAATATATTACCTTATATATTATATATTAGCATCTCTGAATGAATTCTTGTTTTAAACGAATCGTGTGAACCAATGATTCAAAAGCCCATTCATAAAGAGAGCCGCTTGCTTCATTCCTGAATGAATCAGCCGTTTGAACGAATCGAATGAATGAATGAATGAATGAATGACTCAAAGACATTTACTGCCACCTGCTGGCAGATTTAGTTTCTTATTTAGAGTGTCATTTCATAAAAAAAAAAATAAATAAATAATAATCATAAAAACATTACAGGGATAGTTTACCAAAAAAAATAAAATTCTGTCATCATTTACCCACCCTCATGTCATTTCAAACCTTTTTTTCTGTGGAACATAAAAGAAGGTATTTTGAAGACTGTTGATAACAAAGCTGTTTTGGTTACCAATCACTTTCATCATATGAACAAAAAGTACTGAGATTTTTCTCATATTATTTTCTTTTATGCTCCCTAGTTTACATAAATAAATTTTATGTTGAAACAAATAAAATATATCTTTCTAAAGCTACAATTTGTAATGTCTACTTGATACTTTCTCATTTAACACAAAATAGCTTTCAATAATCTTTTGTGGGTATTTTCACAGTCAAATTTATTTTGCGATTAATTAGATTAATTAATCGAAACATCATGTAATTAATTATATTACAATTTTTAATCGAATGACAGCCCTAATATGAATAGAAAAGTTTAAATTATAATAATATTTATAATTATTAATAATATTACAGTAAAAACATTTCTAGTGTTTTTACTGTATTTTTGATCAAATCAATACAGCCTTGGTAAGAAAAACATGAAAAAATAAACTATGGTAATGTAGTTCAGACAAAGATAAAAATTATAATAATAAAAAATTTAAAAAATCACATCGCATTGTGAATTGACTTAATCATTACATCCCTTTTTTTCTGAGTTGGATCTTTTCAATGAATCAATGACCCAGTTGCACTCTGTTAAAATTAAACATTATCAGTGAATAACAACTTACATATAATATACAAATCCAGACTACTTTTATAACACTTTCACCATGCTTTTGGGTCCCTCTTAAAAACCTTGAAAGCTCCATTGTTTCCGTTTTGAAATGGTCCTTTAATGAAAACCATTCTGAAAATGCGCAGACCGTATGTACTGTATCTACTTGAGTCATTTAAAATGAGAATGGCTTCTTAGACATAACTTTCAGCCACCTACATCTCAGTTAGCAAACTTATTCTGAATGACTGCGACTTTATATAACCACACTAACAACAAAGGACCACTTCAGACATTGATGATGGAGCAGTCAGAGGTCTAATTTCCTCAAATGAGCTGTTGAGCTACTCTAGAAGTTTTTGCCTCCACCGACAGGCGTTAAAAATAGAAAGCAGTGCCAGAAAATCTTGGTTAGTCAAAAGACCTTCAAATCATAAAAATATTCTGAAAAATGGAACTTTCCAAAAAAGTATTTTTTTTTAGAATTTTTTAACAAGCGACGCATAAACAAAAAAAGTATTTATTAAGACTTGTTTAGACTTCAGACTGAAACAGTTATGGATGCAAGGCAGGGAAACTCACAGGAAAGTTGTAGGCACAGTTCCTGCGTACTAGGGCGTATTTGTTCTCCAACTCCAGTGGGTAGGGCTGGCTCTCGCAGTGCCCGTTTTCATGCTGCAGACCCAGACAGCACAGCTTCTTATAAAACTCCAGAAACCAGAGGTGCTGCTCGTCAGTAAAAGACTCTGTTCACATAAAAGATACAAAAATCCATGTTATGACTCATAGATTGTACTTCTAAAACATTTCAAAAAGATGTAAACAGAAAGCAGACAGTCACCTGAGAGCCCGTGACAAAGCTTTCCATACTGGAAGGACAAGGAGGCCAGCACTGCCTCATCTCCTTTGAAGCATTTTTCACAGAATGCCTTCACCAAGGGAAATATAACACATGTCCTGTCATCTATGAAAAATGGTGATAGAAAAGAGGGGAGGGTGAGAGGATGACAGAGAAAGAGCATGAGACAAGTTTCAACATCTTTTTATAAGGGAGCCACATGCCAGTTTTTAAATCTGATGTTCCAGTATGTGCCTAATGTATGGAAAAACTGTGCTGTGTCTGATGATATGAGCAGGTACACAGCATGTGTTTCAAACTGTACTCTGTGAAACAATAGAAAGTGCAAATGTTTTCACACCTCTCTGACACATCTCTGTTTTTCTGTAATTCAAGTCCCTTTCAGATTGTCTGACTTCCACAACAGAAAAGCTGATATTAAAGCAAGACGCTACAGGTGAAAAGGGTAAAAATTAACTAATAGATATCACCATATTTCCCTAGTTGATTAATCACAGTCTACATTAAGGGATAGTTCACCCAAAAATGAAAATTGTCATTAATTACTCACCCCCATGTTGTTTCAAACCCTTAAACTCTTTTGTTTATCTTCAGAACGCAAATTAAGATATTTTTGATAAAATCTGAGAGTTTTCTGACCTTGCATAGAAAGCAACACAACTACCATGTTCAGGGCCCAGAAAGGTAGTAAGAACATTAGCTTCATAAAATGAAGGTTGAACCATTGATGTCATTTACTACTATTTTACTATTTTAACAATGTCCTTACTATCTTTCTGGGCCTTGAAGGGACAGAAAGCTCTCGGATTTCATCAAAAATATCTTAATTTGTGTTCAGAAGATGAACAGAGGTCTTACGGGTTTGGGACGACATGAGGGTGAGTAATTGATGACAGAATTTTTATTTTTAGGTGAACCTCTTTAAGACAATTGTTTTGTATTTTGTGTTTTCTGAAATGTTGTTTAAAGGAGAAGTCCACTTCCAGAGCAACAATTTACAGATGATGTACTCACCCCCTTGTCATCCAAGATGTTCATTTTTTTACTCAGTTGTAAAGAAATTACGTTTTTTGAGGAAAACATTTCAGGATTTTTCTCCATATAATGACTGATATGGTGCCCCGAGTTTGAACTTCCAAAATGCAGTTTAAATGTGGCTTCAAATGATCCCAAATGCGGTTGTAAATGATCCCAGCCGAGGAAGAAGGGTCTTATCTAGCAAAACGATTAGTGATTTTCATTTAAAAAAATACAATTTAAATACTTTTTAATCTCAAACGCTCATCTTGTCTTGCTCTGCCTGAACTGAACCGGAAAAAAACTGAGGTCAGGAAGACAAGACAAGCATTTGAAACTAAAAAGTATATACATTGCATTATTTTTATGAAAATAACCGATCGTTTCGCTAGATAAGACCCTTATTTCTCGGCTGGGATCGTTTGAAGCCGCATTTAAACTGAATTTTGGAAGTTCAAATTCAGGGCACCATAGAAGTCCACTATATGGAGAAAAAACCTGAAATGTTTTCCTCTAAAAATATAATTTCTTTACAGCTGGAGAAAGAAAGACATGGACATCTTGGATAACAAGAGGGTGAGTACATTATCTGTAAATTGTTGTTCTGGAAGTGGACTTCTGCTTTAAATATACAACATAAAAATGTGCATACAATTCCAGAACAAAAATATGAACACTGGATAAAGCCAGGTTCAAAATTCAAGTTTCATTTTTTCACAATAGATTTAGAACACCTTTATCACTCCATAAATCAGAAACAGCTAGAAACAGCTAGAAAAACAGAAAAAATCTTCAAATACATGTATTGTAATTGAAAACCTGACACAAATAGATAAAGTTTAATAAAATAACATCTTAAATGTGTATTGTGGATGTTTTCTTTCAATTATACTTGAAGAAGAAAAGCAAAATAGCCTAAAATTTCAAAATTAACCAGTGCATTAAAAACAATGGTTTTACTAGTACACCATAAAACACAATTTGTTGAGTCAACTTAAAATAATTTGTCACCTGCCTGTCTTAAAATTTTAAGTTCAGTCAACTCAAAAAAAGTTGAGTCAACTTGAAATGTTAAGTTGTACTAAGTGACAACTTAGATATTTGAGTTGATTGAACTTAAAAATTTAACAAACCACATTTTTAATTTAGTCAACTCAAATATCTAAGTTGTCACTTAGTATAACTTAACATTTTAAGTTGACTAAACTTATTTGAGTTGACTGAACCTAAAATTTTAAGGCAGAAAAGTGACAAATTATTTTAAGTTGACTCAACAAATTGTGTTTTTTTTTTTTTTTGTTTTGTTTCTTGTTTTTTTGTTTTGTTTTTTGTTTGTTTTTTTAACAGTGTAGCAGAAGTTATTCTGTTTTAATAGAACAACTAATATGAGAATGAAATTTATTCAATGAACACTGAGTGGCTTACCACTGTCAAACATTTCTAAGAGGTTGATGATGGTGTCGAAAGCTGCCAGTCTCACAGTACTGGCTTCATCTTGGGCCAGCTCAACCAGTTCAGGGAGCACTTCAACCTTAGTGTGGTCCAGCCTGAGACAGAGCAAATATACACAAACTAGTCTTATGATCCATACTGACACTGTACACATAAATGTTAACCAGAGATGTTATTATTTTTAACAGAATATCCCAAAGTGGTTCAATTTAGGCATCATTCTGTCACAAACTTGCATTCTTTGGTTTAAATATGTGAGAAAAAATGTCTCACATTCAAAAGAAGTGTTAAAACCAAATACCCAGTAATTAATAAATTTGAAGTCAGTGAAAAAGTTATATAAAAACTACAACTAAAAATCATATACACTAAACCTATTATTTACAATTTAAATGATACAATATACTGTGTTTTTCTAATGTCTGTGAATCAAGGTCAGTACTTTTTCTTACAGGAACAAGTCATTTAGATTTGGCAGCATTAGATATTCAAATAACAAAATGTTCTTTTTAACATCTCTCTGCTTCATATCTTTTTACCCAATTCCCCTGGTGATGTTCTCCAGCTGGCGGCACATGCAGGCGCGCACCTCATACTCTACGTCCTGGCATAATGACCTGATCAGTGGCAAAAGGTCTTTCTTCACTCTGCAGAGAGAAGCCATGGTAGATTTTAAGTGGGCAATAGCCAACAATTTATCTTAAGCTTCTTCAACTTAAATGTCATTATTCTATATTAGGAAGATCATATAATAGGTTGTTTCTGTTCTCTTATTTGATTGGTCAAGTGGTGTTTCCACTGTGGAACTCACATTGATGACTCAAACTTGCCAACAACTTTTCCTAAGATGCGACAGCTGGCCAGACGTGCCGGGACAGACTGGGAGAGCTGATGCTTCGATAATAGAGGACTCAGAATCTGTGCAAGCAATCAATCAAAGCAAATTGAATTTTAATTCACACTAATAGCTGATTTCTACAGATTATCCCATGGGTTTAGAAATGATAGACAGGAGAAATACTGCAGCTGTCATTACCTCTTGCCTGATAGTTTCCTTTGGTAAAGCATCAATTGCTGACAGCAACGTCTCTAACCAAGCATTGCTGACCACTGTTAAAAATAAAGATATAGTAGCTGATTGTGTCCTTGCCATGCAGAAATATGCTTATTTTATTTTGGCACACACTACCGTTCAATAGCATGGGGTATGTACAATTTAAAACAATTTTAAGCAATGTTTTTGAAAGAAGCTTATCTAAGGTTGCATTTATTTGATAAACAGTAAAACTGTAGTGTTGTGAAATACCGTTTCTTATGAATGTGAAACATTTCTTATTAATATCAAAACAGCTGTGTTGCTGTTTGTAAAAACCATGCTATATCTTTAAAGACATTCTTTAATAAACAGAAATAAAATAAAAAAAAATGTATTTTAAAAAAAAAAAACTTATGTGACATTATAAATGTGTTTACTCACATTTAATGAAAATAATACATCTTTGCTGAATAAAACTAAAAAAAGAACCATGCTGACCCCATATTTTTGAACAGTAGTGTTGTATTCCACTCACAAGACTGCAAATAATAAGGACTCAAGTAATCATTTCAAAGAGTTTCTACAAGTGCTTTACAAGCTTTCTCAAAATGGCAACCTGTGTCCCTGTGGTCGAGATTCAGGAGAACTATCTGCAAGATTGAGTGGGTGTGTGTCTGGATGAGGACAATGTCATCTTGGAGGACCGTCAGGAAAGATCCTGCTGCGGCGAGCTGCATATCCGCCCCAGCTACATGCAGCACTTCCTGTTGGGGTAGAAGTAGGAGCTCTGTATGATCATTCACAAACAGCACACACTAAGAAGTCATAGAAGGATCCTAACAACAAAAAGCAATACATGACATATTGTTTGGCCTACCCTGACTTTTGGCACCACCCTACGAAAGGTCTCTGCTGGGTTTTGACGCACCAGGATTGGCAGGTTGATGATCACGCTGGCCCGTTGGACATCCTCACCAGAACTGAATAACAAATAAATATGGCTGATGATATCCACCTTATTTTACAAGTAAGAGCGGGCATGGCCATTTGTAAATTTTATGAGTCTGGCTTCCGGGCTCAACCGCGTCCAGCTATTTTTAGCTGTACAAAACATTGTACAAAAACCGTACAAAACTATTTTTGCTCCTTGATATTGCAAATTGGTGTGTCTTACCATATTATTTTAATGTATTATCTTAAAGGAGAAGTCCACTTCCAGAACAACAATTTACAGATAATGTACTCACCCCTTGTAATCCAAGATGTTCATGTTTTTGCCCCGAGTTTAAACTTCCAAAATGCAGTTTAAATGCGGCTTCAAACGATCCCAAATGCGGTTGTAAATGATGTAGAAGAAATGTAAATGAGGAAGAAGGGTCTTATCTAGCGAAACGATCGGTTATTTTCATTTAAAAAAATACAATTTAAATAATTTTTAATATCAAACGCTCATCTTGTCTAGCTCTCCCTGCAGTCTGTGTATTCTGGCTCAAGACAGTTAGGGTATGTCGAAAAACTCTGATCGTATTTTCTCCATCAACTTCAAAAATCAATTTAAAATCATCCTACATCACTGCAGAAGTTCCGACCCAGTGTTTGCAAAGTAAACATGCAAAGAAGATCAAACACCCTTAACAAAAAAGGTAAAACAGCGATATAGGGCGATTTTGAAGTTGAGGGAGAAAATACGATCAGAGTTTTTCGACATACCCTAACTGTCTTGAGCCAGAATACACAGAGTTCAGGGAGAGCAAGACAAGATGAGTGTTTGACATTAAAAGTATATAAACTGTATTATTTTTATGAAAATAATATAACCGATCGTTTTGCTAGATAAGACCCCTCTTCCTCGGCTGGGATCATTTACAACCGCATTTGGGGTCGTTTGAAGCCGCATTTAAACTGCATTTTGGAAGTTCAAACACAGGGCACCGTATCAGTCCATTATATGGAGAAAAATCCTGAAATGTTTTCCTCAAAAAACACAATTTCTTTATGACTGAAGACAGAAAGACATGAACATCTTGGACGACAAGGAGGTGAGTACATCACCTGTGAATTATTGTTCTGGAAGTGGACTTCTCCTTTAATTATGCACACACTGGTTTGTAGTTTTACCGTTTACTGCATGTTGTTATTCTTCTCATTATTTCCCTACAGCTTCTTTCTAATTCAGCAAAAGGTTAAGTCATGCATAATCTTGACCAATGTAAATTCTGGATTTTTTTTAGTTTAGTTGTTTAGTTAAGATAACACATTAAATGATAAGGTAAGATACACCAGTTTTTAATATCAAGCAGGAAAACTAGCTGTTTTCTACAGCTAAAAATATCTGGCAGCTAATGACACCGGAAGTCATACCCATTAAATTTACAAATGAACACATCCACTGTAATGGGAAAAATAAGGTGTATAAGATATTTTCCCCATTAGAACAACAGGTAGCTAAATGGGCAGAGACTCCTTGCTGACTGTATGAATAGGGAAATTAGAGAACAATTAGATATTTGAGTTGTAGGACAATGAATCAATCCCAATCTTTAGATGCAGGGTCGACTCACCTCTTTCAACAATACTTGGATTAATTACCAAAACAACTTGTGTCGGCTTGTTTTATTGTATGCACTGTATATTACTGTAGATTGCTTTGTACTAGTCCACACTTGTTTGCATTTGTATAGGAAACACTTTATTCCTACGGTAGCAGATGATGCTGAGTTGCATGCTTGCCATCTGTTGATCACAATGGGCTCTTATGTGAAACCAAAGCCTGTTTTGTAAGTTGCTCTCTGTATAGGAGTGTCTGCTAAATGCCCTCCATGTAAATGGTTTAAATGCCAGTGAACTGCTGATCACATGACCAGCAGATTCTAAAAATTCCATTTTTTTGCACCAACACAGTCCAAGAACATTTGGTTGATTAGGAAGAAAAGCAGAGCACAAGCATGACCCTTTAATTACTACCTTTCATTTTCTTTTTAAACATTTTAGCCATTTTATTTTAGATGAAGTATGCAAGTAGCCATAAATGTGAAGGAAACGCCTACATGCTCAGATTATTTATAGAACCATTGTGCTGTAGTTGTTTTTACCATTCAAGCAGAACCCTCTGAAGCTTAGTGCAGCTGAAGCTCTTAGACGTTCTCTCCGAACACTCTCATGTCTATCAGTCTCTCATGTGTGCTGTTGTTCTAAATAATGAACTATAAACAGGTATTCATTACTTTTTCAGGGATACGTTGTCCTCCTGTGTCCTTTGTTGGCAGACGGTTATTTAATAACCAAGAAACAGCCTGACCTGCTGCCAAGTTTGTCTAAGAAGGGAGTAATGCTGTCATGCTTTGTGCACTTCTTGAATATGGTCAATAACCTGCAGCACCTCAGCAATGCCTGTGTTTATACACTAAATGACAAAGGTACCATACAGAGAGAAGAGCAGCTGGCATGTATATGAAGACGAAAGACATAATCAGCTAAAGACCAGGTGCTGAATGGTTTGGAAACACAATGCCACTGCCATGAGCCTTGAGTCTCTGTTTGTTCCGGCCAGGTCCTGGCTGGAAAGTGGTCAGAAAGTAAAAAGAGCTACGCTCGCATTTGTAATTAGATTTCCCTGGTGAGTGAACGATACACAATGGCCTCAGCCTAGAAGAACATTTCATTGAATTTAGAAGTAGCTAGAGATCTCAGATGTTTCTTGTAAAATGAGAAAAAAAGAGAGAATTGTTAACATGCTAAATGAGGCTATAAAATTAAATGAATAGAACAAAATGAAAGTGAGTAACATTGGCTTGGATAATTGGATTTAGGAAGAATCTTGTGACGAATGTTTGAATTCTTAAACTGCTGATTGCAGACTTTAGCCAGTCCGATTCTCTAGAGATAACAAATGTAAGATCACATTGGCCTATTGGTCTAAACTGAAAACCAAATAAAAAGCAAAAGTCTCTGTTTGCACTCCTGTTATCTTATTGCTGTCTTGGAAAAAACATTATGTTACTTTCCTTTGGAAGGTTATATGACAAAATATGTTTAGAAAGGCCCATTTTGGAAACATATTACCTTGTGTTCAGAACCTCTGAAAACAATTCACATCAAACCCTAGCTGAGCTCAAGTGCGTCTCGAATTTCAACACAAAGTTAGGAAAGAGAGAAACGGCCAGGGAAGGCAACATGCAGTGGAAAAAAGTGACACACTGTTTGATTTCTCCCCCTCCAAAATAAATGAGTCGGCAGTTGATTGTTGAGCCAGCAGGACTGTAATGAAACCTAAACAAAGCCCACTTAGTAATTAGTTTACATTTGGCAGCCTCTCTAATCCTTCCAACCCCAACAGGGCCAATGATGATGCTGGGAAGAAAGTGAAGAGCACAGGCTGTTTGCAGTCTGTCTGTGAACAAACATTTCATTCCCCACATTTCATATCCCTACACATGTGACACTTTCTTCTAAATTGTGCACATCCTTCATTCCATAATGCTGTTAAAGGGAACTCTGGGTATTAAGACTAGTATGGCTTAATATAACATAAGTGATGTCTCTTAGTAAAATATGTAGTAGAAAACACATGAAAGACTTAAAAATCCACATCGTTTTATACATATTTTGGACTATGGGAGGCGCTATTATTTCAATGAGGTGAAATGGCTGCACTCGGTGAGCTACTGATGCAACACAACTTGGAATACACAATTTCAGAAAAAAAAATAGTGATACGATGCCACATTGTGCGGCTTTTCGTTGTAATTTTCAGTCTAAGGGACAACAAGAGAAGCAACATAAGTCTTCACTGCTTTCCTACACTGTAAAAAACAATTTGTTGAGTCAACTTAGAATAATTTGTTACCTGGCTGCCTTAAAATTTTAGGTTCAGTCAACTAAAAAAAAAGTTTATTCAACTTGAAATGTTAAATTATACTAAGTGACAACTTAGATATTTGAGTTGATTCAACTTAAAATTTGAAGGCAGCTGGGTTACTTATCCATCTGTTAAGTTTAACAAACACAAATATCTAAGTTTTTACTTAGTACAACTTAACATTTCAAGTCGACTAAACTTATTTGAGTTGACTGAACTTAAAATTTTAAGCGGGGTAACAAATTATTTTAAGTTGACTCAACAAATCGTGTTTTTTGTTTTTTACAGTGTAGTGATAAAAATAGGAGAAAAAAAATGGGAAGATGCCTCTGGACGAAACTTCCTAAAGACCTGCGTCTTTATTCTCTCCACTTTGGCCCGGATGCCCTTGAGGCTTTTAGTAGACCACAGCTACTAAAAGAGCTTACAAAAGGCAGAGACAAGAAATGCTAGATGCCATCCTGGCAGGATGTAAACATGCCAATGCTCATCATGACGTCACGGCCACTGAAGGAGTTTCTCAGTGTGGATTTCACTTGATATCTGGGGGCGTTTAGACTCCTTGTGGGGAAAAATCAATGGTACAACATTTGGTTTAAGCCTATGCTTATATCCATCACTACCTGTAAGTTCTTTCAGTAGCTGTGGTCATCACACCGGTATTTTATTTTCCGAGTTGTGTATTCCAAGTTGTGTTGTGGTAAAAATAGCAATAGGTAGCGCCATGAGTTCACCAAGAGCAACCATTCGACCTCATTGAAATAATGGTGCCCTCCATAGTCCAAAATATGTATAATACAATGTGGATTTTTTAAATAACATAAATCTTTCATGGGTTTTTTACTACATATTTCAGTAAGTGACTTTATTTACATTATATTTAACTAGGGCTGGGCGATTTTTCCAGTTTTATTGATTAGTTCGAATTTACTTTTTTTTGCCACAATTTTATTTTTTAGAAAACGAGGAATTGCGATTTTGAATAAAAATATTACCAAATGTCAGAATTAGACAGTTTAAAAATATGCTAATGATAACAGTAAAGGGAAAAGAACGATCCAACCACATGTCGGTGCATGTGATTAACCGCTCACGTGTGACGCACTCATATCGCTAGGTGCCATTCACACAGAATGTGCTTTTGTTTTGACAAAGATGTGACGCGGGCAGTGGAATAAGAAAAACATGCAAGAAGATGATAGTGAAGTTCTTTTAACTTGAGTTGCGTTTTTATAATGCCGTTTCATGCATGAGATGCTGCAAGTGCAATAGTCAAACGCATCCATGTTTACATAGTAAAAAAATGGAAAAGCAGCACAATCGAATAAAAAAAAAACTGTGAAAAACTACTACTGTATGTCTGATATTTCATGTTTGCATCATGAAGACAGGCTGAAAGCTGCTGCTCACTGATATACAGAAGATTTATAGTTAATAATAGTCTACTGATGTTATACCTTAAGGCCCCGATCAGACAGAACGCGTTTTTGCGGTGAGAGTAGGGTTGTCACGATACCTTAAAAATGACTAACGATACTATACCAGCTGAAGTATCACAATACCAAGTAGTATCACGATACCATGCAGTATTCTGTTAATTTAAAATTCAATTCTACAAAATGAATCAAAATTTCATAAATAAATAGATGTAAATGAAAACAGAAAGGATTTTTCTCTGAATACTTCATTAATGTGAATCAATGGCTGGCTATTGTTATCCATGAAATCATGTAAACAAAACTCTTCATGTAAACAAAATCTTAGCACTGCACAGAGGCTGCATGAAGTGACATTTAGATGTGGTATTTATACATTTAGACTGTATTTATAACTGCATAAATAATGTTATGAGATTAATGTTTTAAATACAAAACTCTGAATATAGAAATATGTTGGAAACAAATATAATATGACGGGAAACTTAAAACCGCCAGCAGGTGGCAGCAAGTGTTAATGATTGAATCAATGAGTCATTCAAACGATTTTTTCAAAACAGCTGAATCCTTCAGGAGCGAATCAAATGACTGTTTTTATGAATGGTTTAGTGTATCAATGATTCGCCCAAGCCAACGTGGATTCGTATTCGAACAGAAACAAAACAAAAACAGCACTCTTAACTCTTGCTTGTGTCATATTGCTGAACTGTCAGGAGCATTTTTGCTCGCATATCTTAAAATTTCCAAGTTAGCAGGTTGTATATTAAAACATATTCATTTAAAATGTTAAAAAATATATATAATGATTGAAAAGAACCAAGTGCAATGCCGCTATGTTAATGAATGGAATTGCATTCGTGATCGCAAGGATGCTTCCAGAAACAAATTATTACACCTGTTCTAAAAGTGGCCAAATGAATAAAACTGCGAGAATACTTTCTTGTAAGATATTATGATGTTGAATAAGTGATTCTTGAGCTGCAATTTTTTTAAATAACATCAGACGGTCTGAATCAGAACCTCTATCTTCTGATAAACTGCAGCATGAACAACGACATGCAAGTGCAACGTCTCAATTCAAACTGAACTGAAGCGTCAGGAAACACTGAATACATGCACATTCATGTGTGGTGCACTTGGAATAGAATTTTCTTTAACTAGAGGTTTAATAAAGAAAAAGTTACTTGAATCATGCTGTAGTTACAATTTCAAGTTGACTAGTTAAAAATCGTAAAAAAATCGTAAATCAGTCAAATGTTCTGAAAAAAAAAAAAAAAAAAAAAAAAAATATTTTAATTTTTTGCCATATCGCCCAGCCCTATATTTAACCATACAAGTCACCCAGGGTTCCATTTAAAGGAATATCAATGTTTTGAAGATTGGAAAATTTATGTAAATCGCCAAAAGTATATGAAAATGTTGCTTGCAAAAAATCTTCCAAATAACATGTATAATATATGTTTTAATCAATGTCAAAGTAGACAATGCGTTTTTAGAACCAGATCATGTAGTAACAGACATCTACCAGCAGGGATATTGGGCCATGCTAAACAAACTCTTGGAGTGTAAAACGTTAACAGAGTCATTACGACATACAAGTCCTGACGCAAACAACAAAAAGCATGTTTTAAAACCCTGCAGCTTCATCAGTATGACTCTCAGCAAGAGCAGTGACGCACTCAGAGCTGTTCCTGACATCAGCACACCAGAATGGAAAAATCCCTCACTGAGCCTCATCTAAACTCACAGTACATAAAAGTTATTCAGCAGCAACGTTTCTGGCCAAGTCTTACTTTATCAGAGGCAGTGAGTGTTCACATGCTACTCACGCTGTTTCTGAAATGCACAATTCCAGAGTTGCATAATCTCTTATATTTATGTAGCATAGTGTAAAAATAAGCCCAATGATACATGCAAGGTTCAACTACATAGATTATCAAGTGAATCACTGATAAAGAAAGCAAAATACCATTTTTGCAAATGTGTCTATTGTAATTGATATCAATGGTCAGTCACAGTCACATTTACCATTGCTCTGCAAAATTTGATGGGCATAACCTAATCTTTTCAGTATGAATCTGCATGTTCAGGAGTATTGCTGAAATATCACCTGTTGTCGCACTTAAATCCAAGGCATGCAAAGCATTTTAAATTTAAAAAGCATTGTGTACAACAGTGAGATAATAACAAAATCATGACATTAAGCCTCATGTAACCTCATGTGATTGGACATTCAGAGAGGTTACTTGATGTCAGTGTAGATTATTCAAACTTTAGAATTGAGAACAATTACAAAGTTGTCAGACGACAAACAACTAGACAATGCTGATACACTGAAATCTGATATTGGTTTATACAGTACAAAATGACTAGGAGTGCAAAATGCTAAAAATGTCTCACTAAGATGGAACCACGTTTGCGTAACCATAATCTGTGAGGTGTCTGCACATCAGAAACACCTCCTCTTTTAACCATTCATCCATTTCTTAACAAGCACTCGCTTTCCTGTCATCTTACATATGCTCTGGCAGTCTGCTTTTGCGTGCCAAATGACAGCGAACAGGGGCAATTAAATTGTTCTCAGAACTAGTTTGCCACCCGAGGGAGTCAGGCTGTGGACCGACACTGGCACTTAATTAGCACAGGCATGGAGTTTTATAGGTTAAAGAGGGACAAATACAGACCTTCCAAAAGAGGGAAGTGTCTGAGTTTTGGGTCAAAAAGCATAACAAGAAATAGTTTTGGATATTTGGTACAAGCATCTTCATCTCTGCATAGCATGGAAGTAAACAGCATGTAACCAGATAATAGGTCAACTGCTGCTGTTGTTCTAGTACCAAGAAACCAATTTCTATATATCATGGACTAGGGAACAAGAACTGAATAGAGGCAGAGTCTGGACCTAAAAGCTGACTCCATAAATGTCAAAAGCAATGGCGCTCCAAGTAGACTGATCATGTGAAAATATGTCTACATACTAATACTAACTGGGAATTCATGTAGCGAAAACAGTGGAACATGCCAATAGCAACAGCAAGGTCGTGGTTTGATTGTCAGGGAATGCAAGGACTGATAGAAATGTAGTCGCTTTGGATAAAAATGTCTGTCAAATGCATAAATGAAAATCTATTTATATATACACTCAAAAAGATTTAGGCCTAAATTTAGGATTTATGTATTTGAATTGAATATCAAATTTCCAGCTATTTGAATTATACAGTTTAAAATAAACTAATGCAATTAATGTGATGCATTTTTGTCAGCTATATACAGTATAAATAAAACAAGAAACAGGTAAGCAATAAACCGAATGTTTTAAATACAAATAACCAGGTGTATACCATTATCATGAATAAATCCAATGCGTTTCAAACTCATATATTCAAACTAAAAGAATATTGCTTGTTCCACAACTAGCCATATTTTAACCATGTTCATACTTTTTACGTAAATAAATTAACAAATTCATGTTGATTCAATAAATGCATTTTGAAAACATGATTATTTAAATAAATTCAAATAGATTATAGATAATAGATAAATTATGCCATGATTTTTATTTTGAGTGCAGAAATTTTACCTGTTTCATTTATATATGACTGACAAATATTAATTACTTTAAGTTTTCTCTTTTGTTAATGTTAAAACGACGTAATCCAAACTGATTAAAATTATATGGAATTCTCAAATACCTCTGAACTGGGCAATATGGCCAAAAAATGTATCACAATAATTGTCAAATTTTTATTTCTTTCAAGTTTAAAGGCAGATTTTTTGCAACAGTGTGAAAGTTGTAAAAACCAGACAGTTAATTGTTGCTTTAAACTATTCTTTATGGTCAGAACATGACAATTCTACTTTTTCCAGTCATTTTTCCTTAACAGAATAAATATCTTCAATAGAAACAAATAATTTCTTAGTTCTGCATGTCTTAATGAGTAATCAAGAAACAGATGTGTTGCCTGATAATATTAATAATAATAATAATAATAATATTATAGAAATAAACATTTGATAGTAGCTTGATTTAGCATGCTGATGTAGATTTATGTTCATTATCAACATCAGTAATATCTGTAAAAATTGTAGCAACCTCATTTTTGTATTTTTTTTTCTATATTTTTTATATCTTTTATACTTTTTTATTAACTCTTCCATAGTAGCATACATTTAGATCATGATAATAACAGCTAAAACCACAAATATAGCAAATCAATACCATAGTAAAAATGTAATATGGTTTCTGGGTTTTGTATGAAAACAGTAGTCTAAATACATTCAGAATAAATGCTATAGCTTAATCACAAAAAAAAAAAAAAACACTGTAATTATATTCCATTACTACTTCAATACATTTAATACATGTCTACATTAATAATATACTACAATTTGACACAAATATACCCACATTTCTGACACAATACCACTGTGCAGTTAGTGCTACTACAGTAAATCTATGTTAAATAATGGATAATTATCGTTAGCGATTTATCGCCCAGCCCCATCTAAACATGATATATAAACCTCTTTTAAGATAAGATGTGCCTTAAGTACCCTTTTGTATTGGTTTATGTTCTCTTAATGCTGATAAACAGGTATAAGAACAAAAACTATATAAAATCATATATAGAGTAATAAAAAGTGTCCCTTCTAATGTAACTTTTGTAAATGTTTTAAAATGCCCATAAACTTGTCGAAAACAAACTTTACTAAAACAAAATTTAACCAAAAATATACTGATGTGCATTTGCTCACTATAAATTCATGATACTGTAAGATTAGACAAACCCTAGATGTGCAGATTCTAGAAATCTGATCAAATTTTAACTCAGTCTCCTCAGTAATCAGCACCATATCCATTCAACTTTAATGATCAGATAACACTATATCACTGCTAAAACTGCATCTGAGGGACAGTAACATTGAAACTTTAGAGTGGTGACTCCTCAAAGTCCTTCAAGATGAGCATGCAGTCAGCTAGCTCTACCTAGATCTCAATGAGAGACCATTCAAGAGATCCATTATTCATCAGACTAGTACAGCGGTGATGACACCGCCTGCCCTGACCCACTGAGCTGAATGTTCTGTGCCAGTCAGCAAGCAATGAGAAGTTGTTGTGTGGTCAGCTTACCCCGGATACACATTTGGCTAATCAGTTGCAGCCAACAATGCTGGCGTGGATAAACAGTTTCCAGAGTGTCAAGTGGAAAGAAAAGAGCAATGAGCACAACTGATTTCGACAATCTGGGACACACAGACTCGACTAATGATGCAAAACATGGCACAGTGGCCTACCTGAGTATGAGATAATGTGGCTTGACTTATGTTTCAATATTGTTTAAGTGATAACTTTTTAAATTTTAACAAAGATGCCACCTGTTTGTTCAAAAGGTTTGGGATCAGTAAGATTTTGAATGTCAAACTTCATATAATACAGAAAAAAAGGTAATATTATAAAATATAATTGCAAATTAAAATAACAGCTTTCTATTTTAATATACTTTCAAATGTAAGTTATTTCTGTGATGCAAAGCTGAATTTTTAAATCAGCCATTATGCCAGTCTCCAGTGTCACATGATCTGTCAGAAATCATTCTAATATGCTAATTTATTATTAGTGTTGGAAACAGTTGTGCTGCTTAATATTTTTTTGGAACCTGTGATGCTTTTCAGGATTCTTTTGATGAATAAAAAGTTTAAAAGAACAGCATTTATTCAAAATAAAAATCTTTTCTAACAGATTAAGTCTTTACTATCACTTTTTATCAATTTAATACATCTTTGATGAATAAAAGTATTTATTTAAAACAAATTTTTAAAAGAATTTACTGACCCCAAACTTAGTGTATAATGAACAGTAGTGTATAATGTTACAAAAGATTTCTATTTTAAGTAAATGCTATTCTATTTAACATTTTATTCATCAAGAAATCTTGTAAAAAGTATTGCAGGTTCCAAAAATATATATATATTAAGGAGCACAACTGTTTCCCGACATTGATAATAAATCAGCATATTAAAATGATTCCTGAGGGATAATGTGACACTGAAGACAGGAGTAATGATGCTGAAAAGCCAGCTATTCATCACAGGAATAAAATTCTAATTTAAAGAATATTAAAATAGAAAACCACTACTTTAAATTTTAATAATATATCACAATATTACAGTTTTTTTCTGTATTTTTAATCAAGTAAATGCAGCCTTGATGAGCAGAAAAGACTTCTTTAAAAAACATGAAAAATCTTACTGATCCCAAACTTTGACATTTGGTTACATTATATATTTTTAATCTATGCAACAGAGACCATTTGGATGGGAGAATCGATCCATCCGATCAACAACCTACTGTACAGATGGAACCAAGTCCCTGCCAGGCATATTAGAAATGATCTGACACTACCTCTGTCACATCACAACTTTAAAGCATTCAGAATTTTTTTTTCAAGCTGATGAATGATAAAAACATTGACAGCCAATCAGAATGCACTTGACTTTAAAGAACTCCAGCTTTTAAAAAGACAGAAGACATAACTGCAGCTTGTGCTTATAATAAACAGAGGATTGTCGTTCCTTGGTATGGATGCTAATATAGTTACCATTAGTTATCTTTACAGTTTGTGTATTTGGTGTGAACCGCCCTTTAATCTAGTAAACGTGGACCTAACAATTTCAAAACAGTTGCAAGATCAGTTACAGTGGCAGCGCCACAAATGGGTCCTATTTTTTACCTTAGAAGGTAGACTGCTCGCTCTATGTCATTCAGATCTTCATCCACAGTGAGCTTGTCAATCTCTTCTGCAGTCTGCAAATGGTGGAAACAAGATGAACAGCTATGAAACCTGGCCTTGCTATCGGCACTTTACAAAAACCACAGTGCTCTTATAAAGAAGGAAGCAGAAGTCATTAGCATTAAATGTTGAGCGTCTCCATAGCAAAGCTGAAAATCTGCAAAAGTAGTGCATCTTAAATAAAGAATGGCCAGTAATTGGGCAAGATTCCATTACAGATGACTCAGCCAAATATGTGAGGAGGCTGCAGGGAGGCAGGATGCGAGGCAAGAGGGACTGCGTGGGAAGAGATAGTGTGGGGGACGGGAGCCATGTGTGGGTGCCTAGTCTATTACTTTAGGGCTCTGAGAGCCACGATGCTTTTCTTTGGAACCTCCCCATTAAAAAAAGATAAGGGACAGAAAACACCCGCCCCCTCTGTAGGCGTTGCATTATTCCCGCATACGTGATGCTGCTGAGAGATGAGATGAGATGAGATCAGAGAGCATCCTTAACTTCACTGCTGCCAGATACATAATTGCAGAGACGCCCAACACGACGCTCACATGTGAACGCAACCGCTTTTCGCGAAGGAATTCAAGGTAGTGATAGGAATAACGTTATGGTTTGAAGTGGAAATCCTCTATTCCGCAGTGGTGAGGCGCGAAAACGAGGAGGCGAAGCAGTGATGCGGACAGCTGACAGAAACTGCGTCACTCAGCAGACTGAAGTGGGCAACCCCCGTCCTTCCCTAAGGATGCTAGTACAGTTACTACTTCAAATAAAGATAATAGTGCGACGCGATAATGTAGAATAAACGGTCGTGGCGAAAGCGTCAAAACGCGTAAATGTTAGCCTTTCCCTAAAGATATCATCTGCAACGTCCAAACTAAAAATCCTCCACTCTTATGATGTATTAAGTATTGAATGCCTCATTATTAACGTTACAGTTTTGTTGGGTAATCAGCTTATGAATTCTATACGAAACAAACAGTTAGTAGACATTTATCGAGAGAAGAAAATATTCTACATACCTTCAGGCTCCTGCGTATGGGTCTCTCGATGAAAGTAAGATCCTGCAGGTCATCTATCTCTCCAAACAAACTGGACTGGCTCGGCGTCATTTTCCTGACAAACATCTGTCCTAAGTGTCTTCGTCAATGTGTCAGACGCGGGTGTCAAAGTCCTGTCATTATTGTGGCTCCCTGACAGTGAATGACTGATGTGATGCCTTTGATGAAGAGAGGACGGTCCTCCCACGACAAACGCGTCCCACTGGTTGCAAAGCTTGATCTATCACTAATTTATTTGCGTGGTGTTCAATTGTTTGTGCAGTTTCTACACGCGCTTTCAGCTGACGCGCCTGCGCTGACGGCACATAGTAAGGGATTCCTGCGATAAAAGTGTTGCTTAGTTCCCGAGAAAAAAAAAGATGGATTTGGTGCGCATTTTCCCACCGGAGCTGAGATGTCGAGTGCGTGTGGTCAGATAAAATCCTTCCCCCGCTTATGATAAAAACCATCCAGATATGGCTGTTGTCATGTGAAGAAAAGATCCGTGGTATTCCTAAATGCAAGATATACTACATTCGCAGCTTAACCTGGTCGCACATACCTGTTCACCTGCCTCGGCTGGCGTTAGCTCGCTAATAACACGACAACAAAGTTGAAAAAAATGGCCTGTCGAAAAAACTCCTCTCGATAAAGCCGTGCATTTTGTCTGGTTAATGCTCACCTCAAGTAAATCCTCTGCAAATCTAGCTCAAACGGCAACACAGACCATTTCATAAAAGCTACGTCTTTTATATTGTGGATGTGCTAGCAAGCAGGAATATTCAAACCACGCAAACGCACTGCACCAACTAAACTGGTTTCCATGGAGACAGCATGCCACAGCAGCTCTGAGCGGCTGGAACGTCAGAGCGTCCAGTCGACGTTCGTCATCGAAATGGACTCGGAAAACAGAACGTCTACTGAATGGTTTTGACTGTCGTGTTGTAATTGATTACGTTTACTTACGGCATAATATTCTAAATATGGCTAATTCCGGGTAAACATTCAGTTTAGAACGAACTGAAAGTGTGACGTTTTGCTAATTGGGTAAACTTGTAAACCAGTGCCTACCACAGTAATTCAGGCTAACGCGTTTAGCCACAAAACAATTCAGAATGATAACTTAATAAGTAACTTAATAGCCACTTTCAAACTACTTAAGGGCTGTAGGATTAGAGTTGCTCTTTAACTGTAGTATATGGTAACTTGGGCACTGTATTTTTTGACCACTAATACTGCAAACGTGAAAAATGCGTAATTGTACTACTTTATACCGTGTTCCTTTTATGCCACAATGTTTACCTTTACACTTTCACTTTCTTCCTCACCTGCAACTGTACTGAAGACTTCAAGTATGCTTTAAAATATACTTGTCCTGTACTGTAGTGCCCTAAACTGCAGTTGCACTACAATAAACTATATGTCCTCTGCATGCAGTTAAAGGGATAGTTCACCCCAAAATGAAAATTCTGTCATTAATAACTCATAATTTTTAGGCGCAAAGAAAACAAAAATAGACTTTATCCAACAATTTCTTCTCTTCCACATCAGTCTTCAGTGTGTGTTCACGAGAGTACCATGATGCATTGTTGCAAGAAACTGTTGAATAAAGTCATTATTTAAGTTTTCTTTCCACACAAAAAGTATTTTCATAGCTTCATAAAATAAAGGTTGAACCAAAAATGTCATATGAACTATTTAACCAATGTCCTTACTACCTTTTCTGGGGCTTGAACATTTCCATTTCAATTGCTGTCTATGCTCTCAGAATTCATAAAAAATATCTTAATTTGTGTTCCAAAGATGAACAAAGGTCTTACGGATTTGGAACAACATGAGGGTGAGTAATTAATGACAGAATTTTCATTTTTGGATGAACGATCCCTTCAAATTATAGGGAAGTCAAAAGTGAACTACAGTGGACTTCAAGTATGCTTTATTGAAATGTAGTTGTACTGCAATATATAACATCAGTACTATAGTTTAAAACTTTTCAGCTAATTTTATCAAGGCATCATAAGCATCATATTGCTGAACAAAACTGCCTGTTTTTCTGTTTAGATTAAAATAATACTCCAATTATGCTGCAGTTCATTTTGGTAAATGAACATTTTGCTGTGAGGCTCATTACACTCAGTATGGTTAATGTATGGCTGTAAAACTCAGCTGGGCTCTTCCAAGTTATGAAACAAAGAAATTGGCACAAGGGCCAAGTGGTAAAAAGTAAAAAGTCTTCAGTCTTCATTAAAGTCCATGAACAGCAATATTTAATTGTGTTGTGTTAATAACCACCCATCAAAAATTAAACGATAAAAAAACTGCCAAGTAAATAAAAAAAGGTTTGCAAAATTTAGCCTTACGTCATGATTTGGTAAGTTACCCCGATACGCAGCCATTTTGGCAATACTCAAATGTAAACAGCAGCATGGATTGCATGGTCAATGTACTACTGAATATGTTCTGCTAATTTATGCTGTCTAAACCATGGAAAAAATGTGTGGAAGCTGCTAAATCATATAGAGGACTCTGTAAGCAGGAAAGGGCGCAATATTTTGACAAATTAAAGTTATTATGGGGTAAAGATACATATGAGCAGATTATTAATTAAGATATTAGCCTAATATTTCACCTTTCCTGACCTGGAATAATAAGAACAAACACGAATGTTGTTTGGCCAACCACAAACACCTTTTGTTCCTTAGACAGTTTTTTGCACTCTTCTCCTTGACTTGTTAGAACTTTTGTCAGTCTATAGTACTCCAAAGGTTTTTCCCAGTCCGAACGATTAGCTCAGCCCAAAGCATGACAACAATTGATAGTTTTCAGCTGCAATAATCAGCAAATTATGTGAGTTACAGCTAACTGTAGAATGTAGTGACTAACGCTAAAGACAGTAACTCATAATTGAGCGGGCAAACCTCTGATGCTAATGCGCTCTAGTTATTATAATGTTAAGGGAGTGCCCATGCTCAGTTGCTCTAGTGCAGGGGTCACCAGACTTGGTCCTGGAGGGCCGGTTTCCTGCAGAGTTTAGCTCCAATCGTAATTAAACCCACCTGAACCAGCTAATCAAGGTCTTACTAGGTATACTAGGAACTTCCAGGCAGGTGTGTTGAGGCAAGTTGGACTCTGCAGGACACCAGCCCTCCAGGATCAATTTTGGTGACCCCTGCTCTAGTGCATCATTGTGACATGATTTAACATCCTGAACACAGAAATGGTGAAAAACTGTTTAAAGGAGAATTCCACTTCCAGAACAACAAGTTACAAACAATTTACTCACCCCCTTGTCATCCAAGACGTTCATGTCTTTCTGTCTTCAGTCGCAAAGAAATTTATGGTTTTTGAGGAAAACATTTCAGCATTTTTCTCCATATAATGGACTGCTATGGTGCCCCGATTTTGAAACCTCCAAAATGCAGTTTAAATGCGGCTTCAAACGATCCCAAATGCGGTTGTAAACAACCCCAGCCGAGAAAAAAGGGTCTTATCTAGCGAAACAATGGGCTATTTTCATAAAAATAATACAATTTATATACTTTTTAATGTCAAACGCTCGTCTTGTCTTACTCTGCCTGGACTGTTCTTCTTCCAGTTCATGACAGTTAGGGTATGTCGAAAAACTCCCATCTCATGTTCTCCCTCAACTTCAAAATCGTCCTATATTGCTGTTTTACCTTTTTTGTTAAGGGTGTTTGATCTTCTTTGCATGTTCACTTTGCAAAGACTGGGTCGGTACTTCTGCAGTGATGTAGGATGATTCTGAAATGATTTTTGAAGTTGAGGGAGAAAATACGATTGGAGTTTTTCGACATACCCTAACTGTCTTGAACCAGAATACACAGAGTTCAGGGAGAACGAGTTCAGGGAGCCGCATTTAAACTGCATTTTGGAAGCTCAAAATCAGGGCACCATAGCAGTCCATTATATAGAGAAAAAAGCATTTCAGGATTTTTCTCCATATAATGGACTTCATTGGTGCCCCAATTTTGAACTTCCAAAATGCAGTTTAAATGCAGCTTCAAAGGGCTCTAAATGATCCCAGCTGAGGAAGAAGGGTCTTATCTAGCGAAACGATCTGTCATTTTTTTTTTTTTTTTGAAAAAAAAAAAAATTGTATACTTTTTAAGCACAAAAGCTCGTGTAGCACAGGCTCTGGGATGCATGTCCACGATGCTACGAATTAGTGATGGGTCGTTCAATGAATCTTTAATGTGACTCGAAAACTTGTCAGATAAGAGGTGAGGTGAGCTAATCATAGACTAAAGACCCAGGTAAACAATGAATTAATATTTTCTGTATCTTATAGCATTTTAGTTTTGTCTTGTTTGTAGTGTGATCAACGTATGTGTAAGCAATAGATGTGTTAGGGAAGTAACACGTAACATTTTAATCATAATTTGCTGAAATGAACGAAATGACTCGAAAAAAGATTTGTTCATTTTGCTGAATGAGACTCAAAGGTCTAAATCAGTAAAATGATCCGAACTTCCCAACACTACAACGAATCACGTCTAAGTTCGTCGTGTGTACTCTGTCTCAAAAAAGGTAGAGTATGGCAAAAAAGTCCATCTTATTTTCTCCTACAACTTCAGAATCGTCCGACATCATTGTACCATTTTGTTTGTAAACAGTGTTTGACTTACTTGCACTTCCTTTGTCTTTGCGCGTTCGCTTTGTAAACACTGGGTCTGTAGTTCCAGATACGTTCCGCATTACCTTTCGACGTGATTCAATAGTACGCAGTGTCGTGGACGTGCATCCCAGAGCCTGTGCTACACAAGCTTTTGTGCTTAAAAAGTATACAAATTTTTTTTTTTTTTTCAAAAAAAAATGACAGATCGTTTCACTAGATAAGACCCTTCTTCCTCGGCTGGGATCTTTTAGAGCCCTTTGAAGCTGCATTTACACTACATTTTGGAAGTTCAAAATCAGGGCACCAATGAAGTCCATTATTTGGAGAAAAATCCTGAAATGCTTTCCTCATAAACCATAATTTCTTTACGACTGAAGACAGAAAGACATGAACATCTTGAAAGCCAAGGGGGTGAGTAAATTATTTGTTAATTGTTGTTCTGGAAGTGGAGTTCTCCTTTAACAGTCAAAATCCACCATTAATGTGTAATGTGTTTACAGAAATGTGTTTGGAAGCAACTCTCTGAATTGCCCTTATACACAGACTTTAACTCTGATTTGCAAAAGTCACACAGGAGTCTGCTTATTTCTACATAAAACAGACCTATTTATAAGCACATGTGGCTACAAGCATGTGCGAATGAACTGCTAGTCTGGCCTCCAGAGATCTTCACCATCCTTGTTTATATCCCTCTTGAATAACAGGTCATATCAGGCCAGCTGGAAAGGTTTAGTCTCCTTACCACTGGGATCGCATAGAATCCATGCTTAGCCCCCTGTTCTTTCCTCACATCACTTTTAGATTGACAACAGTCAACTGTACATATCCTCATCTCAACTTGTGCAATCTCAGATATCTGAGAATCTCATCTGTATGCCACTCTGAATATATCAAAATTAATGTTTGGTCTTGACTTCTTACATGTGTACATTTAGCTAATTAAGGTCTGTTATTTTACTGTATAATCTATATTGTAATCTTTCTGCATGATCCTCTCAGGCTTATTTAGTCTTTTTAAACATTTTAAAGCTTACCTTTTTCAGTGAATGTGATACTAATGATTTGTGTTGCTAGGTTTTGATTAGAATAATATATATATATATATATATATATATATATATATATATATATATATATATATATATATATATATATATATATATTTTTTTTTTTTTTTTTTTTTTTTTTTTTTTAATCAAAATATCCTACGGGGAAAGATTTGTGTTTGACATACTTTAACCAGTTGGTGGTGCCAATGTACTGACTGTATGCATTAGGGATGAGTGGTAGTCTGTAAAATTCACTTCATGCATTTAAGTTTAAATTGTAACATTTATTTCAGCCTGAGTGGAAAAAAAAAAAAAAAGCTGAATGTATAAGTGGATTCATATTTTGAATAAATTAACTAATTAATAACTGAAAAGAATGAATCAATAAATAATACATAAAACAACATGATAATTTGATCTCAGAGAGGAATGAAAGCCGTGATGTCCTAAATGTGTTAACCTTAAGGTGTGTTAAAGGTTAAGACTTTGAGCTCCTAAGCATAGACAGTAAGCAATATACAGACTGAACTGCATGTTTGGATCAAATGTTGATCAGAAATCTGTTTTATTATTAACACATCTAGTACACCTTCAGATTTTATTACTACTTGCACTGTTTTAAGCTCCAGACTTTCATTGCCACACTTCTACAGATGAAAACACATGAGTCATTTAATAGGACACGAGGTTTGGGCGTCCATCTGAGATGTTTACAGTGTCACAGAAAGGTTTCTAGCACACGGCAGCATTCAGAGACAGCTGTCTCTGAAAATCGGGTCACTCAAGCATTAGGCTACATAATGATGTTTATATATGTAAATAATGCATGGTAAAACAGCCATATAGTGTGTAGAAACCACTATTTGGTCATTATAAGACACAATGTAAATCTTTACATTCTTAGAACAGTACAAAAGCTGTCACTGGGGTGGTACACTTTAGGCACTAAAATGTACCTTTAAAGTGCTTATACGCACAAAAGTACCTTATTTATCCATAAAGTGACAGCTTTTGTACCTTTTTTCTGAGAGTTTACAGTATAATGTTTTACATACCATAACGTTTCATGCAAGAAAAAACAAGCATTATTTTATAGAAGCATGACGATGAAACATATTTGTAACATCATGTATGGAAGATCAGAGTTAAATGTTGTTTTCTAGTTTCAGGGAAAAAGTGATTTTCCCAATTTTCAAAACAGATCTCCTACTTATCATGTTTATGCAAGGCCAATCATGTCACACTAAGCCAGACATGCTATAATAAATCACATGCAAGCCAGGCAGATATATTTATAAGGCAATCGGTGTGTTTACACCGTGACCTGAAATCAAGACCTCTCAGAGACTCTTCATAAAGCACGCAGCAGCAACTGCTATACAGAGAACAGAGAACTCCATGCACCACATTGAGCTTATAATAATTAATATCCTGTAGAAAGGTAGGTGGACTTATCGATAGTAGAAATGAATTATAGCGATGACGTTAGGACTTGTAAGGGAACGTGTACAATTAAAAAACAGACTTTTTAATGTTTACTGATCAGTGGCAGAAAGGAAAATAAATTGATATTTTAATAAACTGTTCTTTAGTTACTATATATGTTTAATTCATTCATTGTCTTGACAGTTTGAGTGATTGATTAGAACTATGTCTTTTGAATGTAAATCAGTTTTTAAATATTTGGGCACCTTACTATCACAGGTGCAAAATGGCAGCAGCCAGTATGACAATGGCTGCTTCAGGGACAACAACAGATGACCTAGATGACTTCAGTGCTTATGCACACTTGTCTCAAGAACAGCTGTTGCAGATAGCTATTGAACGAAGTCTAGCTGATGCAAATTTAACTCCATGGCAGAATCAACAAGTGCGTGCCCACGCGCAGCCAGCTGCCACTAAAACTACACAACAAACGCCATGCAACCCTAACTCAGCAAACCCTCCCAGGTGATTTTTTTTTTTTCTGTTGTGATGTACATCTACACTCTTAAAAATTAAAGGTCTAACAGGGGGCTTTTGCAGTGATGCTATAGAACATGGGTGTCCAGTCCTGCTCCTGGGGGCCTAGGGTGTTCTGCAGAGCTCAAACACACTTGTCTAGAAGTTTCTAGTCAGTCTGAAGATCTTGATAAGCTGGTTCAGGAGCATTCAGAAGAACCATTTGGGGTTCCTCAAAGAAACTTTCAGTGAACAATTCTTAAAATCTAAAGAACCTTTGTCCACTATAAAGACCCTTTTGTGGGAAAGGGAGGTTCCGTGTACTGTATGTTAAAGGTTCTTCAAAGAACCTTTATTTTTACCAGTGCACATGCTTCAAGTAACCAAATTAATTATGTATGTAAATCACTATTATTATTGTTTCTGTCTTCTTTTCAGTGAGATGAAGTGTGCAAAAATTGACAGAAATGTTCACAATCATATCTTCAGTAATAACGAAGAAAAGGTGATTGCCTGGACAAGGCACAATGGACACCTGCAGGTCACAGTGGAGACTGTGAAGTGAGTGGCAAGACAAATTTCATTTAATTTGTTTGTGCTGCTTTTCTGAATATCAACAACTGGTTGCTGTGGGTAGCCACAGCCGTATTGATATTCAGACCAACAGAATGATTGCGTGACAGGCCTATTGCTTTTGTACAATGATGTTCAATAATCAGGGCTATGTTTCTTATGCTGGGTCCAGATTAAAAGATTTTAAAAATCTTGTAAGATCTTTAAAAAGTGAGAGACCACAAACATGAGGACAATGATTGGATATTGTTTCGTTTCATTTCACGTGATAATCTCCAGATTGTACACCCATTTGTCCTTGGGGTTCCCCCCACACACATCAGGATTTCTGATCAGGATGATTCGTGATCGAGGCGCTTCCAACGTTCTTCCAAGCAGATTCAGTCACTCTTAAAGACACCTTACACCACAGGAAAATCTGATAAGATGATCTTTAGAACCTGCAAGATAATCTGGACATTACCTAGGATTGTCGGAAAGGGAGAAATCGGTCCAAAATCAGCCCGATTATCTTGTGGTGTATACCCAGCATTAAAAGCATTGTGAGTTAAGATGATCGCAGAGACCACTGGTGGCAACGGTTTTATGATCTACTGAATGATCTACTGCTTTTGGGAAATGCAGCCCAATATACAATATTACGACAATATTCCCATATGACACACCATATTGTTACCATATTGTATCCTTACTGAATGGAATTAAGGGCTAGTTCACCCAAAAATGAAAATTCTGTAATTAATTACTCACCCTCATGCCATTCCAAAGACCCTAAGACCTTTGTTAAAGAAGAAGTTCACTTCCAAAACAAAGATTCACATATAATGTACTCATCCTCTTGTTATCCAAGATGTTCATGTCTTTCTTTCTTCAGTTGTAAAGAAATAATGTTTTTTGAGGAAAACATATAATGGATTGCTATGGTGCCCCGATTTTGAACTTCCAAAATTCAGTTTAAATGCGGCTTCAAACGATCCCAAATGCGCTTGTAAACAATCCCAGCCGAGAAAGAAAGGTCTTATCTAGCGAAACAATGGGTTATTTTCATAAAAATAATACAATTTATATACTTTTTAATGTCAAACGCTCGTCTTGTCTCTGCCTGGACTGTTTATTTCTGGTTCATCCATTCCATCTCATGTTCTCCCTCAACTTTAAAATCGTCCTATATCGCTGTTTTTTAAGGGTGTTTAATCTTCTTTGCATGTGCACTTTGCAAAGACTGGGTTGGAACTTCTGCAGCAATGTAGGATGAAAAATACGAAAGATGAAAATACGATCAGAGTGTTTCGACATACCCTAACTGTCTTGAGTCAGAATACACAGAGTTCATTGAGAGCAAGGCAAGACGAGCGTTTGAGATTAAAAAGTATTTAAATTGTATTTTTTAATGAAAGTACAGTAACTAATCATTTTACTTGATAAGACCCTTCTTCCTCAGCTGGGATCATTTATAAGCGCATTTAGGATTGTTTAAAGCCACATTTAAACTGCATTTTGGAAATTCAAAATCGGGGCACCATAGCAGTCGATTATATGGAGAAAAATGCTGAAATGTTTTCCTAAAAAAAAACAATTTCTTTACAACTGAAAAAAGAAAGACATGAACATCTTGGATGACAAGCGGGTGAGTACATTATATGTGAATCTTTGTTTTGGAAGTGGACTTCTCCTTTAATGTTTGGAACACAAATTGAGATGTTTTTGAGTAAATCTGAGAGTTTTCTGACCCTGCATAGACAGCAACACAACTACCATTTTCAAAGCCCAGAAAGGTAGTAAGAACATCGTTAAAATAGTCCATGTGACATCAGTGGGTCAACTGTAATTTTATGAATTTACTTTTTATGCGCAAAAAGAAAACAAAAATAATGACTTTATTCAACAATTTCTTCTTATCTGTGTCAGTTTTTGACACACGTTCACAAGTGTACCATGACGCATGACACATAGTGATACTCTCGTGAACGCATGCTGGAGACTGATATGGAAGACAAAAAAATGTTGAATAAAGTCATTATTTTTGTTTTCTTTGTGCATAAAAAGTAGCTTCAAAAATTACACAAAAACTCAAAAAAATTTCATCAACATATCTCAATTTGTGTTCCGAAGATGAACGAAGGTCTTACAGGTTTGGGACGACACAGAATGACGGAATTTTCATTTTCAAATGAACTAGTCCTTTAATGTTTTTGAACAAATCTTTTAGAGTCAATGACTTGTGAACAAGTCATCACTTATCGCCACCTACTGGTATTAGAATGTAACTTACAGAAATAGTCACTGAAAAATAGGTCAAGAATTACTGAGTTGTTTATTGGTCTCATCCACTGAGATTACAACCCTTAAGATTCTTGTTCTTAAGATTTGTTTGTTCTTCCAGTAATTTAGACCCTTTCCTCTCAGCCATTTGGAGAGGGGATGCAAAGGCTCTACGAGACATCATTCATTTAAAATCTAAAAATCTTGATGAACCCAATAAAGACGGCTGGTTACCGCTTCATGAGTGTGCATACTACGGCCATGTCGAATGCCTTAAGATTTTGCTCAAAGGTGATGAATTAATCAATTTTTTCTTACTGTATGTCCAGTCCAGTATCACATTCTCAAAATTCAAAGCTGTATCACATCTTTCCCACAGCCAAACCAGATACAATCAACAAACGAACAAACAAAAGTCAGACACCACTCATGCTGGCTGTGAGTCGCAAGCATGTTTCTTGTGTCAACTATCTCTTGGATGAAGGAGCTGATCCTAATTTTGCAAATATCCAGTGGGAGACGCCACTGTACAAAGGTAAACATTTTAGCATGATACTGTATCTCTAAACAACTAAAGACCAGGAAGAGGTCTGAACAATCACTCTTGAATTTTACAGCATGTGAGAAAGCTAATGAAGAGATAGTGGAGCTTCTTTTGAGATTTGGAGCTTCACCAACCAAAGCCTGTATTCAAAGTGGGACTCCGCTACATGAAGCAGTGAGGAACAAAAAGTTAGACATCTGTAAGATGCTGATACATGCAGGGGCAAAGCTGTGGGCCAGAAATGTTTATGGCATTGACGCTCTGTTTACGGCTGCTCAGTGTAATGCTGTCGATGTGCTTAACTACCTAATATACAAAGGTAAGAATTTTGGGATTAAAATGTTAAAATAGAAAAAAAAAATAAAAATCTATTAATTTCTCAGTTTTATTCTAGTAGCATTAACCTAGTGACCTATACTTTAGGGGGTAATGTAAATACCCAGGCAAGTGATGATGCATCCGCATTGTTTGAAGCCTCTAAGAACGGTCATGCCGAAGTTGTTGACATCCTTTTGTCAAAAAGAGCAGATGTTAACAAAGCCAACAAAACTGGATTACTTCCTATTCATGTTGCAGCAAAGAATGGTCATGACAGGTTAGTAGGCCTACTACAGTATATAACAGTTCTTTTCAAATTTATCCTTATTATATACAGCACTTTGGAATATTTAAGCACGGCATTCAATAGTCGGAAATTTCCTAAAGTTAGAGTTTTCAAATATTTATGTATTTAAATAAGGGACTAAGATACAAAGGTACAAGTCTGTGATTTTAATGGTTTTAATGAGAGAAAGAACTACAATCCCATGAAGCATTGCAAATGGCATTCAAATGAAAAACAATATATATTTTCCTTCTCACTGCAAAATATGCACATATATTCAAGTGTTTTAAGAGCAGAGGGAGATTTGCAATGCTTCATGGGAGTTGTCTAGCATGAAATTGTTCATTTGACTCACTGCGATTTTCTGATTGCTGACGCTTTTTTGGCAGTATCATGGGTAATGTAGTTTTACACTAGAAATTCAACTGTTAAACATAAACATGAAAAAAAAGCTATTTAAACAATAACCTATAGGTAAATCTAACATAATTTCAAATGAAATTAATATCTCATGTCCAAGTATTTATTTATTTTGTGTGTAGCCATGTACTAAGTGGAAAGAATTAAAATTTCCTGATAATTTACTTACCCCATGTCATCCAAGATGTTCATGCCTTTCTTTCTTCAGTTGAAAAGAAATTATGTTTTTTGAGGAAAACATTCCAGAATTTTTGTCCATATAGTGGACTTCAATGGTGGCCAATGGGTTGAAGGTCCAAGCTGCAGTTTCAGTACCAGTTCAAAGGGATCGACACGATCCCAGCTGAGGAATAAGGGTTTTAAATAGTGAAGCAATCTGTCATTTTTGAAAAAAAACAAAAAACAAAAAGGTTTCGCTAGACAAGACCCTTATTCCTCGGCCTCTGAAGCTGCACTGAAACTGCAATTTGGACCATCAACCTGCTGATCCCCATTAATGGAGAAAAATCCTGAAATGTTTTTTTTCAAAACCTTAATTTCTTTTGAACTGAAGAAAGACATGGGGGTAGTACATTTTCAGGAAATTTAAATTGTGGAATGAACTAATCCTTCCTCATCTTCCTCAGCATTGTTGCCATGCTAATTCCCAGAACCAGCACAGTCAAAGTGAGACACTCAGGCATCAGTCCTCTTCATTTTGCTGCAGAACGTAACAGAGATGACGTTCTAGAAACGTTAATTGAAGCTGGATATGATGTTAATTCCAAGCTGTCAGATGATTGGTCAAAAATGCATGAAGATCGTCGCAGTACGGCTCTGTACTCAGCTGTGGCAAACAGAAACACTGAGGCAGCTGCTATGCTGTTAGAAGCCGGTGCCGATCCAAACCTGGATATTTTCAACCCCCTGCTGGTGGCTGTAAGGAAAGGAAGTATGGAAATGGTGTCCTTACTGGTGAAGCACGGTGCTAATGTCAATGCCTTGCTTCCAACTCATCCCACCACCTTCCCAGCAGCTTTAGTTTTCTGTATGAGGTACAAAGCAATGATGAAGTACCTGCTGGACAACGGCTGTGATGCACTATCATGTTTTACATGCCAATATGGCAGTTATCCTCATCCCCCCATTAAATCAGTACGAAATGGACGAGAAACAATGTATATTTTAAATGATGAACCATCAGGGTACTGTGTAGAGGTATAGATTTTGTTTTCCAGTATATTATATCTATATTATATACACAGTAGTCAACATTTGAAGTGGATCAAAAAAGTTCATCAAAGTTGTTGTAAGACAAGAACGAGTATTGTTTTAGGTTTTAGAACAACTTTAATGAAACTGCAAATGTTGACTACTCTATATCTATATCTGTATTATACATATTTATGACCCTGGACCTCAAAACCAGTCTTAAGTAGCGCGGGTATATTTGTAGCAATAGCCAACAATAAATTGTATGGGTCAAAATGATTGATTTTTCTTCTATGCCAAAAATCATTAGAATATTAAGTAAAGATCATGTTCCATTAAAATATTTCCTCCCGTAAATATATCAAAACTGTTTGATTAGTAATATACATTGCTAGAAACTTCATTTTGACAACTTTAAAGCTGATTTTAAAGCTTTAGATTTTTTTGTACCCTCGGATTCCTGAATTCAAATAGTTGTATCTCGGCCATATTGTCCAATCCAAACAAACCATACATCAATGGAAAGCGTATTTATTTACCTTTCAGATGATTGGTTTTGTGGTCCAGGGTCACATTTTAGTATAAAACATTATACGATTCAATTGTACATTTACTATTTTCTTTCAAATCAAATTCATTCATTTTTATTTCTTTATTTACAGTTTTGTGAGGCCATTTCTACTCCCTCAGTCAGTGGCTGGGTGGGACCCATCATAGACATGTTGCTTGACTATGTGGGTCATGTTAAACTCTGCTCTAGAATAACTGAACACCTAGACAGCAATAAAGTTTGGGCCCAGATTAAAGAAAGATCAGGTAAGAATATTCTTCATCTCTTAATCTCTTCATCTCTTAATTTTTCTGAATTTTTCTGATTATTGACATCTGACAAGTTAATTTAAAAAAATGGAACTGAGAATGAGAAACTGAATCCAAATACTCTTTATTTCAGTTCTTCCTTGCACATTGATGCATATGTGCAGACTCAAGATTCGTCAACGAATGGGCATCCACAGACTACAGAAAATCAGTGCTCTCCCTCTACCAGGAAGACTAATCAAGTTCTTGAGTTACGAACGAGAATCATTTGAACATATTCTGTGATAAACAGCATGCTATTCTTAATTGTTTATAGAACATGCCTCTTTAAATTCTTTTGTTACAGATATATCTACGTGATCTGAAAATCATTTTGCATAATTCATTTCTGTTTGTAGGAGTCTCAATACATGTAAATAAAATAAGATTCAAATGTACATAATATACATAGGGTACAAAACGTCAGAACTAGCACACAAGTAACGGCAGCATATAAAGTGCTGGCTTTTAGTTTTCAGCAATATGCAATTTTATTTATACCCACTTTTTTCCTGAGTAACCGATGAGCACCGTCATAATGGATTCTAAATTCTGTTTGGGTGCTCTCCTGTTCTGGTCTCTATAAAAATCCATGTTAAAACGGGGCAAAAAATATCGACTGAATTAGCTAAACAAACTTTTTCAATATAGCTAAATGTAAAAATGTACACAGCTGTGCTGCTATTGGCTGCCACAGTAACAGCAATAAGTTCAAGGAATTACTGTAAAGTAAGCTACTAGTGTTGCGTACCAGCAAATCTGTCCGTGTCCGGCGCTGTACGCGTTGCGTAAACGATGACGAAAGAAAACGAGCATGGCTTAAAGCGCTTAAGTTAAAATACTGTGTGAAATAATAAAATAATGTGTGCTCTTATCATTTTGTGGACAAACGTCTTGTAAAGTAAGTTACTAGTGTTGCGTGCTAGCAAATCTGTCCGTGTCCGGCGCTGTATGCGTTGCGTAAATGATGACGAAAGAAAACGAGCATGGCTTAAAGCGTTTAAGTTAAAATACTGTGTGAAATAATAAAATAATGTGTGCTCTTATCATTTTGTGGACAAACGTCCTGTAAAGTAAGTTACTAGTGTTGCGTACTAGCAAATCTGTCCGTGTCCGGCGCTGTGTGCGTTGCGTAAATGATGACGAAAGAAAGCGAGCATGGCTTAAAGCGTTTAAGTTAAAATACTGTGTGAAATAATAAAATAATGTGTGCTCTTATCATTTTGTGGACAAACGTCCTGTAAAGTAAGTTACTAGTGTTGCGTACTAGCAAATCTGTCCGTGTCCGGCGCTGTGTGCGTTGCGTAAATGATGACGAAAGAAAACGAGCATGGCTTAAAGCGTTTAAGTTAAAATACTGTGTGAAATAATAAAATAATGTGTGCTCTTATCATTTTGTGGACAAACGTCCTGTAAAGTAAGTTACTAGTGTTGTGTACTAGCAAATCTGTCCGTGTCTGGTGCTGCATGCGTTGCGTAAATGATGGTGAAAGAAAACGAGCATGACTTAAAGTAAGTTACTAGTGTTGCATACTAGCAAATCTGTCCGTGTCTGGCGCTGTATGCGTTGCGTAAACGATGACGAAAGAAAATGAGCATGGCTTAAAGCGCTTACGTTAAAATACTGTGTGAAATAATAAAATAATGTGTGCTCTTATAATTTGTGGACAAACGTCCTGTAAAGTAAGTTACTAGTGTTGCATACCAGCAAATCTGTCCGTGTCCGGCGCTGTATGCGTTGCATAAACGATGACGAAAGAAAACGAGCATGGCTTAAAGCGCTTAAGTTAAAATACTGTGTGAAATAATAAAATAATGTGTGCTCTTATCATTTTGCGGACAAACGTCCTGTAAAGTAAGTTACTAGTGTTGCGTGCTAGCAAATCTGTCCGTGTCCGGCGCTGTATGCGTTGCGTAAACGATGACGAAAGAAAACGAGCATGGCTTAAAGCGCTTAAGTTAAAATACTGTGTGAAATAATAAAATAATGTGTGCTCTTATCATTTTGTGGACAAACATCTTGTAAAGTAAGTTACTAGTGTTGCGTACTAGCAAATCTGTCCGTGTCCGGCGCTGTATGCGTTGCGTAAACGATGACGAAAGAAAACGAGCATGGCTTAAAGCGTTTAAGT
The DNA here is from genome assembly GCA_036247105.1 of Cirrhinus mrigala. Classification (NCBI taxonomy): domain Eukaryota; kingdom Metazoa; phylum Chordata; class Actinopteri; order Cypriniformes; family Cyprinidae; genus Cirrhinus; species Cirrhinus mrigala. Next base: position 19,467,848 of record CM070026.1, on the reverse strand, counting down.
TAAAATACTGTGTGAAATAATAAGATAATGTGTGCTCTTATTATTTTGTGGACAAACGTCCTGTAAAGTAAGTTACTAGTGTTGCGTACTAGCAAATCTGTCCGTGTCCGGTGCTGTGTGCGTTGCGTAATTCATGACGAAAGAAAGCGAGCATGGCTTAAAGCGTTTAAGTTAAAATACTGTGTGAAATAATAAAATAATGTGTGCTCTTATCATTTTGTGGACAAACGTCTTGTAAAGTAAGTTACTAGTGTTGCGTACTAGCAAATCTGTCCGTGTCTGGTGCTGCATGCGTTGCGTAAATGATGGCAAAAGAAAACGAGCATGGCTTAAAGTAAGTTACTAGTGTTGCATACCAGCAAATCTGTCCGTGACCGGCGCTGTATGCGTTGCGTAAATGATGACGAAAGAAAATGAGCATGGCTTAAAGCGTTTAAGTTAAAATACTGTGTGAAATAATAAAATAATGTGTGCTCTTATCATTTTGTGGACAAACGTCCTGTAAAGTAAGTTACTAGTGTTGTGTACTAGCAAATCTGTCCGTGTCCGGCACTGTATGCGTTGCGAGCATGACTTAAAGTAAGTTACTAGTGTTGCATACCAGCAAATCTGTCCGTGTCTGGTGCTGCATGCGTTGCGTAAATGATGGCAAAAGAAAACGAGCATGGCTTAAAGTAAGTTACTAGTGTTGCATACCAGCAAATCTGTCCGTGACCGGCGCTGTATGCGTTGCGTAAATGATGACGAAAGAAAATGAGCATGGCTTAAAGCGTTTAAGTTAAAATACTGTGTGAAATAATAAAATAATGTGTGCTCTTATCATTTTGTGGACAAACGTCCTGTAAAGTAAGTTACTAGTGTTGTGTACTAGCAAATCTGTCCGTGTCCGGCACTGTATGCGTTGCGAGCATGACTTAAAGTAAGTTACTAGTGTTGCATACCAGCAAATCTGTCCGTGTCTGGTGCTGCATGCGTTGCGTAAATGATGGCAAAAGAAAACGAGCATGGCTTAAAGTAAGTTACTAGTGTTGCGTGCTAGCAAATCTGTCCGTGTCCGGCGCTGTATGCGTAGCGTAAATGATGACGAAAGAAAACGAGCATGGCTTAAAGCGTTTAAGTTAAAATAATGTGTGCTCTTATCATTTTGTGGACAAACGTCCTGTAAAGTAAGTTACTAGTGTTGCGTACTAGCAAATCTGTCCGTGTCCGGCGCTGTATGCATTGCGTAAACGATAACAAAAGAAAACGAGCATGGCTTAAAACGCTTAAGTTAAAATAGTGTGTGAAATAATAAAATAATGTGTGCTCTTATCATTTTGTGGACAAACGTCTTGTAAAGTAAGTTACTAGTGTTGCGTACCAGCAAATCTGTCCGTGTCCGGTGCTGTATGCGTTGCGTAAATGATAACAAAAGAAAACGAGCATAGCTTAAAGCGCTTAAGTTAAAATATTTTGGGAAATAATAAAATAATGTGTGCCCTTATCATTTTGTGGACAAATGTCCTGTAAAGTAAGTTACTAGTGTTGCGTGCTAGCAAATCTGTCCGTGTCCGGCGCTGTATGCGTTGTGTAAACGACGACGAAAGAAAATGAGCATGGCTTAAAGCGCTTAAGTTAAAATACTGTGTGAAATAATAAAATAATGTGTGCTCTTATCATTTTGTGGACAAACGTCCTGTAAAGTAAGTTACTAGTGTTGCGTACTAGCAAATCTGTCCGTGTCTGGTGCTTCATGCGTTGCGTAAATGATGGCGAAAGAAAACGAGCATGGCTTAAAGTAAGTTACTAGTGTTGCGTGCTAGCAAATCTGTCCGTGTCCGGCGCTGTATGCGTTGCGTAAACGATGGCGAAAAAAAATGAGCATGGCTTGAAGCGCTTAAGTTAAAATACTGTGTAAAATAATAAAATAATGTGTGCTCTTATCATTTTGTGGACAAACGTCTTGTAAAGTAAGTTACTAGTGTTGCGTACCAGCAAATCTGTCCGTGTCCGGTGCTGTATGCGTTGCGTAAACGATGACGAAAGAAAACGAGCATGGCTTAAAGCGCTTAAGTTAAAATACTGTGTGAAATAATAAAATAATGTGTGCTCTTATCATTTTGTTGACAAACGTCTTGTAAAGTAAGTTACTAGTGTTGCGTACTAGCAAATCTGTCCGTGTCCGGCGCTGTATGCGTTGCGTAAACGATGACGAAAGAAAACGAGCATGGCTTAAAGCGCTTAAGTTAAAATACTGTGTGAAATAATAAAATAATGTGTGCTCTTATCATTTTGTGGACAAACGTCTTGTAAAGTAAGTTGCTAGTGCTGCGTACTAGCAAATCTGTCCGTGTCCGGCGCTGTATGCGTTGCGTAAATGATGACGAAAGAAAACGAGCATGGCTTAAAGCATTTAAGTTAAAATAATGTGTGAAATGATAAAATAATGTGTGCTCTTATCATTTTGTGGACAAACGTCTTGTAAAGTAAGTTACTAGTGTTGCATACCAGCAAATCTGTCCGTGTCCGGCGCTGTATGCGTTGCATAAACGATGACGAAAGAAAACGAGCATGGCTTAAAGCGCGTAAGTTAAAATACTGTGTGAAATAATAAAATAATGTGTGCTCTTATCATTTTGTGGACAAACGTCCTGTAAAGTAAGTTACTAGTGTTGCGTACTAGCAAATCTGTCCGTGTCCGGTGCTGTATGCGTTGCGTAAATGATAACAAAAGAAAACGTCTCAGGTTACGTATGTAACCCTGGTTCCCCGAGGGAACGAGACGCCGCGTCGAAACGCTATGGGAACGCCTCCAGCGTGACCGCGCTCTGAACACGTGTGAAATCAGACCAATGGAAGAGCGAGACGTCACAGGTGGGTGACGTCACAGACCAGGAAGCATAAAAGCACGTGCGCCAGAACGAACGGCAGCTTCAGAGAGAAGCAGCGCTCGCAGGGACGCAAGAAGCTGGCCTCGAGACGCGGCGTCTCGTTCCCTCGGGGAACCAGGGTTACATACGTAACCTGAGACGTTCCCCTTCGGGAACTCGAGCCGCGTCGAAACGCTATGGGAATGAGATGCCCACGCCACCAGCTCCAAGTCCCTGCCTAGAGAGAGCTAGGAAGGACCGAAGAACCAGGGGTCAAGAGGTCAAGACAGTAGAACCTGACAAACGTAAGGGGCGTGGACCAGCCCGCAGCGTTACAGATATCCTGCAGGGGGATACCCGCAAGGAAGGATTTAGAGGCCGCCATGCTACGGGTGGAGTGAGCCTTCACCCCCAAGGGAGGAGGAAGGCCCGAAGACTCATAAGCCAGGAGGATAGCCTCGACTATCCACCGACTTATGGTCTGCTTAGAGGCAGGGAGACCACGTCTCTGAGGACCGAAACAAATGAACAACTGGTCCGACCTTCTCCAAGGAGCCACCCGGTGAACGTATGCATCCAGCGCTCGAACTGGACACATACAGTTCAGCTTCCGCTGGTCAGGCTCCCGAAAGGGAGGAGGACAGAAGGCCTGAAGTACGACTGGCCGTGGTGCAGAGGAAGGGACCTTAGGGACATACCCAGTGCGAGGGTGAAGAAAAGCTTTAGAGAGGCCTGGAGCGAAGTCCAGGAAGGAAGGGGCCACAGAAAGGGCCTGCAGGTCTCCAACTCTCTTGAGGGAGGAAAGAGCCAAAAGGAAAGAAGTCTTAAAGGACAAATGACAGTCAGAAATCTCTTCAATGGGCTCGAAAGGAGGAAGACAGAGAGCCTCAAGCACCATGGACAGGTCCCAGGAGGGAACACGAGGTCGTACAGGAGGCCTCAGCCTCAGTGCACCGCGGAGGAAACGTGTAACAAGGGGGTCTTTCCCCACGGAGAGACCACCAAGAGGGGCGTGGTAGGCCGCAATGGCCGCCACGTAGACCTTCAAGGTGGAGTGGGATAACCCTGCGGACAGCCGGTCCTGCAGAAACTCCAGCACTGAGCCAACTGGGCAGTTAACTGGGTTCTGTTGGCGGCGTCCACACCAAGAAGTGAAAAGTTTCCACTTCAAGGCATACAGTTTCCTCGTGGAGGGAGCTCTAGATTGGAGTAGGGTCTCAACAACCTCGGTTGAGAGACCGGAAGCTAAGAGGTGCGCCCCCTCAGAGGCCACACCCAAAGCTTCCACAGCTCCGGCCGGGGGTGAAGGAGGGAACCCCCTGCCTGTGAGAGGAGATCCCTCCTGACGGGAATCTCCCAGGGAGAGCCGTCGAGGAGGGAAATCAGGTCCGAGAACCATACTCGGCCCGGCCAGAACGGGGCTACTAGAAGAAGGGACACCCCATCCCGGCGCACTCTCTCTAGAACTCCCGGGAGCAGAGCGATCGGGGGAAAAGCGTACAGACGCAGCCTCGGCCACGTCCGTACCATGGCATCCAGCCCCAGTGGAGCTGGATGAACTAGAGAGTACCAGAGGGGACATTGCGCATTGTCCCTCGTGGCAAACAGGTCCACCTGGGCTGGACCAAGCACTCTCCAGATCTGCTTCACCACCTCGGGGTGAAGCATCCATTCCCCGGGCCTCGGCCCCTGTCTCGACAGGATGTCTGCTCCCACATTGAGATACCCGGGTACAAAAACTGCTCTCAGCGAGAGGAGTTTCCCCTGGGACCACACAAGGATCTGGTGCGCCAGCTTGTACAAGGGGCGCGAACGCAGACCTCCTTGGTGGTTGATGTAAGAGACCACCGCCGTGTTGTCGGTGCGGACCAACACGTGACGACCTCTCAGGTCCGGGAGAAAGTGTTTCAGCCCTTGAAACACGGCCAGCATCTCCAGGCAATTTATGTGCCAGGTGAGTTGGTGACCGCTCCACGGACCGCGGGCAGGGTGGCCACTCATGACCGCTCCCCAACCGGTGAGGGACGCGTCCGTCGCTAGTGTTACACGGCGACAAGGAGCTCCCAGCACCGGGCCCTGAGACAAGAACCAGGGTCTCCTCCACATGTCTTAGGCACGTAGGCAACGCCGCGTGACCTTGATCATGCGAAGCGGGTTTCCCCTCGGGGAGAACCCCCTGGTCTTGAGCCACCACTGTAGGGGTCTCATGTACAGCAGGCCAAAAGGTATCACGTTGGACGCTGCTGCCATCAGACCCAGCAGTTGCTGGAACTGCTTGACAGTGAGTGACCGGCCTTCCTTCACTCTCTTGACTGCAGTGAGGATCGACTCGATCCGAGCAGGAGACAAACGTGCCTGCATCGTGGTCGAATCCCACACCACGCCCAGATAAGTGGTCCTCTGTAATGGAGAAAGCACACTTTTCTTGGCGTTCAGTCTCAACCCCAGCGCCTTCATGTGAGCGAGAACGACATCTCGATGCCGAACTGCCACCATCTCCGACTGAGCTAGGATCAGCCAGTCGTCGATGTAGTTGAGTATGCGGATGCCCTGGAGTCGCAGAGGAGCCAGAGCTGCATCCACACACTTCGTGAAAGTGCGGGGGGAGAGTGCTAGGCCGAAAGGAAGAACCCGATATTGGTAAGCTTCGCCCCTGAAAGCAAACCTCAGGAACTTCCTGTGTTGAGGAAGGATGGAGACGTGGAAATACGCGTCTTTTAGATCTATCGTGACAAACCAGTCCTCGGACCTGATTTGAGACACGACCTGTCTTACAGTCAGCATCCTGAACTTCAGCCGCAAGACTGAGCGGTTCAGGAGGCGAAGATCCAAAATAGGACGCAGGCCCCCATCCTTCTTGGGAACAATGAAGTACCGGCTGTAGAACCCGGACTCTCTGGACTGAGGAGGGACCACCTCGATGGCCTCCTTCCTCAGGAGAGTAGCTACTTCCTGTTCCATTACCAGACCCTGCTCGGGGCCCACCACAGTGGGAAAGACCCCGTTGAACGGCGGAGGTGGAGCGCCGAACTGAATGCGATAACCTCGCTCTACAGTGTGCAGGACCCAAGCAGACACATTGGGCAGTAGTTTCCACGCTGCCAAATGATCTACTAAGGGAACCAGCCTCTCGAGACTGGCCTCTGGTGTAACACGGGTCGCTAGACCGGTGTCCTGTAACGGTTGCCCGGCAGGAAGCACCTGATCTAGCGGACCCTGAGACCCCCGCAGGGGTGGCGAGCCCCCCAGCTCCGGAACGTCTTTGTTTTTTGCCGGAAAAGACTGAGGGGAAGGCTCGCCGGAGGCTGCTGCGCCCTGAATCACCGGCAGGGTGAGCAAAACAGCCTCCCGAGGGCACAGGGGGGAGCCGGACACCGAGTAATGCGGTGCACCCTGGAACTCCCCTGATGGGGCTACCCTCAGCGGCCCCGCACCATCAGGGCCGCTTGGCCGAGGACCTCCTAGACTGAAGCACGACCCGCAGATCGGGCTTCGTCCCGGGGGCCCCCGACCTAGAGCGTCTGCGCACCCGCCTCCGATGGGGAGGAGTGCGGGTGGCGACGCTCTGTTTTTTGCGTTTCCCGGTATGAGGAGCTGGTACGCGGACGAGGCTGCTCCAGCTCAGCAGCCTCGTGAGCTGGACGGCGGCGAGGGAGGAACCGCTGGAACGCCGCCGCTTGCTTACGTGCCTCCTGGTACCTGTCGACGACAGCATTGACTGCGTCGCCGAACAGGCCAGAAGGCGAAAGCGGGGCGTCCAGGAGGAAGACCCTGTCCTTTTCCTTCATATCGGACAGGGTCAACCAGAGATGTCTCTCCGCAGCCACAAGGGAAGCCATAGACCGCCCGATGGCACGGGCGGTCTCCTTAGTGGCACGGAGAGACAAATCAGCGGTCCTCCGGAGCGCAAGACCGGAGCCTTCAGAGACGATGCCGCGGCGGGGGACAGATAGCTGGCAAGCGTCTGTTCCACCCGGGGCATTGCTCTGTACCCCCGCTCATCCAACCCGCCCACATGACCGTAGTTATAGGAGGCGGGGATGAACAAGCGGGACGAGAAAGGGTTATTCCACGATCTCGACACCTCAGTGTGGAGATCGGGGAAAAAAGGAAGGCTCCGGCGTGCTGAAGGTGGGCGAGACCGCAGAAACCTCTCGTCTAGTTTACTTCTCTGCGGTTCAACCAATGACTCGGGGGGCCAATCGATATTAAGCTTGGCCACCGCACGAGTCACCACCTCCAGCAGCTCCTCATATTGGGGAAACTGTGGTGCTTGTACGTCTTCGACACTCTCCACATCAACCTCCTCAGAGGAAGATATGGGGAGCGTCGAGCCCGTCCCCCGGGGGGAAGAATCCGCAGCGCGGGCTTCCACACCCAGAGGACGGGCTAGGGATCTAGCGGGTGAGGCAGGAGATAGGGGGTTACCCGTCTCCATACCCTCCGCTAGATCCAGCTGCGAACCCCACGAATGCAGCCGCCGCCCCGCCTCAGCGGAAGCAGGACCAGATCCGCGGGGAACGCTGCTGAAGGCTCCCTTGTGGAAGAGAGCCTTCCGGGAGCGGAGTGTGTGCAGACTCATCTGCACACAATGTGGGCAATCAGCCCCCTCGAGGGCTGTTGCCGCATGCTCCGCTCCCAGACAAACCACGCATAGAGCGTGTGTATCCGTACCCGTGATGAAACGAGGGCAGGGAGGAACACACGCTCTAAAACATGGCTCATCTAAATGCTTGGTCTTAGACAGTTTTTTAGACATTTTGTGCAAAAAGAAAGTGGTGCAAACTATCAACCAAAGGCACAAAAACAGAGACACACATAGAGCGCTGCTGAAAGACAGAAGCTGCCGTTCGTTCTGGCGCACGTGCTTTTATGCTTCCTGGTCTGTGACGTCACCCGCCTGTGACGTCTCGCTCTTCCATTGGTCTGATTTCACACGTGTTCAGAGCGCGGTCACGCTGGAGGCGTTCCCATAGCGTTTCGACGCGGCTCGAGTTCCCGAAGGGGAACGAGCATAGCTTAAAGCGCTTAAGTTAAAATATTTTGTGAAATAATAAAATAATGTGTGCTCTTATCATTTTGTGGACAAATGTCCTGTAAAGTAAGTTACTAGTGTTGCGTGCTAGCAAATCTGTCCGTGTCTGGTGCTGCATGCGTTGCGTAAATGATGGCGAAAGAAAACGAGCATGGCTTAAAGTAAGTTACTAGTGTTGCGTGCTAGCAAATCTGTCCGTGTCCGGCGCTGTATGCGTTGCGTAAACGATGACGAAAAAAAATGAGCATGGCTTGAAGCGCTTAAGTTAAAATACTGTGTAAAATAATAAAATAATGTGTGCTCTTATCATTTTGTGGACAAACGTCTTGTAAAGTAAGTTACTAGTGTTGCGTACCAGCAAATCTGTCCGTGTCCGGTACTGTATGCGTTGCGTAAACGATGACGAAAGAAAACGAGCATGGCTTAAAGCGCTTAAGTTAAAATACTGTGTGAAATAATAAAATAATGTGTGCTCTTATCATTTTGTTGACAAACGTCTTGTAAAGTAAGTTACTAGTGTTGCGTACTAGCAAATCTGTCCGTGTCCGGCACTGTATGCGTTGCGTAAACGATGACGAAAGAAAACGAGCATGGCTTAAAGCGCTTAAGTTAAAATACTGTGTGAAATAATAAAATAATGTGTGCTCTTATCATTTTGTGGACAAACGTCTTGTAAAGTAAGTTGCTAGTGCTGCGTACTAGCAAATCTGTCCGTGTCCGGCGCTGTATGCGTTGCGTAAATGATGACGAAAGAAAACGAGCATGGCTTAAAGCATTTAAGTTAAAATAATGTGTGAAATGATAAAATAATGTGTGCTCTTATCATTTTGTGGACAAACGTCTTGTAAAGTAAGTTACTAGTGTTGCATACCAGCAAATCTGTCCGTGTCCGGCGCTGTATGCGTTGCATAAACGATGACGAAAGAAAACGAGCATGGCTTAAAGCGCTTAAGTTAAAATACTGTGTGAAATAATAAAATAATGTGTGCTCTTATCATTTTGTGGACAAACATCTTGTAAAGTAAGTTACTAGTTTTGCGTACTAGCAAATCTGTCCGTGTCCGGCGCTGTATGCGTTGCGTAAACGATGACGAAAGAAAACGAGCATGGCTTAAAGCGTTTAAGTTAAAATACTGTGTGAAATAATAAAATAATGTGTGCTCTTATCATTTTGTGGACAAACGTCCTGTAAAGTAAGTTACTAGTGTTGCGTACTAGCAAATCTGTCCGTGTCCGGCGCTGTGTGCGTTGCGTAAATGATGACGAAAGAAAACGAGCATGGCTTAAAGCGTTTAAGTTAAAATACTGTGTGAAATAATAAGATAATGTGTGCTCTTATTATTTTGTGGACAAACGTCCTGTAAAGTAAGTTACTAGTGTTGCGTACTAGCAAATCTGTCCGTGTCCAGTGCTGTGTGCGTTGCGTAATTCATGACGAAAGAAAGCGAGCATGGTTTAAAGCGTTTAAGTTAAAATACTGTGTGAAATAATAAAATAATGTGTGCTCTTATCATTTTGTGGACAAACGTCCTGTAAAGTAAGTTACTAGTGTTGCGTACTAGCAAATCTGTCCGTGTCTGGTGCTGCATGCGTTGCGTAAATGATGGCGAAAGAAAACGAGCATGGCTTAAAGTAAGTTACTAGTGTTGCATACCAGCAAATCTGTCCGTGACCGGCGCTGTATGCATTGCGTAAACGATGACGAAAAAAAATGAGCATGGCTTGAAGCGCTTAAGTTAAAATACTGTGTAAAATAATAAAATAATGTGTGCTCTTATCATTTTGTGGACAAACGTCTTGTAAAGTAAGTTACTAGTGTTGCGTGCTAGCAAATCTGTCCGTGTCCGGCGCTGTATGCGTTGCGTAAACGATGACGAAAGAAAACGAGCATGGCTTAAAGCGCTTAAGTTAAAATACTGTGTGAAATAATAAAATAATGTGTGCTCTTATCATTTTGTGGACAAACATCTTGTAAAGTAAGTTACTAGTTTTGCGTACTAGCAAATCTGTCCGTGTCCGGCGCTGTATGCGTTGCGTAAACGATGACGAAAGAAAACGAGCATGGCTTAAAGCGTTTAAGTTAAAATACTGTGTGAAATAATAAAATAATGTGTGCTCTTATCATTTTGTGGACAAACGTCCTGTAAAGTAAGTTACTAGTGTTGCGTACTAGCAAATCTGTCCGTGTCCGGCGCTGTGTGCGTTGCGTAAATGATGACGAAAGAAAACGAGCATGGCTTAAAGCGTTTAAGTTAAAATACTGTGTGAAATAATAAGATAATGTGTGCTCTTATTATTTTGTGGACAAACGTCCTGTAAAGTAAGTTACTAGTGTTGCGTACTAGCAAATCTGTCCGTGTCCAGTGCTGTGTGCGTTGCGTAATTCATGACGAAAGAAAGCGAGCATGGCTTAAAGCGTTTAAGTTAAAATACTGTGTGAAATAATAAAATAATGTGTGCTCTTATCATTTTGTGGACAAACGTTCTGTAAAGTAAGTTACTAGTGTTGCGTACTAGCAAATCTGTCCGTGTCTGGTGCTGCATGCGTTGCGTAAATGATGGCGAAAGAAAACGAGCATGGCTTAAAGTAAGTTACTAGTGTTGCACACCAGCAAATCTGTCCGTGTCCGGTGCTGTATGCGTTGCGTAAATGATAACAAAAGAAAACGAGCATAGCTTAAAGCGCTTAAGTTAAAATATTTTGGGAAATAATAAAATAATTTGTGCTCTTATCATTTTGTGGACAAATGTCCTGTAAAGTAAGTTACTAGTGTTGCGTGCTAGCAAATCTGTCCGTGTCCGGCGCTGTATGCGTTGCGTAAACGATGACGAAAGAAAACGAGCATGGCTTAAAGCGTTTAAGTTAAAATACTGTGTGAAATAATAAAATAATGTGTGCTCTTATCATTTTGTGGACAAATGTCTTGTAAAGTAAGTTACTAGTGTTGCGTACTAGCAAATCTGTCCGTGTCCGGCGCTGTGTGCGTTGCGTAAATGATAACGAAAGAAAACGAGCATGGCTTAAAGCGCTTAAGTTAAAATACTTCGTGAAATAATAAAATAATGTGTGCTCTTATCATTTTGTGGACAAACATCTTGTAAAGTAAGTTACTAGTGTTGCGTACCAGCAAATCTGTCCGTGTCTGGTGCTGCATGCGTTGCGTAAATGATGGTGAAAGAAAACGAGCATGGCTTAAAGCGCTTAAGTTAAAATACTGCGAGAAATAATAAAATAATGTGTGCTCTTATCATTTTGTTGACAAACGTCCCGTAAAGTAAGTTACTAGTGTTGCGTACCAGCAAATCTGTCCGTGTCCGGCGCTATATGCATTGCGTAAACGATGACGAAAGAAAACGAGCATGGCTTAAAGCGCTTAAGTTAAAATACTGTGTGAAATAATAAAATAATGTGTGCTCTTATCATTTTGTGGACAAACGTCCTGTAAAGTAAGTTACTAGTGTTGCGTACCAGCAAATCTGTCCGTGTCCGGCGCTGTATGCATTGCGTAAACGATGACGAAAGAAAACGAGCATGGCTTAAAGCGCTTAAGTTAAAATACTGTGTGAAATAATAAAATAATGTGTGCTCTTATCATTTTGTGGACAAATGTCTTGTAAAGTAAGTTACTCGTGTTGTGCACCAGCAAATCTGTCCGTGTCCGTAGCTGTGTGCATTGTGTAAACGATGACGAAAGAAAACGAGCATGGCTTAAAGCGCTTAAGTTAAAATACTGTGTGAAATAATAAAATAATGTGTGCTCTTATCATTTTGTGGACAAACGTCCTGTAAAGTAAGTTACTAGTGTTGCGTACCAGCAAATCTGTCCGTGTCCGGCGCTGTATGCATTGCGTAAACGATGACGAAAGAAAACGAGCATGGCTTAAAGCGCTTAAGTTAAAATACTGTGTGAAATAATAAAATAATGTGTGCTCTTATCATTTTGTGGACAAACGTCCTGTAAAGTAAGTTACTAGTGTTGCGTACCAGCAAATCTGTCCGTGTCCGGCGCTGTATGCATTGCGTAAACGATGACGAAAGAAAACGAGCATGGCTTAAAGCGCTTAAGTTAAAATACTGTGTGAAATAATAAAATAATGTGTGCTCTTATCATTTTGTGGACAAACGTCCTGTAAAGTAAGTTACTAGTGTTGCGTACCAGCAAATCTGTCCGTGTCCGGCGCTGTATGCGTTGCGTAAACGATGACGAAAGAAAACGAGCATGGCTTAAAGCGCTTAAGTTAAAATACTGTGTGAAATAATAAAATAATGTGTGCTCTTATCATTTTGTGGACAAACGTCTTGTAAAGTAGGTTACTAGTGTTGCGTACTAGCAAATCTGTCCGTGTCCGGCGCTGTATGCGTTGCGTAAACGATGACGAAAGAAAACGAGCATGGCTTAAAGCGCTTAAGTTAAAATACTGTGTGAAATAATAAAATAATGTGTGCTCTTATCATTTTGTGGACAAACATCTTGTAAAGTAAGTTACTAGTTTTGCGTACTAGCAAATCTGTCCGTGTCCGGCGCTGTATGCGTTGCGTAAACGATGACGAAAGAAAACGAGCATGGCTTAAAGCGTTTAAGTTAAAATACTGTGTGAAATAATAAAATAATGTGTGCTCTTATCATTTTGTGGACAAACGTCCTGTAAAGTAAGTTACTAGTGTTGCGTACTAGCAAATCTGTCCGTGTCCGGCGCTGTGTGCGTTGCGTAAATGATGACGAAAGAAAACGAGCATGGCTTAAAGCGTTTAAGTTAAAATACTGTGTGAAATAATAAGATAATGTGTGCTCTTATTATTTTGTGGACAAACGTCCTGTAAAGTAAGTTACTAGTGTTGCGTACTAGCAAATCTGTCCGTGTCCAGTGCTGTGTGCGTTGCGTAATTCATGACGAAAGAAAGCGAGCATGGCTTAAAGCGTTTAAGTTAAAATACTGTGTGAAATAATAAAATAATGTGTGCTCTTATCATTTTGTGGACAAATGTCTTGTAAAGTAAGTTACTAGTGTTGCGTACTAGCAAATCTGTCCGTGTCCGGCGCTGTGTGCGTTGCGTAAATGATAACGAAAGAAAACGAGCATGGCTTAAAGCGCTTAAGTTAAAATACTTCGTGAAATAATAAAATAATGTGTGCTCTTATCATTTTGTGGACAAACATCTTGTAAAGTAAGTTACTAGTGTTGCGTACCAGCAAATCTGTCCGTGTCCGGCGCTGTATGCGTTGCGTAAACGATGACGAAAGAAAACGAGCATGGCTTAAAGCGCTTAAGTTAAAATACTGTGTGAAATAAAATAATGTGTGCTCTTATCATTTTGTGGGCAAATGTCTTGTAAAGTAAGTTACTCGTGTTGTGTACCAGCAAATCTGTCCGTGTCCGTAGCTGTGTGCGTTGTGTAAACGATGACGAAAGAAAACGAGCATGGCTTAAAGCGCTTAAGTTAAAATACTGTGTGAAATAATAAAATAATGTGTGCTCTTATCATTTTGTGGACAAACGTCCTGTAAAGTAAGTTACTAGTGTTGCGTACCAGCAAATCTGTCCGTGTCCGGCGCTGTATGCATTGCGTAAACGATGACGAAAGAAAACGAGCATGGCTTAAAGCGCTTAAGTTAAAATACTGTGTGAAATAATAAAATAATGTGTGCTCTTATCATTTTGTGGACAAACGTCCTGTAAAGTAAGTTACTAGTGTTGCGTACCAGCAAATCTGTCCGTGTCCGGCGCTGTATGCGTTGCGTAAACGATGACGAAAGAAAACGAGCATGGCTTAAAGCGCTTAAGTTAAAATACTGTGTGAAATAATAAAATAATGTGTGCTCTTATCATTTTGTGGACAAACGTCTTGTAAAGTAGGTTACTAGTGTTGCGTACTAGCAAATCTGTCCGTGTCCGGCGCTGTATGCGTTGCGTAAACGATGACGAAAGAAAACGAGCATGGCTTAAAGCGCTTAAGTTAAAATACTGTGTGAAATAATAAAATAATGTGTGCTCTTATCATTTTGTGGACAAACTTCGCCCCGATCGGGAGCTGTATGTATGTGCCCTTATTTGTTTTTAATGCACCTCGCGTCGCTTCCTGTCATCTACACACTCATTAAACTATGACAGGTGAGTTACTGCAAAAAGATCGTCATTGCGACATTGTAAAGCGATTAAATTGGCGCCATGTGCTTTTTAAAACCATTTTCATAGGTTTAACGTTATATTATCGATTTGGAAAATATGTTAATTTGAGTAGAAACACAAGAGACCGGAAATTTAAAGTGTTGTTTCAGTCGAGGGAGACCTCCGCTTTCAGGAAAAGGTGTAACGTTGTAAGGAATAACTGACGACAGGCCATTGACTTCTTAGAAAAAAAATGCGAACCTGAGGTGGTGATGCAGCCATGATGCTCAGAGGTTTTGTCCTTACAGCGCTATTGTAAGTGGGATTAATTTTTTATGCATCTCATCCTCCGTTGCTAATTCCAAAACGTCATTTTAGACCTAGTAATGGAGGCTTGAGCCATTAATAGCAGACTAATGCATTTATTAATTAAGTTATTAGAGAGAGAGAGAGAGAGAGAGAGAGAGAGAGAGAGAGAGAGAGAGAGATTAAGTGTGTGTATTACCTCTGTGAGTCTGTCTGTGCCTCTTAAAAGTGTTCGGCAGCAGCGTCTAGTAGTAGACCTACTAATGGAGGCTTGAGCTGTTAATAGCAGACTAATGCAGTTATTAATTAAGTTGAGAGAGAGAGAGAGTGAGAGAGAGAGAGAGAGAGAGAGAGATTAAGTGTGTGTATCACCTCTGTGAGTCTGTCTGTGCCTCTTAAAAGTGTTCGGCAGCAGCGTCTCTACTAAAAATCATAAGGTCTTAATATCTCTTTTTATCCTGCTGTTTACTGTATTTATTTGTTTGGCCAGTTTTGCTATTTGGTTTTGGTTATTTTGCTGTTTTGAAAAAAACTGAAATCATGTGGCGAAGTGATATAGACGTAATGCGCTCAAGATCTGCCTGGAACTATGTTCACCGTGAGTTTCCCTAAAAATAATTGCACACCTTGGAACATACGTCAGCCAATCAGATTCAAGCATTCAACAGCACAGTAGTATAACTGTTACTGTACCTGCACACTATGGCTTTTTATAATGTGACTATAAGTGCTTTATAGATCTTTATAGTCTTTAAACAATGCATTAAACATGACTGAATATGTTTTGTGTAATGTTTTGTTATTCTGCTAATATAATGAAGACAAACTGTACTGTAATGTACATTAGTTTTGTAAATTACTGAACAGTGATGTATTCTGTCAGATTATGAGTAGAATTAGAGTATAGAACTTCGTAACGAAGAAGACCTGTACACATTGTACAATAGTTATTGTAAACTAGCTTTGTAAATTAGTTTGATGAACTTGTCAGATTCGAAACATAATTTGAGCTTAAAGTTTTGTAAATCCTATAGTATTACTGTAAATGTGTGGTGTTTTCTATTTCATTGAGACTGTCCGTCTCTGCAGTAAAATAAAACCCATCATCTCATTGCAAGTTGGACAATGTCGGAGCTGTTCATCAGAATCACAGTTTTTATAAACCTCTAATAAGCAGCAGAATACAGTGAACCAGCTGCAGTAAAACTTCAAGCCAACTCATACTGCGCCGACAGACACTGACTAACACGACAGCCGACCGAGTACAGTATGTCACATCTCAGATATTTCAAGACCCGACAAACACTTATTCAACGTGTTTAATTGGTCAAAAATGCCAGCAGATCCCATCAAGAATAACACACTGAACGTGTCAGTGGGTGCAGTGTAGACTGGCCTTTAGAGGTAAAAGGTAAAACTGTTCATTGGCGACCACCAAAAGTCTTATGATCAGTGTAAGTTTACCCTTAAGGACACCTTTAATATCCTTCTGAATATAAATCATTTGAATCTCATACTTTTGATGCTCATGTAGTTAACTGTGATTTAGATAAGCACTATAATTAGCCAATAAGCCAGACACATATAAATATAACCTTTGCTACCATTCCTGCTCTGAACTATTAATCCTGATTTTTTTTTTTTTTAGAGTTTAATCAAATAAAACTAAAATAACCAAATATCGGTCATTTAAATAATCAACAACTTTTAATGTAATCAAAACTGCAAAAATTGTTTACAAATGTCAAGCAAAATCAAGAATTATATATATATAGTCAGAAAATTCCACTGGTGTTTGCACAAATGCTAAGGTGTCTTCTTTCTGACCCTTGGAAGACCTTATAATGAAACAAGGTCATACAAATGCAAAAGTGCAAATATGCAGGCTAACCTGGTGTGTTGCGCAACCCTCTTGCTTATTTGATAATGTTTGTCAAATTATTAATCAATTATACACAATGGCAACTTTAAAAAAAGGGTTTATTGTTGTATCAGCAAAAACAAAATAACCTTGAAGTTATGTCCTCTTGACCTTAACTTAACAGCTTCACCTATAAATAAGGAATAAGGTATTCACACAATGCTTATCTATGTCCTGTTTGTCTCGTAGCCTTGACGCACCTGTAACCTGACACAGCAAAAACAGCCTGACAATTTAACCCAGTTACGGCTTCACACAACAAAGCCAATGTATGAAGGAAAGTCCATCTATTATTTGCACATACATACTACACTCTTAAATTATAATTTATTTGTTATCTTTATAAATCCACTTCAATCAAGAATTCATCTGTTTTGGTTATTTGCAGCTAATAGGCCTATTTCTAGAGGCACAATTCATTGCACTAGAGCTCGAAAACTTTCTTTGTAATCTACACCAGGTCTGCAACCCCTCAAGAACAGCAATAGCTAAGAGGCTGATCTTGGCTCACTGCGTATCACGTGTACCCAGAATGCACTCTAAACAGTCGGGTGTGGGGTGACAGTTAAAGGCCTCTGTTTGCAGAGAGCTAAACAGGTCCCAGTGCAAGCAGGCATCAAGTGTGCCACTAGACATAGGGATAAACAAAACAACCTTTTCTGTTTGGAAACCTGACACGCAGTTAAGGAAAGGAAAAGGAAAAGAACAACAGTGGTAAGTAGCTTGTTTTTTGGTGTTTGTTCTGAATTGTGTTAGTGTGTTTCAGATGAAGGTGCAGTATAAATTGGTGCATTAATAACTAAGAAAACATTTTGAGACGTAAATCATCATTTTTTCAGCAGTGGTCCTACTCTTTGATTTAATTAAAATGTTTTTAATGCACATTTACATGCTATTTATAAAAGTTGTAATCTATTTTATACGTTAAAACAGAAGCAAGAAGGGATGCTTTAAAAGATAGTTCACCCAAAAATAAATATTCTGTTATCATTTGCTCACCCTCATTTCAAACCAGTATGATTTTCTTCCCTAAAAAATGCTATTTTGAGAAAAGTCCTACGTGTTTCTGTCCTTACAAAAGAAATCAGTGGTGACCAGCATTCTTTGAAATATCGTATTTTGTGATGCCGGTCTAAAACAACATGAATTAATGTCAAGTGAATGAAGTGAATACATTATGAGTTTTTAAGGTTTAAGGTTTCATTATGAGTTTTTAAGGTTTTAAGGCTAAACAACCGTATATGCAAACATAAATTATAAATTTCCAGTGACTTACCTTTTTATCAATGAGGCTTGGGAAAAAAATACTATTTTTTTTTTTTTTTTTTTACAATATTGTTTATGTCAGTGTCGCTCTAGTATATGTACACTGCTGTTCAAAAGTTTGGGATCAAGATTTTTAATGTTTTTTAAAGAATTCTCTTATGCTCATCAAGGCTGCATTACTTTAAAAAACAGTTTAATTTTTACTTCAATAAACTGTGATATTGTGAAATATTATTACAGTTTAAAATAATGGTTTTCTATTTTAATATATTTTAAAATATAATTTATTCCTGTGATGCAAAGCTGAATTTTTGTCCGCCGTTACTTCAGTCTTCAGTGTCACATGATCTTTCAGAAATCATTCTAATATGCTGATTTATTACTTTTATTATTAATGCTGAAAACAGTTGTGCTGCTTAATTTTTTTTTTTTTTTTTTTTTTTTTTTTTGGAACCTGTGATTCTTTTTTCAAGATTCTTTGATGAATCGAAATTCAAAATAGAAATCTTTTCTAACAATAAAAGTCTTTGCTATCACTTTTTATCAACTTAACACATCCTTGCTTAATAAAAGTATTAAATTCTTAAAAAAAGAAAAAAAAAGAATAAAAATGTACTGACCACAAATGTTTAAGTGGTAGTTAATACTGTTACCAAAAATTATATTTTAAATAATTTTAACATTTTATTTATAAAAGAATCCAGAAAAAAGTATCACAAGTTCCAAAAAAAAAAATAAAAATAAAAAAAATAATTAAGCAGCACAACTGTTTTCTACTTTGATAATAAATCAGCATATTAGAATTATTCCCTAAGGATCATGTGACACTGGAGACCGGAATAATGATGCTGAAAATTCAGCTTTGCATCACAGGAATAAATTACATTTTGAAATATATTCACATAGAAAACATTTATTTTACATTGAAATAATATTTCACAATAATTACTATTTTTTCTGGATTTTTGATCGAATAAATGCAGCCTTGGTGAGCATATGAGACTTTTTTCAAAAACATTAACTCAAAAATCAGTCTGATTTACCATTAAATCATTTAGTTGTCTGTCCTCCTCAAGCAATAATAATAGTAGTGCAATAATAGTTTTCTCTAATAAGCATGCAAAGCAAACAGATGTTCATTAAGTAACAAATGTTTTGATTGTCTCAGGGTCCATCATGGCTACCGCCCGTGTGTCCATGCCGGGTACTACAGACACCAACCTGGAATTTGCTGACTACAGTCTCTATAGCAACCTGTCTGATGATGAACTCATGCAGCTGGCAATCGAGCGGAGCATTGCTGACGCCCAGAACTCTGGGTCAGCCGTCACTGAAAACTCAAAGACCCCCGTTGCTCTAAACAGGCCAGCAGCCTCACGCCGAGCTCCACCATCACAACGTCCCCAGCAGCAGCAGCCACAATCATCTGCGTGTCCCGCCAATCCACCCAGGTACACTTTGACATGCTTCACTTAATTGAAATGAGGCGCCGTCATAAATCAAACTCTCACTGTGAGTATAAAAATAACCAGCGCTTAGTACATCGTACCTACACTGACCTTTACTAAGTGCATAAGCTAACTGTAAAATTTCTGTATAGATTTTCAACATGTTTATTTTCAAACTTAAAGCAAGCTTTTTCTATTAAATAGATATTTTATTGATGCAGGAATACAGGAAATAGCAAGACTACCTGTAAAGCATAAGATCAAAACATACACGTTAATGTGTTGCCACATAAAATTTCCAGTCATGTTCTGATGATGCACCTCTCACAGCAAGGGTTGGTTTCAATATCACTTGCAGATGCCTACTGCATCTTCTCCGGTGGCTGACACAACTGCTTCACACCTGTTCCTCTTCATTCAAAAGCCAACATTAGAAAGAGGAGCAAGCATAGTACAAGAAGTTCGCATGCCACCACGCATAAAAATAGAGACACTATCCTTTGCTGTGCCCCAATCCACTTGTTTAAATTTCCCCTGTAATCTGACATTAAAACTAGTTTTCCACTGGTGGATTTTTGTTTAACTGCAAAAATAACATGTAGGTCATTTAATCTGAAAATACTAGAGGTCTAAAAATACAACAGTAAAAATAATCTCATGCCCTTTCAGTGGAAGTTCAGTGATTGTGTAATAGCTAGAGATCTAAGGCAGCATTAACTCAGTTAACTCATATGAACTCAATTCTTTTTTCCCCCCAAAGAGAACAAATAAATCTACAGGATGTGAGTGCAGTAAGTCACTTTGTGACTGGTTATGGCAAGCGAATGGTGGCGTACCGAAAATACGATGGAAGTATGCAAGTCGCACCTGAGCCTGAAGAGTGAGTGATTGCACAATTAGATGACAGTGTGTGCTCATTAGTAAGCATAAACTGCTGTTCAAATTTTTGGGATCAGTACATTTTCGCATGTCTTTTAAAGGCGTTTTTTCTGCTCATCAAGGCTGTATTTATTTGATTAAAAATACAGAAAAAAACAGTAATATTGCAAAATATTATTAGAGTTTAAAATAGTGGCTTTCTATTTTTATATACTTTAAAATAGAATTTATTTCTGTGATGCAAAGCTTAATTTTTAGCATCATTAGTCCAGTCTTCAGTGTCACATGATCCTTCAGAAATCATTCTAATATGCCGATTTATTATCGTTAAAAAACATCAAAAATCTATCCCAAATTTTTTAACAGCAGTGTATATGTCAAAAAAAAGTGTGGGTCTTTTTATGCTTGTAAAGACTATAATAATTTTCAAAATGTAATTTAAATAAATATTTTAAAGGAGAAGTCCACTTCCAAAACAAAGATTCACATATAATGTACTCACCCCCTTGTCATCCAAGATGTTCATGTCTTTCTTTCTTCGGTCGTAAAGAAATTATGTTTTTTGAGGAAAACATTTCAGCATTTTTCTCCATATAATGGACTGCTATGGTGCCCCGATTTCAAACTTCCAAAATGCAGTTTAAATGCAGCTTCAAACGATCCCAAATGCGGTTGTAAACAACCCCAGCCGAGAAAAAAGGGTCTTATCTAGCGAAACAATGGGCTATTTTCATAAAAATAATACAATTTATATACTTTTTAATGTCAAACGCTCGTCTTGTCTTACTCTGCCTGGACTGTTTTTTTTCTGGTTCATGACAGTTAGGGTATGTCGAAAAACTCCCATCTCATGTTCTCCCTCAACTTCAAAATCGTCCTATATTGCTGTTTTACCTTTTTTGTTAAGGGTGTTTGATCTTCTTTGCATGTTCACTTTGCAAAGACTGGGTCGGTACTTCTGCAGTGATGTAGGATGATTCTGAAATGATTTTTGAAGTTGAGGGAGAAAATACGATTGGAGTTTTTCGACATACCCTGTCGACATAACTGTCTTGAGCCAGAATACACAGAGTTCAGGGAGCCGCATTTAAACTGCATTTTGGAAGCTCAAAATCAGGGCACCATAGCAGTCCATTATATAGAGAAAAATGCTGAAATGTTTTCTTTAAAAAACATAAGTTCTTTACAACTGAAGAAAGAAAGACATTAACATCTTGGATGACAACGGGGTGAGTACATTATATGTGAATCTTTGTTTTGGAAGTGGATTTCTCCTTTAATAGTAAAATATGACTATAAAAGTAACCCGATCTCATGAAGATGATAAAAAAGTGCCTGTGGGAACATTTTCGCAAGATGCAAATTATGTACAGCCATGTACATTTTGTGACATATTCAATGTATACATATCCAAATATACACAACCATTTCAAAATTTGGGGTCAGTAAGATTCTTTAATGTCTTTGAAAGAAATTTCATGCTCACTAGGCTGCATTTATTTCTATAAAAAAGACAATAAAACTGTAATACTGTGAAATATTATTATAATTTAAAATGTTTATAGTTTAAAATCTAAATTATTCCTGAATTTTCAGCAGACATTACTCCAGTCTTCAGTTTCACATGATCCTTCAGAAATCATTCTAATATGCTGATTTGCTGCTCAAGAAACATTTATTATTATCAATGCTGAATGGTAATATATATGTTTTAATATTTATGTATATGAGAGGGCTAATGAACTTTTTCTCATCTGCAACACTTACTGCATCAAAATAAAAAAACAGTTTCTTCTTTAGGGAGATTGAGCCTATTGCTAAGGCCATTTTGGAAGGAGATGTAGGATCAGTGAGACTTATGGTTAAGCAACCTGGGTGCAATCTTCTTAAACCAAATAAAGATGGATGGATTCCTTTGCACGAGGCAGCATATTATGGACAAGATCAATGTATTAAAATTCTCCTGAGAGGTAAGAGTGCACTCATTTAACAATTACTCCATTTAACTTTATTTAGCCACGCTCTAACAAATTGGTCCGGCTTTGATCATGAACACTGTACTCATAGCTCAACCTGGGATGATCAACCAGCGCACTTTAAAAGAGCAGACAGCTTTAATGATAGCTGTGTCCAGGGAACAGCTTGCATGTGTGCAGTGTCTTCTGGAGAAAGGAGCCGATCCTGATATTGCCAATAAAGAGAAGGAGACTCCCCTTTACAAAGGTAATATTGTATTAGTAAGTATTCAGTTAACTGCGGTTGAAGTCAAAAGTTTACATCTGCAAAATGTTAATTATTTTACCAAAATAAGAGGGATCATACAAAATGCATGTTATTGTTTATTTAGAACTGACCTGAATTAGGGATGTAACGATTACCGATAAATCACGATAAAATTCCCCACGGTTAGTATTAGCGTTTCATAATTTATTTATCATTAAAACCGTATTTGATTACCGGGATCTGAACAACTGATGATAAATAAATACAATACAGCATAAAGCACAGTTTTAAGTAGCAGTCTTATGTGCGCACGGCACGCAGAGTAGTTTCGTTTTGTGTGAAAAGACGGCAGATGTTTTAAAAGAGCGCTAATGGCATAGGCGCCAATCCCCACGGAAATAATCGAGCACCCACGGAAAAACACGAGATAGTCTCCGTTCATTTTAACCAAAAAGAAATGCACTGCAGCTTTTACGACTTTGTTCTCGTTTTCATAGTTCATTTGAAGCCGTTTTGGGCGTTATTTTAACGGTAAATGTCATTACTGTATGACAGGGTGCCAGCACGAATCCTCTCGGCTTGCAGCGGGCTTCCTCTCCCATATGATCAGATATTACGTATGCGCCCTCAAACATTGTCCTGTATACGCGCCAGTAACTTCTTATTGTAAACAGGTATTTATTAAATGATTTTATTTAGTGATGCGCAACCCTCATAGAAAGAATGTGTGTATTATTTGGTAACTAATGTATTTGCATTCCTTACGTTTCACTTTGCAATTGGGGGTTGGGCACCCACTGGCAGAAACATAAATCGGGAATTATAACGAATATTTAAATGAATTAATTATATGAATCAACCTCCAAGGTTCTGACTTTCCTCAGAAAAATTCGACGGCATTTTGTTTTCATCTTCACTTCCTGTAATATCTAAAGCAATGTTCTTAATCGCAATGCTGCTTTATGCACGGAGTTCACGGGAGATGTAATTCAGCTTTTCCATAAGCGCCATCTAGTGTCATACAGTGGATTTACAGTTGACGTTTACATTCAGCTTGTGTGCAGTTTTTGTCGGGCCAAAAAACGGACCGAATTTGCATGCCCTGCTGTAGCCAAAATGTTGACCGGTTGATGAAAAACAAGCTTAATTCAGACCATTTATCTAGATCATTTATGGAACAGATAAAATACATATAATATATTTTTTTTATTAAATCAATTATCATTTTGACTTAACCCTTTTCTTTATTTAAAGGCTGAAATTATGAGGTTTATCCTTTTTTATGAAACATTTTCCACAGATTTATTTGAAAATTTACATTAGATATTTGAGCATGCTATTTAGAGCAGTCATGTTGTCATTTAAATTAATGATTATGCAAACAAAAATCATTTTATTTGTTGTTTGTTAATTTTATATATATATATATATATATAAAACTTGGTGAAGTGATTTATGTGTCAGTACTTTTTGAACATTTCCAGTATATTTTAACAATACCGTGATAATACTGATAACCGTGATCATTTTGGTCACTATAATCGTGATAAGAAATTTTCATACCGTTACATCCCTAACCTGAATAAGATATTACACATAAAAGACACATTATATAAAGTCCACAACAGGGGCGTTGAAAACATCCGGGGCTAATGCCAAAACATCAAGGCTAGTGGTGGTGGATTGGAGCTCACATTACACTTAAGTAACATTTTGTTAGACAGGTGAGTAAACCTGGATCCTTCCTTTCTGGACTCCTTTTTAATGGTAAAATTTTATTTTTAATTTTTAAATTTAATTTTATTTTAATAAAAAAATGTCTAATTAATTGAAACAATAAAACTTATAAAATTTAACTTTTATAACAATTTATTAAAAGTTAAGCCCTATGAAATGTTTATCTCACCTTATGTTTTAATTTGTTTTAGCATGTCTGCTTATTTGAATGCATAAACAACTTCTATGTATTTGTACAACAGCCTTATGAAATGTTGTGTTGTGTATTTAATTTTTCTGGTTATCAAATAAAGGCATGAAATATAAATTTATCTTTTAATTAAAGAAAATTATTTTTTTTATTTTTGGCAAATAAAGGATGTGCTATTAAAATTTAAAAGATGGAAGAAATATTGTTTAACAAAGCTTTATCAATGTTTCAACAGTAGTAGTAGTAATGTAGGTACATACATTCAACAGAATATATATAGTATATTAATATATTTCTGGCACAGTGCACTCTAAAAAGTGCTGGGTTAAAAAATAACCCAACCTTAACCCAGCTGCTGAGTAACTATGGGACAGAGCACGCAGTGGGTTGTTTTGACCCAAGTGCTGGGTTTAACCATTTGACCCAGAATGCTGGGTTGTTTATTTGACCCAACCAGTGGGTCAGGTTAACTGTGTTGCTGGGTTAAACATAACCTAAACATTGGGTTATTTGTTGTCTTATTGCCTTACTACCTTTATATTTACCAATAATAATACATAATCACAAAAGAATGTAAAATTATTACTGCTTTTCTGTAATACAGTTAGAAAAACACAAAAAAATGCAACTGTAAACATCAATTTAATGAGTTTTATTTCTTTTTACAACAATTTTCAAATGGGTGCAGCTGTCACACATTTTATCCAACCATTACAGACACATAAAACAACAATTTTTAGTAGATCAGTTACTTTAAAACACAAAACTGTGTAAACTAGGCACTGTAGATTCCGATTCTTTTTCATTGCAGCAGCAGAACACTCAAAAATTAATTATTACCACATGAGAATCGTTCCAAACATTGTGCTATTAAAACTAAGCCAAACAAAGTGCCCACCAGACAATACATATGACAATATAAAACATGTTACAAGTGGCCAGCAAAAAATTGTTGGCCTTAAAAATTCACACATGAAGACTTATGTCCATCGATATAATATACTGCAAGCTGGAGAAATTCCCAGGCAACGAGTCCGCTTCAGTGGCACGGCCTGTAACAAAGGCGAAGGTCTGGGATGTTGATGTCTCGTCCCCAAGGCACAAATCCACCATGCTGGTCCCCACCTGTTAATTATACAACACTTAGTCTTGAAGACACTTAGGCCTGAAAAAATGCTCATTTTAGAAGAAAATTTCCGCCCTTACTCTTAGCTTAAGACTTCTCTCTATTCCTTAGTAAAAGTTTGTCTCAGCAGCTTTGCGAATAGGTTTTATGAGAAAACTCTTAGCTAAAAACTTCTACTGCTATTTAGGAGAACTTTTAGTGGTAAGATAAAATGTTTTGTTGTTACAGGCTCTGATCATGTGTACATAATGTAATGACATTAAACTCGTTTTCAACATGATAGTTTTATTCTTACATGTGCTATAATAATATGTGAATAAATACATAGATATGCATCACTTATTCAAACTATATATATATAGAAAAAGTAAAGCAAAACTTACAGGTTTGTGTGTCAATGAATGGCTTCCAGAATTCTGTGGTTGTGGTTCTGTGGACCCTTCCTCTAGAATGGGCAGGACTTTGAAAGCACTCTCCCCTTTAGCATCTAACCCATAAGAATAATAACTTATCTCATAATCAAAACAACACATTAAAACACTTTCATATGAAAAATTCTTCATTCCTTTAAATAATGAAATCATAATTAAAAAAATAAATGAAAATTATAATGGTATAAATGCAAATGAATCCCCACCCCCATTCAACTACTGTAGGTTAAGTTTAGGTATGGGGTGGGATTCAGGGATGTAGAATATGCTCATGCAGAATAAGGCATCAGTATGTGCTTTATAAGTACTTATTAACAGCCAATACACAAACTAATAAGCAACCATTGTATTTACCAGTTGATGTGTCAAATACAGTTCAATTTTGTTTCTATAGATTGACATATTATAAGAAATACCTAACCTGAAGTCATGTCACCCAGCTCTTAATGCACCTTTCCATCTTGCTGGGCATAGGCAACAATGTGGTCTGCAATTGTAGCAAAGTCTACAAAAAGCCTGCCTCTGGATGTAGCTTCCTGAAGTCTTGTGAAATCTGATAAAATTTGAGAAAAAAAAAAAAAACACAAATGTGGTTAAATAAGTTTAAGCTTTTAAATGTTAGATTGATTGTTTGATTTTATTGTCATACCAGTAACTATGGTTATTTTAATGAAAAGATCAAATTCTAAAACAAATCATGAAATCATGTTATTGAATGTTATTGAATGATATAACCTACCTTTAAAGGTTTTAACCAGGGTATCAAGCTGCCTTTCCTTTAAAATTAGAATTTCACAAAACTGTTTTTACAATGACTTATTTTATATAGAAAGCAGGTTAATGCGTTTACATGCAGCACAAACATTTAAACACAGACCAGTTCTATTATTGTAACACGGAGTGATTGACGAGAGACGAGCGGATCCACATGCGAGCTTTTATTGAAGGGACGAGACAGATACATGGTCGAGCGGGCAGGGTCAAACACCATAGCAGATAGGGATATCGTAGGCTAAGCACAATCGGAATCCGTGAATCAGGCGTAAGTCCAATCGGGAGCGAACAACGTCCGTGAAGGGAGATCCGAGAGAATAGTCAGACAGGCGAAAATCCAAAGGCAGGTGGCTAGACAGTCAAAAACGAGAAAACCAGGCAGGAGAACAAAAACCAGGAACTAAGAAACGCTAACTATGGAATACAAACAATAATCTAACAAACCGTGATTTTCATGGGGAAAGTCCAGGGTTTTTATAGTGAGCCTGATTGGCTACCGGAGGCAACGTAATGGGTGCGATGGGTGATGGGAATAGTAGTCCGGGGTGCAAAGCAACAGTCTGAATGTAATGATGGGGTGAGAGCGACCTCTGGTGGTGAGCGGACCACAGAGCACCGACCAGATTCGTGACATAGCCCCCCCCCAAGGAGCGGCTTCCAGACGCTCGAAGGAAACAACGGTCCAGGGGAGCGGTGGGGAGGGAGGGAGACAGGGCGAGGGTTGGAGGGCCTGGTCCATGTGGAGGGCCCGGTGATTGAGGCAGGACCAACAGAGCAGATACCCTCCAGGGCGGGGCCGGAGGCGGAGCAGGAGACGCAGGAGCCCTCCAAGGCGGGGCCGGAGGCGGAGCAGGAGGCGCAAGGGCCCTCCAGGGCGGAGGCGGAGCAGAAGCCCTCCAGGGCAGGGCCGGAGGCAGAGCATGAGCCCTCCAAGGCGGAACAGGAAGCGGAGCAGCCCTCTGGGGCGAAACAGGAATCCGCGTCACGGTCTGGGACCTGGGGAAAGCAGGGACAGAGGAGGCAGACAGAATAGGGGGAAAAGGCGGAGCGGCCCTCCGGGGCGGAACAGGAGGCGGAGCGGCCCTCCGGGGCGGAACAGGAGGCGCAGCGGCCCTCCGGGGCGGAACAGGAGGCGCAGCGGCCCTCCGGGGCGGAACAGGACCCCGCTTTACGATCTGGGACCTGGGGAAAGCAGAGACAGAGGAGACAAACAGAGAAGGGAGAGAAGCAGAGAGCTTGTAGGGGGACGCCACCTCCAAGGGAGGATCCACAGCCATGGCTGACACCTCTGGAGGTATTGGCGCAGCTTCTCCGACCAAGTGGCACTCTGGAACAGGCTTGTGACCAGGCGAAAACTCTGGAGCTGGCTTGTGACCAGGCGGGAGCTGGGGCGGAGCAGGAAACTGCGTTATGGCCTGGGATCTGGAAACGGCAGAGACAGAAGAGGTAGAAAGAATTTGGGGAGAAGCAGAGACTCTGTAGAGGGACGCCGCCTCCATGGGAGGATCCACAGCCGAAGCTGACACCTCAGGAGGCATAGGCGCGGCTTCTCCCACCGGTGAGGCCTCTGGGTCTGTCTCGTGGTCAGACGGGACCTCTGGAGCAGACCTGAGACCAGACGGGACCTCTGGAGCACAGTGTGCAGCCCACACACACCAGATGTCAACCGCCATTAAAGGAAGAGCAGCAGCGGGAGGTTGTGGTGGGTCCAGTGCGCTGGCTATCCCGATAGGCCATGGTCTTGGGATGTCAGACGAGATGTGACTTGACTTGGGGTCGTTGGACTGGGCATGACCTGGCTCTGGGCCATCAGACGGGGCATGGTAAAGCTCTGGGTGGTCAGACGAGACGTGGCTTGAGTCTGGGCGGTCAGACGAGACGTGGCTTGAGTCTGGGCGGTCAGACGAGACGTGGCTTGAGTCTGGGCGGTCAGACGAGACGTGGCTTGAGTCTGGGCCGTCAGGCGGGACGTGGCTTGAGTCTGGGCCGTCAGGCGGGACGTGACTGGACTCTGGGCCGTCAGGCGGGACGTGACTGGACTCTGGGCCGTCAGGCGGGACGTGACTGGACTCTGGGCCGTCAGGCGGGACGTGACTGGACTCTGGGCCGTCAGGCGGGACGTGACTGGACTCTGGCTCTTGGAGATCAGCCCTGACATTGCTTGACGCAGGTACGACCGCCTTGACGTTGCTGGACTTGGAAGCTTGACTGGACGCTGAAGCTTGACTGGACGCTGAAACTGCATTATGACAGGACCTGACAACTATGCTTGACTCACGAGGATCTGCTGAGGCCTGGCTTGCTTCAGGAACAACAGCTGTAACGTGACTTGGCTCAGGGACGACAGCGGTAACGTGACTTGGCTCAGGGACGACAGCGGTAACGTGACTTGGCTCAGGGACAACAGCGGTAACGTGACTTGACTCGTGATGAACAGGTGTGACTTGGCTTGACTCATGGGGAACAGCTGTGACTTGGCTTGACTCTGTGTCTTGACTTGACTCAGGGGTAGCTGCCGAGACATGAAGGAGCGCCACTTTAGCTGCCCATACTGTCATTAGGGGTGTGTCCAGCACGTGGGCCATCATGACCACAGGTGGCGTCCGGGTACTGACCACAGGTTCTGGAATGGCAGCCATCTTGTGGAGTGGCTTGGAGATGGCGGCCATCTTGTGCAGTGACTCTGGCGTGGCAGCCATCTTGTGCAGTGGCTCTGGCATGGCAGCCATCTTGTGCAGTGGCTCTGGCGTGGCAGCCATCTTGTGCAGTGGCTCTGGCGTGGCCGTAACTTGACTTAACACAGGAACAGCAGTTCTGGCTTGATTTGACACAGGAAACACAGTTGCAATCTGACTTGACTTGGAGACTTGACTTGACTCGGGAAATGCAGCTGTAGCTTTAAATGGCTCTTGTATGGCGGCTGTGACATGACGGAGCTCTGTTCTCGCCGCCATCTTGTGAACGGGCTCCGCCGTCGCCGCCATTGTGTGGACGCGCTCCGACGCGGCCGCCATTTTGTGAACGGGCACCGTTGTTGCCGCTACCGCGTTAACGCGTTCCGGCGCGGCCGCCATCTTGTGCGCAGGCTCTGCTGACGCCGCCATAGCTTGAGCACGCTCCGTCACGGCCGCCATTTCACGAGCGATCCAGGCGGAAAACCTGTTTGCGGCGTCGTGATCCGGCGTTACCGCCAATCTGCGAGAGGGGTGCGCGGCTGCTTTGTCTGCGTTGTCGCGTTCCTTCCTCGCGACCCTCACAGTACACGGCGAGCCCACACACAATAAAGCAAAGTTCAAGAAGGCAGCCAGAGATGAGCGCGGACCCTCGCGTCTGAGTCTAGCCCTTAAGTGCTCGTTTGCACCGTCGCAAAAAATCTCAATTATAATACAGTCCGGTTGGGTGGAATAATTTGCAAAAACTAAGAACTCACGGGTGTACTGCTCGAGTGAACGTTGTCCTTGCTTTATCCGGCATAGAATCCTGTCAGTGTCTGTATCTGAATGTCCGGGGGTGAAGCTGCTGGATCCTGTTGTGACGGTTTGTTCTGTAACACGGAGTGATTGACGAGAGACGAGCGGATCCACATGCGAGCTTTTATTGAAGGGACGAGACAGATACATGGTCGAGCGGGCAGGGTCAAACACCATAGCAGATAGGGATATCGTAGGCTAAGCACAATCGGAATCCGTGAATCAGGCGTAAGTCCAATCGGGAGCGAACAACGTCCGTGAAGGGAGATCCGAGAGAATAGTCAGACAGGCGAAAATCCAAAGGCAGGCGGCTAGACAGTCAAAAACGAGAAAACCAGGCAGGAGAACAAAAACCAGGAACTAAGAAACGCTAACTATGGAATACAAACAATAATCTAACAAACCGTGATTTTCATGGGGAAAGTCCAGGGTTTTTATAGTGAGCCTGATTGGCTACCGGAGGCAACGTAATGGGTGCGATGGGTGATGGGAATAGTAGTCCGGGGTGCAAAGCAACAGTCTGAATGTAATGATGGGGTGAGAGCGACCTCTGGTGGTGAGCGGACCGCAGAGCACCGACCAGATTCGTGACAATTATGCTGATATCGCGAGAAAGCTTCTCAAGCATTTTAATATCGCGAGATCTCGTAAACGTTTTTTTTTGTTTTGTTTTAACGTTTTGCGCAGTAGTGTCAAATTAAACCAGTTTGATTGAATTGTTGTAAAACTTTGGCGATCTTCAGCGTTAGAACACAAATACTGTATGCACTGGACCGTTTGTCAAACAAGGTGTTCTTACATGCTATGATTTTAAAGTGGACCACTGCTTTGATGTCTTAATTGTGACACGATTCTATATTATATGGAACGGTTGGCAAAGGCAACCCAAGCTAGCATCTCACCAATGAACTGCATTTATGTCAATCAGTCTCCATTCTGAATGGCGGAATCGACACTGTTAAAAAAAAAAATAAAACAAATCAGACGGCATACCAATTTCATTTTTATACTAGTCTCCTAGTTTGTAAAGCAACTCAAACATTCACAAAATAGAGGAAGAGTAAAAGGACCTAATAAACAGTGGTGTCGTGGTGCCTGGAGAAGTGGGTATATGCCCCAAAAGCAAATACACGCTGAAAAGAATAACTTACTGACGTCTGGACGTGATTCTCAGCAGTCTCTGATTAAATCGGTCGGGTTTTCTCTGTGTCAGAGCCTCCCCTGACATACCCTCGCGTGTGAACAGGCAGCATCTGGGTGGAGGAGTGGGCGGAGCGGGCGCGGAAGCCCGGGCCACGGTTCTGACCGCATTACTGTCGTTACCGGGTGTTTTTAAAGAATTTACATTTACTTACATGCGATTAAATGAGCTATTCATGTGGTGGACTGTCACGATTTTGGCTAATGCAGGACACTACTCGATGCGCAACAGAGGGGATTTAGAAGTGGGTACACGCAAAGCCAACTGATAAAGAAGTGGGTATAAGTCGTATACCCTGCACTACACCACTGCTTATACACCACGAGAGTTATTAAAGTAAGAGGCATAGCGTAGCTAATGCAGCTAACGTTACCTGAGGAAAAAAAGAGCGCGAAAATGCACAACATAAAAATGACGGATATCTCGAACTTACCCCGTATTTCTAACATAAGCCTGGACATGTGTACTGTATATAAATAAAACTTTGCACGTGCACACATTTAACGATAAAGCGATTGTTGAGGCAAAAAAGTACCGCACTATAGGCTGCTACTTAACGTTTGTTAATTATTCACAGAAAAAAACGCTAACCCCGCACAGCCACATATCAAATATTGCATTAAACAGTGAAATCGCTGTGCTTTAAAACACAACTTAAAAAATAATGGTAAAATATAGCTGCAAGCAGCAATTATGGGGCCAAGCACAACAGAGGCAGAATGAGGAGCTAAGCACGGCAAGGAGCAACAGACTGACCTCAACAATGAGTAATTAAAGCCATTTTAGGATGATATCAGTTGAAATGGCTGAAAAATCATAAATACAACCAATAATAATATAATTTAATGGCTTATCACTTTGGACCAAGAGGTGGTGCTGTTTTCAAATTGATGTGATGCGTTTTGTGTGAGGTGACAATGACAGACACAAATTTTGGTGCCATTATCTCAAAGCTTTACAGAGATACAGCCTCAGAATCATTTTGGCATCAAGCCTAAAATTTGTAGTGGCGCTGTACGAAAATGGTTTAGCCTATCGACACAAAATCCATAACTTTGAGTCAGGACAGTCTGAAGATGACCTGACACAATTTTTGTGAAAATCGGACCAACGGTCTAGGAGGAGTTCGAACAAGTATGTTTTGTACATTAATCAAAATGGTGGAAAGGAAGTTTGGCCAACTATGGTATAATTGGTATGTATTTTGGAATATTTTGAGACCAGTTTTATGACAGTAGTCTAATGCAATCACAAGTTATTAGCATTTTTGGAAATTTCATTATTAATGTTTAATAAATGGTGTATTACTTCTGACCAGTAGGTGGCGCTGTTACCAAATTGATGTGGTGTGGTCAGGGTGTGGTGACAATAGCACATATAAAATTTGGTGTCAATATGTCAAAGTTTGGCAGAGATACAGCCTCAGATGTAGTTTGGCATCTTTCCAGCAAATTCGTTGATGCGCTAAAAGAAAACCGTTTCGTGTATCGGCATGAAATTCATAACTTTTTGCCAGCACAGTCTGAAGATGATCTGAGTCAAATTTGGTGAAGATCGGACTAACGGTCTAGGAGGAGTTCGAAAAAATAGGTTTTGTACATTAATCAAAATGGCGGACAGGAAGTTTGGCCAATATTGGCATTATGGGTATCAACGTTCTCGGCTTGACCCAAGGAATCTTTTGACATCAGGTTCATGACAACGCTTCAGTGTGTATAGTAAAGGAAACCGCGAGTGCGTCTGCAACATTCATTCATAAAGAGACACGCAGAACATTCAGGATTCATATTTAAATGGTATTTTGCGGCGTAATATTTACAGATACTAGTCTATATCGCGATTTGATTTAAGTGTAATGAACGGCTTTTGTTTCGTTCATTCAAACTTTGACAAATTCCGTGAATTTCTCGGAAATCATAGGGCGATACAAAAACATTCGGGGCTAGAGAAAAATCTTTCGGGGCTCGAGCCCCGAATGATTAGCCCTAGCGACGCCCCTGGTCCACAATAGAAAATAATAGTTGAATTTATAAAAATGACCCGGTTCAAAAGTTCACATAATACTGTGTTGTTACCTGAATGATCCACAGCTTTTTTGTTGTTGTTGTTTTTTTGTTTAGTGATAGTTGTTCATGAGTCCCTTGTTTGTCCTGAACAGTTAAACAGCACACTGTTCTTCAGAAAAATCCTTCAGCTCCCATAAATTCTTTGGTTTTTCAGCATTTTTGTGTATTTGAACCCTTTCCAACAATGACTGTATGATTTTGAGATCAATCTTTTCACACTAAGGACTGAAGGACTCATATGCAACTATTACAGAAGGTTTAAATGCTCACTGATGCTCCTGAAGGAAAAAAAAAAGATGCATTAAGAGCCAGGGGGTGAAAACTTTCGAACAGAATGAAGATGTGTACATTTTTCTTATTTTGCCTAAATATTTATATTTTTTTCATTTAGTACTGCCCTGCAGAAGCTACAGAAGATACTTACATGTTTTCCAGAAGACAAAATAAGTTAAATTTACCCTGATCTTCAAATTCAAAAAGTTTTCACCCCCAGCTCTTAATGCATTGTGTTTCCTTCTGGAGCATCTGTTAGTGTTTAAACCTTCTGTTATAGTTGCATATGAGTCCCTCAGTTGTCCTCAGTGTGAAAAGATGGATTTAAAAATCATACAGTCATTGTTGGAAAGGGTTCAAAAACACAAAACCGCTGAAAAACCAAAGAATTTGTGGGACATAAAAGATTTATCTGAAGAACAGCAGACAGTTTAACTTTTCAGGACAAACAAGGGACTCACAAACAACTATCACTAAACAAACAAACAAACAACAAAAACACAGCTGTGGATCATTCAGGTAACAACACAGTATTAAGAATCAAGTGTATGGAAACTTTTGAACAGGGTCATTTTTATAAATTCAACTATTATTTTCTCTTGTGGACTATATATAAAGAAATTTTATGTAAAATATCTTAATCAGGTCAGTACTAAATAAAAACAATAACATACATTTTGAATGATCACTCCTATTTTGGTAAAACAGTTAACATTTTGCAGATTCTACAAGGTGTATGTAAACTTTTGACCTCAACAGTATCTATCTATCTATCTATCTATCTATCTATCTATCTATCTATCTATCTTTAGTCATCTGTAAGGCCTATATAAACCTTTTAATTTTGCGTTGATGAGAACTAATTCTAGTTCTTTACATTTAGATTCAAATATTTGAGGTTTAAAATCCTGGATTACCAGCCTAGATCCTCATTATTTCATTAAAAAACTTCAGTTTCTAAAAAAAGATCTTTTGTTCGGCTCATCATTTAATATTGCCTTCAGTAGTGTGATGGACATTTTATCATTTCTATACATATCTGCAGCTTGTGAGAAGGAGAGCCCAGCGATAGTTGCCATGTTACTGAATCACGGCGCCTCTGTGAATAAGAACTGTATTCAAGGCTGGACCGCTCTCCATGAGAGCGTGTGCAGGAACAATGTGGAAATCTGTGAGATGCTGATGAAAGCTGGAGCCAAAGTCAGCACGCCCAACATGTACGGAATCACTCCTATCTTTGTGGCTGCCCAAAGTGGAAAAGTGGACTCGCTTCGCATGCTTTTAAAACATGGTAACATTGTTTTGTTTTTTTTCTTCCACTGTTGCTTTGTGATGTAATGCATCTGACATATAATCCATCTCACCTCAATCAGGTGCAGATCTCAACAGCCAGGCTGCAGATGGAGCCACAGCACTGTATGAGGCCAGTAAAAATGGTCACGAGGAGATTGTAGAGTTTCTTCTATCTCAAAATGCAGACGCCAACAAGCCGGGCAAAACAGGACTGTTGCCAATTCATATTGCTGCCCAGCGTGGCAATGACAGGTATCAATTCAAATTCACTTAATAAGGAATAATAAAATGAATTAATTTGCTTTGGGAGGAATTTTCTCAGGTCACAGTTTATCTGCATAACTGTATATGCGAAGGCCATTGGTTGTTAAGAGTTTAGGTTTAGTACATCTCATAATCTTGCATTAATTTTCAGCAAAGACCTCCTCACCTTCGGGTGTACCCGCAAAAATGTCAGTTCAACTAAGTAAGTCTCAATGGGTGCTTTAGAGCAGTGCTGTGGCAAGAGGGTGCTAATCCTGTAACCTGTAACCTTAACTCAATCTAACTCAAGTAGGAGCAAATGGTTTTATTCGCGAAAGACCATTTCAGATAAGTGCTCTTTCTTCTGACAATCATGTTATGTCTCGTTAACTCTTTTAGTTTATTGTGTGCAGGGTCTTTTTCTCACCTAACAGTAAAACTAATCATCCCGTAGCATAATTCCTGGTAGCATGACATGTTTAGGGATGGGAATCGTAAAGAATTTGATGATCCCGGCTTCCGTTTGCTCTTAACTATTTCAATTCCTTAACAGCACTATTAACAATTATTTTAGCATTTTTAAGCAATAAATATTTATTATAATTTTTTCAATAGGTGTGTTTAACTTAACTTAACACTTAAAGGGATAGTTCAGCCAAAAATGAAAATTACCCCATGATTTACTCACCATCAAGATAAGTGTATATGACTTTCTTCTTTCAGACGAATACAATCGGAGTTATATTAAAAAGTGTCCTAGCTCTTTTAACCTTTATAGTGGCAGTGAATGGGTGTTGAGATTTTGAAGTCCAATAAAGTGCATCCATCCATCATAAAAAG
Organism: Cirrhinus mrigala; assembly: GCA_036247105.1. Taxonomy (NCBI): domain Eukaryota; kingdom Metazoa; phylum Chordata; class Actinopteri; order Cypriniformes; family Cyprinidae; genus Cirrhinus; species Cirrhinus mrigala. The sequence continues at coordinate 19,432,169 of CM070026.1, read as the reverse complement.
TACTCCACACAGGGGGTTAAGAAGGCCTTCTGAAGTGAATCGATGTGTTTGTGTAAGAAAAATAACCTTATTTAAAACTACAGTCTCTAGCTTCCGACAACTGTTGTATGCATGTTCACAAGAGAGTGGCGTTCCAGCGAATGAGTGTAAGCTCTGGTGAGAACCAAGTTTTGTTTACAGCAAAGGAAAACCAGTCTTCTCTTGGCTTATATCAAAATTGTCCGACATTTTTCTTTACAAATCCTTGTTTAGTACTTCTAATTCTTGACCAGTGTTTTGTTTTTCTTCCGCGCTTCTGTGTTTGTCAACATCCTATGTCATCTGCTGGAACACCACTCTCTCTATGAGAATTAGCAGAAGATATTCTGGTTAAAAAAAGTTTTAAATATGAATATTTTTCTTACACATATGCATTGATTCACTTCAGAAAGCCTTTATTAACCCCCTAGAGCTGTGTGGAGTATTTTTTATGATGTATGGATGCACTTTTTTGGACTTCAAAATCTCAACACCCATTCACTGCCATTATAAAGCCTGGAAGAGCCAGGACATTTTTTAATATGACTCTGATAGTATTTGTCTGAAAGACAAGAAAGTCATATACACATAAGATGGCTTGAGGGTGAGTAAATCATGGGGTAATTTTCATTTTTGGGTGAACTATTCCACTGTTCCCATAAAAACAAGAAGTTAAAGATTCGTTAAATTTATTAGAGGGACTCAGAGTACATATTTTGTTTCTGTGTCATGCGCAAGACGCTAAAAAAACATTAAAACAATGAAAATGCAGTTTAGTAAAATGCAAAAACTTGTTATGCATCAATGGCCCCTAACAAACATAGGGCCCTATGAAATCCATTTTATTTTTTCCCAAATTCCATTTTATTTTATTTTTTTTCTATTTTAAATTCTGTTTTTTTTCCCCATTTTAATTTTCCTAGACTCTCTTTTAATGATCTAATTAATTAAAATCATGAAACTTACAATATTTAACAGCAATATATTAAAAGTTTAACACAACTTAATTGAATTTGAATTGAAATTTTCCATTAATTTTCTGGATTTCATTTGATTGGTTTCATTACATTTTCATAATCAAAAGCATCTCAGATGCTTAATTAATTGATTTTTTACCAAATCATTTTTCATTATTTTATTACTTTTTTCCAGAAATTCTGTGTTGTGTATTTGCATTATTCCGCTATATAAATTTAGGTAAATCATTTTTTTGCTAAATATGTCTTTAAAAATAATGTTTTAATAATAATTTTATTAGTAGTAGTCATCATTACATTAAATAATACATTTGTCACAGTTTCTTCAAGTTAAACCGAACTTTTATTTTGATGGGCTGCTGTGAAGACCTTTACTTTTCTGGTTGTATGTAATATAAACAATTTGGTAAATGCTCATGAAGTGACTCTCAGAGCAGTTGTAGAAAACATAAACATTATGTTTATGTTTTCAGGTATTCATATATTAAGGCAGCAGAAGCTGAAAACACTGCAAGCATCATGAGCGCTTCAGTATGTGTAGTAAACGAAAGCGCGCATTTGCGCCATTCATTTGCACAGGGACTGCGGCTTAATATTTACAGACACTGGTCCATATTGTATTTTGATTTAAGTGTACTGACCTAATTTTGATATATTCATCCAAAATTTGCCAAATTCCGTGACACTCCGTGTTATACAGTACATTCCGTTTTTATGACTGGATTCCACGATTCTGTCCACGTTTTTCGCATCGCGGAAACATGTTCTCTTCCATACTTGTTTTTACACAAAAAATTTCGGTTCCCAACCCTAGAACTGTTTCTCTAGAATTTTATTATTGCTAATCACTACATACAAGCTTTTTAAAGGTTTATATGTATTATTACTCTTCTTATGAAATGATTTTTCCAGCTTATGATGGTCATTTCACCCTAATAGAGTCAAATTCTAACCTGACATTCAAGAGTATTTTAGCACACTCTAGCAAGGTAACACTCAAGAACACAAAACTTCTCATTTTTAGTATCATATCCATGCTGATCCCAGCCACAAGCAAGGCCAGAGTGAGACGTACGGGTATCAGCCCCCTCCATTTAGCAGCGGAGCGCAACAGAAATGATATTCTTGAGATACTGATCGAGGCCGGCTTTGACGTCAATGCCACTTTGTCTGAGGATCGTTCTATGATGTATGAAGATCGGCGAAGCACGGCTCTGTACTTTGCCGTCATGAACAACAATATTGAGGCTACCACTATGCTCCTGAAGGCTGGTGCTAATCCAAACCTGGACACGTTTAACCCACTCCTGGTAGCCCTGAGGCATGGCTGCATCCAGACAGTGACGTTGCTGGTGGAAAATGGTGCTAATGTCAATGCCTACATCCCAACTCATCCAACTACCTTTCCAGCAACTGTTATGTTCTGCATGAAGTATCTTACCTTACTGAAGTATCTGATGGATAATGGCTGCGACGCCTTGTCATGTTTCAATTGTGTTTATGGCAGTAATCCTCATCCACCTATAAAGACTAGGCGTACTCAGAGATTTGATCCCAATGAAGCTGTAGAAAAGACCTGCGTTCAGGTGAGTGGACTGAAGCCAATTATACATACAGTTAATATCAAAAGTTTACATACACCTTGCAGAATCTGCAAAATGGTAATTATTTTACCAAATTCAGAGAATAAAATGCATGTTGTTTTTTAATTAATACTGACCTGAATAAGATATTTCGCATAAAAGATGTTTACATACAGTCCACAAGAGAAAATAGTAGCTGAATTTATAAAAATGACCCGTTCAAAATTTCTGCTTGATTCTTAGTACTGTTTTGTTACCTGGATGATCCACAGCTGTGTTTTTTCTTGTTTAGTGATAGTTGTTCATGAGTCCCTGTTCTTTAGAAAAATCTTTCAGGTCCCACAAATTCTTTGTTTTTTTTTTTTTGTTTTTTTTAGCATTTTTGTGTATTTGAACCCTTTCCAAAAATGACTGTATGATTTTGAGATCCATCTTTTCACACTTGACAACTGAGGGACTCATATGCAACTATTACAGAAGGTTCAAACACTCAGGATGCATAAAGTGCCAGGGGGTGAAAACTTTTGGAATTTGAAGTTCAGGGTAAATTTAACCTATTTTGACTTCTGGAAAACATGTAAGTATCTTCTGTAGCTTCTGAATGGCAGTACTAAATGAAAAAAATATGATGTTTAGGCAAAATAAAAAAAGAAATGTACAAATCTTCATTCTGTTCAAAAGTTTTCACCCCTTGGCTCTTATGCATCGTGTTTGCCTTTTTGCTAAGGATCAGTGAGTGTTTGAACCTTCTGTAATAGTTGCATATGAGTCCCCCAGTTGTCCTTAGTGTGAAAATATGGATCTCAAAATCATACAGTCATTGTTGAATAGAAATCAAATACACAAAAATGCTGAAAAACCAAAGAATTTGTGGGAGCTGAAGGATTTTTCAGAACTGTTCAGGAAAAACAAGGGACTATGCAAAAAAAAAAAAAAAAAAAAACAGCTGTGGATCATTCAGGTATCAAAACAGTATTAAGAATCAAATTTTGAACAGGGTCATTTTTATAAATTCAGCTTCTATTTTCTCCTGTGGACCATATGTAAACATCTTTGAAATATCTTATTCAGGTCAGTACTAAAAAAATAGCATGCATTTTGTATGATCTCTCTTATTTTAGTCAAATAATGAACATTTTGCAGATTCTCCGAACTTTTGACCTCAATTGTACAGTATAATTGTTTTTTTCTGAATCATAATGTGCATAGTACCACATTTTACACCACTTTTTACTAGTTCTGTGAGGTGATCTCCACCGAAAACTACTCCCGCTGGGCTGGACCGATTATAGATGTGCTGCTTGACTATGTTGGGCATGTGAAACTCTGTGCACGACTCATTGAACATCTGGACAGTTACCATGATTGGCAGAGCATCAAAGAGAAAGCACGTATGTGCGCCCGTACCTTTCGCTTAAATTATTCATATATGCAAATGATTTCAGTCACCTGTGTACTCATTTGATGGTTCTGATTGCAGTGCCTCCACGCCCACTCATGCAGCTCTGCAGACTGAAAATCCGCAAACTGCTCGGGATCAAGAGACTGAAGAAAATTCACAGGCTTCCAGTTCCTCCAAGGCTGGTCAAATTCCTAAACCACCAAGAACGAGAGCAAGACTTTTAAGCCTTCTTTTGAATGTTGACTCTTAGCAAACACAAAGAGACATTGGAAATGACATTGACATTAGACAATCATATACTTCTGTTTGCAGAACTTGCACTGAACTAAAATTATGGAATAAATGGCTTTTGAGTCAATATTTGCACAAATGTACTGCTAAATGCTGTAATAAAATGCCATAAATGTTTATATGTAATTATCAGGCACAAACCACATTTAGGGAACATGCATTGAATAGATTTAGTTGGTGCATAGTACTTCATTTTGTCTGTAAATGTAAGCTTTTTTTTAAATGTTATAGGAGCCAAAAATGATGGTAGAAAATAGTAATTGTATTTTTTGCAATGTAGTAGTAATGTATTAAAAGTGTTAAGAAATGTACTTGATGCTTATGTGTATAGTTTTGTAATAGGTTTTGTATTTTTACTTTTGACAGATTTTCAGGTGTACATTTTGTTCTAGTATTTTGATGGTTTGTTTGTTTGCAAAGCAAAACCAATACTCAGAGATTACTTCACATTCTTCAAACTATGATTCTATTCTATATCATTGTTAATTGGCATGAATTTCCCTCATTCAGTCAGTGCTTTAAGTTACCTGTGACAATGCTTATGTTTGAACAACTTCTATGTGACTTGTCAATATCAATCTACCAATAAAGTGTTAACTACTAATTATTTGAGATTCATTTATTCTGCCTTTTCGGGCAAAATGTGGGTTTGGATATGTAATATTGTTTATTTTGTGATTCATGTATGTTGCCCCATGTGCAGGGAGACAAACTGGAAGAAAAAAAGACTAAAAAAAACCTATTAGTTAAGACATTACAGTTAAATTTACAAGTTAAAGCATTTCATGCAGCTTTCATAACTTATTTCACCAGATATCACTTTGCATAAATAATGACTGATTTTCTTTTTTGGGTGAAGTTGACCCTGAAAAACATCTGCCATTACTGGAATTAAAATTATTGTACTTTTCTCATCTCAACGTTGAGGCTACACATGTACTTTAAGTTACAGCTTTTTCTTCCTGTTCTTTAACACAAACTATTTAATTGAATAACTATGCATTTTAATTACAACAGTTCTTGAAATATAATTTGTTATAATAAAACTTAATATGAAAGAATAGCATAACTCAAGCTGCAAACTGGGTCACTGTGAAAAATAACAGAAAAATACAACACAGCCATTTATCTCAACCATGTTTTTCAAAGACTAAAAGCATTTTCCCTCATAATTGTTCTCCATTATCACCTGCACAGAAAATGTTTGAAACTAACGTACATTCAGGGACGTGTTTTTATGAACTGGTGCAGGTCTGCTATAATGTTTTAAAGATAACAGCTCCGAACCGCTCTTTTATTCAGTTGGGAACATCAATTTTGGAAACATTTGCTCCTTGAATGGCAACCATTCATTGAGAAGGCAACTTGTTCGCTCACTAATGATTCAGAGTTAGATGTGGCTTGACTTCATGTTGTTTGTGGGAAAAACTGATAAAAGTGATAACAGCAAATCATATATTCCGATCTAAACGCATTTTAAATAAAAAAATAATACCCATTTTATCAATTAAGTTATTACGTGAATAAGTCATATTTTGTCTTTTTGTGCATGCAAGACTGAAGTGTTAAAAATCAGGAAATAACTAGGTTACCTACATGTTTACATGTAATATGTTACCCAGTACTTGATTCATCATGATGTAGGCTATTGCATGCTTCGCATGACTTCAGAAACCCAGCCAGGTTGCCAGGTTTTCACAACAAAACCTGCCCAATTGCTACTCAAAACTAGCTCAATCTGGATTTGAGGGGGGTCCCCAATTAAAAATCGCATTCCAGGGGATGAAATACACTTTAAAATACAATTTGTCAGGGTTTCCCTAGTAAATTTATACTTCAGGGGCTAAATATGACATTATTGCGGTCGCTTCAACCCACGGACATCAAAAACAACCCGCGGCAACAGTGTTAAAGTAGCCCAATTCCACGGGAAAACAGACTTGGCAAAACTAAACCCTGCATCCAAACTGAGCAAACTCCCAAATGTACCAACTGTCAGATTGCCCCCTAGTGTCTATAAAGAGGAAAGCCTACGAAATACAAATAACAATTGTAGCTGCAAGCAGCGTTGAAAGGGCCCTTGCACCGGGCTCACTGCCACCTGGTGGCTTTAGGAAAACAGTGAACGGTCAGCAATATGCATTTAAAGAGGTAAATATAGGAGGAATATGTCAGTCATTTATATGTGCCAAGCTTCCTGCTGCCAGCTGGTGGCGCTATGACTATAATGGGATATTGGCATGTAGATGTCTTCAAGCCTGGACTTTCATCAAACATGTGAAGTTTGGTGCAGATTGAACATGGTATGTTTGAGTAAATCATGACATATCCTGTTGCCAACAGGTGGCACTATGATTATAACTGCATATTGGCCTTAAGATGTGTTCAGGCCAGGACTCTTATGAAACGTGAAGTTTGGGGCAGAACAGACATTGTATGGCTGAGTTACAACAACACACGACACAAAACTTGAGAGAAAGTTCAAAATAACAGACTTCCTGTTGGGTTTTGGACTTCGTACCGGGAGGCTTTTTTGTAGGTATTGGTGCATTACATGTGTCTACTGAATTTGAAACATAGCTTAAGTGGCACTTTGTTGAAATTTTATAGGTGGTGCTATTTTTACATTTTGCCACACCCACTTGTGAAACCGATATTAGATGTAAATTTTCATGAGTTTTCAGGCATGTTTAGGCCCTCAAAAATGCAATTCATTTTGAAGAAGAAGAAGAAGAAGAAGAAACTGAGCAATTCCAATAGGATCCTCGCACCTCAGTGCTTGGGCCCTAAATAACTCTATTTACATGTTGTCAGCGATTATGCTGTCAGTAACAGTAAGCAGTAACAGAAGCTGTCTGTATGCCCTTGAAGGTGGGTGCTGACCCCGACCTGAACTTTTTTCAGGTCAGTTCTGGTGACAGCCAGTTTCCAGCACTTTCCAGATGGCCAGACTGCTTGTTGAGAGCAGAACTGATGGCATTGCCCAGATTCCCAGTATGTCTACTCTTTTCCCAGCCAATGCTATGCTCTCTTTGAAGTGCCTCCCCTTGAATTATCTCATGAACAATGGCTGAAATGCCAATTCTGGCAAATTGCACCTCTCCCTATGCCCTCTTTCACAGATTTTCATGTTTTAAATAGAGATCAAACATTCATTGAGCTAAGAATGCAAACTGTACAGTGTGATCATTTTTGTTCCAGTTGATGGACAGTCCTGCTCCTGGAGGGTCACTGTCTTGCAAAGTTTAACTCCAACCCTACACATCTGAACCAGCTAATCAAGGTCTTACTAGACATGCTAGAAACTTTCAGGCAAGTACGTTGGGGAAAACTATAGCTAAACTCTGCAGAAAAGTGGCCCTCTGCCTTTATGTATTCTTTAAATCATTGGATATCCTACCTGCCTGTCAATCTCCATGCAGCAAATAGCGAGTGTTTGGGGCATGGTTACTGTGGAAGGATCAGTCAAAGTGTGTTTAGCCTATGTGGAAAAAGAAATTCAGATTACAAGCCAAAATTCAAAGACTTGCCAAATAACAGAAACAGACAACGGTGTAAAAAATGCGTAAACACTGGCAGCGTTTTTACAAGATGGAGGCATTTGATGGAATGTTTGGGTTTCTATCCATAGAGTGTTTTCATAATGCGTTCTCAATCGGCCATACTGGCAGCACTGAGCGTAAACAATGCAACTGAACCGACTGGAACGTGCAAATTTTGCTGACTATTGCTGCTGAAAATAGTCAATTATTGCCATGTTTTGGGCTGTACTAATCGGTAGGCCTGGGAAAAACATTTGGAGTACTATAGACTGCCAAAAGTTATAACAAATCAAGGAGAAGGCGGCAAAAAACTGTCTGAAGAACAAAAGGCTTTTGTGATTGTCCAAACTGAACCAGGATTTCCAGGGCAAGAATTGACAACATTTGTGTTTGTTCTTATCATTTCCAGTCAGGTAGGTCAAATATTAGGCTAATATCTTTATAGTTAATAAGCTTAATATTTAATATTGCTTGTACGCTACCTCCTTTTTAACTTTAGTCTAACTATTCTGTCCTCACCTGCTCACTAAGTCTTTCTCTATATGATTTAGCAGCTCCACACGTTTTATCAATGGTTTAGACAGGATAAATTAGCAGAACAACTTAATCAGTAGTACATTAACCGCGCAATCAATGCAGTTGTTTACATCCGAGTATCGCCAATATGACCGCGCATCCGGGTATCTGACCAAACCGTGACCTAAGTGCAAACCCTCTATAAGACGATCTTGCGGAGTTTCCTGTTCACAGGTAAGCTAAACTTAAAATTTAAATATCCTTATGTTATTGAAATAAGCATACTTTTACCATTTGAGACATGTCTTCACTTCTATAGACACGTAAGAGCCGTGTTTGTGATGTTTGAGTTGGGAGAGGCGTGATGCGCGACTAAGGCCTTTGCAAAGGTTGTTTGAAAACACGATTTATTATTGTAGTTCCACTAGGTGGCGCTAGTATCACAGAAACCACCTGCCTCAGCTTTAAAAATGAAAGAATTTATAACCAACATAAAGAGATTGTTTTTAATTCATTTACTATGGTACAAACATAAGTTATGCTATACAATTCTTAATGGATTATGAGGTTTTAAAACACAAAACAATGTTACTAAGGCACATCTAACTCTGCCACAAAAGGTGACTATAAATTGTTCTCCATTTCCTTTTTCAAGATCTTCCAGATTAGCTTCAAAAGCTCACGTGACATTGGCCTTAATTCTGCAGAGCTGGCGGATGTGGTGGCTTTGCAGGTTATAGAATTTCTTGAGGTTAGCAATAAATACACATGGCCGAGGAAGAAAAGAACCTGTGTAGTGTGCCTGAGTTCTCACCAGCAGGGGGCAGAACGGAAAAACAAACTCTGTGGGACTTTTCCTGTGTTTGTTGCTTTGGCTCATGTTTTCTTCCTCAGGCAAATCCTGATAAAAGTGGTTTATTTTTATCGGGTTGCTCCTTCTTTTGAATCTGATTTGGTATTACAGTAAGTCAGCATATGAATACTTTTACAGATAAAATTATACAAAACAGTTTTCAGCTGTTCACAAAGAATTCGTGTTTTTTGTAAAGCTTCCTTTATGTTTGTGATATTTTCTTTATTTGATTTAAGGTCAAATATACAGTTTGTATAACAGAAATCATGTCCTCGTTTAAATCACATATGTTGGATCAGACTCAATAACTATGTCTATTTTAGTAATATATTCAGGCCAGACTGACTCATCGTTTCTGAGTCATCAATATTTTTGCGGAATCAGATTACAGAGCGGAGTTTCCTCTGCTTTAACATATTTGTTTTTCCTACTGGGTCCACTTCTTTGCTCAGGTAAGTATTTGATGTCTTTATAAAGTAACCACAGGGTGGCAATGCAACTCCATAGCTAATAAATTGAGGAAACTAAAGGCTCCAGATAAAACACAGTTTGTGTTGCTTTTTCATTTAAAGTATAAATACACCTTTTTGTTTTGCTCAGTATCAAACAAATCAGACAAATCATAACCATAATGACAGTGATTTATAAGAAAAATCTTCACTCATACACTCATGCTTTAGTATTTAAATACATAACATGTATGTATGAATATTTTATATAGTGTTACAGTAATAAATACAAATGTAAGTTTAATCTTGAGGTAAATTAGTAACACAAAGCATAGATGATTTCATTGCTTTGGAAGAGTTTTCTCTCTTTTCCTTACCTTGCCTCCCCTTCTCAGAGGCCAGGAACTTGCCATCACTCTATCCCACAACTGTCCACTATCATTAAATTTTGTGAGATGGGCCAAACCACAACCCTCGGTCTTTTCTTTTTCTCCATCAGTTTTCCATTGCGGCATTTATGTGGATGAATGGCCTTAGAAAGGTCAACACTGAACATTGATTACACACCTCGCTGTCAGAAGGGCCTGGGGGAGAGGGGTAAGTGGCCATTTGTTTTGTGAAAACTCTTGAGTGTCTAGAAATCTTCAAAAAGTGCTGGCAGAAAAGCCTGGAGCATTGTAGGGCTCTCCATCATACTCTGGCACCGGTTGACACTACAGAGCTGTTTAAGAGCTGACTGCTCACTAGACATCCAAAACTGCAGTGTGACTCTGCGGTTTTATTAAATGCATTGCTATGAAAATGAAAGCTAAATTTTTACAGGGCTGCACCACAGAACATTTACAACTGTTTTATACAACACTTCAATAAACAAGTTAAAGGGATAGTTCACCCAAAAATGAAAATTCTGTCATTTATTCTCATCCTCATGTTGTTCCAGACTTGTACGACCTTTGTTCATCTTCAGAACACAACTTAAGATATTTCTGATGAAATCCGAGAGCTTTCTGACGCATAGACAGCAACACAACTGACACATTCAATGCGCAGAAAGGTAGTAAGAACATAGATAAAATAGCATGCGTCGTGATGTTGTGAACGTGCAGCGAAGACTGACACGGAAGAGAAGATACTGTTGAACAAAGTCGTTATTTTGTGTTCCAAAGATGAACGAAGGTCTTACGGGTTTGGAACGACATGAAGGTGAGTAATTAATGACAGAATTTTCATTTTTTAATATTGAGTATTTCACATTTTAGACAGTATTACCCATTGCTCCATCGAGAAGCACCTCAGACTAAGTTGTAGCAGATGAGCTCCTGAGCAACACACATAGTGATGTTTTTGATTCCTGAACGAACCATGTGATTCAGTGACTCACTCAAAGAGTTTACTTGTGTTGTTCTTAAATCAGTTAAGTAAACGATTGACTCACTCAGTCATTTAGTTCCTAAATGAAACCATGTTTTTGAACAAATCAGTTAAGTAAATAATTCAACGACTTGCTTAGTTTTGAAATTAATCTCTTAGTAAACAAATCAGTTAAGTGAATGATTGCTTGGCTTATGCCCTGTTTACACTAGTGCATTTAAAACAGCGTTTTAAAATGAAAACAATCCTTGATTACACTGCATTTTCACTGTGTTTTAGAAATTATCTCCATCCACACTACACAACCGAAAACGCATGTCACATGACTATTTATAATGAGCATATTGTGTTGTGTTATTGTGTACACAGTCATCAATGTCGAGGATATGCAGAGCGAATGTGGGCAGAAATGATCGTTTTCAAAAGTCTCCATTTTGGTCCGTTTACGCTGAAACGCAACCCCACAGTTTTCAAACTAAAATGGGGTCTACAGTGTTTTCGGAAGTCTCTGTTTTCAGGGGTCAAAAACGCCGGAGTAGTGTAAATGACAGGCGTAACCGTAGCCAAAAGGTATGCATTTTAAAAATGAAAACACACTAGTAACTTCCTTCTTTGCTGCATTATCGGTCAGTGACTTTGCAGAGAGTGTTTTTGCAAGAAGGCACCTCATGAAACTGATTTCGGACAGGCTTCTGAGGCAGCGTAAAGGTTTAATGATCTACAACAAAATAGAATGAGTTTTGATGATAGCTAAACGAATATTTAATTACTATAATACTAATTTCCCACTAGAAATTCCAAAAAATTAGACCACCAAACGCAACTTTCAGATGCAATTTTTATTTTTTTAGCACAACCGTCATGGAATGGAACACACATAATTGTGAGATATGAAAGGCAACGAAGGATACATCTGTGCTGCCTTCAAAATTTTATCAGAAGAAGGCAAAGGGCAGCATTTTAGAACTTTCAGACGCAGACATAGCCTTACTTAGCTGTTTCGTTTCTGAATGAATCTGCGTTTTTGAACAAACTGTGGATTTTTACGTAGAAAAACAATGCAAAAACACTGTGGTGGAATGTAAAAATGCATTCTATGTCATTGTCCTCTTAGGCTATGTTTACACTAGTGCATTTTCGTTTTAAAATGCATAACTTTTACTATGGTTACGCCTATCGTTTACACTACTCCAGCGTTTTTGAACCTCGAAAATGGAGACTTTCGAAAACGCTGCACACCCTGTTTTAGTTTGAAAACTCCAGGATTGCATTTCAGTGTAAACGGACCAAAAAGACTTTTGAAAACAATGGCGTCTAGTGTGTTTTTGCCCACATTCGCTCTGCATATCCATGATGACCGTGTAAACAATAACACCATGCTCATTATGTATGGTCATGTGACATGCATTTTTCGGTTGTGTAGTGTGGATGGAGATTGTTTCTGAAATGCAGTGAAAACGCCAGTGTAGACAAGGATCGTTTTCATGCTTTTTAAAACGAAAACGCACCAGTGTAAACGTGGCCTTCTGGTGCTCTTGGAATGTTGTTGTTCAAACAAATCTGAGGATTAGAACTAACTATGTAATGCATAATGTAGTTTAGTTACATCATACATCCAGCTGGATTAAGACTGAACTGAAGCTGCTAGTGACCTTGTCGGGCTTTCTCACTTCTGAACCACGTCTGAAAACATCTCTACAAAGAACACCCTGTACAACAGAGAGGTGCTTTTTTCCCCACAGATGTTGTTGTTGTTGTTGTTGATTTTGAGGCTTGGACCAATGAGATGCAAATGGGCGCAGCCACATTAGTGGTGGTGCATTGGTTTTGTTTATAGGGGACAGCAGAAGGATTATCCCCTCCAGTCCATTTCATTTGATCCATATGGCCCAAAAGGCCTTAGCTTCAGCTGTGCCACAGCTTGGGAGCCACGGTTGGGTTTGTTATTGTCCTAACTCGGGCTGAATGCAGTGCTACAAATCCTGACAATATAATATGCACAGTCAGAGCTCTAGCTTTCTCTCTCGACAATGACACAGACAGAAAAGCAAAGCTTCTTTAGTGTTCGGTTTGCGTATTTAACCTTCAAGCGCAAATGTTGCGCATACGCCTTGAGCAAAGTTTAAATTGACCTATCATATTTCCATATGATGTCTTGGTGGAATCATCAATTACAAGGCTGTCATGATGAAGTCATATATCTATAGATTTGTGTCATCGTCTAAAAGTGGACCTCTCTCTCTCTCCTCTCATGAGCAAGAGCTGAGCAGAGCGATTTACAGGCTGTCGGGTTGGCTTTGTTCCCGTGTAAGTCAAGTCTCGGTGGAGAAGAGACGCATCAGTGCTCCAAATGGCCCCAGCCGTCTCATTGCATTATCTTCAAATGGCACGTCTGATGGAGAAGTTAGAGAACAGCCCTCCTAGCTTCTCTCATTTAGATATTCCTCCCTTATTAACATGTAACGCACCTAGATAGTCCTGTATATCTTTGTTTTAACCAAAATTTGACATATTTGCTTAAGACCCTGGTCTTGAAGGTTTGTGGTTGTTTGTGCCATGTCATGTCCTTTTAAGCAATCTTTATATGGATTTATAGGGTTCTGGGTGCCTTCGCATAGATTAAACATACACCCTGCTTTAATACTGGGTCAGCTATTATAGAGGGTGATTATGAGGAAGCTTTGAAAGCTTTCGAGCAGAAGAGGTAAGAGAACCAACTCCTTTTTCTGCCAGCGACCAATGTGTGGCTGCCTGGAGGGAAGGGAACTCTGCACGTGAAAGCTTGTTGATAATTTCACGAATGCCTGCACTGCAACACACACACACACACACTTGTATACATGGTCACTTTACACATATGGTCATATTTATGAGTGTGTACAAATGTGTTTCAGTGTGTATACATATAGATATACATATATAAAAGCAATATTGTCGAAAAATTACTGTTTAAAATAATTGTTTGCTATTTTAGTATATTTTAAAAAGTAATTTATTCCTGAGATGCCAAAGCTGAATTTTCAGCAGCCATTATTTCAGTCTTTAGTGTCACATGATCCTTCTGAAATCACCTGAACAATGATATCTTAAAGGGATAGTTCACCCAAAAATGAAAATTCTGTCATTAATTACTCACCCTTGTGTCGTTCCAAACCTGTAATACCTTCGTTCTTCTTCAGAACACAAATTAAGATATTTTTGATAAAATCTGAGAGATTTTTGACCCTGCATAGACAACAATGCAACTGACACGTTCAAGGCCGAGAAAGGTAGTAAGGACATTGTTAAAATAGTCCATGTGACTTCAGTGGTTCAGCTGTAAAAGACTTTTTGTGAGCAAAGAAAACAAAAATACACTGTAAAAAAGAATGCAACTGCATATTTTCCAGTTTACGAAAGATTTTAAGTCACAAATACTAAAAAATGCTTTTTTCTTGAAACTACATTAAAAAACCCAAATGTCGTCACAACTAGTCAAACAGTTTCTGAACAAAGAATTTCATATTGTTGAAATGTTAAGGCTTTGTGAGTTCCCAGGATGCATTGCAGCATGAAAAAATGATGCAGTTACTATTATAGGATTATTGTTTTTGTTACGAATCTGGTCAGTGTCCCGCTGTCCGCTCACCACCAGATGTCACTCTCACCCCATTATCACACTCTGACTGTTGTACCACACCCCGGACTACATCTCCTGTCATGCATCACGCTGATTGCGTCAACACATGTGACCAATCAGCAGCACCATAAAAGCCCCGGTCTTTCCATGCAAGTCACGGATTGTTGTTTGTTGTATTTCTATTGTTAACGTTCCCTAGTTTCCTTGTTCCCTAGTTCCTAGTTCCCTCGCCTGCTTCCCCGTTTTCGTCTGTTCGCCGCCTGCCTATTGGACTCTAGCTCTTGTTTATTGGTTTATTCTCCTAGCTCAGCCCCTTACGGATTACGTTCGCCTCGGATCTACCCTCGCCTGTTTCACGGACTTCTAGTGTGCATTGCCTTCGTTATACCTGTCTGCCATTGTTGTTGACCCTGCCTGTTCGACCATGTATCTGTCTCGTCCCCTGAATAAAAGCTCGCAGATGGATCCGCTCGCCTCTCGTCTCTCACTCCCCGTTACAGTTTTGCTGTTTGCTGACTTCATGTAAACTTTTTTGTTGTTTTGTCATTATTGTTAGTTATTTGTTGTACTGTGATGTAAAGAGCTCATCTTTTTATTATTTAAAGGGTTTATTTGCAAAAACAAATAACATGATTTTTCATGTTTTTTATTATGTTATGTTTTTATTGTTTTATGTTAATTAACTATATTAACAACTGCAGTTTGTTTAAGATTAATTGAAATGCACATGAAAAAAGATTTTTGAAAATTGCTAAAAAAAAGTTTGTTTTTGATCTGTTTTCAATCTGTTTTTGGAAATGAACTCTTCATTTGTTGATTGCCACCATTCTTGAGGTTTGTGTGACTAGTTTTGAGGCCTAGATGATGTTCAACCACTTACATACGTTTCCTGGATATCTTAGTCTTGTACATAGACTAAGTTATCCATTACGTTTTCTGTAACAGTTCACTGTTGTTTGTAAAATAAACATAGCATTTATAATGTGGTGACTTTTTACACATTATTTTTTTCATCCAGGAAACAGAAAAAAACATTACCTCAATGACGGTAATGGTTGTTTCAGTTGCTGTGACAAGAATTTTTCTATTCGTAAAATAAGGTCATCAGCATTGCATGAACAAACAAATTTAAGTTGGCTAAACAAAGTATCTTTACTGAGAAGAACTATTGTTGAGAGAACTCAAAATTCTTACTGCATCAAGTTTTTTACATTTTCTCAACTTTTTTTTTTTTTTTTTACAGCATTTATTCAACATTTTTTTTCTTCCGTGTCAGTGTACTCTCTCATGTAGGACCTGGATGAATAAAGTCGTTATTTTTGTTTTCTTTCCACACGAAAAGTATTCACATAGCTTCATAAAATTGCAGTTGAACCATGTCAGATGGACAATTTTATCAACGTCCTTACTACCTTTATGGGCCTTGAACGTGTCAGTTGCATTGCTGTCTATGCAGCGTCAGAGAACTCTCGGATTTCATAAAAAATATCTTAATTTGTGTTCTGAAAATGAACTAAGGCCTTACAGGTTTGGAACTACATGAGTGTGAGATTGAATTATCCATATAAACTTTGACTGACTATTTATGAAACACTTGTGAAAAATCGATTTTTGCTAATAAAATACTCTTTAATACAAAACAATGTCAGTTTAAATAATTTGTTTGTGATTTTCAGTGCTTTAAATACATTTCAGAGAATTGTAATGTATAATGAGAGCACTGGGTCTGAATAATATGAAGCCACGGACAAATAACTTTGACTGACGTGAAGCCTCACTGGTGCCTGACTAATTGACAGTGTAAATATTGTAAAACATCAACTTTTTCTTGTGAAAATGACTGACTGACTGACTGAGTGACAGCCTACTCAGCCTTCAGATTCTCCAAACAATTTATCATCCTTATCCACTCTGGGGTAATTTATCTAGCTGAACACAGAAAATATGTTTACACTGGTTCTTATAGCAAAGACATCTTGATATTCCACTTTCCTAAATTACTTGTCAAGCAAGGTGTGTCAGCAGATGGAGGTGAAATGACAGCATTTTATCCATGCAATTTTTCCCCAGTTTATGCTCCTGCTTGCCTGACATGGATGTTTTACAGTCTCTCCTGACCCTTTATTTTGAATAAAAATGAACCATCTAAATATTAGAGTAATCTAATACTGGTCTTATCAGTTCTTGTTGTTGTTGTTAGTTATTTTTAGCATGATATTTTTAGCACAACTATTATATAGAGATAATTATATCTCAGATAGCAATTAATAGAATATAATTATCCACCACATACAACCACAAAACATTCCAAGGTTGACAGATACAATGTGTCAACAGTGTAATGAAATCATATTAAAACAGATTTATCATCATAGACCGTATCTTCAGACTGGAAAGCTGCACATGTACAGTATTTATTAAAGCTAATAACTAATCTAACCATGAAATTATTCTGCAAATTTAAATTAGATTGATTTTCCCACACAAAAAAAGCACCAGATACGATTCAGTAGTACAATTTTATTTAAAACTAAAAAAGTCAGCAAGTTGCAATTAAATTAGTTCAATGCACAATATATAATAGTTTTACATTTTGGTATGTGATGCATACATTGTGCAACAACCTCTGATTACTCAAATATACATTAATGGCTTGTTCCAGACAAACAATAACACTTATTCTGTTCTGACGACACATCGACTTATACTTATCCCTATAAACATTTTCTCTTACTCTGTACACACAATAGACTGTCAAGAAGGCAAATATTGATATGTACATTCATGCAATACAATTCTGAGTACCTTATACAGTATATTATGTACAGTATAATACACATATATCTTCAGTTCATATATCTCGTTGAACGGGTGAATGATGACTGTACAGTAGATTGTGAGAATGTTTTACAGAATATGAAGAGGGATGTTTGTTTACACAAGCTTGAATATTATGTAAACATCATTGCTCAGTTGGATATGGTTGTATATTATGATTCATAGTTCAGTGTTACTATGCTTGAACATCACTGTTTTCTAAGTACAACAAGCTCCTGTCTACAAAAAAAAAGGGGGTGGGTGAGATTTAGACGCAGTTTCGATATACAGTTCCAATGAAAAATGATAAAGGATTAGTTCACTTCCAAAATAAAAATTTCCTGATCATTTACTCACCCCTATGTCAAACAAAGATGTTTGTGTCTTTCTTTCTTCAGTCAAAAAAAAATTAAGGTTTTTGAGGAAAACATCCCAGGATTTTTCTCCATTGGGTTGAAGGTCCAAACTGTAGTTTCAATGCCGCTTCAAAGGGCTCTACATGATCCCAGCCAAAAAATAAGAGTCTTACCTAGCAAAACAATCAGTCATTTTCTAAAAAAGATAATAAAATTTATATACTTTTTAACCACAAATGCTCATCTTGCACTAGCTCTGCGATGCATATGCGAGTCTTCGCGCATTACGTAATCACGCTGGAAAAGTTACACACTGTTAGTTCTTCGTCTTTGGTGTACTTTGTGTAAAATGTAGGCTAGAGCGAAAAACGCAATCTCTTTTTTATCTCCGACCTCAAAATCATCTGATTTTGTTGTTTTACCTTTCTTTGCACGTTCGCTTTGTAAACACTGGGTCGGTACTTCCGTCTATGTTACGCGTGTGATTACATAATGCGTAAGGCCGATCTAGTGCAAGATGAGCATTTGTGGTTAAAAAGTAAATAAATTTACATCGTTTTGCTAGATACACTCTTAAAAATAAAGGTGCTTCAAAAGGTTCCTTAAGCAATGCCATAGAAGAACCATTTTTGGTTCCAAAAAGATCCATTCAGTCAAAGGTTCTTTAAAGAACCTTTGCCTTTTTATAATCTGAAGAACCTTATTTGCCACAAAAAACCTTTTGTAAAACAGAAAGGTTCTTCAGATGGTAAAGGTTCTTTATGGAACCATTTAGACAAAAAGGTTCTTCTATGGCATCGTGAAGCACCTTTATTTTTAAGAGTGTAAGACCCTTATTCTTTGGCTGGGATTATGTAGAGCTCTTTGAAACTGCATTGAAACTGCAATTTGGACCTTCAGCCCATTGATCCCCATTGAAGTCCTCTACATGGAGAAAAATCCTGGAATGTTTTCCTCAAAAACCTTTATTTCTTTTCACCTGAAGAAACAAAGACATGAACATATTGGATGACATGGAGGTGAGTAAATTATCAGGAAATTTTTATTCTGGAAGTGAACTAATCCTTTAAGCTTGTTTGATGAATCACCTTGATACATCTTTAAAGCATCCACTAACCCACATGAGATCACAGTATTAGCGACTTTAAAAATAGCTTTAAACCATCTTCATAAAAGCTTGTAGCATCTTAGTGTTTAAGAGTTGCCAAAAAAGGTCAAGAAGAGACTTAATGTGAATCTAGAATGATTTACAAATATTCCAAAGAGATGAACCACAAAGTTACACTAGTACACTGTTTTCTATATTAACTGTACTGATTTGAGGAAATGACTGGCTAATATAAAATCTATATATTTGAAATTATTTCAATCTCAAAATGGAATTTTATGTGACTATTTTATTTCGTGTTTCCCACTTGTAATATATTTAATTGGTGCAAAATTATGGACCACTTTCATGAACAAATCCTGACTAACTGCGAATAGTTTCATTTAAAACTGTATGTGTGGCTACTGAAAGATACACCCTTAAAAATAAAGGCTCCAAAGGGGTGTTTTGCCACCAAAAAAAACCTTTCAGTGAACAGTTCTTAAATAAACCATTTTGAAGAACATTTTAAAACAAAGAACCTTTTTCATCTATGAAGAACCTTTTCTTTCTTTTGGAAGGTTTCACGGATGTTCAAGGTTCTTCATGGAACCATCAATGCCAATAAAGAACCTTTCGTTTTAAGAGTGTAAACTGATACTGGACATCCATCATATTGTGTACATTCCATATAAATGTAACACAGAAAGCCAAACTACAGTAGACCACATTTGAAGTGGATCAAAAAAAAAAAAAAAAAGTTTATCGAAGTTGTCCTAAGACAAGAACGGGTATTGTTTTGGTTTTTGATTAAATGTTTTGATCCACTTCAATTATTGACTACTGTAGTTAGAGATGCACCTTACATCAGGACTATATCTGTTATAAGACAACATTAATCAATTTTTAATCAGTATCTGTTCATATTGAATATTTATTGGCAGATAATGAATATTTAATTGTGAACACTTGCTTTGAAATGTCTTTTGTCTAGAGCCAACTTAAAAACATTATGGCAAAGATTTAGCCTTTATAATGGAACTCAGCTATTATGATTTTTAAAATCTCAACTACTCAATCAATTATTCATCTTAAAATAAAGAGTTATCCATATTTCATACTGTATATAATATTCTCTATGCATCCAAACATTCGCAAAAACTAACAAATTTAGTTTGTGGTGCAGTTTATTTTTAAACAAAATAGTACAGATATTAACGTCAGGTATTTATCAACATTATTCATCAATACATCCCTAAAACTAATCCATCATGCCTGTTGTTGTTTTTTAATGTATTTATAATTAGATCTCGTTGAACAAGGTTCATTAGTTAACATTAGTTAAATACATTAGTTAACATGAACTAAGATAAACAATACTTTTACAGCATTCAGCATTTACGAATGCATTATTAAAATCACAAGTTGTGTTTGTTAACATTAATGTCACGTGAACTAACATGAACAAACAACGACTGTGTTTTTATTAGCTAACATTAACAAAGATTAATAAACAGTGTAATAAATGTATTGTTTATTATAAGTAAACAACATTAACTAATGTTAACAAATTACACCTTATTGTAAAGTGTTAGATCTCTTTCACATGTGGGCGATGCCATCAGACAAATTTGTATACAAATGTATAGAACGATCAGACTACATCTGCAATGCTATTGCTAGCCTTATGTTTTTTTGTATTATAAACATGCACCTCAAGAACTCAATCCTTTCCAATTGCATAGTAACACAAACCACAATAAATTTTTAGGAGTCTCCAGTGTATATTTGGTACGTAAAATGCAGGACCATCCGATCCCATTTGGCGATTCTACTTAAACAATGGGGCCGACGCAGTCATTTAACCATTAAACACTCGCACAATCTACATGAAGTGAGAGAACCCTTAATGTTTAATGAGGAACACTGCAAAGACAGAGTTAAAGACAAGAGAAGACAGGAATTTTAAAACATCATTGCATTCAACAGAAAGTGCATGCGTTTATTTTGTTGTTGGTGTGTATATTGTCCTCAAATATGGGGCCCCTGGGGGGCCGCCAGGTTGAGTCTCGTGATACTCGTGCAGCTGCCATCATCACTAAGAGTTTCCGTGTCTCTTTAAAAACTGCTTATACTTGCCTACACATGTCAGTCATTACATATTTGCTCTTGCTTTAAACATCATTTTATGTCCCAAAAAGGGCATCCATGAAGTTTACCGTTCCTAAATTCATACTATACCTTGCGTCCATCTCATAAACCCAAACAGAGATGGTGGAGCTGTAGGGTACAGAATGTTCAGCTGTACATGCCTTGCTATAGCATGGCCACTATACTCCAGTGTTATTGGTTTCCACTACCTGCTGTTTGCAGCGTGAGCTCATGGCGTACTCCCCTCGGCTTGTGCCGTTCTCTTCTTTTCGAAGGGGTTTCCTGGAAAAGAGAACAAAAAGATTAAGCTTCAAACGATTATTTTTGCTCAGACTGAGAATGCTATAGATCGGGGTTGTAGAGGTTTGAGCGCAGTGCAGTGAAATACAATGTCTCAAAGGCAAACAGAAAAACTAAGAAAGGAAAACACAAATAGTACTTAAAGGAGATCTATTATGCCCCATATTACAATATGTAATGTAAGTCTCTCAGGTGTACCCAGAATGTCATATACCCCACAGATCATTTATTATATCATTTTGATGCCTATTTTGAGTGGAAGCAGAAACACGCTGTTTTCGTGCATGTTTCTTTAAATGAAAATGAGCTGCTGCTCCCCGCCCCCTTTTCCAGAATAGAACTGTGCCTTTACAGCTCATATCTCAGATACTTTGATAAATACACGTATGTTTGGTTTTGATTATCATGTTTGTCACACTGAAATCATGCGTTTTACACCATATTAGTTTAAACTTCTAGTACAGGTACACATCTGTAGCGAACTTACAGAAAACGGCTGTCATAAGGCATGTGAGTTCTAAACTAAGCTCTCTTTCATGTCTCATCATGCTTAAACTGTCAAACACACACAAGTTTATGTTAAAAACACACAGGAGTTACAAAAACAGTCGGTTATATCTGTGAAGGGAAACAGCTGGGAAAGAAACTGCATGTTTATATTAGATCTGTGTGGCAGCAGCGTAATATACAGTAAATAAATCAATAAATCCACTGCTCTCTTCGCTCCTTTGAGGCTGGGACTTTAAATATAGGGCCCTATGAAATCTGTTTATTTTTTTTTCTCAAATTCCATTTTATTTTTTTCCAAATTCCATTTAAATTTTTCTGGATTTTGTTTTTTCCATTTTAATTTTTCTGGACTCTTTTTTTTTATGGTTAAATTACATTTTATTAATCAAAAACCAAGGCTGATTAATTAAAATTATGAAACTTATACAATTTAACTTCAATTTATTAAAAGTTTAACAAAAATTACATGTTTAGGGCACTATGACATTTTTTATTTTTTTCTCACCTTCTGTTTTATTGTCAGCAAATTCTGTTTAAGCATGTCTAATTATTTGAATGCATAAAACAACTTCATTTATTAAAGTTTATTTTCACAATATTTTTACTATATTTACATTTTTCTGGTTATAAAATGAAGGCATAAAATATTAATTGATCTTTTAATCAAATGAAAATTAAACAAACTTTATTTTTTGGCAATCAAAGTTACTATTAAGATTAACACATGAAAGAAATATTGTGTGATTATTCCTTAATAAAATAAAGTTTTAACAATTTAGTAATTTTACTAGTTGTAGTAGTATAGCGTAGGCTACATTCTACTAGACAATAGTAATATATGTCTTCAAGTTAAACCGAACTTTTATTTTGACGAGTTGCCGTGAATACCTTTACATTTCTGTGTGTAAGGTTATATAATATGGTGATAGTTTCTCTCAAAATAAATGGTAAAATGCTCATGAAGAAACTTCAGAGCAGTTCTGGAAATGTTGTTCATGTATTTATGTCCTCATTTGGCGAGACGGCAGACACTGAAATCACCGCGAGCGTCACGCGTGCTTCAGTCTGTGTGAAACGAAACCGCACGTCAGCGCCATTCACAAACATTCACTCACATTCCGCCTTATACAGCACGTTCCGTTTTTATGACTGGATTCCGCGATTCCGTCCGCGTTTTCCACATCGCGGAAATCATAGGACCCTATAAATAGTGTT
The DNA here is from genome assembly GCA_036247105.1 of Cirrhinus mrigala. Taxonomy (NCBI): domain Eukaryota; kingdom Metazoa; phylum Chordata; class Actinopteri; order Cypriniformes; family Cyprinidae; genus Cirrhinus; species Cirrhinus mrigala. Next base: position 19,409,112 of record CM070026.1, on the reverse strand, counting down.
CTGTGCTCATCTGTGCAGCCACTGACAGAACAGTTAGCATGGTTTGCTCGAACTTTCGCCACTAGTACACCTCTGTCGCTTGCGAAAACAGAATGGCGGCGCCAAAACGTGGAGATTAAGGGGCGGTAATTTTATAAGATCCCCTTTTTACATTATGGGGAGCGAAATCTGACCAGCTCGTTTTTCCACAAGCTTGCAGAGAAAGGCTTACTGTAAAAAAAATCACTGGGTTGATCTTTATTAGTTTTCTGTGTTGGTAGATGCACCGGGGACCCGATTATACCACTTAAACATGAAAAAAGTCAGATTTTCTTGATATGTCACCTTTAAAAATGATTTTTCTGCATACTGTATTTTTCAATCAGTTTCAGGAAGCCTGAGTGCACACTTTTAGATGCTCCTTGAGACACTAACAAAGTCTGGGTTGATAAACAGCAGCACAGGTCATCAAAGTGAGTTATTCTGCAGTTTAAATGACTTCCCGCAAGCCGTAATGGCTGCTGGACTTAAAAAGCTGTGGTATGCGCTCTGGCCTGTCCGTTTTTTATTACGATTTGAAATATGCAACCTGCCTGCAGCCAATTGCCTTCATAACTGCATTAAAATCCAGAGCTGCCCAAACAGCGGAGCACGCAGATGCAATCTGTTGATATTTTGTTAAATCATGTCAGTCACGTATTGACTTAATGGTAGAGAGGGCCTGAGGTAAGAGCTGGTTATCTAGAGAGATGGATGCTGGGGATACACATTTTGTAAGATGCCAAAATTAATATTAGTAAAGGTTTGAATTAGTTGGGGCTTATTTAATGCTTCAGCTTTTGCAAGGCTGTACAGAAAATGGCCACATGAAAGCAGCAATTGACAATGTTCAATAAGCTAATGGAGTAGCCTGATGCCAAGCAACCTCAAACCTCATCGCTGCTAAAACGACGCGTTCATACAATAGGGCTCAACGAATGGCGTATGGATGTAGAAATGCCATTCAGAATCTCCACAGTGAGATTGATTTTCAACAATACTTGATAAATATTTGAAGACACCCTTAATATAACTCGAAGGTTAAGTGCTGAAGTATGCCTCCGTAGAAACCATTAGCCTGCTTCCTTTTTTAGTAAATCCGAATTAAGTGAAATCCACTAAGAAGACAGTTACCATGGAAATGACACTAAAGTTAACAGTACACCTCACTAAATTCACAAACTAGTGAAATCAAACTGATAACTGGAGAATTCCACAACGGCACAAAAATGTAATATAAAACTACAATATGAACTACTGCTCAAAAGTTTGAGTGACCCTATGTTATGGTGACCCCCATTTTTTGAACAGTAGTTACAAAAATGTAATTCAGCTGAAATCACATACTTTTGGAGTGCATACAGTATTCAAAGACGCTTTTATTTATTTGAGTGTTGTTAAACCAATATAATTTAACCACTTTATTAGAACTTGCAAATATGTGACTCTCAATTTGTATTTATTTAATGGATTTTTTGGATCCATTACCACCATTACAACTGCCATTATTCAACTCAAAGTTGTCTGGGTTTCAAGGCTTAGAACTGTGTGGAAGTAATAAATGTGAATTTGATTAAAACACATCATAAAGTGTGCGGTCACTGAGTTCTACAGTAAACCCACCGAAAGCTTGAACAATAATGAACAATAACAGTAAATACCAGAACGCGAGATTCCACATCACATTAATGATTAAGTCAGGAAAAATAAAAATGGTCATGAGAAAGAAAACAACCTGACCTTTACAGAGCCCATCTTTACTGTCTGCAGCTCTCTGGGGTCTGTCTAGAGGACAAGTCTAATTTCATAAACAGGGCTTGAGCTCATTAAAATTGACCCGTTTCTTCCAGAGAAATACGCATGAGATAGCAACTTGTTGAATGAAGGCTGCTTTTGCAGACAGATAAGATAAGGAGCATTTGTTTTAGCTCACCCAAATGAAATGTCATTGGTGTGTGGAGCTGAGCTACAGCTTCAAAATCCATAATTTAAATGTAGTAATTCATTAATATTGATCAAATTTTTAATAAAGTTTTTTAAACAATAAATAAGCATATTAGAATGATTTCTGAAGGATCATGTGACACTGAAAACTGGAGTAATGACTGCTGAAAATTCAGTCATTTGTCAATTCAAATTTGTCATAACATTAAAATACTAAAAAAAACTAAATTGCAATAATGGTTCACACTATTACTCTATAGTAATCATCTGATCAAATAAATGCAGCCTTGCTGAGAATAAGAGACTTTTTAAAAATAAAACAATCCAACAAAAAATCTTGCCAATCCCTAACTTTTTAATGGTATTATATAAATCTTTCAAAGGATTGTTCATAGTAACAGGCTATCTACAGGATTTAACAGTAGCCCCTCAGTGCAGTACACAAGATCCAGGGGGTGAGGTTACATCCACATAAAGGGGGTGGAGACTGTAGTTTTAGCGATATGTAAGGTGGGAAGAGGTGGATCTGTGTCCAACCTCACCCTCTAAATCTTGTGTTCTGCAGTGAGGACCATCTCAGATTTTAAGGGTGTATTCACACCAGGAAACTCTGCTAGTTCACTTGCTTTGGTCTGGGCCATATACAGTTTTGTTTTTTTGTTTGTTTGGTGCGGTTTGCTTTCACACTGCTCTTTTTGCAAGTGAACCAGAAATTGTAAGCAAAACCACACGTGTACTAAGGTCATCCATTCATTGGTTTAACCATTCAAAAGTACAAGAGTTTGTTTGGACCGGACCAAAACCACCTCTTCAGCTGGATCTTGGTATGGTTGTTTGGTCTATATTGCTATATTCACACCTGCCCAAAAGATCCATAACAAGGGCAGAAACAAACTTAAGTTCGATTCAATCGAACCACAAAAGACAGGTGTGAATACAACTTAAGCTCAAAAATACAACTTAAGAACAAAAACAGCAGACAGGCTTATTTAAAATGCACATTTATTGTCTGTCAGCAGGTCGTGCTATTGGAAATATAGTATGTTTCTTGACGAAAACATTCCAGATTCTCTCTCCATATAGTGGACTTCCCGAGTTTGTACTTCCAAAATGCAGTTTCAATGCAGCTTCAAAGGGCTCTACACATTCTAAAAAACTTTTTTTTTTTTTTTTACATTTTTTATATTTTTTAACCTCAAATGCTCGTCTATTCTCTGCGATGCACAAGCGAACTCTGTGTAATCCGGGTCAATACAGTTAGGGTATGTCGACAAACTCCCATCTAATTTTCTTCTCCAACTTCAAAATCGCCCTATATCGCTGCAGAAGTACCAACTCAGTGTTTACAAAGTTAACATGCAAAGAAGTTCAAACGCCCTTTATATAAAAAAGGTAAAATAGCGATGTAGGATAATTTTTAAGTTGGAGAAGAAAATAAGATGTTTTTCAACATACCCTAACTGTACTGACCCTGATTACACAGAGTAAGCTTTTTTTTTCTTTTTTAGAGAATAACAGATCGTTTCGATAGATAAGACACTTCTTGCTCGGCTGGGATCATGTAGAGCCTTTTAAAGCTGCATTTATTCTGTATTTTGGAAATCCAAATTCGCGGGCACCATTGAAGTCCACTATTTGAAGAAAAATCCGGAAATGTTTTCCTCAAGAAACATAATTTCTTTACAACTGAAGAAAGAAAGACATGAACATCTTGAATGACAACAGGGTGAGTAAATGATCTGTCATTTTTTTGTTCTGGAAGTGAACTTCTCCTTTAAGACTTCCTTGTACATTTTAAGACTTTTTATGACCTAAATTTAATACTTCAAGGACCTTTGAAAATCCTGCACTAATGATGTTCCAAATTTGTAAACTTCCATATGGGGGAAAAAAACGGTTAAAAACATTCTTCAAATGTTCTGTTCTGCAGAAGAAGAAAAGTCATACAGTTTGGAATGACAAGAGGTTGAATAAATGACAGGATTTTCATTTCTGTGTGCATTATCCCATTACTTTTTCTGCTGTTTGATTACACAGCTTATTATTATAAGCATAGACCTTGTATCCTCCTCTTCAGTTTTTGGTATTTCAAACCCTGAGCAACAAATACAGCTATACCTTCAAGTGAATTCGACTATAAGTCCTTGTCGAGATTGATTAAATGTTCAGAGGTAGCTAGCGCTCATCTGTTGTGATAAACACAGTCTCTGTCTCTTGGGCAGGACTGATGAGACAATCCCGTAGCTCTGCAGGGGCCATCTGTCACAAGATGCCCCAGGCTGCAGGGCTTTCCTATAAAGACATCCTCTCGCTTTGCATGATTTACACATGGGAAAAACTCTGCCTCATCTGATTTTTGAGGGGTGGAGTGGAAAAGGAGGAGGACAGCAAAAAAATGTGAAGAAAACAAGGTCTTGCTATCCTCCTTCCTTTCAGAAATAAACACTCGGGGAGGAATAAAATAGTCACGTAATCCTTAGGTTGACATCACATTAAATAGAACATAATTAGCTTAAGTAAACAAAGATTACACAAGCATATAATAAATAAAAGAAGAGCTGGGGAGCTGCTGCACGGGGTCACTTAAGGACTGGTCTTTGTCTGTTTGACACGCGCGACCGCTGGACAAATGAAAAACAATTCCATGCAAATGGAAAATGCAGACTCTATAATAAATAGTTAGATTCTTTAGGCTCCTTAGATTGATCACATCATCCCTCTCTACAAGTCCACTGCATAAAACTACCATTTATGCTTTTTCAGCTAAAGAGTAATTTTCCACTGAGAGCTTGTTTCTGTCCCCCCTCCAACCTGCTAAAGGCTCATGGACTCCAGCAGTCGTGCGGATGTCCCTCGAGTCGTGTTGCTCTACTGCACCGTGTGCAGATGCCCTGACAGTCGCCCAGTTTCTCTGCGGACCGCTCACAGCTTATGTAACGTGCCAGGACGGGAAGCCAAAAACTCCTTTATCTTTCCCCTGAATCAGCACTGAGGCTGCTCGCTTGCACACTCTCCCTCGCTCAGTTTCTGCTCTTCTTACCACCTTTTCTCACTGATGGACAGCAGCACCTGAGAGGTCCTCATGGCCATTCCCCAGACATTTCAGTGCGCTGTTCGGTTGTCGGGTCTTACGTGACCTCTCCTCTGAGTTCGACACATAAATCCTGTGGGAAAATGTGGGCCAAAAATATCTCTCAGACTAAAATAAATGCTGATCTGGAAGGATAAGTTCTGAAGCATAGCTGAAGTTACAAAAACAAGCGATAACTTGGAAGAGCCAATCTCTTCCTGTGTAGATGCCTAAAAAAAGTAGTGAAAATATGAATGATTCAGCTTATCCTATCTGATTTTAAAATTTGTTAAAGTTTGGGTTTAGAGACATGCTATAACTAAAATTCAAAGCTGAATGTAATCTACATAAACACTACATTAGGGGTGTAACGGTACACAGATGTCACGGTTCGGTACGCACCTCGGTTCGGGGGTCACGGTTCGATACGCTAAGTTTCTTTTCATTTAAAGAAAGTTTAAGTAATTGCGCCGGCGCGCGCGCACACACAAAACATATCAGTTCCAGGCTTTCGGCATTGCTAACTTGACAGTGCAGTTGGTACTTTATCAAAATAAAATACGGTGAACCAAACACGCCCGCCTCATTGTTTCAACGCTGGAATGCGACTGAAGTACAAAACCTATAATTTATGTACTAAATAATAATGTAGCATTTGAATACATTGCAAATATGGAAATATTATGGAGTATTTGAATTTGTGCCGAATGAGAGAGGTAGGATACATGAGCACAAAGCTCCATTTCACAAACAGTTGAATACGCAAGCTTTTAAAGTATTGTTATACTCCTTTGTAAGTGAGAGACGCGTTCAGAATCAGCACATGATCACTGTGGCTTCGTTTTCAAATGCGCAACTCCTGGCATTCGCTGTTCTTCTGCTGGCGGTTATCAAACAGTGTTGCATTACTGCGGTCGCCCCCTTCTGGATTGAGGGTGAACTGCCTGTATTTGTTGTAAGGCCTCATGCACCGAACCGAGATGTCCGTACCGTGACGGTTCGGTAGGAATACATGTATCGTTACACCCCTACTATACATGTATACATGTATAGTACATTCAACACAGGGTTGGATGCTCAGTAGTTCAGTTTGTCCTTTCTCATTTAAAAAAAGAAGACTGGAATATCACTGCAGAACCTAAAACAGACACATCCTCACCTCCAAATGTGGGCCTGGGCCCTTAATAATACATGAATTGTAGTACACACATTGCAGGGAGCTACACAAAACATTACAGGTAGAGATAAATATTTTATAACATGGCTCTTTGGAATAGGCACTAGAATATATTCATTTCCTCTGAAAACAAACAGAGTGGGCTGAGATTGTTTCACCAGGACTGTAGGTTCAATGGATAATGTAAATGATGCTGTGTAAGTGTTATGCAGCATGCTGTCATGTCCCCATTGAATCCAGTTTTTCTTTATAAAAGGCAAAAAGTTGATCATACTGATTTCAGGATTCATCAGTTTGAATATACATTGATAACTGAGCATTTTTTTTTTTTTTACAAAACATCCCATGTTTCGGTAGTGACAAATTTTTAAAACATACAAAAAAATGATGTCACTACCATAACTCCACCAAATGTTTCGGTAGTGACAATTTTAGACACTTTTAAACCTAGCTCAAATAAGCTGATCAACACATGGTTAGCTAGCACAGTTCTTCAACAGTGGTACACATATAAAAACTAAATGCTATGGAATAGCTCCCAAAAAAGTGTTTAAGTGCAGAAAAAAGGTGTTTGGTAGTGACGTTCCTTAAAGTTACACACAGATTTTTCAGAGTTTTGAACAAATTTACCTCAAAACAATGGGGTCTTATCTACTCACATCTTGTAGCTATGAGAGAAATGGACACAAGACTATTTTCTGATCATAAATTTGAGGTGTAGTTAAAATCAGTTTAGCCAGTGGGCTAAAACATATACTGTGTTGGTAGTGACATGAAAATGCAGGACCCATTTTTTTTAACATAAAGTTTCCTAATTTATAAAGAAAATATAAAATGAATATTTATTTAACTTCTCTTTTTTAAAAGAATCAAAAAGATACTTTTAAAAAAACCCAATGGAATAAAATACAAAAATTATGGACCTTTCTCACATTTCCGGGTTTCTCATAGCAGAAGTCGTCATAGTTGAGTAAAATCCGAGAGCAGTGAATGGGACATGGGACATGGCATTCCCATTTGCTCAAATAGCAAAAGAAAAACTACACGATAGCGTTTTCACGACTTTCACTCAAAGGAAAAATATTGAGAGAGACTGATATCGGCAGTCAGAAGAGAGAACAATGTCAAATTTACCGTCCCTCCCATAGACGCGGCATTAGAAACACCCTCACATAGCGTTAACTAGTTTTTGTGTAACTTGATTAAAAGGTGATATAATACAAAGTATAGCGTTATAAATGTACATAGATATTTTTAAAAATCTTAATATAAAAAACTTTAAAGGATTTATGATGATGATGACCATTGAAACACCTCATCACAGGCTTGTGAAAAGGGTCCATTTCCATTTGTGGGATAGCAGTTTGCACCAATTCTGTTGAAAGCCCATACTTTGGATTGAACTGATGTTGCCCCCTATATCTCGTCTCGTGGGATAAGTGTCTCGTCACACCCCTAGTAATATCCCTTTAAAATCTGTAAAAATTTTGGTTTGTGCTATTAGTTGGTTTGTGTCTTCGACAGTAACAAGATGCTTAAAAAATATAAACTAAAATCAAGCCGACTCTCAATCCCTCACTTTTGAATGTTTTCAATTAATTTAATTATTTTCAATTATTTTAGTTTTTTTTTTCTATCCTGTTAGGCATCTTGTAAAGTTTCTTGTAATTTCTTGTAAAGTTTAAGTGCCTGAGTTTAACCAGAGCATATTTATGAAAACCTGATGTACTCTTTTACAGAATTTACAACACAGGTGTTATTTATCTTATTAAATTATAGAGTTCAAAAGGTACTGCATAACAGAAGTTGCCCAATAGTAGTACTGTCTAGAAATGTTTATCACCCTCAAGCATGAGTGCAACACATACACTCAAATATTAATCAATAAGAGATGTTTTCCATGGTGTATGAGCACATTTTTATTCTGGGGGGGAAAAAACACACAGGCAAAGGTTGACAGAACATAATTTTGAAAATGCAGTACGTTTTGATACATCACTATTGTTATCAATGTTAACATTTCAGAGACAATTTTAGCCACATATTAAACACAAGCCTAAATCTAATTAGCATTTCAAATGTGACTGAAGTTCACCCAAAAAGTTATTTTAGGATGTGTTGACTGTAACTACGCATGCCGGCATTTAACAGTGCTGCATGTTCAGCAGAGCTAAGAGGGGGGGGGGGAAGATGAACTGAAGTTATGTTTGCTCATCTTATCCTGAGGGTTCTGAATTTGTTTGTTTAAACTGTTCGTTATCATAATTACACTACCGTTCGATGACTGGGATGCTTTATCATTCGTTTCCAGCGGTCAAAAATCACGAAGCACCGCATTTCTCTCCTCTAAGATCTATTCTTCACTATATGCACTGAGCAACTTTTTAACAAAACCGCTTTGGCTTTCCCCTCCAGTGCCTCTAATTCCATTAAACTCATTACAATAAGTGAGCCACACCAGGCTTCAGCATGCAAAAGCCATAAAGCAATGATTGGGGTAATAATCCGAGCCTTCACTGGGACATTTTAGCGACTGTTTGAAGAAGCACCATTTGCGGTGCATCGGTCATTGGGCATAGCTAAATGATGTGTTCGCATGCATATAAAGGAAGGCATTAAACATGTCTCTCTCTTCATTTTGGCAGACTGGGCAAGCTCATTAGTGGGGAAATAGCTGCCAGCTGGGTTTTCCTTTGGGAGTTGGCTTCCTTATACCAAGTTCTCAGGCGAAAAAGAGGCAATGTGTAACAAACGAATTCACCAAGTGAAATGATTCCAAAACAGAGCTCATAACAAGTCCCCGTTTAATAGCCAGGAGGGGATGTTCCACAGCTTTCATAAATAAAAGATTAATTTCCACAAGACTGGAATGTTTTAACATTAACAGATTGGATCCACCTCCACTAGTTTCACTGGAAAATCTGAATCGTTTCAATTTAATGAGAGTAGCTTCAGGATGACATGAACCAGGCCATATATAGTCAACTGACGCTTATCACACAGATTCCGGTTTTTGGGGGTGAGGCAATCAGTTCTGCTTCTCCCTGCCAATTTGTCAATAAAGCATTCCAGTCATGCTAAAATATATGGCTGTGATGCAGATACAACAACCATGATGCAAATCACCTTTCGCTATATAATGATTAATGCAACTGTGCTTAAAGGAGAAGTCCACTTCCAGAACAAAAATTTACAGATAATGTACACACCTCCTTGTCATCCAAGATGTTCATGTCTTTCTTTCTTCAGTCGTAAAGAAATCATGTTTTTTGAGGAAAACATTTCAGGATTTGGAGTGATATGGTGCCCCGAGTTTGAACTTCCAAAATGCAGTTTAAATGCAGCTTCAAACGATCCCAAATGTGGTTGTAAACGATCCCAGCCGAGAAAGAAAAATACAATTGAAATACTTTTTGATCTCAAACACTCGTCTTGTCTTGCTCTCCCTGAGCTCTGTGTATTCTGTTTCAAGACAGTTAGGGTATGTTGATAAACTCCAATCGTATTTTCTCCCTCAACTTCAAAAATAATTTCAAAATCATCCTACATCGCTGCAGTAGTACCGACCCAGTCTTTCCAAAGAAGATCAAACAGCCTTAACAAAAAAAGGTAAAACAACAATATAGGACAATTTTGAAGTTGAGGGAGAACATGAGATGGGAGTTTTCCAACATACCCTAACTGTCATGAACCGGAAAAAAAACAGAGTTCAAGCAGAGTGAGACAAGACGAGCATTTGACATTAAAAAAGTATTTAAATTGTATTATTTTTTTGAAAGTAACCGATCGTTTCACTAAATAAGGCCCTTCTTCCTCGACTGGGGTCGTTTACGACCACATTTTAGATCGTTTGAAGCCGCATTTAAACTGCATTTTTGAAGTTCAAACTCAGAGCACCATTGAAGTCCACTATATGGAGAAAACTGCTGAAATGTTTTCCTCAAAAAGCATTATTTCTTTACGACTGAAGAAAGAAAGACATGAACATCTTTGATGACAAGGGGGTGAGTACATTATCTGTACATTTTTTTTTTATCACAAGCAATAAGGCACAAAGGGTTGTGCTACACTGTGTATATAGTCACAGTTGCACTGGTAATTGCAATGTGTTATCAAAAAAATATCAAAACTTATTGCAGAATTTCTCCCTCCCCTATGGGCCAGGAACTACTTACGGAAGCCATGCAATCAGCCTTTAGATGTTTTATAGATGACACCTGGTGCTAGCCTCGTATGTTGACCAATCAAATTAGGAGTGTTGAGGTTAAAGGTCGAAATGCTTGAGGGTGGCTGATGATATCAACAGTGCGCATAGATAAGGCATCGATTTATCATAATCCTGAGCCAAGTGTGAATTCACTTTTGCAAATAGTTTATCTGTGGTATATTTCACAATCGGCAACCAAAAACTAGAAAGGTTTAAATAAATATGAAGAGGTGGAGAAATCTTCAGTTTCTGCAACACCTGCAGCGATAAATCCTCATGATAAATAGTCAAAAGTTCCAGTGACATGCTGTACTAATGCAGATAAAATGCAATCTCAGTTGGGTTTTTATTACATGATCAGGTTTTCAAAAAATGCCTGGAGTTAACACTTTAGCTCACAAGTTAAAAGAAAGTGTTGAAACTACTGCAGAAAATGATATAGTGATAGCTTATATTAAAAGGTCAAAAATATCCAATCTGACAGATGAGAGCTTTTATGATTACCTAGAAGAGAAATAAAAAGAAATATGATACAGCTCAATGAAAAATAGCAACAAAATCCACAAACTGTCAAAGTTTAGCCCTGGTTGTATCAAAGACAGTCTGGGAGCCTCTTTCCTTTTTCGCTGTGTGAGTGACTTGGACTGTCTGAGGCCATTTCCCTGTCTGCGGCTGATTTGACAGGCCTCTCAGTTGTTCCCTTGACAGCATGTCACTGGTCCCAAACCAAAAGAGCAGCTTAAGGCTGACACACCACGCAATACTTATGCCTTCTTCTGCACCATCAGTGCAAAACACATTCCTTTTCCTAACCATAAATCATAGCCATTGTTTTTCCTAATGTAGGAAGCCGACAGCCTCGTGTCATTGAGACTAAAATAACAACATTCACAATTCATGTTTCAGACAAGAAGTGGAGATATCATCTTTTTGCCTTGTTATCTTGTTATATTAAGGAAGCATGAAGCTGACACAGATAAACGCTAATGGAATTTTCTCTGTTTACCTGTAGGCTTGTATGGTGCTATGCCAACCTAAAGGGATAGTTCACTCAAAAATAAAATTTCTGTCATTATTTACTCATCCTCATGTCATTCCAAACATGTATGATTTTTTTCTTCTCTTGAACATGAAAGATGATTTGTTTCTCTAGTTGAAACTCTCAGAACATTTTATCTTGTTCCACATAAGAATGAACTGGATTGCAAATAAAGGCAATGACCAAAACATACCATGCTGTGCATTCAATATTACATAGCCAAAATCATATAAAATATGTAATAAATTAAACAAATTACACAATTTAAAAATGAAGACAAGTAAGATTAACTAATACAAGAGACAAAATGACAAAAATTACCTCTTGATGGCCTTGTAGCAAATGATGGCAGTCAGGAGGAGGAAGACCACAGATGCACAGCTTACTGTCCCCAGTACTAAGATCTCCATCTCTCTCCTCCAGGGTGTTATTGGGGATACAGTGGAGGGAGCAACTGGAAGAGAGACAAAGTGTTCAAAAGCATGCAGAGAACAGAACAATAAATGAAGAGGATTTGCAGAATAGTGATGTGCAAAACTGCATCATCTAGTGGGTCTTAAAGGATTAGTTCACTTCCAGAATAAAAATTTCCTGATAATTTACTCACTCTTACTGTATGTCATCCAAGATGTTCATGTCTTTCTTTCTTCAGTTGAAAGAAATTAAGGTTTTTGAAAAAAACATTTCAGGATATTTCTCCATATAGTGGACTTCAATGGGAGCCAACAGGTTGAAGATCCAAATTGCAGTTTGAATGCAGTTTCAAAGAGCTCCACACGATCCTAGCTGAGGAATAAGGGTCTTATCTAGTGAAACAAACGTCATTTTCTAAAAAAAATAAAATAAAATTTATTAGGGCTGCCCCCTAATAGTCAACTAACTGCTGGTCGACGAAAAGAGGCTTGGTCGACCAAAATTTTATTAGTCGCAAAAAAAAAAAAATACAGGGAGTGGTGAAGTCACGTAGTCCGTGACGGACAGATCATTACCAGCATTATCATGTGGTAATATAGGAAATATAATGTAGGGTAATATAATGTGCGGAGTGTGGAAGCTAAATAGTAGCGTGCTCATTGCATGACAGATGAAGGCGCCGGTGCGGGCACTTGCTCTTAAAATACACCATTTTTGGTCATACAGATAAAAGTAAAACATCTTTTAAATCTGTAAAGACTCGTTTATTTGTGTGCACTCAGAATAACAACAAAACGTTGCGCTTTTATAAAATAATTTAAGTTAACAAGATGTGCCTTCTGCTGTCTCAGTCTCTGTGAACTTAAGCACGAAACTTCAAAACTCTGACATGAAAAATATATCTAGTGAAATGCCTACTTTCAAATGAACCAATTCAAATAGAAAAAATATTCTCAGATTATGTAATCCATATAAAAAATGTATATGGTAATTTAATAATTTAATACGATAAATTATTAAAACGTTAATGCAGTCTCCTTGTTGTTTTTCCCAGACACATTCATAATTATTAGATCTGCCAGTGCACCAAGCTTTTCCTGTGCGCTTGAGTGCTTATTAGGCTATGTAAGTAATTAAAGGCTCATTATTATGATTTATATGGTTTATTAATAAACGTGCGACTAATAGTCTACTAATGCTTAAATTGAATGACTACTAGTTGACCAGAAAAATTAATATATAAAAAAAAATTAATATACATTAATAAAAAAAAATTAATTAATATACATTTTATCCACAAATCCTCGTCTTGCACTAGCTCTGTGATACACGTCCACGACTTCACGCATTACGTAATCATGTTGGAAAGGTCAAACGCAGGTTAGTTCTTCATCTGTGCACTCCGGGTTCAAAAAGGTAGGGTAGGGTGAAAAATTCCATCTCGTTTCCTCTCCCATCTTCAAAATCATCCGACATTTTTTTTTAAAGGGTGTTTGACTTTCTTTGCATTTTTGCTTTGTAAACACTGGGTCACTACTTCCGCCTACGTCACGCGTGATCTTCCCTACGTGACTACATAAAGCATGAAGTTGAGCTAGAGCAAGATGAGCATTTGTGGTTAAAAAAAAAATATATATATATTATTATTTTTTTTTTTTTAGAAAATGATCGTTTCACTAGGAAAGAATCCTATTCCTCAGCTGGGATTGTGTGGAGCTCTTTGAAGCTGTATTGAAACTGCAATTTAGATCCCGGAATGTTTTCCCTAAAAACCTGAATTTCTTTTCAACTGAAGAAAGAAAGACATGAACATCCTGGATGACATGGGGATGAGTTAATAATCAGAATGTTTTTATTCCGGAAGTGAACCAATCCTTTAAGGAAGCCGTAAAACAGGTAGACAAAGAGAAAACAGAATGCATTTTTTTGTACACTTCACATGCCATCTAAAAAAAAAAAAAAAAGGATCACAGACATTATAAAATTTGTTATATAAGTGGTGCTTTGATGCCTGTAGCAGAAGTAAATTTACAGATGCAAATTCAGAGAGGACGTTCAACGGGTAGAAAAGACTGCTTCACTATTTAATTAGTCAGTTACTGAACAAGTAGTCGATCATCCCACCTGTCTCTAATGCAGAGAACAGTACTTTTACCATTATCACTTTCATACTGGTCTCTTACACCAATACAATCTGACTGCCCAATCACAAGGCTGCAGAATTCTGCTCTACTCCATTTATCATTCCCATATCCGAGAGGCGCTTTATTTGGACCATTACACAGCCGTCTCATCCAGAAACATATTAGTGCTTCAGGCTGCTCTACCTTTTCCACCACTTTAAAGTTTGGATGAGTTTTCTCTGGTTGGGAACTGATAGTGGCACCCTGCATTAGTGAGCAGTTTTAATGGTACTTCTAAAAATTCACAGGAGAAGGCTAATTAACAAGTTCATTGCCCTCATGAGCATACAAGGGCTACTGCCTTTTCTCTCCCACACTCCCTTCCTCTCGATCTTCGCTTCTCGCTTTCCATCATCGCATACCTCACGGTCTCTCTCGCTCTGATTGCCTTTCTGTCTAAACACCTTTGAGAACTGAGCCGCAGATTCAGATCTGTTCTGAAACTCTAGCTGTTGACAGTCAGTATTTGGGATTGACAACCACATTTATTAATAACTTTTGGAATTTGAAGATCAGGGTAAATTTAACTTATTTTGTCCTCTGGGAAACACGTAAGTGTCTTTTGAAGTGCAGCACTAAATGAAAAAAATATGATATTTAGGCAAAATAAGAGAAATGTACACATCTTCATTCTGTTCAAAAGTTTTCACCCCCGGCTCTTAATGCATTGTGTTTCCTTCTGGAGCATCAGTGAACATTTAAACCTTTTGTAATAGTTGCATATGAGTCCCTCAGTTCAAATACACAAAAATGCTGAAAAAAAAACTAAGAATTTGTGGGACCTGAAGGATTTTTCTGAACAACAATGTGCAGTTTGACTGTTCAGGACAAACAAGGGACTCATGAACAACTATCACTAAACAAAAAACTGTGGATCATTCAGGATCAACACAATATTAAGAATCAAGTGTATGTGAACTTTTGAACAGGGTCATTTTTATAAATTCAACTATTATTTTCTCTTGTGGACTATTTTTAAACATCTTTTATGTGAAATATCTTATTCAGGTCAGTACTACATCAAAAATAACATGCATTTTGTATGATCTCTCTTATTTTGGTAAAATAATTAAGATTTTGCAGATTCTGCAAGGTGGGTGTAAACTTTTGACCTCAACTGTAGTCTTACCCATTACATCAACATCAGCTGGTAATCACACATAAATACTAAACTAGATGTAGATGCACTCAAAACTTCCATCATAGTTAAGAAAGTTGGTGAAAACGTGGGTCAGTTTTGAGAAAATTTCACCAATCAGCATTACTTCAATAGAAAAGATCCCTGATACACTGTGACACTGTTACACAGGAGAAATACTACAAACATCGCTCCCTGTTATTTCTCATTATTCTCACAAACCTCCCATTAATTAAAGGGAGTGAGGTATTAGCCAGGCGCTTCGGAGTATAAATCACTGAATAATTGTCCCTTGGGTCGAGACCAATGCATCAGCAACTTCATATGGGCTTTTCTCTCGCTGTTTATCATCCTGATCGATGCACCCAAGCCTCACTATTTAGAACGGACGGAAGAAACACAAACACATAACTGCGGAAATAATTCAACAGCAGAAAGTAACTCTTGTATTGATTACCAAGTCAAATTCTTAACTGATGAACTATGACACACCCGGAAATCAAAACACATTATAATGAAGGCAGAAAGCCTCGGGGCAAATGAACGGGTCTAGACGGGTGCAAAGATGACCTCAGTGACCTCAGAGTAGACTTGTTCGTTTGTAAAAACATCTACAAGAGGACGTATACTGGTTAATTACACATCTCTAATACTTGTGTTAAGACCATACAGCATGATTTTATTTCAACACAAAATCTGTCTGCTTGTATAAGCTTCTAAGTGTCCTCTGCACATGCTCTCTGTCTTATAACTTAGAGCAAAGAGTGAAATGACTAATATTTGATAATGAGTGTACTGTCTGCCTGGAAGAAAGGTCTGTCCTCAGAAGACTCCTTAGTCTCAAATGGCCCAACACACGCTACGTGTTTACCGAGAAATGATGGCTGCCCCAAAGAGATGACCTCCAGTGGCAAAGAGCGTCTAGCTTGAGCGAACTCAATAATTGGACCCTTGTGCATCTGTAGGGAATGTATGTAGGGACACTGTGATCTAATAAGGAGATGTTTAGACTCTCAAAAGGATAGCTCACTCAGATATGAAAATTGTGTTATGATTTACTCATCCACGTCTTGATACAAAAGATCTCTGTACATTTTTGTTCATACAGTAAAAGTCAATCAGAAAAACAGAAACATTTTTCCAAATATCTATGAAATATCTGCAAATAACACAAGGATGAGTTTTCATTTCTGGGTAGATTACTTACATATTGTAATCTGTTACTGATTCCAAATTACATGACAAAAATTGTAGTTAGTAACATAATCCATTATGTTAGACATTTTAGGTAATATAACCAGATTACTTTTAGATTACTTTTGACCTAACTCATTTATCATATCGATTTAAACAGGATAATCTTGTACCATATTGACATAAAAATACAAAGAGTAAGAAAATATATTACATTTTTTGTTATTAACAACAAGAAGTGCATTAAACCTTATCTTACATCAAGGTTGCCCAAAATAGTGTTTCTGAAGGAGCTGCAGAGGGTTTATGAGTTTAATGAAAAGCTAATAATTAATTAAATCATTAAAAAATAAAATAAATAAATCACTTTAAAATCAATCAAAATAAAAAACGTACTAAAAAATGAAAAAAAAAAATCATTTGTTTATCTGTATGTCAAATATTTATTTGAAAATCTTATGGGTATTTCAAGTAAATGTATTTGGTGAAAGAGGATCAGATGACAAAAAAAGTTTGTGAATTTGTGCATTTTAATGTGTTTGAAAGACAAAAGCTTTCCAAAGACATAGAAATACTTGGTTAAATAATCTATAGAGTGATAATTCAAATAAAAATCATTGTGTTCATCAGTAGTTGATGCAATGTTGAAACACTTCTTAAACCTGAAATGATTTTTGTAAATCAGTCAAATGCTGTCACCAGCTGACTAATGATCTTTGTGTGAATGTCAACAAAATTTAAAGATGTTCTGACTGTATATACTGTACAGTTGAAGTCAAAAGTTAACATAAACCTTGCAGAATCTGCAAAATATTAATTATTTTACCAAAATAAGATGGATCATACAAAATGCATGTTATTTTTACTGACCTGAATAAGATATTTCACGTGAAAGACATTTACATATAAGCCACAAGAAAAAAATAATAGTTGAATTCAAAAAAATTACCCTGTTCAAACGTTTACATACACTTTATTGTTAATACTGTGTTGTTACCTGAATGATCCACAGCTGTGTGTGTGTGTGTGTGTTTTTTTTTTAATTTAGTGAATATTGTTTATAATTGTTTCTCCTGAACAATTCAACTGCCTGTTGTTCTTCAGAAAAATCCTTCAGGTCCCACAAATTCTTTGGTTTTTCAGTATTGTTGTGCATTTGAACCCTTTCCAACAATGACTGTATAATTTTGAGATCCATCTTTTCACACTAAGGACAACTGAGGGACTCATATGCAACTATTACAGAAGATTCAAATGCTCACTGAAGCTCCAGAAGGAAACACGATGCTTTAAGAACCAGGGAGTGAAAACTTTTTGAATTTAAAGATCAGGGTAAATTTAACTTATTTTGTCTTCTGGAAAACATGTAAGTATCTTCTGTAGCTTCTGAGGGGCAGTACTAAATGAAAAAAAATATGATATTAAGGCAAATTAAGAAGAATGTTAACATCTCTTAATGCATCGTTTTTCCTTCTGGACAAAACAAAACAAAACAAAAAAAAAACAGCTGTGGACCATTCAGGTAACAACACAGTATTAAGAATCATGTAAACTTTTGAACAGGGTCATTTTTATGAATTCTACTATTATTTTCTCTTGTGGACTATATGTAAACGTCTTTCATGTGAAATATCTTATTTAGGTCAGTAAAAAATAACATGCATTTTGTATGATCCCTCTTAATTTGGTAAAAATATTTACATTTTGCAGATTCTGCAGTAGGCTATCTTAGAAAGGACCATTTAAAGGATGAAAAAGAGAAATTAGGGAGAATCGATAAATTATGAATAATTTATTGCTACTGTTTAAATAATATGTAATCATGTAATCCTTCAAAAAATAACTGTAGTCTGATTACTATTTTAAAATGTAATTTAATCTAATTACAAGTACTTAATTTTTGGAATCTGATTACGTAATCCAAATTACATGTAATTAGCTACTATCCAGCTCTGACTAGAAGATGCTTTAAAGGGGTCATCGGATGCCCATTTTCCACAAGTTGATATGATTCTTTAGGGTCTTAATGAAAAGTCTTAATATACTTTAGTTAAAAATTCTCAATGGTTGTGTAAAACAACACCCTTTTTACCTTGCCAAAATCCACTGCAAAAATCATCTCATTCTGGTTGAGGCTGCTTTAAATGCAAATGAGCTCTGCTCACCCCGCCCCTCTCTTCTCTCTGCTGCTCTGAGAGATTGTTTACTTTAGCCACATTTAGCGCATTTAGCCTCTAAACTTGCTAACTAGCCGCTAAACTTGCTAACTAGCACATTATTAGGAAAGGCGATCGCAAATATTCATAAAAAACAAAAACTTATACTCACTTCTGCTGTACGTGAAACTGGATCACGAATGATTCGCACAAACATAGACGGATATATGTAGATCGGGAGGCGCATTCACCTTCACAAACAAATGTAATCCACTGCATCTTAAGTGGCTAAGATGTCAGGAGTAAATGATGACCACTACGTTCATTATTACATCCAGCAACACAACACCTCAATCGCTCAATCTGAGATATTCTTGTCTAACTTACATCCCTGCTCCGGCATCGAAACAAAGAGGGCGGACTGTTACAACTGATCTAAGGTAGAACGCTCATGTCAATCAACTATCATGGGAGCGGCCTCTGTCGGTGTGATGCCACAATGACAGGCATCTGAGAATGGCTCGATTTGAAAACGGGGATATTATTTTTACAGATTAATTAAAAACCACTGCATGGATTTTTATCATTATAGGGTAGATTTGTACATAAACTGCCAACACACATTAATGTTCAAACAACATGAAAAAGTGAACTTAGCATCCGATGACCCCTTTAAGAAGATGCTTGCAAATGCATCCCTTGAGGTGCAAAATTAAGTCAATCTATGTTTTAACAGCTTCAACATTTAAGTAAAAGTAAAAACATGAAATCAAATCACTAGACATAATATGCGCCAGCTCATTAAAAGTTTTGCCAAAAAAAGCCTTATTGTTCAACATAAAATGCATGAATGTAAAGTTTGATGCGAGTACCTGTAACTTGTACACTGTGAACAGCAGTGTCTCCTGTCTATGATAAAGAAGCAGCAGACAGATATCAGAGGTTCGGCCTCATGAAGGCAGAGCGAACCAGGCCTATTAGATTAAGCTATTTTTGTACCTGCTCTCCTGTTTAATGGAGTTACATGGCTCTGGATTGCCCGGGCAAAACTGATTTTAAAATAAGATGACTGACAGGCTGCCAGATATAAAAAACAAACAATAATTCCATCTGAGTCAATCTCTGCACATTTTTTTGCAGACTGCCACAAAAGGAGCAAAATCAGGGACTTTTAAGTAATTTACGAGAATTTTCAACTCCAGACTAATTCTCACCGCTCGGTTAGAGTATGGGCGCTCATCATTTTTTTATTCCCGCTCCCTCCTCAGTTGCAGTACCATCTGCTGATTTCCTCTTACTTGAATGTTATCAGATATTACACAAGGAAGAAGTGGCTTCCACCGGCTTTGATTTCACAGATATTTAGAGCCGTCGAGACATGCATTCTGCAGACCTGGATCACCTAGGATTTAACCACTCCATACCCCACTTTTCTCCTTTGTCGCTCAAGCCACAGACCTCTTGCGTTTGATCGCAAGCGCAGGTAGGGAGGGCCTCCACTCTCCTTCTACAATGGGAAAGCCTACAGGCAGAGGGAGGGAGAAATCGTGGGCCTCCATCCCTGTGGGTGGCTCATCCACACTCATGACAAAAAGTGCATCCGAGCAAAGGTCAGTGCAGAGCCTGCAGGCAGCTGCTGCTTCCCCCATCCTACCGAGTTAGTCATACTCAAACAGGGAAAACATCACTCCATCATCCAATAATGATGAGTGGTGAAATGAAAAAAAAAAATAAATAAATAAGAGAGTACAAAGATGATTCAAAAGCTGTGGGGGTGTGGAAAGCTAGATGAGACGGTGAGGGTGATCGATGAAGGCGACTCTCCAAAGTCTCTGGCACACATCCTAAAGCCCTCTTTAATTAAAGCTAGGAGCCTGGTGCAGGGCCAGACCTGCAAGCACGTCCTGTCCGTTCGGTTGAGGGGATGTGGTGGAGCCAGACCGTGACTCCTGACATTCCACCACAACTCCTGACATTTGCCAGCGGCGTTGGACTGGATGCACAAGAGGAAGATCACGAGCTAGAAAAAAACATTACGTGACTTCAGTGGTGTCTTCTGTTTATGTATCTACGTACTATGCTTTTATCAACAGTTTCTCTATTTGTATTTTCGAAACATGGGTTTCTCACAGCAGCCTTTATTACTCAGGATTTACTATGCGTTGGATCATCATAATAACAGTTGATGACTTTAAATTTTTGAGTTAAATATGTGACCCTGGACCACAAAAACAGTCTTAAGTAGCACGGGTATATTTGTAGCAATAGCCAAAAATGATCAATTCGTTAGGATATTAAGTAAAGATCATGTTTGGTGAAGATATTTTGTAAACTTCCTACGATAAAAACATCAAAACTTAATTTCTGATTAGTAATATGCACAGGTAAGAACTTCATTTGGACAACTTTAAAGATGATTTTCTTAATATTTAGATTTTTTGCACTCTCAGATTCCAGATTTTCAAATCTCGTGTCAAATAAATGTTCCACGCAGCTCATGCTACAGCCCTGAAATAGGAATATCTGTGGATATTTTTCATAACACTTCTCCTCATTTATTTTGACCTTTGGTGAATACCATAAGCTAATTTTCTCATTGTGCAGCCTGGTGCACTTTCATTATGGATTTAGACCTTTTGCCAAGTTTCTGAGTGAAATAACAGTTGGTCGTTCGACTGCCTGCTGGCATCCCATCCAACATAAAAAGCTAATTAAATCAATAAGGAGAGCCCGATCCCGGAAACTGCTCAGAATGGCCACTGTAGTAGTAGTAGTTCACAATTCTCACCTAAATTAATTCCTTCCCTTAAAGAGCAGGCCATATGGGTTTTCGAAACATATCATTTTTGCAGTTTGTAAAGCTATCCTTCAATGTAAACAGTCTGCAAAGTTGTTAATCAAAAAAAAGTGCATGATAAATAAAGATATTGTCTCTCAAATGAAAAGAAAAGAAAAAAAAAAAAAAACGCCTCATCATATTTTTGAATCTTCTGCCTGTTACCGATCTACGTCACTGGGTAACACATTTGCATAATCCCTGCCTGCCCACAAAATACAAACAGTCTGACCTTCCCACAAACACTGCTTACTTAGTGTGTTTACATACGTCAAGAAGATACTGTGTTCTGCGCTATTACTTCGTTTAATAATAAAGAATGTAACTTAGGCATATTTTGGTTTACAAACCTTGTTGTTTCATCAGTTAGTCACGTTAGCACTTGGCTCACATGTCCACCATTACCGTTTTGTTATGCGTTTACAGTTTAGCAGCTAAACTTTAGCTGTGGGCACGATTTGCTTGCTATATTAGTGTTTTATGTAAAGGTGCATCAGGGTTGCCACGTTTTCACAACAAAACCCGTCCTTTTTGTTAGGGTTCCCCTGGTAAATGCCCATTTCAGGGGCCAAATATGACGTTATTGGGTTTGCTCCAACCCGCAACATCAAAAACAACCACGAACTTGGCAACACAGATGGTAGCGCATGCTAACTTCCTTAAGTACTCCTCTCTGTACCAATCACAACAGGCTTGGCCAGCTGACCAATCAGAGCAGAGTAGGTTTATGAAAGTGAGGGGTTTACAGACATTATGCTCAATACTGATTCAAATGAACCGTTTTGAAATCACTGACAAAGGACTCCATGTATAAATGTATATTCTGGTAAACTTACAATGTTTTCTGTCCTTAGATGCATTTAAACTTGTTGTAGGGGACTCCAACACAATATTACGACACTTCAAAAAACCATATGACCTGCTTTTTAATTATATACAAATGTTATATATATAGATAATTTTAAACACATTCAAACAATAGACAAACCTGTTTTATTGTAGTAACTACAGAGATCCAATTTCACCTGAATCAGACATTATATGTAAAGGTCCGTGCACACGGAGACCAAAATTTACGTATGCGTTTTTTCGCATTCGTCAGCCTAAAACCTTGCACACTGTGTCCGATACGTATTAATTCATTCGTTGCGGGAAAGATTGGCAAAACAATACAAAATAGTCTTCAAGCAGTGAGGATGATTTTGTTGTACACTCTTTTCTTAAGTGAAAAAAAGAGGATATATTAGGTCCATCCAATCCTGAGATTGCGTAGAGAGGAAGAAGAGTTCCACATCCTCATCAAGGAGCTGCGGGATTATCAAGAGCGTTTCTAAGTTTACTTCAGGATGACACTGGCTCAGTTTGATGCTTTGCTAGCGATACTGGAGCTACATATTAAAAAGAAGACCACCAACTTCCATGAACCAACTGATCCTGAACTTGAGGTCGTATTTTTTTTTTGACATGCGAAAATTTTCTGACAAGAATTTTGGACTCAGTGTGCAAGGACATTCAATTATTTTAATATAATCCAGAAAATGAATCCCATTCGATAAGCACTTAGTGATTAGGCCTCCGACATGTTTCTAGTTCTTTTACAGTTTTCTAAGTTTAATTATTTATATAATTTTCTACAATTTAAGGTCTCAATGAAACATTGGTAGCTACAGATCTTTAATTCCATTTGAAACGACTTATCGAAAAAGAAAATCAAATGGGCAGGGACTCATCAGTTGTTGATTAGATTTGGCCAATGCACTCAAAAATAGAGGCAGAAACGATTCCTTGAGTAACTCGAATACAAAAAATAAACGAGGCTTCGTTTAGTCCATTTACTTTAACTACACACGAACACTGTGTTTCCCCAAGGACCATTATTACTGACGCACAAACCCATAAATGCTGGACATATTTAAGACCGTAAATTATTGGTGATTAGTTATGATGGTCCCTAAGTTTTGTGAAAGACTAAGTGCCATTTATATTGATTGTCTCATTCTCTCTCTGTGACACAGAAAGTTAGTCAATATCAAACGAAGAGTGCCTCAGCATGATTACAAATGTGATACTGATTTCATGCAACAGTTCATCAACATTAAGAGACTTACATTTTAGACAGCATATTGCCTGTTTTTGCTTTATTTCGCCAACAAATAACCATTCCAAACACAGCCACAGCACTGTTTTGCGTCTTTGAGCAACATGACGGTGTTTCGTTCTTGAATGAATCACCTGTTAAATGATTCAGTTCAATCGCAATGACTCACTTACTTAACAGTGACTTGCTGACACCTACTGGCGGTATTGATTTCACATTTAAAGTATCTTCATTTTAAAAATACATGTAAATATCAGTATTCTGTGTTTTGTTTAAAATAACAAAATATTATTTATGCATTTGTAACTGCAAGTTAAATGCATTCATGTCGCTCTGAGCTGAATTAAATTAAATAATAAAATAAAATGAATAAAAATACAAAAATCTATTTCACATTACTTTAAAAAAAATGTATATATATATATATATATATATATAATATATATATATATATATATATATATATATATATATATATATGCAGATGCAAAACCAGCTAAAAGCCATCTCGGTCAAAAATAATATACTGAGATAAAGATACTGAGTGAATGCTCCTGACACAGTATACGTCCATCAAATACTTTTACTTCAAACTTGCTAAATTCCAGCCTCAGCGCAATCATAAGTACCAGTACTTACAAAGTAGCCAGAAAGATGCTAATTTTAAAGAAATACGTCAGATGGATTTAGAGGCTTTTGCATCTGAACTCTTCATATATATTTGTATTTGCATTTTGAAGGTAATTTGGCAAAAAAAAAAATGCATTAAATGGGTTTAGTTGTCATGGTTATTAACGTATGCAATTTCAGCAATAAAAATGTTACTTTTTCTAAAAAGGAAACAAATTAGTTGTTTATTTTAAGAAGCCTGTCTTATTTTCTCTTGTACATTTAGTATTGCTCTTTAATAAAGAAAAATGACTTCTTATCCGATTGCTTTATTAATCGACAGAATAATTGGCAGAATACTCAATTACTAAAATAATCGATAGCTACAGCCCTAATTACAATACAAGCTTGCAATTGATTGTAAAAAAGGAACAGAGTTTAAGCAGACTAAATGATTGGAAATATCAGGCATATTTCACAAGAGAAGTCGAGTTATGACATTTTCATTAATAATTAAGTTTTAAATAACTATACATAGACGAATCGCTCACATGCATTTCGAAAATTTCAAATGAGCAATTATAATAACCAAAAAGTCTGGATATTAGTTTGTAAAGTATGCTAGACCAGAAACACAGTCAAACTTCAAACATGGTATCCTGAAGTAGGCCTATTCACACAGGTGGCAAAACAACTCAGCAAAGACATGACACAATGTACAAAGTACATGATATTAAATCTCGATTCTAATCCTGGCAGCAATTTGTTTTATCTCCAGAGATAGCACCATTTTTAAAAGCCCAGTATGTTACTCCTACCAGGCACTTTACCTACTACCTTTAACCTTTATGCTGTAGATTTCGCAATGCATTAACATAAATGCACCTGTTTCATAAAGTGTACTGTATCGTGAGATAGCTGGCAACCCAAAAAAAAAATCTGTAAAATGATGAAATTACTTTCAAGTACAGAAAAAGGCACACTACAAATAAAACGTGCTGCATCATGAGAATCGTGATCAGCCTGTCTAGTATGTAATTAACCTAAAATGGAAAGTATTAATCAGCAGTGCATAAAAAAAGCTTTATGGCCTCCCCTCTATTCTGAGACTATTTGAGGGTCTTGAACTTATTTGCAGCTTAGCGTACGTCGTGTGCACAGAGCAAGTGCATGGCTTTCCGCCAGTTATTGTCAATCTGCTAATGCTCCTAGATTACCAATGTCCTCTCAAATAAGACAAACTGGATCATGGGGAATCAATCCATGTAACATTAGCAGATAGGCTCGACAACACATTGGACAGAGGGGAAGGTGAATGTACGAGTGTGTGAGTAGAGGTGAGCGGCTCCTGATTCATCAGATTCTCTACTTTATGCCAGGTGAATTTCTCAATTTCACAGTCAGCGAAAATGTCAGTGGGTGTTACACCCCTCATGCTTCTGCGCTATGGTCCAGGCATCAGACAGCGGACAAGATCATGTGAGTATGAGGGAAGGTAGCTTGAAATTTCCTCTCGTGTTTGGAAACATATTTGAACAATAACTAAGAATATACACACCTCAACTGCAATTTTTAATTCACTGAGAAATAAAACAAAACGAGGCACTATAATATTTCATTGCGAGCGATCATGTTAGCATTGCATAGTCACTATAATCTAACCGTGCCGGGATTTTCGATCATGCACCGATTCTCATGCGTTGTTATATAATGTGAGACAGTGAGGCTGCCTTCTCATTGTGCAGGACAATTTTACACCTCTGACACAGCAATTTTCCCTATAGCAAGCTATCCTACTTGCACACTTTTGAATAATTCAGAAGTATGATAAGAGGGAAAATTTTCTGCAATTGGTCACAGCATAAGCAAAACCATTGCCTGGTATCTAATAAATTTGCCGTCACCTGCCGTGGTTTCACCTGAAGGCAAGATACGGAAAGACAGATTAGTTTTGCTTTATTTGTGTTTTGTGTCACAATGTGTTTTTGATTTGGCTACACTTAATTACTTCCTAAGACACCGAAACGCTTAATTAACATTGACATGCTTTGAATTAGCATAAACAGGCAGATACACTTGCAAGACAAAACAGCCCTCTGGACAGGGAGACATTAGCTTTGCTTTTTCTCTCCTTTACTTTGATTGTCAGGAGGGGGAGTCAAGCCGACAGGCCCGGAGGGAGAACGCCTGACAAGAGGAGAGAAGTACTTGCCATTTCAAAGCTCTCCGTGTTATCCTGTTGTTTTTAGGCAGCGACTTTCTGCCTAGATTAAGGAATAACATCATGTTCCCGAAAACAACTAGTTCATGTAATTGTTTATGAGTAGAGTAGCTTTATTAGTGATAAAAAAGAAAAGATACATACTAGATGATTAAATGATCTAAAGATACAAAACTAAGAAAAGCAAAATGATTTTCATGTTATGTCAAAAAAAAAAAGTTAAATGGCAGATTTAAAAGTAGAGTTGAAGTCATAAGTTTACACACCCTTTTTAGAATCATTAAAAATGTTAATTATTTTACCAAAATAAGAGGGATCGTACAAAATGCATGCTATTTTTTATTTATTACTAACCTGAATAAGATATTTCACATAAAAGATGTTTACATATAGTCCACAAGAGAAAATAATAATTGAATTTATAAAATTACCCGGTTCAAAAGTTTACACCCCCTTGATTCTTAATACTGTGTTGTTACCTGAATGATCCACAGCTGTTTTGTTTTTTTTTTGTTTTTTTTGTTTAGTGATAGTTGTTCATGAGTCCCTTGTTTGTCCTGAAAAGTTAAACTGTGCGCTGTTCTTCAGAAAAATCCTTCAGGTCCCACAAATTCTTTGTTTTTCCTGCATTTTTGTGTATTTGAACCCTTTCCAACAATGACTGTATGATTTTGAGATCCATCTTTTCACACTGAGGACACCTGAGGGACTCATATGCAACTATTACAAAAGGTTCAAACGGTCACTGATGCTTCAGAAGCAAACACAATGCATTAAGAATGGGGGGGTGAAAACTTTTTGAATTTGAAGATCAAGATAAATTGAACTTATTATGTCTTCTGGGAAACATGTACGTATCTTCTGTAGCCTCTGAAGGGCAGTACTAAATGAAAAAATATGATATTTAGGCAAAAAAAGAAAAATGTACACATCTCCATTCTGTGCAAAAGTTTTCACCCCCGGCTCTTAATGCATGGTTTTTCCCTCTGGAGCATCACTGAGTGTTTGAACCTTCTGTAACAGTTGCATATGAGTCCCCTCAGTTGTCCTCAGTGTGAAAAGTTCAATCTCAAAATCATACAGTGATTGTTGGAAAGGGTTCAAATACACAAGATTGCTGGAAAACCAAAGAATTTGTGGGACCTGAAGGATTTTTCTGAAGAACAGCGTGCTGTTTAACTGTTCAGGACAAACAAGGGACTCATGAACAACTATCACCAAACATAAAAACACAGCCATGGATCATTCAGGTAACAACACAGTATTAACAATCAAGTGTATGTAAACTTTTGAACCGGGTCGTTTTTATAAAT
Organism: Cirrhinus mrigala; assembly: GCA_036247105.1. Taxonomy (NCBI): domain Eukaryota; kingdom Metazoa; phylum Chordata; class Actinopteri; order Cypriniformes; family Cyprinidae; genus Cirrhinus; species Cirrhinus mrigala. The sequence continues at coordinate 19,381,495 of CM070026.1, read as the reverse complement.
TCAACAATTATTTTCTCTTGTGGATTATATGTAAACATCTTTTATGTGAAACACCTTATTCAACTCAGTACTAAATAAACAATAACATGAATTTTGTTATTTTAGTAAAATAATTAACATTTTTAATGATTCTGAAAGGGGGTTCTAAACATTTGACTTCAACTGTATATTTTTTAGATTTTTCATTTATATTAATATTTTAAAGATTACCTTTAAATGTGTGTTAAATCACCACAAGAGTAATGTAAAAATAGAGGAAATCCCACTCTCCTTTTTGCTACCACTACTGCCACTCTAAACAACATTTTGATTGACATATAGGTTATCACCATAAAAACAATATCAAATTCTTCACACCTTAAGGGAAGAGTCTGTAAAGAAGGGCTCTCATGGCTTTCAGGTTAGTATAATTTGTCACAGTGACGATCTTAGTGTCTCTGAACACCTCCATGAGGTTGGCAGAGTCAGCCATGTGTTTCTGACTACCACACATGCCCTTTTTTGGGCTTAAAAGAGTGTGTTCTTTTCCAAGAGCCCAGGAGCAATTCCATCTAATCTACTTCCCCTCATCTACATCCTCAGCAGTTGTGCTAAAAATAGATTCAGACTAATCTCGAGATAAAATTTGTACACTTTAGTAATATTCTACGTTCAATCAGGACTATGCGTCTGCTCCAATACAGTTTATTACAGTTTATTATCCATTGCTGTGTGATAAATGGGCTGTTAAAAAACATCATGTTGGTTTATTTGTATCAATCTGGTCTTTTTAGCTTGATGGAACGTCAATTACTAATTAAAGAATCTGTTTATCCACTAGGATGCTTCGGATATTCAGCCCAAGTCAAACTTAGGTTTTAATCCTACTATTAGGTTTAGGACGGTAGCGCTTCTTATTGCAATCATGCCCTCTGAAGCCGCCTTTCCTTTTCCACAACTAATACATTCCTCAGTTTAAACCTTTTATCGCTGCTTCAATAACGACAGGTGTGGGAGTCCTCATTAAACGCAACTTCCTCATGAATAATTTTAATAAGCTAATGTTAAAGCCATTTCACCCCTAAAGGCAAAGCCTGTCACCAGCCTTCAATTGGTTACTTATCAAAACCGCCTTTTACGGTTAAATCCTCAGCGCTCGCGCGGTTGTTAATAGCTATGTTGCATTTCGCCCTCAAAACATTTCATGTCACAGTATGAAAACATAATATTAAAGCCTCTCAGGCTGTTCATGCAAGGTATTGATTTTGTTCACTTCATAGCTGCAGATGTATGCATGAGGCAGGTATTGATGCTAGGCACATACTAATGTATTTGTCATAAAATCTTACAAATGTTTTTCTCCGAGAGCTTGCCGTTGTTGTGAGAGTACATTACTCAGAAGGCTAAAACTCCAGAGGCAGATTGATTTCACAACCCTTTCAATGCTGAGGCCTCATTGATCTGGCTTTTCTCAGCGCCTGACAGGGACCCCTGATGACAAATCTAAAATTTCCACCTCCTGTAATGAAGGGAGGTGAAGCTTTGTGTCAATTGCAAACAGCAACATAGTTTCCGGCCACGTCCATTTCTCAAAACGGGAGGTGTCGGGAAATGAAAACTGTTTCAGCAAGAAGGGCAATCTATTAAACTGCTTATAAGCTACCTTCAAAACGACAGCGACAAAATCTGATTAAATGAACTCGCCTGTCTTTCTGGCAAAGCGTGCAGCCACAGCCAATTCATTCATTTTGGGGGATTGAACTCACTGCAGATTCTCACAACATGACACTGAGATAAAATCACACTTGTTAGAGGAAATTCTAGATTGCAAGATTTATGTTTGATGCACAGAAGTACACAAACACCTCTCTGAGGTGATGCAGAGAAATGCTTTCGAGCTTACAAACTGTAAACATCTGCAGAGGTCAAAATTTGCCAGTGTTATGAACCATTTGCTATTCATAGTTTTCACATGACGTCACAGCCTTATGGGAATTCCCACCTGGAGGGCAAAACAAGGCTTTCTTCTGCTGCCAGCCAGTAAGTACTAATGTACTAAGTGATATTAAATAGTATACATGGTATTACTGATGCTTACTATATACAGCAGATGCACCCAGAATATAAATGCAACATGCCGGAAAACCATTTAAAGAAAATTCCTAATGTGTCTTTAAGACATTGATTTTAGAGGACCAAACTCAATACCTTCCTTTATTTATAAAACATACTATGTCCAGGCAAGCAGATGAACCCAGAATATGAACCAACACACAAAGTTTCATGTTCAGCATTTTCCCAAAGAAAACCATTTTAGAAAGAAAACGCTTAACATGCATTTTAGCATGCTGCACTCATATTCTGATCTCAATTGGCTGCCTGTATATAGTAGGCCTTATATATAATTTTTTTTGCTCACGAAATAACGTGAGCGAAAAAAAGGTCCATTGTCAACAGCGTAGCAATTCACACAGAAGCCACTTTAAAAACAAGCAGCTTTCTGTTCACACAATGGCCAAATCAGTCTTTAAAAATGTTCTTTTGTCTTCAAAAGAATAGGTCATACAGGTTTGAAATGACATGAGGGTGAGTAAATGATAACTAAATTTAGATTTTTTTGGGCCATTTTTCCATTTTTCTTTGAAAGGACAGTGGAGATGAGACAGGAACTGAGTGGGAGCGAGAGAGGAGGGTGGGATCGGGAAAGGTCCACGAAGCGAGATTCGATCACAGGACACCCGAGGCGCAACTGCACCATATGTCGGCGCACTGCCCACAAGGCTATTGGCGCCGACGGAATTTTGATTTTTGGGTGAATCATCCCTTTTGAAATCAAAAATATGTTAGCCTTAAGGTTATTTACAAGCTAGTGTGTTTCGAAACAATGACAAAATACGCATATACAAGATATAAGCATTGAAAACTTACAGTCTCTAACTTCCGCCAATACGGATCAATGATTTTGATGACATCACCCTGCACTTCAGCTTCTCATCAAACCTTCTGTCCAATCAAACGCTCTCTAATTCTCCAGCTTCCCGCCCCATACACTATAAATAGATGCTGAAGCTGCGACTGAAATTGGTCACTTGTTCACAGAAATAGTATTTTCTGTACTGTGAATGGCACGTAGTCCACTATATAGGAGATCAATCCAGATTGTATGCTTTGTTTTGGGGCGAAAGAAGTCTGGTTTCACACAAACCACTGCAGCGCATAAAATCTGGTCTGGTCCAGAGAAACAATAGCACGAAGCGGATCATATGCACGATTCGGCGCAGACCACAAATTTGAATTCTACACAAAATGCTATATTTTATAGCGATTCAGATGAGATTGTGGTTGTCATAGGCTTGCAAATGCAGCTTTACTGAGCTCAACAGCTCCAGTACAAGTTGTGATATAAACAAAATACTAATGGCCATTTAAAAAAGGGGGCGGGACTACTTGATATGTCCCACCCTTTCTTCCTGTTTCAGTTGAAATGATGTCATAATAACACTGCGTGTTTCAAAGACATGTTTTAGAATGTCCTGCTGTTTCTGGTGATTGAAATATCTTGGCAGGTAATGTTTATGGATAGCAAGTGCCTAAAACTTGCAGTTTGTTCACATATCTTTGCTTTTCTTATTTTTAAATACTTGTGGCTTGAAACATAGAAAGTTGATAGGCTTGAGCTTGAGTTCTATGGATGTTTAGCTCTCCGGGTCTCCGTGCCAGTCACATGACTGAAAACTATGAATTAAGACTGCAGAGACATTAGAGGGTTGCACTACTCACCAGTTGGAGCCAGAAGCCTTGGGGGTGGTGGAGGAGGGGGTGGAGGGGGTAACGGTGGGTATGGCCTACACTGGCATGGCAACTGGCAGCTCCCTTCCAGCGGTGCCACTGTGGTTCGGGAGCATGATTTCTGGAGCTCCCCTCTCGCAAACTAGGGTGAAAAACAGAGCACAACTCAGATTAGTGTTTTTGTCCCTCTCATCATCATGCCATGTGTAGCACAGCAAAAACTGCAGTAGTAAAAATGAGATTTTCCGCAACAGCCCTTGGAATTTACAATGAAGAGAGCATCACAAGCACTCTTTCGTATTTTCTCCCTGCACGCTGGCGAATGGGAGCTCCCTCCCACTAAAGTGGAGAATGAAGGGTGTGTGGAGGCTGAGGTCTCTCAAAGAGAGCACCCACCCACACCACAGAGCCTCGGACCCCCAGAAGAGTGGGAGTAACGAGGGGTGAACCCTGACACTGCCTCCCCCTAATAGGCCATCCAGGAAACACTTCTGCTAGTCTTGTCAGCACCATTGCCACAGGGGACAGTAGGAAAGGACCAAAAGCCATGTCTCCAGAACTGAACACAGTTCAAGATCTATGACTTTAACTGGTGCTGAGAGGAGGGGGTGCTCTTTAAATAAAATATGGTGCATATTAGTGCACTAGACTAGTAGTAAATACTACTACTGTAGTAATACTAGATGCGTGAGGTCAAAATATGTGACCCTGGACCACAAAACCAATCATAAGTCACACGGGTATATTTATAGCAATAGTCAACAATACATTGTGTGGGTCAAAATTATCGACTTTCATGCCAAAAATCATTAGGATATTAAGTAAAGCTCACATTCCATGAAGATATTTTGTAAATTTCCTACCGTAAATATATCAAAACTTAATTTTTGATTAGTAATATGCATTGCGAAGAACTTAATTTGGACAACTTTAAAGGCGATTTTCACAATATTTAGATTTTTTTGCACCCTCAGATTCCAGATTTCCAAATAGTTGTATCCCAGCCAAATATTGTCCTTTCCTAACAAACCATACATCAGTGGAAAGCTTATTTACAGATGATGTATAAATCTCAATTATAAATTTCCAAAAAATTAGCCTTATGATTGGTTTTGTGGTCCAGGGACACATATTACAAACAAATGTCCATGGATGTTTTATTTTCAACCATTAAGGGCATCAAAGTGAAATGTTCCTCAACTATTCTCTAAATGTAAACATAGTGATTAAACTATCATAGGTTAATGACTTAAATACATAATATATCAATGCCATTTATGATTTATTAGTTGTCAGTTGTATCTGACAATGTATAGGCATACAAATACATAATTATATATCTAAATAACTAGATATATTAAATCATTTGATCAATCTCAGCGCAGCAGAGAATCACACAGTGGCCGTTTTGCAGGTGCACATCCGCGACGCTCAGTTATTGAACCTGACTGTATTGACTATGAATTATTATAAACGACTTAAGTGCTCAGTCCAACTTACCTGAAATAACGGAAGAAACAGTGAGAGGAAACAGTGACTTAACAAAAACGGCAAAAAACCCAAACTGAGCGGCAATAAATTTCGGATAAACATTCCTCTTCTGTCTCTTCACAGTCCACCTGGCGAGGACGCGAGTCTGGGGCGCATAAAAGTCATTTATTATCCGCTTCTCAAGGCTTACCAACGATGTCTTCCCCGAGTTTGAGCAGATACGATCTCTGAAACATTCTCGTCCAATTAAAGCAACAATAATTGGTGACATGGAAGGGTTCGGAGCGACATAGGAAGGACGCTAGCGCTGTTTCTAAGGAAAGTTGTTGATCCTCCGCCGTATCCACCACACAAGAGTTGCAAAGCAAAGTTCTCTCCGTGCGCGATTCTGTGTGAGCCGAGCGCTGAATCGGGATTCATTTCTTGCCAGGCATGATGAGATGATGTCAGTTTATGACACAGAAGTTAGTGACACGGAGAACCCACGCTGACTCGGTTAATCGCTCGGACGCCGGTGCTCAAGTAGGTCCCAAAACTGTAGACTGGGGATTCACCTCTTCATTACTTGTACAGCACCACCTGACGTGAAGGCGTCCAGTGAGAGACGCGCGCAAAGATAACGCACTATTATTAATGTGCTCGCCATTTACATTAGCGACGTAGTCACACGTTTTCTATCGCTTCCGGATGGAGATAAAGCGATGTATTAAACGAGGACCCTTAGGGTTACGTTTGGTTAGGTCACGGCGTCAGACAGTGAGCGTGCATTCGGGGCGAGTTGGATGTACTCTGCAGAGTAGACAGACACAGAGCACATGAGGCAGTGAGGGAGAGAGCCGAGGGGGAGGGGGGCAGTTTGCCATCCACAGCTTTTGTTTAGGTGGCAGAATTTTAATTTTAGCTTGCGTGGTACATTAAAGGACGTTTTCTGTGGATGTATTTTACCATCCAAATGGGATTTGATTAACAGCGGGAAAATAATTTTTAATTAAGAGACTTCAATAAATGATCCAAATGCGTAGTTCTGAAATAGGACATGCAAGCCAAAATAAAAAAATTGTAACTGGCAGTAAAAGTGCGGGAGCAAAGTGCAGTGAAGTGTCGAACAGGAGGTGCGGGTGCCATGCACTAAGTGTCTGACTGCTGATTGTTGGCTGAAGGAACAAAAACGTGGGTATTTTAGAATTATTTTATGACAAAACAATGTACAGGTGCTAAAACTACAGTTTAGTCCAGTTTAAAGCTGCCTGCTGTGATATTTCACGTTATTGTTTTTGCATTAGATCATGGAGGTAATGTAACTATACTATTTTATCACTTCTGTTTGCTTATATGTCCATTTTCAGTTGCTTAGTAGGTAGGGTGTCTTTTGTACCTGGATGTCAGTCAGCCAGCATAACATCAAATAAATAAATAAATAAATAAACCCAAAAAATGATACTGTATAATAAATGTATAATAAAAATGTTATATATGTTATATATGTTATATATATATATATATATATATATATATATATATATATATATTTTTTTTTTTTTTTAAGAAGTCTCTTCTGCTCAACAAGCCTGCATTTATTTGATCCTAAGTACTGTAAAAACAGTGAAATTGTGAAATATTTTTACTATTTAAAATAACTGTTTTCTGTTTGAATATATATTTTAAAATTAAATTTATTCCTGTGATCAAAGCTACATTTTCCATTTTCACCAACATTACTCCAGTCTTCAGTGTCACATGATCCCACATGAAATCATTCTAATACCCGGATTTGCTGTTCAAGAAACATTTATTATTATTATTATTATCAATATTTAAAACAGTTTAGTAATTTTTTTCAGGATTCTTTGTGTTTTTTGGGAAAAAAATTATAGAAGTTAATACTTTTATTCAGCAAGGATGCTTTAAATTGATCTAAAGTGATGATAAAGACATTTATAATGTTACAAAAGATTTCTATTTCAGATAAATGCTGTTCTTTTGAACTTTCTATTCAGAAAAGAAACCTGAAAAATTCCACTCAGCTGTTTTTTTAACATAATAATAATAATAACAACAATATATATATATATATATATATATATATATATATATATATATATATATATATATATATATATATATATATATATTAGCAGGAAAACAGAATATTAGAATGATTTCTGAAGGATCATGTGACTGGAGTAAGGGTGCTAGAAGTTCAGCTTTGAAATCACAGGACTAAATTACATTTTAAAATATATGCAAATAGAAAATACTGTTTTTGCTGTATTTTACATCAATTAAATGCAGGTGAGCAGAAGAGACTTCTTTAAAAAAAACATAAAAAAAAAAAAACTTTTGACTGGTAGTGTGTAGATATAAGATTATGGAGTGTACATTATATACAGTACAGAGTTTTTATGCAAGACAGTATTGAACAGACAATGTGTCTATCTGTTGTAGGCTTTTTTCATTCATGAAAAATTAAACATGGCATCAATCCTACATAAGATCCATATGCCTAGTAAGGATTTAAATAGAAACAAAAAGGTCTCACGAATGTCAGTTATATATAGACAAATTATCAGCGAGATCTTTTTTGTAATCTGAAATATAATTCAAGTTTAATTCCTTCTCCCACCTCTTCCTCTACCAAACCGCAGTGTGCGGTGACAGCTTACACTTTTGCACTAATACCCCCTCCTTCTTCAGATTTAATTAGACTGAGAAGCCCTCTGATGTGATCATCCTAAATGAGGTTGCTCCACTAAATCACCAAAGCAATAAATTCTACCCAGAATAAATTGAATCTTAATTTATAGGTCTTGTTTTATGGACTGAGTCAGAGTCTGCCAGCACCTCAGACACCATGTCTCCAATGTGTTGCTTCTGTTTAATTACAGCGATCATTCATTGGCTCTTAAATATGAACCGGTCGGATATTTAGATTTATTCACTCGGTAAACACCACCAGGGTTATTTAGTGCAGTTCAAACGCACCTTTATTTAACAATCTGAAAGTAATCACAGTAATTTGAAATATTATTTAGTCAATACTTTATAATAAAAGCCACCTCCCTGGGTTTGCTTTTCAGAAAAGATCAGAAAACTGATGCATAGCTATTAGAAATGCAGGCACCATGCATGCGTTCTCCGGAGAGCTGGACAAATGTAGTCAATAGGAATCAATGTAAGTGCTTGGTTTTAGTGATAGGCTCTAGTCCAAGTTAATGCCATTTCATTAGTTGAGACATGGCATACTGCAGAGTAGATTAGAAATAGGAAGAGGGGTCGCCGAACAGGGAAGGGCTGTATTCAGACAATAGCTGATTCTACAGCTTGATGCCAGGAAGTCCTGCTTGTTCTGCAGCAGTCCTCTCCCCTGCCTGCTGACCAACCCTAAAGGGTGCTGTAATCTAGTTAAAAAAGAGATTGATGGCTCTGTGTACATTAAGGTAGATCTGTCCGATTGTTCATCCAATTGAGTCCAGGCCATTAGGCCCGTGTTCAATCAAGATGAGCTCACGCTGCTTCTTTTCCTTCCTCTCCGTCTTTTCGATTTGTGTTCCTTATCTCCCGGACTTGAATTCTTTATTTATTCTTCCTCACCTAAAGAAACCCCTGGTCTATTCTGGGCTTTTTTCTGCTGAAGACGGAATTGAATTGTGAATCAAACTGGCTGCAGTAGGTATTCTCTTTGGCAGATTCAATAAGGATTGAAGGAACTTTGCACCTTAACAACCCCATAGCTCTGTCTAGAGTTGGCGCCAGCTTCATGGCAATAAAGTAGTTCTGCAGACCACCTGAATGCTCTCAGTAGACAGTATGTCAATGGTGTTGCTATAAAAGAGATCAAAAGACCTCTGGGATTTAATACTTTGGAAATTTTATAGGTGTACTAAACAAAGATAATAGCATAACACAATCAAAAATGATCATAAACTAAAACCTTAAGCACTCTGTCTTTAGTCTGATTTTGGCATCCACGAGAGACAGTATATTAATATTTTAATCTCATATATTGATATTTTATTGATCCTGAGGTAGCAATCTTCAATTAGTTTTCTTTTGGTCACTCAGAGGTCATTGCCTACTTAATTCTTGTTTTGACAAATATTTGTTGGAAAATATACAGTAGCAATAGGATCGATTTATGTTAGTCTAGTAATTGGTGATTTTACTATTTTTAATGTTGCAAGATTTTGCTTGTCACATAATAAACTAATCATGTTCTATTAGAGTCTGGGTAAGCCAAAATTGACTTTCACAAGGAACGTGATAACGGTGAAAGCATTTGCTGTGGTCAAGGACAAAATGTTCATATTTAATTCGAAGAAATAATGTGGTTCCATCCGTTTTCTGAAAAGTAATTAAAACGAGGCCCGTCTTACAAAGCTACAGTCATTCATAATAAGAACATTTGCAATTATCTCCATTTCTAAATAGAATTGGTCACTCATGCAGAAATACTACATATATTATTATGTCTGAAAAATTAAGCAATTCAAAAGTGTGCTTGAAAACACTATTAATGATAAGCCACGTAATGATGTTCTGTCATTATACACAATTCTAGCATGCAGGACGCTATGAAAAGTCAGCATGTTAAAATTTAGACTTTGACTAGATTTGCCATAAACTGCTTAAAGGGGTCTTCGGATGCCCATTTTCCACAAGTTGATATGATTCTTTAGGGTCTTAATGAAAAGTCTATAATATACTTTGGTTAAAAATTCTCAATGGTTGTGTAAAACAACACCCTTTTTACCTTGTCAAAATGAGCTCTGCAAAAATCATCCCATTCTGAGAGATTGTTCCTTTAAATGCAAATGAGCTCTGCTCGCCCCGCCCCTTTCTTCTCTCTGTGGAGTGACGAGCCTGTTTACTTTAACCGCGTTTAGCCGCTAAACTTGCTAACTTGCTAAACTTGCTAAACTTATACTCACTTCTGCTGTAAGTGAAGCTGGATCACGAATGATTCGTGCAAACATAGACGGATATATGTAGATCGGGAGGCGCATTCCCTTCACAAACAAACGTAATCCACTGCATCTTCAGCGGCTCAGATGTCGGGAGTAATTGATGACCACTATGTTCATTATTACATTCAGAAACAGAACACCTCAATTGCTCAATCAGAGATATTCTTGTATAACTTACATCCCTGCTCCGGCATCGAAACAATGGAGGTCGGACTGTGACAGCTGATCTGAGGTAAGACGCTCATGTCAATCAACTATCGTGGGAGCGGCCTCTGTCGGTGTGACGCCACACTGACAGGCATCTGAGAATGGCTCGATTTGAAAAAGGGGATATTATTTTTACAGATTAATTAAAACCACTGCATGGATTTTTATCATTATAGGGTAGATTTGTACATACACTGCCAACACACATTAATGTTCAAACAACATGAAAAAGTGAACTTTGCATCCGATGACCCCTTTAAATCAAGCTTTGTTTACTTTAAGCAAAGTTGGCCACAACTTTCGCTTCATGCATTATTCTGTCAAAGGGATAGTTCACCCAAAAATAAAAATTCAATGTTATGGTTGAACCACTGATGTCACATGGACTATTTTAATGATGTCCTTACTACCTTTCCGGGCCATAAAACGTTTCAGTTGCATTGCGGTCAAAAAGCTCTCGTATTTCATTAAAATGAAAAAGAATTTTTGCTAAAAACATACTGACTTCAACTAACTTGATCAGCAAAATTCTTGAAATCTTGACCAGGGTTGCCAGGTTTTCACAAAAAAACCCACCCAATTGCTACTCAAAACTAGCCCAAAAGTAGCCCAATCGCGTTCCGTGGGGGTAAAATACATGTTTTTTGATGGGGTTCTCCTGGTATTATTGGGGTCGCTTCAACCTGTGGCAACAGTGTTAAAGTAGCCCAATTCTGTGGGAAAACTGTGGACTTGGCAACACTGATTTTAACAGTTGCTGACCTGAAAAGAAAAGTTATTGTACGAGAACACATTCTTGAGCTCTGAGCATGTTTTGCCCTTTAATCCGTTTTTCTGTAAAACTTTAATTTACTTGTATCCATTCTACATTGTAATTGTTCATGCCAGTCTTTAGAAACACTAAGGTGTTTTCACACCTGGCTCATTTTGAGTGTTTGTTTCTCAACCTGGCACATTTTCTCTGATAGTTTGGATATTCAGCATATATGAATGCATATTTGCACTCAAATCTACACCAAAATTCTTGGTGTGACATTGCCTGAAGGAGGTGATCTCGGCTCAGCCCAATTGAAAACTAATTTGTTTGCTTGTGGTGAGTAAGCAGTCTGACCCAAAAGATCAATGAACCAAGCTGTAACATAATTCATAACAGGGACATTTCCTCTGAGGATGCAAGGGAGGCAGTGTCTCCTCAAAAAATTGGATGAAAAAAAAATTGATAGTCCAAAAATAAAACAGTGCAAATATTACAAAATATGACATAAAATAGTTTGTTTTTCTAAAGTAAAACTGTCCAACAGCAACACCAAGTAGGTAAAGTTACAGCAGGAGTCCGCCTCTCTTTCGCCTCCCCTGAGCCCACTGAGTCTTAACAGACCCTCTAAAGCGTGCGGTGGGTTCGGTGGGGGGTAACTGAGAATGAATGGGGGAAAGTCAACGTGAGAGGAGGCAATGCCTCCATCGTGATATGATTGGATATGACTGGTTATGATCAGCTATGATTGTTTCATGCGATAAATCCGCTCGTGTTTGTGCACGTTCACAAATCAGTCTGAATGAACAATATAATGGTGTTAATGGGAAGACTAATTAAAAAGTAAGTAAACGACTCACACACGTACATTAGATATAATCACTTCGTCAAGTCAAAAATCAAACTTCAAATGGCCTGAAATCATGATCTGGGGGAATTTTTAGTGAGCAGCTTGTTGAAATTAAAGGTTTGAGTGCCTTGAGTTATTATTTTTGATTAAATGTAAAATGCTTAAAAACACTAAACTGATGAGATTTATACTTGGTTTTAAAATACAGAATAGCTTATTAATTACACTGCGAATGTAAACATACAATATAGATTTTTAGTATAAGTAATATTTATTTAATCAATAAAATGTGACCGGGACATGAATTTATATTTAATAACAAAAAAAAAAGTAAAAAATGTAATAACTTACTACTTCATCTTGCATCTTGTCATTGCTCTTCTCCGAAACCAGGTGCATTGCAAGAATGCTGTCCCAATGAAGCCGTTTTGGTTGCCTTGGAGAAATGCAAGGATTACTTAACTTTCAAAATAAAACTTTCCTGATAATTTACCCACCCCTGTGTAATCCAAGATGTTTATGCGAATTAAGTTTTTTGAGGAAAACATTCCAGAATTTTTCTCCATATAGTGGACTTAATTGGCACTCAAAGGATTGAAGGTTAAAAATACAGTTTCAATGCAGCTTCAAAGGGCTCTAAACGTTCCCAACCGAGGAATAAGGGTCTTATCTAGTCAAACAATGGTTATTTTCTAAAAAAAAACAATTACAATTTATATACTTTTTAACCTCAAATGCTCATCTTGTCTAGCTCTGCGATGCTCATTTTCTCCTCCAACTTCAAAGTCGTCTTACATCGCTGCAGAAGTACAAAGTAAACACCCAAAGAAGGTCAAACACCCTTTACAAAAAAAGGTAAAACAGTGTAGGATAATTCTGAAGTTGGAGGAGAAAATGAGATGAGATTGTTTCGACATACCCTAACTGTATTGAACTGGAGTGCACAGAGTACGAATATGCATCACAGAGCTAGACAAGCATTTGATGTTAAAAAGTTGTCATTTTTTTTTAGAAAATAACCAATCATTTGACTACATAAGACCTTTATTCCTCAGCTGAGATTGTGTAGAGCCCTATGAAGCAGCACTGAAACTGCATTTTTAACCTTCAATCCATTGAGCACCATTGAAGTCCGCCATATGGAGAAAAATCCTGGAATGTTTTCTTCAAAAAGCTTAACATTTCTTTTCGGCTTAAGAAAGAAAGACATGAATATGTTGAATGACATGGGGGTGAGTAAATTATCACTGGAGTAAGTCCCTGTTTTGGAAAAAAAAAATTATCTACAGGTCTGAATAATATGACTTGGATTAAAGCACTTCACACTTCAGCCATTTGTATTATCACAATGTTTGATGTTAAAATCCATGTATAAGGGTAAATAACTTGTGAGTCAAAGATTGTGGCCTTTAGATGAATCAAACGATAACAGCCTACCTCTTACTCGTGTCTTTCAGATAAGACTTCCACACCACTGCGTTACTCCGTGTCAGCTCTAATAACATGTTGCAAAACATTTCTTTGTGCTTGCATGGTCTCTCCATGATGTAATGCTGTATCGAAGCCTGTGGAGAGCACTTGGATATAATGCAGCTGAAGCACAGTGCCCAACCTTGCATGGGTCCTGGGGGGTTGGTAGGGGGGTTGCATGGGTAGACTGTGTCCTGAGATGGAGGGAGCAGTGGTGATAGATGATGTTGTGACAGCCGTTGGTTTCTTGCTGAGTTTTTTCCGCCCCAGGTCAAGGAGTGAAGTTGAGTGGAGTCAGCACAGCCATGGCACTGTGATTTAAGGCCTGTGCTTCAACAGTAAATCGATCTGAGTGAAAGAGCCTGAGTGGCCAGCAGCAGAGAAGCAAATCCAGCAAGGTATCCCTCAGCTCCCAGGGAGCACATTGCACTTTCTGACAGGATAGCCGTAGCGCTGCCAAAAGCCTCTGCAAGCTCATGCAATCCCTAAAGTAAATCGCTACAGAGCATGTCTACAGAAAACTCAGTGCTGTGATATAATGGATAACAACATGTTACTTTGCCAGAGTCGTTTTTTACTCAAGCATTTAAATTGGACAGTTAGTCAATCATTATTTGCTGTTCCACCTGAGCCTTTTAACGTTTTTTTTTTATTTATTTTTTTTAAATAAACTGCTTTAAAACCATTTATAATGTATAATTTTTCTATTTATTATTTTAATCATTGTGAGCAGCATAATTATGCAGTGCCTGTAGAGGCAGTTAGTCAATACAACTTGCACTATACAGACTTATGGTGCTTTCTGCTGTATGAAATACATTATATTCCTTAAGGAGCTTTCTGATGTGTTTTAGTCCTTTGTGGATGCTCTGAGAGAGCTTCTGTTTACTCTGTGATTAATGGACTTTTGCCTTTTTTTCATGAGCCAGTTCATCTCTCTTCTAACTGTCAAGGTAACTTTTAAATCTAAGCTGAGAACAGCTTTAAGTGCCATTGCTGAAGTACGCTTCACTCTCTACTGCGAAAGATAGCTAATGGCACTTTACAGATAACAGGACACAAGTGATCTGTGAAAGCTTTTAGCATTAGAATTATCATTAAGAGGTATTGCGTCATAAATGTCTTTGCATTCACCTCCGTTGATCTTTGCGTCATGTACGACAACAGAGTTTAAGTATTTTCTAAACTTGCTGAAGTCCTGGCTTTGTAAATTCTGTGAGTATTGCCATAGATGCCTATGAATTAGATCTTACTGCAGCACGAGCAGAAATAAACTGTAGGCGTTCTGAGTTGAACTGACATGCAAATTACAGAGCCATTACTTTTACACAGTAATGAAATGCTTGAATGGACCATTGACACCTCATGACTTAAACAAAAGCCATAACTTAATGTTTATACAGTGGTGTAAATGTGCAGCTCTACAGGGTTTTTCAGAGTCTGGTACAACATCTAGTATAATATCTATATTGGCTATTTTACAGAATTGGCTCAAAGTTGTGGAAACATCTTGAAAAAAAAAAAGTGTATTTTTTCACAAATTGTATATAATATCCAAGGTACACATTTCTAGTAATTGTGCAGTTAATTTCGATATTGTATTTTCAGAAAGTTTTGGAATATTTTTCCTTTTCCCTTTTCCTTGTCATTACTGAAACACAGTAATATTTAATTTAATAAGTAGGGCTGTATTTACCTATTAAGATTGTGTTGACATCTACCTTGTAAATATATATTTTTGCTATTTTATTAAAAGGTTTTTAGAGATAAATCAATAACAATTACAATTTTAACAATATTTCAAGTGTGATTTTTGAGATTTGTTTTATTTTGAATCCAATTTTTCTTTGTAAAAGGCATAAAGTGGTTCATACTGATTTCAAAGTTAAGGATTCATTAGTTTGAACATGCATTAAACCAAACACTATCATTACATATTAGCTGATAATTCAGTATACTTCATTTTTGACAAAACATCCCATGTTTTGGTTGTGACTGCACATTTTCAGTAGTGACGGTAATGTTTCATCCTTTTTTTTAATCCTCTTTTTTAATTCAATTTTAAAAATTTAAAAAAGATATTTTTTGATTCCTACAACAATGGAATAAAATACAAGAAAATGCATTATTTCAATATCATTTTTATAAGTTCAAATTTAAAGGTTAGCATTTGGGACAGTCACCTCCTTATTGAAAGTACCCACTAAATGATAATTTTATATATATTAGGCTTATTTGATATTTTAAATATTATTGTGGATTTCATTAGATAATAGAATGATCTTCGTAAACATCTAGAATTTGAATACTTACATGCTTTTAAAATGTGTTTTTAGTTGTGGGACAGTAGTTTGCACCAATTCTGTAGAATGGCCCATATACATGTTGCCTGCAAGCAAATGATTTGTGACAGAAAAGAGTTCATATTGACTGGTCGTCGATTTGGAACTAGGTGATGTAGTCATGGCGTCTGCCAGCTTACTGAGCCATACTAAGCAAATAAACCTTGACCCCTTGGTCACCGATTAATACTTCTATTCAACAAGGATGCATTAAATTAATCAGATTTCTGAAAAATCATGGTTTCCACAAAAATCAGCATATTGGAATGATTTAGCAGGGATCATGTGATCACTAAAGACTGGAGTAAAATATATTTTTAATAAACATAAAAATCTTGCTCACCCCAAACCTTTGAGGATTAGTGCACATAGGCCCGGTTCCATAGACAGGGCTATTCGGACGGGACTAGTTTTCTACACTACGTTTGAGTTTCGATTCTTATCACCTGACGTCTGTGATTTTCATGTAACAGTTCGGACGGGACTAAAGGTGCGTTCAAGCCATATCGGAATTCCCGTCATTACGCGATTCCAACTTGTAAAAAACTCGTAATTACAACTTGTGAACTGGGAGTCTTCTGAGAGCTACGAGTTGTACCACATGAACGCTGTGTCACCTACGCTCTGTTAAGGCGTTGACAGTGTTGCCATAGAAAAGCATAATTCTGAGTCTGAGGACGTGAACAGCTCCGAGTATAACGTCACATATTGTCATCTCGAAATTACGGTAATTACGATATGGCGTGAACGCAGCGTAACATCTCCGTGTTTATTACAGAGGTGGGAGGGTCTGTTTTGTACATCTGGGCGTTGCAGAGATCACCCGCTCTGTATGCGTGCACTGCGTAACGTTATAGTCATTCGGATTGTAGTAAAACATAGTAAAACAACACCTTTACTACAAATACAATGGTGAAGCAATATGGCTAATAAACCATTATGCAGTTGAGTGCAGAAATGAACGTGAGTAGTCTTACCTGACGCTGATATTACAATAGCCAGTCCTAACAGTTTACGTGATGTGACTCTTGATTTTATTATTGTTATTTTTTATTTCTTTGCCGGGAGGGAAACATATCAAATATGCGCGCTGTAAGAGCGTCTACGGTAGTTCACTTTGGCCAAAACACACAAGGAATCGCGTTGTGGAAAAAAATTCGTCGGCAATCACATTCGAATTGGAATTCGGACGGGATTAGATCTCTCAGACGATCACTGAGTTTGCCGAAAAACAGTTGGTTATTTGCTCTGGACTAGACTTAAGCCTTGTCTGTGAAACCGGGGAATAGTGTTAAAGCCATTTATTTAGAAATGATTGGTTTTATTCTAATTAAACAGGTGCCAAATTAATTGTTAGAAATGGAATAAAGCTTAGACATGATCTGAGGATGTTGTTTTTGTCTTGTTTATAATTGTTCTGTTTTGGAGTAGCAGGCCAGGGGTGATGGAGTCTGGTGTGATGAATTGCTGACCTGACCTTTGTCCTTGCCATTCTGATGTATCATCATCGGCTGGCTCAACAGCACAGGTCAGTCCAGAGAACAAATGGAAAGATTATAGGGGAGTGAGGGAGGTGAGATGTCAGTAAAATACAATGAGCTGATATGTCAGAATGTACAAAAATAACCCACTGTAACGGACACACGCGGGGGGCCTCATTTGCATTTCTTTATGTTTCTTTTTGCTTTATTTTCATCTGGCTTTCCCAAAATAATGTGATGTCTATTTAAAAGCGATAGTTTACCCAAATATAAAAAAATCTGTCATCACCCTGCTATCCAAACCTTTAGGACTTTCTTGAAGATATTTTGAAAAGCGTCTCTGTGCTTTTTTCGTCCATGCAATTAAAGTTAAGGTTGGCCAACATGAACAAAATCAGAATGAATAATTCTTCAAAATGTCTTCTTTTGAACTTTCATTTTTGAGTGAACTATCCCTTTAAAGAGGTTTTAGTTTGGTTCTTTTATAGAGGACTCAAGTGTGACAATAGCCTTGGTTAAATCAGTTTTTTCTTTGAAAAATGTCACAGTATCAAATGTCAGACCATGGCAAAAGATCAAACAGGGCTTTAGTCCAAAGACCTTCCAGAGATGGATATGCAGCGTATGGTATCGCGAGTCTGCAGAGGGGAGTTTATTTTCCTGAAAACTAGCCAGCCAACATCAATAGCAAAATTAACATGAACAACATGGTGCAACCTTTTGTATTAGTGTCATCATGCAGTATGTTTTTGATACATCAATTAGGGCCTGAGATATCAGTGTGTGTCCTTGTTTTCTTTTGAATGGATTAATGACTTCTTTTCATTTTTTATCTACAGGTAAGGGCCTTTGAAACGATGGATGCATTGTTAGCTCAACCATTATTAACGCCCAGGCTCCAGCTTGGCCTGCATGATGAAAGAGAGCAAAATGAATGCGATGGTAATAGACATAGATCCACAGCTGTGGGATTGAAGGCCCCTCTTTGCAACTGAGCTTCTGTATTAGTGTGAATGATTGAACTTTGATAGCCAGGAGCACCTCGTTTCACCTTTTGTCTCTCAGACATTAGCTAGGTATCATTAGACTGGAGTGATCGTGGCATAGAATTGTGTTTCAAATGAAATTCCAGCACAAAGACGTTTTAATGATTCAGAAGCAGTTCTTAAAGGAGACATATCATGAAAATCTGACTTTTTCCATGTTTAAGTGCTATAATTGGGTCCCCGGTGCATCTAGCAACCCCAAAAATGTGAAAAAGGACGACCCAGTAAGTCTTCAATGAGGATGCACAAAAGAAGATATTTTGAAACATTTTTATTCATACAGTGAAAGTCAGTGGGGTCCAAAACAACACTGATTTCAATTGATCGAGCAAAAACAGTTGAAACATTCTTCAAAATATCTTCTACATAACAAATATGCAAGTTTGGAACAGCATTTGATTACATTATGACAGATTGCAGTATATTATTAATACTGTGTCGTGTATGGTTATTTATAGAATGAGCCATAAAATTATTTGACAACATAGAGTATCACAGATCAGCGGTTCTATTTTTAAAGCTTTTATTATTTCCCTTGTGACTATCAGGATGAATGTTACCAGCCCAAGGCCCTTGTATAAGGATCTGAGAAGCAGCATCTCAAAGCATCTCAAGTGGATCATGGATTGTGACCAGCTTTGATTATATAGCAAGAGATCAGTGCCAGTGGAGCAATAAAAGTGATTGTATTTGGAAAAATTAGACTATACAAAAGTGGTTGATAGTTGACAGTACCCATTGACTTCAATAGTATTTTTTTTTTTTCATACGATGGAAGTCAATGGCTACCATCAACTGTTTGGAACCAGAATATACAGATGATGATCTAATAGAGATTGACGTTCTACAACAGAACACAACGGCTCCGGCTTCTTACTACCTCTCTGGGCCTTAAATGTGCCAGTTGCACTGCTGTCTATACAGGGTCTGAAAGCTCTTGGATTTCATCAAAAATATCTTAATTTGTGTTCTGAAGATGAACGAAGGTCTTACGGGTTTGGAACGACATGAGGGTGAGTAATTAATGACAGAATCTTCATTTTTGGGTGAACTATCCCTTTAAAGGGGTCATCGGATGCAAAGTTCACTTTTACATGTGTAACGGGACTCGTTGGAAGCGTGAATAGATCCAAGTGCGAGCTTTATTGTGCAGATCGTGGTCAAGACAGGCAAGGTCAATCTCCAACAAACAGTAACATCCAGGGCAAGACAAAAGCGTAATCTAATAAAACTTGCAAAAGATCAAAATCCAAGAGAGCAGTCCAAAAGTAACAAATAAACAAGACAATGGAACAAGCTATGTTCACGCAAATCAATCGTGATCCAGCTTCGCATACAGCAGAGATGAGTATAAGGGTTTTTTTATGAAGCTTTGCGATCGCCTTTCCTAATAACGTGCTAGTTAGCAAATTTAGCAGCTAAACGCTGCAAAATGCGGCTAAAGTAAACAGGCTTGTCACTCCACAGAAAAATGAGAGGGGCGGGGCGAGCAGAGCTCATTAACATTTAAAGCAACCTCGAAAAGGAAAAGGATGATTTTTGCAGAGCAGATTTTGACAAGGTAAAAATGGTGTTGTTTTACACTACCACTAAGAAGTTTTAACCAAAGTATATTATAGACTTTTCATTAAGACCCTAAAGAGTCATATCAACTTGTGGAAAATGGGCATCCGATGAGCCCTTTAAAACTTCTTATTTACAGTTATGGTTATAATGTCTTTGATGTGAACAGGCCTTTAGCAAGATCAAAGAAGTTGTGGATTTTTTCCCCAGCTATCTTTACATCATACATTACAAATACAACTGTGTTCTAGTCTTGCACCATTCGGTCTAAGACTTGCTTTCACTGCAGTTATCAGTTAGCATCGATGATCATTTTTTCTAGATGAGAGAAATTACTTTAAATGTCAGCAAAACACCTTTTCCGAGAGTCATAATGTAATCGTTTCTGAGAACTCAGACCCAGCTGTGAGAGGAGTCGGGAAGCCTGGGGAGGACAGAGAGAACTCGTGATTGTGGTGTGAACAGCGGACAGTGAGTGGGTTTCTGCTGCCAGGTGCATCTGGCAGGATAAATTATGTGACTGGTTTACCTCATCACAGCGGCACAGTTGGTTGTGGATCATGGATCACGCAGCGTCCTCCAGAGGGGGGTCACCACTTTCAACGTAAACTCCTGTCCACTCTGCATCTTTCCAAGTTTGGGGTTTGTAAGATTTTTGAATGTTTTTGAAAAAAAAAAAATGTCTTAAGTTCTCTTAAGTTCACTCTGGCTGCAAATATTTGATTTGGAAAAAAAAAATCCTTGTAGCTTCATTAAATTACAGTTGAACCACTGATGTCACATGGACTATTTTAATGATGTCCTTATTAACTTTCTAGGCTTTGAACATTGTAGTTGCGTTGCTGTCTATGCAGGGTCAGAAAGCTTTCGGATTTCATCAAAAATATCTGAATTTGCATTTAGAAGATCAACAAAGTTCTCACGGGTTTGGAACGACATGAGGGTGAGTAATGACAAAATTTCATTTTTGGGTGAACTATGTCTTTAACAATGACTGTGCATTTGAAACTACTCTGTGAAACAAAGAATAAATCATGGTGGTCTAGAACGGTGCTTGCCAACCAAGGTTTACATACTTGCTCAAAAATTGATTCATGGTACTATATTAAGTAAATGTTCTAGCAGCACTATCAGGCTTATTGTACACATTGTCCCCATACAAAATGAGATCTAGGACCTATTATTAGACACAAGAACATGCACCCCACATGCATGTGTATTGTTAGCTATTTTAATAGCTGCATCCTCTAAAAGAAAATCTGTTAAATGAAATGTTTGACCAGCATGGACACATTAAATCCTAATGTTTCTAAAGTAAATCTGCCACTCAATTACAAATGCATACACAGCACTAGATGTTTCAAAACTGAGCTTGAGTTAATGAGACACAGCTAAGCCTAGAATCCTTAGAAAATAGTTTGATTACAAAGCTAATTGATTTTACAAATAAGAAAACATGCTGGTAAACCACACTTGAATGCTGAAAGGCTAATTAAATATTCCAGTAATGTGTAATCTGACCACAGATTTTATCCGGTCTAACTGAATCAGTCCCAAATCATAATGGTAGCAGTCAGTTCCTCTCCTAACATAAAGGGCACTTTGTCCTAGTCCTGCTTTTCTTCCTGGTCTCACTGATCATCTCTAGCACTGTCACGAGCAGATGGTGAACATAAATGAGGTTGAAATACACTTTACGATACATACTAAGCTACATGTTAAGATATACATATATGTGGAGGTTTCAAATGTCTTGAAATGGATGAAATAATAATATCTACACCTTCACACAGAGAATATCTAAAAATGTAAGGCATCCAACGCTAACTCCAATAAGAATGTGATTGAAATGTCAGATGATCTGCTGTTTCCAACAACACAAGGATTTTGTCAGACTTTCTTCCAATTCAACAAAGCAGCCACAACCCGGCTTTCACCTATTCAGCCTTTTCATAGTTACTTATGCATGCAGAAATCTGACATTTCCAAACAGTAAAAATTGCGAATGCATAAAATCCCCAGCTGTCTTTGATCTAATTAAGCTGAGTTTTCATTCCTCGTTTGTCATTTTGATTCCGTCTACAGCAGCCCAGTCAGCCAGAGCCATTGACTGAACTCAGCCTTGAAATCAGATGTACCAAACGTGATTGCACACATGATGTGAATGCTGCGTGGACGTATGCCCATCAGCAACAAAGCATTACACAACTGTTAGTTCCAGTCCTCATTTCTGATTGGTCAAGCAGAGTCCTGAATATAGCAGTCTAACAGCACTGGGATTTTTCACTACTTGTATCACTCCACTTATCTGTGTTTGTATATTCCAGACAGGCTGTTTATGCATTAATGATGGGTATTTTTCAGTGACTTTTTTTTTTGCTAGTTGCATTGTTACACTCAAGCTCTTTATTGGTCAGTCATTCTTTCCCTCAAATCATTTATTTAGAAGCACAGTTATATAAAACTTCACATTTACATTTATTCAGCAACTTAAAAATGAGGAATAAAACTAGATAGTCTTGTCTTAGTATTCGAAAAACAGTAGGTGAAAAGTAAACTAAAAAAAAAGTCAATTTCACAAATAATTAAAAGCATCATCAAGCGACACATTGAGCTAAATAGTATTTTCTTGTACAATATATTCCAATAATTTTTGCATTTTTACTACAAATGTGTCTAATACTTTGGCAGTACACAGATGCTGTTTTTTTTTTTTGTTTGTTTGTTTTTTTTTTTATGGATGTCAATGGAGGAGAGGATTCAGAGAAATACGCTTATCATTTAATGAATTGACAGCCTATCGGCTAAACTATTTTGTCATTAAAAAAGAGTTTTGGATTGAACTATTTTTAGAAAAGCCACTTTATAAGGGAAGTCATACTTTTTGCGATAGGCAGGATTTAATTTATGGCACTTCTCATGCATTTCTATCCACCTTCGTCTTTAACATGGAAGTAAGCCTTTGGGTGAGACTTACAGTTCATTAGCCGATATAGGGAAATAACGAGAAGAATAACTATGTGCAGACAGTAAACGGTAAAACTGTTTGCACTATAAACCTGATAATACATTAAAATAAAATGGTAAGACACCAATTAGCAAAATCAAACAACAAAATGAGCTGTTTCATACAGCTAAAAAGTTGGGTGTGAATGAGACTGGAAGCCAGACCCATAAAATGTACAAAAGGCCACGCCCACTCTTACGAAAAGAAAAAGGTGGATGGTATCTGTAAACGGCGCGTGATTGATTCACAACTCTGTTTGAAATTCACTGACATTCAGGCTGTAATGTGATGTGGTTATGAAGGCACACATGATCCAAGTGGTAAGTAATACAAACCCTCGTATCTCCCAATCAAAAGACAATTTCTGTGCATATGAAGGACATTTTACTCTCCTATGAAGAAGTGACACAACTGACACTAGCTGCGTTTCCATGACCCTTCAAGATGCACAAATTGAAACTGCGAATTGAAAATACGCCTAATGGAAATGCATCAATTTTGCAAAAACTCCCATATATTGCAAAAAAGTTTTTACGCTCGCATGAGGTGGTTTTTCAGGCAATTCGAAAAAGGAATATTTCGCAAAACTGCAATGGAAACGGCTTTTTCGCATTAACAGGTCACATGGCGTATATAAAAAGTCATATGATCGTTCTTCAATGTACTATAAACTCCAAGAAAAACTAATTACGTAGCCGCTCTCAAGTATAAGTGGCTTTCCGTGATATTAATGCTTGGACTATGTATGCTTCACGCATCTGCTGCGTGTAACGGCTTTGACGCGGTCACCGGAGCTGATGTTATGTTTATACCAGCAGCACCGCACACGTTTCTGAAGCGGCTCTCCGTGCTGCCTCTGAAAAGATACACGCGTACGTCTCTTTCGATTAAATAAAGCCAAAATCCGACCAATTCCCACCAAAATCCGTACAAATTACGTTTTAGTCGCATAACATCAGTTAATGGAAACGTTGTCATTTCGCAATACTTTTTTATCGACATTTATAAAATATCGCCAAAGTTTTGCGCAAATCTGTAATGGAAACGCGCCTACTGATAGATTACATGAGAGTAACAACATGGTGGATGAATTTTATTCATAGACCCATATGGTTGCAAAGAAAGTGCAAACTGAAATGCAGTGCCTACTCAGACAGTATGCGACTTAAGACGCGTCAGTTGTGAGTGAATCTTGAATCATTCCCTCAATTGATTCTTTCAAAAATGGATTCTAACATTGTAAAAAAAAAAAAATCCATTTAGGAGCAAAATCGTCTCAGGTTACGTATGTAACCCCGGTTCCCCGAGGGAACGAGACGCCGCGTCGACAAACGCTATGGGAACGCCTTCAGCGTGACCGCGCTCTGTGTAATCAGTCCAATGGAAGAGCGAGACGTCAGAGGCGGGTGACATCACTGACCAGGAAGCATAAAAGCACGTGCGCCAGAACGAGCGTCAGCTTCCAAGGAGAGAAGCAGCGCTCGCAGGGACGCCGGAGCATGGCCCCGAGACGCGGCGTCTCGTTCCCTCGGGGAACCGGGGTTACATACGTAACCTGAGACGTTCCCCTTCAGGAACTCGAGCCGCGTCGACAAACGCTATGGGAACGAGATGCCCACGCCGCCAGGATCCAAGTCCCTGCCTAGGAAGAGCTAGGGCCAAGGACAGAAGAGCCGGGAACGGCTCGCAGGTCTAACTCATAAAACCTGACAAAGGTGAGGGGCGTGGACCATCCCGCCGCGATACAGATGTCCTGTATGGAGACTCCAGCAAGAAAAGCTTTAGAGGCAGCCATGCTCCGAGTAGAGTGGGCCCTGACCCCCAAAGGAGGGGGAAGGCCCGAAGAAGCGTAGGAAAGAGAGATAGCATCAACTATCCAACGACTTAGAGTTTGCTTGGACGCAGGAAAACCTTTCTTGGGGGGACCATAACACACAAAGAGTTGGTCTGACTTTCTCCACCCGGCAGCACGGTGGACGTACGTGTCCAGTGCTCGAACTGGACACATACAGTTAAGCTTCTGCTGGTCAGGATCCCAGAAGGGAGGAGGACAAAAGGCCTGCAGTACAACAGGTCGCGGTGCTGAGGAGGGGACTTTAGGGATGTAACCCGCACGAGGATACAGAAAGGCCTTAGAGAGGCCTGGAGCAAAGTCCAGGAAAGAAGGGGCCACAGAGAGGGCCTGAAGGTCCCCAACTCTCTTTAGAGAGGAAAGAGCCAAAAGAAGAACAGTTTTAATAGACAGATGACGGTCTGAAATCTCTTCAATGGGCTCGAAGGGAGGAAGACAGAGAGCCTCTAACACCACAGACAGGTCCCAGGAGGGAACACAAGGTCGTACAGGAGGCCTCAGCCTCAGCGCACCGCGGAGGAAACGTGTAACCGGGGGTTTTTTCCCACGGAAAGACCACCCAGAGGGGCGTCGTAGGCCGCAATGGCCACCACGTAGACCTTCAGGGTGGAGTGGGTTAACCCTGCGGACAGCCTGTCCTGCAGGAATTCCAGCACTGAGCCAACTGGGCAGTTAACTGGGTCCTGCTGGTGGCGCCCGCACCATGAAGTGAAAAGTTTCCACTTCAGGGCGTACAGTTTCCTCGTTGACTGCAGTGAGGATCGACTCGATCCGAGCAGGAGACAGACGTGCCTGCATCGTGGTCGAATCCCACACCACGCCCAGATAAGTGGTTCTCTGTAGTGGAGAAAGCACACTTTTCTTGGCGTTTAGTCTCAACCCCAGCTCTTTCATGTGAGCGAGAACGACATCTCGATGCCGAACCGCCACCATCTCCGACTGAGCCAGGATCAGCCAGTCGTCGATATAATTGAGTATGCGGATGCCCTGGAGTCGCAGGGAAGCCAGAGCTGCATCCACACACTTTGTGAAAGTGCGGGGGGAGAGTGCTAGGCCGAACGGAAGAACCCGATATTGGTAAGCTTTGCCCCTGAAAGCAAACCTCAGGAACTTCCTGTGTTGAGGAAGGATGGAGACATGGAAGTATGCGTCTTTTGGATCTATCGTGACAAACCAGTCCTCGGACCTGATCTGAGACACGACTTGTTTGATGGTGAGCATCTTGAACTTCAGTCACATGACTGAGCAGTTCAGCCGACGCAGATCTAAAATAGGACGCAGGCCGCCATCCTTCTTCGGAACAATGAAGTACCGGCTGTAGAACCCGGACTCTCTGTCGTGAGGAGGGACCACCTCGATGGCCTCCTCCATAGACCGCCCAATGGCACGGGCGGTCTCCTTGGTGGCCCGGAGAGACAAATCAGCGGTCCTCCTGAGCTCAGAGATATCGCTATCCCTGACCTCATCGCCTTCGTCCAGCTCTTTGAGCAGGTCAGCCTGGTACGCCTGTAACACCGATATGGTGTGCAGACACGCACCAGCCTGACCCGCCGCCGTATACCCCTTGCCCACCAGCGCTGAGGTGACACGCAGCGGCTTGGAGGGCAAGACCGGAGCCTTCAGTGACGATGCCGACTCGGGGGACAGATAGCTGGCAAGCGTCTGTTCCACCCGGGGCATCGCTCTGTACCCACGCTCGTGCAGCCCCGCCACACAGCCGTAGTTGTAGGAGGCAGGGATGAACAAGCGGGACGAGAAGGGCTCATTCCACGATCTCGACACCTCGGTGTGGAGATCGGGAAAGAACGGAAGGCTCCGGCGTGCTGAAGGTGGCCAAGACCGCAGAAACCTCTCGTCTAGCTTGCTTTTCTGCGGTTCGACTTGTGGCTCGGCGGGCCAATCGATGTTGAGCTTGGCAACCGCACGAGTCACTACCTCCAGCAGCTCCTCGTATTGGGGAAACTGAGGTGCGGACACCTCGTCGACGGTCTCCACATCAACCTCCTCGGAGGAAGAGAGGTGGAGCGTCGAGCCCGTCCCCCGGGGGGAAGAAACCGCAGAGCGGGCTTCCGATCCCTGGGAACGGGCGGCGGATCTGGCAGGTGAGGCAGGAGATAGGGGGTCACCCGTCTCCATACCCTCTGCCAGATCCAGCTTGTCTAGATGTTTAGTTTTATCTGCTTTCTTACTAGGAACAGACATTGTGCCCTGAAATAAAATTGGCGCAAACTAGCAGCCGAAAAAAGGACATAAACTGACAACACACAGAGCGCTGCTGAAAGACAGAAGCTGACGCTCGTTCTGGCGCACGTGCTTTTATGCTTCCTGGTCAGTGACGTCACCCGCCTCTGACGTCTCGCTCTTCCATTGGACTGATTACACACGTGATTCAGAGCGCGGTCACGCTGAAGGCGTTCCCATAGCGTTTGTCGACGCGGCTCGAGTTCCTGAAGGGGAAACCACTATTGTTGTGTTGCTCTGGGATTTGACAATTGATTTTTGATTTTTTTTTTTTTAAACGTTGTTTGGGCTTTTTTGTTGGCGTAGCAAAAATACAAAGACCTACAACATTGTGTCTAAAGCAATCACTCAATATTAACTTCTGATTTATTCAGCTGTTTTACAAAAGCAATGTCACACTAGGTGCATTTCCCATTACCTGTAATGGAAACGCGCCTACTCACAGTCATGTCATTGGTCTAAATATCAGTAAATGAAGAGTTCAGATGCAAAACCAGCTAAAAGCCATCTCGGTCAAAAATAAGATAACGATACTGAGTGAATGCTCCTGACACACAGTATACGTCCATCAAATAATTTTACTTCAAACTCACTAAATTCCAGCCTCAGCCCAATCAGAAGTACCAGTACTTACATAGAAACCTATACAAAGTAGCCAGAAAGAAAATGCTCATTTTAAAGAAAAACGTCAGCCACAATCTAAGCAATTTTTCTGAATCCATTTCTCAGAAACCGGACAATGGTTTTGTTTCTGAAGGTCACAGGGTCAATGCATAAATGCAGCTCTGGCAAAATGTAATGTAAGGTGCTCTTTAACAGATGTTCTCATTAAGCAGAAAGTAACTGCCTAACAAAAGCTGTTGATCCAAAAATAAAACACCATTCTGTAGTGACATTGTGGTTAAGCCTTGAACAAGTTGGAGAAATGGCACTGCTGTCTTTTACACAAAGGCTCCATCTGCTGGGGGCATTGAAACACCAAGTGATCTCTCTAAGTCTAAAGATGATCTGTCTACCCTTAAAATAACACGCTTTGCCCCTTTTGCTGTCTTTATGCTGATTTATGTTGACCACCGAGGCTGTTTAACATTTTCAACATAAAGAACAGATGACTCTGCAACACATTTTTAATTTCGAAGCCTCTTTGAATAGATTTGATATGTCAGCTTTTTCATATCACAAAGTTACGTACGGCCTTTAGCAAACCCAGCAATGAGTTCAGTTGATAATGGCATTTATCTCTCTTGTGAAGCTGTGATAATGGCAATGCAGTTTCAGCAATGATTTTTTTTCTCCTTCTAAGTCTTCATGCTGACACTAAATTATAAGAAACAAAAGTATGTAAGGCACAGAAGAAGACAAGATGAGAATAACACAAAAGAAGGAGATTGTGTTAAAAAAAAAACAAACAAACAAAAAAAAACAGGCCTTACTTATTTTCGTACTGGCCATATCAGGGATTTGTGTCTATATTTATGAAACTTTTAGATGACTATTTTTAGGTTTTATTTTGAAAGTAGAGGCCTACAGTAAAAAAAAAAAAAAGGTTTGATGCATTATTCATCTGGCTAAATTTAGAGGGGCTGTATTAAGACGGGGCACTCAGGCTACGGTCTGATGGCGCTGTGTTCTGGGTTGGACAAGATTTCATCCTATTTATTCTGTGCCCTCTGTGCTATTAATAATCTGCCACTCGGATGTGATAGTGACTTGTTTGGGGAAGCCCTTAAATGTGGATGCAGTTCATTTAGGGCTACGCCTGTCTCACTATGTGCATCATGTGAATTTTTCATGTTTTTTTTTTTTTCTTTTTTTTCACCACGACTGGGCACAGTGTTTTAAAACACAGTGCTGCATTTCAAGACAAACTGTATAAATGAACAAATGTAATCTAATCTAGAAACCTATTCTTTAAATTAACTCTTTAAATATTTAAAGGGAAAAATTAATGTCATTAATTACTCACCCTTAAGTCATTTCAAACCAGTAAGACATTCGTTCACCTTCAGAACACAAGTTAAGATATTTTTGATTAAATCTGAGAGCTTTCTGACCTTACATAGACAGCAATGTAACTACAACATTCACAGCCTAGAAAGGTAGTGAGGACATCGTTAAAATAGTGACATCAGTGGTTCAACCGTAATTTTCCGAAGCTACGAGAATACTTTTTGCGTGCAAAGAAAATGTTTGGGTGAACTATCCCTTTAATTCATGAATTATCTTTTTAGAAAGTTCACTTTATTATCTAACTGATGATATTCACTTTATCACAATTTAGCTCAGACTTTCTAGTTTTAGCCTGAGGAAGAAGACTAGTTTAGTACCCTTTTAAACATTTATTTATTCATTCATTCATTCGTCTTTTTAAAAGATTCTCATAGACCAGCTATTGTATGTTACTGAATTTGTTTCTTAGACTAGCATTGAGTTATATATTTTTTTTAATGTTTATAATAATACGTATTTTATATTTTTCATATTGCTCACTATTCGAAATGTAGCTGCAGAATTACTATAAAATCTTACTTTTAAAGTTCTGTGCATATTTTTTATTCACTACCAGTGTTACACCACAAGAGAGCACTAAATCAGTGCACTTAATGTAACAATACTTAAAGGAGAAGTTCACTTCCAGAACAAAAATTTACAGATAATGTACTCACCCCCTTGTCATCCAAGAAGTTCATGTCTTTCTTTCTTTAGTCATAAAGAAATTATGTTTTTTGAGGAAAACATTTCAGGATTTTCTTCACATAATGGACTTCTGTGGTGCCCTGAGTTTGAACTTTCAAAATGCAGTTTAACTGCAGCTTCAAACGATCCCAAATGCTGTTGTAAACAATCCCAGTCGAGGAAGAAGGGTCTTATCTAGCAAAACGATCGGTTATTTTCATAAAAAAATACAATTTAAATACTTCTTAACCTCAAACGCTCAACAGTTAGGGTATGTCGAAAAATTCCCATCGTATTTTCTCCCTCAGTTCAACTCGGTCCACTATATGAAGAAAAATCCTGAAATGTTTTCCTCAAAAAACTATTTCTTTACGACTGAAGAAAGAAAGACATGAACATGACAAGGGGGTGAGTACATCATCTGTAATTATTTGTTCTGGAAGCGAACTTCTCCTTTAACCTTCATGTTCCAGTCATTTTGACTCGAGAGAATTTTCTTTTTCCCGAAAATGCTAGTTGATGTTATCGCATTGCTAATACAAATTCCCTTAATATTAATTTTATTTGCTATTTTTAATAGTATATAAATAGTACTTCAGCTTGTTAGGTCTTTATTTCATTGCAAATCATTTTAAAATAATGTTGTTTTCACCGATAAGTACAATACGTAAACAAAAACAAGGTGAAAAGGGTCTCGCTAAGACAGTGTGGGAAAGCGTGAGCCTTATGTCACCTTAACTGTGTGTACATCCTCGCAGCAAACAGATACACACACACCCCCAGAGACCAATTCACCCAGAGCTCACTTATTTATCATGCACACATAGAGCACACACACACTCACACGACTGTGGTCACGTACAGTATCTTCTATCTTGCTCATCTTCGCCTAAAGGCACTGTGTGTGTTTTAAGCCCTGTGGTAACATTTAACCCTAATCACTGTCCATTTGCAAGCCTGAGAACTCATTTCACGTAGTGTAATGCATGAATGCACAGATATCAAATAAATCCAGTCCATTCACTCATAATTCTTTTTTTATTAAACAGATATGCAATTAGTCTAAAGCAGAACAGACACCAGCACAATCTTACTTAGCTCTAAGCAGGAGGGAAAGAACATTCTGTCCCGAGTTGTGGGAATATCAGGAAACAATGTTTGCTCTAGAGACAGTATTGCCGCTATTTACATGTTAATCTTTGAGAGATCAGCTGCAGCATGCCAGAAAGTGAAGGAAGCATAAATCTGTTTTATTTTCAGTCTACAGATCAGGTGCACATTATTAAATCTTTCTCAAATTAATTATATGTAGCATCGCTTGTCACATTTTTAATATTTATCTGAAAAGCAACAGGAAACACATGAGTTAATGATGGATTATCTGCTTTTGATAATAATAATAAAACTCTGCTTGACTTTCCATAATCAACAGAGCCTATCAAAATAACCATTGCATTTCTCTGAAACAATTAGCTGCAGGTCTCACAGTACTTGGGGGGTCCGCTCGTTCCATTTCACTGTGGGTCGTTTTGAGTTTCACTATTCTGGATATATATTTAAAAAAAAAACTCTTCTAACTGGAGACACTAGGATGAGTGACTCACTGCTGAATTCGTCCCAGGGGAATTGCTAAAATTCATGCAGAAAGCTACAAGCTAATCATAATTAAAGTAGTTAAACTACAGTCAAGCTGCTGCTATTACAAGATGCTGAAAAAAAGTAGCAAATTACATTGAATTAAGGAGGGTAATATTTTTATCATTACTACTAAACAATGAAATCATACAGTTTAGGCCTGTAAGTTAATCAGATGTATATTTTTGCTCATTTAAAGGAGAACTCCATATCCAGAACAACTATTTAAAAATAATTTACTCACCCCCTTGTCATCCAAGATGTTCATGTCTTTCTGTCTTCAGTCAAAAAAGAAATTATGGTTTTTGAGGAAAGCATTTCAGGATTTTTCTTCATATAATGGACTATAATGGAATTGAACTTCTAAAATGCAGTTTAAATGCAGCTTCAACGGGCTCTAAACGATCCCAGAAGGGTCTTATCTAGCGAAACAATCGGTCATTTTTTTAAAAATATAAAAATTTGTATACTTTTTAAGCACAAAGGCTCGTGTAGCACAGGTTCCGGGATGCGCGTCCACGATGCTACTAATTGTGATGGGCCGTTCTTGAACGATTCCTTCATTTTGAACGAATCTTCAATGTGACTCGGGAAGAACGAGTCGTCTCGGAGAGTGATTCGTTCAGTCGCGCATGCGCAATATCATATTAGGTTCTGTACTGGAATTAGTTCACCTGTTTCGAGTCTTCGGGTTTTTCGAGTCGTTCGTTCATCTTATGGGGCTGTCACGTGATGAACGAACGACTCAAACCCGAAAACTTGTCAGATAAGAGGTGAGGTGAGCTAATCATAGATTAAAGATCCAGGTACACAATGAATTAATCTTTTCTGTTTCTTATAGCATTATAGTTTTGTCTTGTTTGTAGTGTGATCAACGTTTGTGTAAGCAGTAGATGTGTTAGAGAAGTAACACGTAACATTTTAATTCTGTTTTGCTAAAATGAACGAAATGACTCGGAAAAAAGATTCGTTCATTTTGCTGAACAAGACTCAAAGGTCCGAGTCGGTAAAATGATCCGAACTTCCCATCACTACTATGAATCACGTCTAAGTTCCTCATCTGTGTATTACGGCTCAAAAAAGTAGAGTATGGTGAAAAACTCCTACAACTTCAGAATCGTCCGACATCGTTGTTCCTTTTTGTTTGTAAACAGCGTTTGACTTACTTGCACTTCCTTAGTCTTTGCGCGTTCGCTTTGTAAACACTGGGTCTGTAGTTCTGCCTATGTTCTGTGTGACCTTTCGACGTGATTCAATAGTATGTAGCGTCGTGAACACGCATCCCAGAGCCTGTGCTACACAAGCCTTTGTGCTTAAAGTATACAAAAGTATTTTTATTTTCCGAAAAAAAAAATGACTGATCGTTTCGCTAGATAAGACCCTTCTTCCTCGGCTGGGATCGTTTAGAGCCCTTTGAAGCTGCATTTAAACTATGTTTTGGAAGTTCAAAACGAGGCACCAATGAAGTCCATTATATGGAGAAAAATCCTGAAATGCTTTCCTCAAAAACCATAATTTCTTCACGACTGAAGACAGAAAGACATGAACATCTTGGATGACAAGGGGGTGAGTAAATTATTTGTGAATTGTTGTTCTGGAAGTGGAGTTCTCCTTTAACAACAATTATTTATGTAACAGTATCAAACTTGAACAGGTAAGTCAAAGTTTACCACAACAAAAACAACTGGGGCTCAAATCTGTGAATCATTTTGTCATTTACATGAATCATTGAATGAACCGGACTTTTGAACGAACTGATTCCCTAGAATAAATCAGACTTTCCACTGCTGGGTCATTCCATAAATAGGGATACATGTAAAGAAAAGAGTTTTCCTTTTTCCCAAAAACCCAAACATGACCTTACATAGCTGCTTTGAAACAATCTATATTGTACAAAGTGCTATATATATATATATATATATACATATATATAAAGGTGATCTGTAGGAATATGTACATAAAGTACCACCTTGCTACTGTCCACCGTGTTACCTTTACTGGGTAACACAGTTGACAGGAAACTTAGTTGACATTTTTAGTGTTTTGGGCCTATACTCAATATGGAGGCCTAGAACTACTAAGCATATGGTATGTTTAGAAATATATTTTCATAAACAAAACATAAGTTTTAGTTAAATTGTCTTGTTAAAATTTGCAGCAATAATACTTGTGTAACACCTTTGACAGTCAGACATCCACTCTTGACACAGTTTTGCTAGTTTAACCAATGTTAGGGGAAAGAGAGGGAACATAACTTCTAGTGTTTCATCCATGTGCTTCTAAACGAAATATCATCATACTGATGATATTATGCGAGAATGCAAATTTTGTGAGAATGGGACAAACCATTCCTTTTTGAGGGGGGGTTTCTAGAGGGTAACTTAGTTGACAATGGTTTTTCAGACACAAATAAAACGTTATATCACAAATCACAAAGTTATATCACAATAAACACTTATTATTTTTGAAGCACACATCCAAATATCTTGATAACCTAATCTAACTGAAGGCAAAACTATGAAATTAATTTATATTTGAGGTAATTTTAATGCGTAAATGCAGAGTAGAATGAGCAACTTTACAAAACTGGACAGCTAAATACCAGGGTTGTATGGATATGAGCATCATTTTTTAACAAAAGATATGGCTTTTTCAACATATAGTATTGTGATTCAGAAAAATATAATTGTATACTAGAAAATGAAGCATCAGGGTTTCATATTGATGAAAATATATTAAAAAAATATACTTCACGGACATGAGACGTAACCACAATTACAGAATGACCGCGCTACATGCGGGAGAGAGGACCTTTTGGCATGAACCGATTCACTAAAATGAATCAGACTTTCCAGAGCTGCTCATACATTAGAGAAAGGTCTATTTAAGATGCTAAAGTCGACTTAAGAGAGTAACTTTTATCTGGTAGCATTTGATTATTTCTTCAACTTAAACACAAACGGGTTAGTTCACCCAAAAATGGAAATTCTGTCATTAATTACCCACCTTCATGTCGTTCCAAACCCGTAAGAACTTCGTTCATCTTCGGAACACAAATTAAGATATTTTGATGAGATCCAGGAGCAGATGTTAAGGTTATTTTGTTATACATTTCTTAAGGCTAGGAATTCATCTTGTTTCCTTTATAAGGATTTAAGGAGACTTATTTAAACAAGGTTAGAACAGAAATAAATCCATGTTACCACAATGAGGCTGAATCTCAACATTCCTGCTGTTCTGGAAAAATAAACAAACAATGGGGATTCTGAAGTGCTTGAGACCAGGGTCACTCTCTACAGTCTTCGGAGAATGGATGTATCCTGATGTCTCTAGACTTAGCAGCTCATAATAGTGACTGATTGAATCTCATGTCTATCTCCAAGCCCATGTATGCTACTATACTGAAATGTCATATAACAGAAGATACGGAGCATTTTATTTATATTCATTTTCCCGAAAAAGTAAATTTCCTTGCTCATCTAAATATCTGAAATGTCCATTAATGTTCCCTTTGTAGCAGGCTGCAGGCATGAGTAAACGAAATTAAGCACAAATTTGACACTTTGCAATAAGGTCCCATTAGTTGAGCAATACGTTTGTTGGAGTATTTATTATTTTTTGAAAATGTTAATAAAAATACAACCGTTCATGTTAGCTCAGATCCATTAGATACTATTAACAATTTTTGATTTTAATAATGTATTAGCAAATGTTGAAATTAACATTAACTGACCTTGAATGAATTGAACTAAAACTCTTTTTCTTGCACTTCAAATAGCTCAGCATAATTTTGTAAAAACAAATTACAAAATGTTCATGTGAACAGCATCATTATTAAAACAAAACTATAATTCTTCCACTATGACCTTAGCCTGTGACATAATAGTGTTGCCTTTGCTCCAAAGAGGATTGAAACACTCATGGACAAACATTGACCGTATCTTGTTTGTGTTTTGGATGTTATCAAGCATATCAGTGTTCTGTTTAGTTTCCTCAAGTACACAGACCTTTTGAGATCCTCAGTGTGGGTGGTAGCTTGCCATTTAGCTGGTAGCTATCACCTTGCAACTCTCCTGAAGCTAAGCAGAGCTGAATCGATACCTGGATGAGAGACTCCTGAGTAAACTAAGGGTAGCTGTTGGTGTCATTTAGACCAGCAGGGGGTGCTCACCCTGTGATCTGTATGAGTCCCAGTGCCCCCAGAATAGTCACTGCATGGGATTCTGTACTGTAAAAAGACACAGTGCTTCAGGTGAGATGCTGAACTGAGGTTCTGACTCTTTGTGCACATGAAAAATCCCAGGGTGGTGGTTTAACCCTTGTGTCATGGCCCTTTAATAACCTTCATCTACACTGTAAACAAAAATGGTGCTATATAGCACCTCAGTCACCCCAAAGAACCACACTGGGCTTAACAGGTTCTTTATACAGGATAGTGGTGCTATATAGCACCTCATTCACCCCAAAGAACCGCTAAAAAACCACTGAAGAACCATACTGGGTTTAACAGGTTATTTATACAGTATAGCGGTGCTATATATTACCTTAGTCACCCCAAAGAACCGCTGAAGAACCACTGAAGAACCATCCTGGGCTTAACAGGTTATTTATACAGTATAGCGGTGCTATATATCACCTCATTCACCCCAAAGAACTGCTGAAGAACCACTGAAGAACCATACTGGGATTAACAGGTTATTTATATGGTACAGCAGTGCTGTATAGCACCTCAACCACCACAAAGAACCGCTGAAGGACCACAGAAGAACCATACTGGGATTAACAGGTTATTTATATGGTACAGCAGTGCTATATAGCAGCTCAGTCACCCCAAAGAACTGCTGAAGGACCACTGAAGAACCATCCTGGGCTTAACAGGTTCTTTATATGGCATAGCGGTGCTGTATAGCACCTCAACCACCCCAAAGAACCACTAAAGAACCATACTGGGCTTAACAGGTTATTTATACGCAGTGCTTGAAGTGGGAAAAAAGAAGTGCCGGTACTCCACATGACTCTGAGTACTGGCAACATGTCAGAAGTGCCGGTATGCAAGTCGCTAAAATACAGAAGTGCCGGTACTGTGTACCGGTGCGCACCGGCCCAATTCAAGCACTGTTTGTACGGTATAGTGGTGCTATATAGCACCTCAGTCACCCCAAAGAACTGGTGAAGAACCATTGAAGAACCATCCTGGGCTTAGGAGGTTCTTTATATGGTATGGCAATGATATATACCACCTCAGCCACCCCAAAGAACTGCTGAAGAACCACTGAACAACCATCCTGGGCTTAACAGTTTCTTTATATGGTATAGCGATGATATATTGC
Organism: Cirrhinus mrigala; assembly: GCA_036247105.1. Lineage (NCBI taxonomy): Eukaryota > Metazoa > Chordata > Actinopteri > Cypriniformes > Cyprinidae > Cirrhinus > Cirrhinus mrigala. The sequence goes on along the minus strand of CM070026.1, from coordinate 19,344,818 downwards.
ACCTCATCCACCCCAAAGAACCACTAAAGAACCATACTGGGCTTAACAGGTTCTTCATACGGCAGAAGTGCTAGCACTTCAAAAACCCCAAAGAACTGCTAAGGAACCAATTTTTTTGTTTGTATGAATTGGCTGCATCAATCTGCTTCGTTATTCAGTCTTTTGCTCTAACTTATGGGACATTATTGAAGTGATTTTTCTCAAGAAATCTAATTTTTATGTATACTTCTAAGCAATGCCCCCAAGGCAAGAACAATTAGCACAGTGAAAACACAAAGTTATCAACCAAAACAGATGGTATAAAAAGAAACTTTATTACAGGAGAAAGCATACAAACATTTTGCATGTAATAAGGGCCACAGTCCTAAGGCATTAAACACCATGGAGTTACATTTTTTTATTAGATTCAAAATTGGGCCAATTTGTTCCTGTCATAAACAACTGGACAATTTTATTATTGGATCATTTTTATTAATATTATTATCTATAATAGGTATACTTGTGATTTTGCTGATGATGTTGTGTTTTAAGAAACTAATTGCATCACTGGAGGTGAATAATGCTTTAGAGGCAGCCAGGTCTGTCAGTGGTACACAACACGGGTATGTTGACCGTGACGGAGATGTGCGTTCTTTAGGATACTGGAGGTTTGGCTCTCTGACGATATTCTGGGATGTGGTGCAGAATCCACCCAGCGGGGGCCAGGAGGGCAACGGCAAACACAGACATGATGAAAAAACTTTGCTGCAAGAACACACATGAAATCGAACAACTTTAAATGCTTTAAAAATGCACTGCTATTTAATTTCAAAACAGTAATATGTGAAATAATATCACATTGATGACAAAAGTGGAATTTTCAGCAGTCATTACTTTTTAGTAATGACTGTCATTACAGTTTTTAGTGTCACATGATTCTTCAGAAATCATTCTAATATGCTAATGTGCTAACAGAACATTTGTTATTATTGTCATGTTGAAAACATTTTGTGGAAGCATTGATAAATAGACGTTCAAAAGAACAGCATTTTTTAAAAATAAATATTTTGTTAAATTATAAAAGTCAATTTAATGCATCCTTGCTGAATAGAAAAATGAATTTCTTAAAAAAAAAAAAAAAAATCATACTGACCCTAAAGTTTGATCAGTTATATATTATATACTATACTACACTACTAACTATGTGAACCAAATATGATGTTTGGAAGGTTTGGTCAGTTTGACACTGTAATTCTGTTCTTGTCTAAACACAAGGATTATGTTCTTCAATATAAGGAGTCACCCAAGACAATCCCATTATCTCCATTGACCTAACGCTGGCTGATCCCATGAATCTTTGCAAACTTTTAGGATTTTGTAATTGTTTTACTCACCCCAGGTCCGATCTTGTTTTTGGGTGGTTTGCTGTAGATGCTGGAGTTGCGCTTCTGGACAATATCCCTCGCCCTGCTGACAGTCACCGGCTGCACCGCTCCCCTCAGAAAGGTCAGCATCCCACCAGCTGTATGGGTCAGGACCAGTAAGTCTGGATGTGTCTGAGAGAGAGAAAGAGGCCGAGGGAGAAGGAAAGGGGGGATGTTCACTGGGTGCAACCCCTGGGTTTCCTGCCTCAAGACTGCTGAAGAGAAAATAGATGTATCCTGTCATATTATAGACTTTATCTCCCAAAACCAGCCCACTCTTTGGGAGGGGCCTAGACGGTTTGACCACCCACTTGGTATATTAACTTTTCTTCAACGCCACTTTTGACGATGTAACTAAAACAGCAGAATATAACATTAATTCAATGTAATTTAGATTTAAAGTTACATCGACTCATATTGGACCGTTAAACTATAAAATTAAGATCTTTAACTTTTCTTAACCTTACAGGTAATAGACAAGCTAATGCTAAGCTCATTTTGGTTTATAATGTAATAGTCCCACGGATCGTCACTGTTTTCTTTTGCGATTAACGTCTTATGTGATTTACACCCTGCTTTGTAGATGCTGTTTGACAGCCCATGAGTTCACAGGAACACAGGTAGCCAAGAAACACCTGGCTCTCTGCTTAGTGTATTCAGGGCTGTGTCCAGTACAAAGAGGTACAAATTACAAGAGATCTGATTAGAGGAGCAGATTAAAGAGAGATAAAAGTGCAGAAAGTGGTGCAGCTGGCCGTGTGTTCTGTCAGCTGTCAGTACGGCCTGTGGTACTGCGCTTCATTCATGTTGGTGATCACATTACAGAGGCTGGTCTTTCATGTCAGAACACCGCTTGCCATTCAACGCTTCCAAAGTGGATACACCCTACTCATTGTTTGGTTTATGTACTTGGGTGTGAGCAATTTTTTTGTGTATCCTGTTATTGTGCTATTTTGATATCTTCAGTGGAAAGTAGATATTTTACCTGAGGATATTTTTTTTTCAACACCATTTAACGGATATATGAAAGTAGGACAAAACCATCCTGAAATCAAGATAGTTTTCTGTGCTTTATTTAAATGCATAAACCCCTTACCAGCCTTTGTTGGTGGTAGTGAGGGATGTGTATGGAGTTACTGAAATTAAATTAAGTCATTTTATTATTCAGCTTCATCCAGATTTGCATAGATTATGAATGACGTCATAAAGATTTATGAGAAATCGTAGGCCATCAATTTGAAGCCACCTAGTGGACAACAATTCAATAATGTGGTGTTGTCGCCCTCCTATGGGAAAAGTCTGATGACTAAATAAAGACATATTTATTATATTATATTATATTGTATTATATTATATTATATTAATTATATCACATAGTTATATTAATTATATTCTTAAAATATTAAGAATTCTAATATTCTATATATTCTATATACATATCATTAAAGGTGCTGTTATAATAAAAAGGTGTTTTTAAAATGGTATCTATTTATATATTCATTTATGTGTAATATAAATCTTTTGTAGCATTATAAATGGATTTTAATTATTTCTTTAAAAAATAATTCTTACTGAGCCCAATTTTTTAACGATAACCGTGTGTTCAAAACCGAATATGTGACCCTGGACCACAAAACCAGTCTTAAGTAGCACGGGTATATTTGTAACAATAGCCAAAAATACAATGTATAGGTCGAAATTATCGTTTTTTCTTTTAGGCCAAAAATCTTTAGGATATTAAGTAAATGTCATGTTCCATGAAGATATTTTGTACATTTCCTACCATAAATATATCAAAACTTAATTTTTGATTAGTAATATGCATTGCTAAGAACTTCATTTGGGCAACTTTAGAGGCGATTTTCTCAGTATTCAGATTTTTTTTTTTTTTTGCACCCTCAGATTCCAAATGTTCAAATAGTTGTATCTCAGCCAAATATTGTCCTATCAGTGGACACATCAGTGGAAAGCATATTTATTCGGCTTTCAGATTATGTATAAATCTTAAATTAAAAAAATTACCCTTATGACTGGTTTTGTGGTCCTTGGTCACGTATATGAAAGCGAATGGTTAAGGCTTTAACGCATTTCTTACATTTGGCACATAGGTCCAACCGACGCAGAAGACCTTGTTTTGGTTGATTGGACCTTTTTGCTCTATGGCTCATCTGAGCTCGAGCAGATAGATGGCGTAGCGACATTGCTAACCGAATCCTGACGCTTAGCCCTCCCCTCATTGTTTTACTGAATAAGAGGAGGATACAACACTACATGTAATATTTGCTCACGGCAAACTGAAAGCGAAGAGCCCAGACTCTATTTGAGCTGTTTTGTTGTTGAACGAGGCATTAAAAGCGAGTAATGTAGGACGGATGGTGTAACGTAAAAGTACTAGCAGCCTGCTAGCGCTTCATGTATGTGTTTGTATGTGTGTATGTGTGTGTGAACCCGGGACGCGCATAGGCTTTTTTTTTACTCGATAACACTCCACGAAAGAAAAGTGCGAGCAAATTTGCTCGGCTAAGCAAATATCAAGAGTCGCTGGCTTGGATTTTGGCTCGTTTTATGAGCAAGAAGAGAAGAGAGGAGCAGTAAACTTGACTCAGGTAGGGTTGAAGGCATTTTTTTTCTCCTTTTTTTGCTTTGCTTGCTAATCTGCCATGGCGAGCTGCTGAATTAGCTACATTTACAGTTGTGCCTTGTGTATTAAAACCACAACAGCCCGTGACTGTTTATCCACAACGTTGGTTATTATAACGGGATAAACTTAAAATAGTAAGCTATTTCACTCTTCCACACTGAACTAGTAAGCAAAGCTTAGTTATTATGGTTAGCTTGCATGCTAAACCAAAAGAAAACATTAACATAACGTAAGTTCTTTAGTTTATTGCACAGAGAGGTTGAAACAACTAGATATGCCGCATTTTGCTAACTTTTTCACCCAAAGGAGCTGTTAGGAGCCACCTGAATGCTAAATGCACATAAAGCTAGGCTAGCTGAGTATGCGTAGTGTGCAGTTATTACAGATGTAATGCCTTCATGTATGCGGACACGTCATTTAATAAAGAGGAAGATTCATGCATGGATGTTCATTTGGAGCTGTCAGTAGCCACCAGCATGTCATAACTAATTTCAAATATGTGTCAGGCTTGATTTAAAAGATACTCTTCCAGTTGCCCAGCATAATATATAGATCCTAATGAGTTCCAAAAGCATACTTGGCATGTTCGAGATGTTTGTGCTCGTAAAAAGCTAGTATAGTCCCCATGAGAGGGCTGTTTTGCTTCATCTAACAGGTCCTCCCTCACTGACCTGCCTTTATTTGTATTTAAAAAAAAAAAAAAAGAAAGAAGGCTTGTGCACTGTGCCTTATTTTGGACCTCTGTAATTAGACAGGGTATTGTTTAGGAAAATTAGTGGACAGGAACATATTCCCCTGTCTTTGTCTTGACTGTTTATTTCCTCTGGAATTCTGGAAGTCATCAGGGTCTAATTAAAGGCAAAGTTTTAACTGGTGACCAAATTGGTTTACATAAAGTCCCATCCTGTTTGGCCCCCTTGAGTTCATTCACCTCTACAGTATCTCTCAGTTTCCCACAGAGCCGTGCTAATAAAGAATTGTGTTGCAGCCCAAACTGCCTTCTTTGTGATAACAGAGACGGTCACAATGAGAATTATTTGGCGTAGTAGGAAATATTCAGCGATTTCAAGTGCCTTGGTTATCAGATGTCCCCCAAGCAAGACTAGAGACAGTGTGATTTCCTGATAGCCTAGCACCTACCCGTGAGAAACAAAGGTATACGTTTTAATGGAACAAAACCAAGCCAATTGTGTCCTGCTTTATCTGCCGCTGCTCTGTTGAGAGAGTGTCGTCATTAATATAGCTCAATCAGCGCCATTGTTGTTCATCAACGTGGGTAATTCAAGAAACAATCGAGGAGGAGAGCAGTGAGCGGTTTGGGGCCTGCAGTATGTTGTAGACGTGTTTTGACTGTGGTTGATGTGTAGGGGTTTCCCCCCTCTTTTTTCATCTTCCTGTGATGTAGGCCATCCTTTCCTCTGCTACCGTGCTGCAATATGTGCCTGTGCCAACAGTTAAGTCAGATTTATGTGTGATGGTGCTGCAGTTCTGTGTTAAAGGGATAGTTGACCTGAAAATGCAAGTTCTGTCATCATTTACTCATTCTCATGTCATTGCAAAACCTGTAATGAAATATTTTGAAGAACATCCATGCAAATCTGTGACTACTGCTACAAAAATTCCAAATGGCACAAACGTAGTTCTTATGACTTGTGCTCTGGATAACAAGCTATATGATGCTGTGAGAAGAACAGATTGAAATTTTAAGTTGTTATTCACTGATAATCTTGCCACTCAGTGAGATTATAGCTTGATTTGTGAACTGGATGAACTGGGTAATTGTAAAGAACCTGCTTTTGTTCACTGATTCATTTCTTAAGTTCATTTAACTGACTCAGTGGTCTTTGCTGCAGTTTGAGTTTGCATCTTACTTTTTGATCTGTTCCTCATAGCTTTCAGTATGACTGGAATCTAGTGCAACTTGCATTTAGTGCATTTAAAGTATTCATAGAATACAGTGCTTTTTTCCGTTTTGGCTTTTGGTGCTGTCCTTGTATAGAAATAAACTCTGTAAAGATTCCTCAAAAGGTTATTTAATTTTTTGTTTTTTGTGAACAGTTTTGTGTATTCTCTATTTTTTTTTTTAAATTGTAAAAAGCACAATGCATATTGGATAGACACTAGATGAAAATTATAGGCAGGGCTTGAGTAAGGATTTTTTGTCTCTGCTGGCTCATTCGGAACAGTAATTCAGTCATTTTTGCTTGCCCTGCTAGTGTTTTCACTACATGGCTCAATTATCCATTTTATTTTTAGTGACACATCTGTGTATGAGTCAGGAAAATATAGTTTTCATTAACTGTTATTGCTTTGACAAGAAATATTTTTAGTTTCTACTTTTGAATAATGACTTGCCTTACTATATGCACTTCTGTCTAAAAGTTTGGGGTCAGTAAAATTGTATTTTTTTTTTTTTATTATTTTCATGATTTTGTACAGTCTGTTATGCTCACCGAGGGTGCATTTATTTTGAAAATACAGTAGAAACAATTCTGTAAACTTTATTACAAGTAAAATACCTGTTTTCAGTTTTTTTAAAACATACTTAAATGTAATTTAATTCTATAATGACATGGCAGAATTTTCAGAAGCCATTACTCAAATGGCAAAAATTGGAATATCACATAAAAATAAATACCGTTTCCATCCAACAAGTCAAAGAGAACAAAATTGTCACTTCCTGATAAACTGACACCATATATTACTAAGAAACGTAGGAGAAGCCACCAAATATAGTAATTTTCATATATAATACATTACTTGCGCCTCAGAGCAAGCAGATGAAACACAATAAATGTGATCATTTCTTTTGGAGGTGGATGCTTGCTGTTTGGGAACGCAGTCGTGTAAGACATTTTTGGGAGGCAATTATACAGAAAAACTTTGACAGACTTTGCTCAGGCATTTCAGAATGACCATAACATTTCAAATGCTGTGGAACAAGATCGGTCCACTGGTTAGATGGGTTTTGCCATCCCATCGCGCAAAGTCACATGACCTTTTTGATGCGTATGAAGGAATTTATTCAGCATTATTTACCCTTTTTAGTCAAATTGTCAAAAAGCGAGCATAAAAACTTTTTTGTGAATGAAGGGATTTTTATTCAAAATGTGGCGTTTCCATCACTTGTTTCTGATGCGATGCTTTAAAATGTGCATAAAAACAGGGTGATGGAAACAGCTAGTCCTTCAGAAATTTCTGTAATATGATGATTTGTGCTCAAGAAACATTTTTATTTATTTTTTTTAATTATCAGTGTTGTAAAAAAAATGTTCTGCTTAATGTTTGTGGAAACTTCTTTTTCAGGATTATTTAATTAATAGGATGTTCAAAAAAGGGTTTATTTGAATGGGAATATAATTTTTTTGTAATGTTATATTAGTGCTCTCAATCGATTGAAAAAAAAAAAAAAATTAATCGGATATTTTTTTCTGAAATTAATTGCGATTAATCCCGCCTAACATTAAAGATTTTAAATATACTTTAATATTGCAATAATTTCACATTTAATATTCAAATTAATGTAGAAACAAGATAAAGACAGAATATTTTTAATATTTGTTTAATGGCATCTTTTTTATGACTAAAGGCGAGTGTCATTGAAACCAATACTACTGATATCTCTAGGAAATTGTTCTTTTTTCCCTAATGTTTAACCATTGACTATAGCCATTAAACATTACAATATAATTGAGTTATCAATTTTTGACATTTATTAGACTTTATAAAATAACAACTTCTAAATTAAGTGAACTTAATGTTCACAGAAACCAATTATTTACCTGTGCCCTTTAGCAAGTAGGAAATATACAGAAATTGACTAAAGTTATCAAACACTAAATTCTAAATTAAATATAGATGAATCCTTAAAGCTACAAACGTTTTTAATTTCCTCTTTTTTTTTTTTTTTTTTTTTTCTTCTGTTCTTTGATTAACTGACATCACAGCAGCTGGGTTATTAGGTTATTTGGCTGCTATTACTTTAAGAGCTCCCGCTGCTGAACGTCCTGCAGGTCTGACATGCATGCTTATAGTATCATTCAGTCTTTAATATGAAATGACACAGGCTACAGCACGCAGTGCCTTATTTGTGCGTGCAATCGAAGCGAATGCGTTACGAGCACAGTATAACGGCTGACAGGACAGGAAAATTCATTTTTACTGACACATGGCCTGACAACATCTCATCTGAACGCAGTTCACTGTTGTTCCACTGAAGCTCCCTCGTCACCTGTACCATTTCCGCGCTTCTTTGACTATCGCCTGTGCGTGTCTCCTGTTTGACGTTCTGCATCTAAATTAACCCAATTCTTGTCAAGAAAAAAGAGCCAGAAGCAGTTGTTGTGAGTGGGGTGGCCAATCCTAGCCCTGCCCCTGCGTTAACTGCATTAAATATTTTTAACGCCGTTAAACTGGAAAAATTAATCGCCTGTGTTAACAAGCTAAATTTGACAGCACTACATTATAAATATCTGTAACTAATTTTAATCCATCTGTTTCAAATGTAAGTATTAATTTCTTAAAAAAATTTCTTAAAAAATGCAACTTGTCAAATTTATGAGAAATGTTTAAGTTTGCAAGACATTAAAACACATGTCTGTAATCAGTGAATACAAGATGTAGTGACAGCACAGCAACTGACCCGTTAGGACAAGTGACAGATCTGCCAACTGTCCCAAAACTCTCTCACACTGTGGACCATCAGGCCATCCTCATTTTGTTGAGCCCTGTATATATAGGGATAACTGCTTTACAGCTGACAGTATCTAGTCAGTGCATCAAGAATCGTTCTGAAATTTGTGCTGTCATGAATAAGTTCACTGTCTCTCTGTAGCGATGTGCCAGGGTTTTGCAGACTGACTGTGTGGTACTTGTGCACACTGTAACATGAGTAGCTTGCCAATTGTATAACCTTGAAAAGCGTCAAACAACTGCAAATCCGGTTGTATCGATTAACGGCGCCCCAGGTGTGATTTGAAAATAAGATTTTATTGGGCTTTTGTTGTCTGCAGACTCATAATCTTATAGAAATCTTTTCGCAACAAAAGTATGATGATGTTATGAAACGTTGCTCATGTCTTCTTATTCAGTACAATGATGTTTCAGCTCATTTGGTGTATGTATTTCAGGGAAACAAGGAAATTTGCTGCATTAGAAGGGCTGCAGCTTTATACATTTGGACTTTGCTGACATAATTGCTATAATGATTTGCTATTTTTTGCAACATTAAGCCAAAAAATGGTAGCTGGCTGATGCACATAGATATAGAAATATGAATAATTTTTTTTTTTTTTTTTTTTGTCTCACTGTGCAGTCTTTGAAGGTCCCTGTAGTTTCACAGGCACACTGGCTTGACCTCTGGCTGCTGTCACTGGAGAGAGAAATTGGATGGGGAAAGGAAAGTGGGACATGTTTTCATTTTCCACTCCCCCTTGTTGTCCTTGGCAACCACTTTTTTCCCTTCTCTTAAAATGACAGGCTGACTCAGGTCCCAATATTTCACCTTGTCCAATAGAATGTTTGAGCTCTCCTTCTTTTGCATATTCTCTCTCTTTCGCACACGCACACACACACACACACAGGAATTAAGTGTTCACTTCCTTTGTCTAGCCCTCATCATCATGCACTAATGAAACCCAGCACTGTTCAAGACCAAGACTGCAGCAGTGGATTTATTTCAAATGCTGGAAATGCTGTTTTTCACTTATTTCTCATAGAAATGTCATTCTTGGGATCTGCCATTTTACAAGAGTAATGTTGCAGCTTAAAAAGTAATGGTAAATTGGAACACAGAGGGAGTTTCCTTTATGAGACACTTCCTGTGCCTGTTAACTTGCAGGTTGACATCACATGTAGCTATTATTCATTGAGATGGGAACATTTTTGACATTTCCGTTCAGAAAGTTGAACTTCCATGCTCCACACTGAATCAAACGCAAAATAGAGAGCATAGCCAGATATTTTATCATCTTTTTTTCCCTCCACCCCAAGTCCTTTTTTTTTATTTTATTTTATTTTTTTTACTATATTGAGCATCCCTCCCAGGCCTGAGGGTTGTATCAATCATTCAGGAATATTGCGTTGCAATCTAAAGTCTCTTGAAGTTTAACTCTCATTCAGCATTACCTCTGTGGCTTGACATCACTCTTGTAGGAGACCTCAGATCTTGCATGCTTTTATTCATTCATTTTAAAGGCATGAAATAGGCAAAAGTGGTTTGTTGGAGTGTGTGTTCACAAACCACAACTCACTGCTGGAATGCCCTGCTTGGAGAGTTGCGGTCAGGGAATTTAGTTTTTTTTTGTTTTTTTTTTTGTTTTTTTTTTCTTTTCCTCCTTTGGCCCAGACAGAGGGTTATTTGCATTTACTCTTAGCTTTTTTTTTTTTTTTTTTCACTCTTAATGATGTTGTATTATTGAGAGATTTCTACGTTTTTGCAGTACTTTTAATGTACATGCTGTGTTGTAACTTTGGGTTATAGATTGTACAAACCCTCTCAGTAAAAAAGATCATACACTTTAAATGGGGCCCTATGAAAATTCTGTTTTATATTTTTCCAAATTCAGTTTTTTGTTTAATTTCTCTCTTTTAATGAACGTCTAATTAATGGGGCTGCCCTCGACAAAAGATTTTTTTTCTAGTTGACTAATAGTCGTTCATTTTAAGCATTAGTCGACTACTAGTTGCACGTTTGTTAATAAACCATATAAATCATAATAATGAGCCTTTAATTGCCTAGATAGACTAATAAGTGCTCAAGCGCACAAAAAAAGCTTGTCACAGCGCAGCGGCAAATATATAATAATTTTGATGTGATTGATTAATTAATGTGTCTGGGGAAAAACAGCAAGGAGACTGCATTATCATTTGAATAATGCATTGATAATCTAGCGCTTGCTTTGTTTTCGGCCTAAGAGATGAAGTCGGTGGCGCTGACTTGTCATCTCTGTAGTAGTGACACGCCTGTATGCACGTTTCATACGGATTACAAATCTGAGAATATTTGTTTTCTCTTCAAATTGGTTAATTTAAAAGTAGACATTTCCCTCTCTATAGATTTATTTTTCATATCTGTACGGCAAGTATACATAGTTTCGAAATTTCGCACTTAAGTTCACAGAGACTGAGACAGCAGAAAGTGCATCCTGTTTGCTTTAATTATTTTACAAAAGTGCAACGTTTCGTTGTAATTTTGTGAGTGCACACAAATAAACGTAGAGTCTTTACAGATTCGAAATGATGTATTACTCATATCTGTTTATAGTATGACCAAAAACTAAATTTCCCGCAGGTTGTTTTTGAACTGTGCTGGTTAAAGTGATTTCTCCGGAACACGATTTTGACAGAGGGGGAGCTCTGACCAAAAGGAAACCATTGGGGAAAAAAAACATGTTTGAGCTAGTTTTGATTAGCAGTTTGAAGCATCACTGCTAAAGCTATACACTAATAGATGTGCATTTTTGGCCATTGCATTGTCTCTCACACTCTTTGTTTTTGCATTCTTATATAAATGCCCCCATTTAAAAAAAAAAAAAAAAAAAAAAAAAAACAATCCAATCTGAGTTAACCCAAAATCAGCCTAAAAATACAGGGCTATCTTTAGACTGATTAGTTGCCTAGTCATTCAGGCAATTTGCAGACTGAAGTTGATTTCAAAAACAAGTAGAATTGCAAATCACTAATGCTCAATTGGTTTTTAAATAGCCAATTGCTCGTTATGCTAGCTTCAAATGGTTTGCACACACATACAATAGCTTTTCTAAGTGTAATAAGTAGACGAGGCTCTATCCACATGACCATCTAAAAATGCATTTCTAATTCTAGGCTATAGTCTCAGCAGGGATTTCAGAAGCGCTTTCCAAAAAAGCTTTAATTTTTGACTGACTGGCTTTCTGATGGCATTGACAGGAGGCTCTCAGCGACCCATTTAAGGTTTTTGATAATGCATTAGCAGTCTGCCCTGCATCAGGCTTCACTGAGACTCCACGTGCCACTGAGATGATAGTCAGTGTTTCCCCTGCCATTATATAAAAGAAAGTTTGTTTGACAACAAATAAAATTTTCATTTCATTAAAAATAAATGTTTAATGCCTTAATTTGATTATCAGAAAAATTACACACAAATGTTGAAATTTAGATTTTTCGACTTTTTTCAGTGAAATAAATGTTTTTGTTATTACACAGAGTAATGTACCGAAAGAAAAAGGAAAAAAAAAAGAAAAAAAAGTACCATACTGTTGGTAAACCCCCACACACACACACACACACAAAAAAAATAGTGAAGCCTTCACTCCTTCAAGCACACTTACACTCTGACACACGCTGGGGCTCCCGGTCATGTCTTTCCTAATGTCTAAACTGTGATTATGAGAAACAGATTGTACTTGTTTACAGTGGTGCATAATCACATTTGTACTGTGCACAGGTGACTAGACAATGAGAGAAGGAATAATGTCCTTCACACTTAGATTCACTTTGATTAAAAACTAATTTTACAGAGGATTTATATCAATGGCTTCTATTACCACAAGTCCGCATGGTTTGTGCAAGCATTTAGATGTTGTATACCTAGCACACAGACAGGTAGAGGCGAGAAGCAGAGCTCAGAGGTAGCTGGAGGGTGTATACAGGGGTGAAGTGTTTTGCACAAAGGTGCAACAAGAGCAGTCAAAAGTCCCCACCCCCATACAGATAGATAGAGTCCATAGTGATTAGCCCATTTCCCTTACTTTAAAAGTCGGAGAGCCCCCTAGCACTTCTCTGCTTCACAGTAATGAGGTATCATGGTCACAATGACTCATCTTAATGAGAAGTAAATCATATGAACAACCTTCGACTCGCCCAGTAAAGGCTTCCTCGCTTCTTTTGTTTCATCTGGATCGAGGCGTTTGTCCTCAGAAAGTGAACGCCTACCTGTATCTGGACTGGCATATCAGGTCACGCTCGGCACAGAAATACTTACAAAAGTCTCTCCGCAGGGAGGAGGAAGATCCAGTTTCAACCTCATTTTGGACACACTTTTAGTTGTCCATTGTGGTTGAAGCTTTTTTTTTTCCCATAAATTGCTCTGCTTCTCTAGCACAGAGACCAAAAAAGCTGCCATCCCAATTTTCCCTCTCTTTGGATCAAGCTCATAAACTGTGGACTTAGTGGACGCAGATGTCAAATACATTATCATGCTTGTCAGTCCCGTGTTGATCTAATTCTCTGTAGTTTTTAAGAACAGCCAAGGTCGTGCTCTATTTATACAGTCTTATGTACGACAGAACAGTTTTTAGAAACAACTTGCTGGAGGGTCTGATGAGTGTTTGAATATATTCATTTGTCTCTTGTACAACAGGAGTGTTTTGCTAAGACTGATAGTCCATTAATTACTTATTTATTTCGATCAGTGGTACTTTACAAGCTTCAGCTGTCAGCGGTTCACAACAATGGATGGCTAGAAGTGACTTTTAAGAATAAAATGAGAGTAGGGATAAATTAGCTGTTTAATAATTCATAGATCAGTTATTAAAGGGATAAATTAAAGGGATAGTTCATCCAAAATGAAAATTCTGTCATTAACTGCTCACCCTCATGTCGTTGCAAAACTGTAAGACCTCCATTCATTTTCAGAACACAAATTAAGATATTTTTGATAAAATTCGAGATATTTAAGGCTCAGTCAGTGGTTCAACCATAATGTTATGAAGCTACGAGAATGCTTTTTGTGCACAAGAAAAGCAAAAATTAAGTTGCAAGTCATTTTTTATTAATGTTTGAATTATTAAATCAGTCTATTTTCACCATTGTCCGTCACTCCTAGTCTTCCATATACGGAAATATAGTCATTTTATCAAAATGAATCTTCCAAAGAAATGTATGGAGGCCAAATCACTAAATTTAGTCCAGCTGAGTGTGGAAACTGCAGCTGAAAGCGTAGAGGTAATTACATAGAAAGGACACCATTCATTAAGGTAATTGTCTCTATTGCTTGCATTTCTCTCTGTCTTGGTGTTCTGGTGCAGAATGTTTGAGTTAAAGGAGAAAAATGGATTTCGATGTCGAGTTCATATTGTGCGTTTCACATCTGGTTTAGATTTAGCTAGTGCAAAGGAATCCCACACAGGGTTCATTCAGCCCCGGTTTTGTTTAACAATAAGTTCGTTTACATGCGCTTCAGAAGTTTGATTTCGGACTAAAGCAATCATTTTGTCTGTTTAAAATGTCATGCACATGCTTTAGTCTGACTGAAATCCTCCCAGCCTAATTTTTGTGAAGCTGAACTATCTAGATAATGCAATTGTAGTTTGACTTCATTGTGGTATGTGTATTTGAACAGACAAATGAAGACTGTCTTAACTATGCAAAACCCAGCGGTAGCTTGATTATTACTACACATGTAAATGTTTTTACTGTCTCAGGGTGTTAACGAAATAGTTTGCATCATGTTTCATTAGTCAAATATTTGAATTTAGGTAGAATATAGTTTTACAAAAGTACCAGACAATACTACAAGCTCGTTCCTGTGTTGAAGGAACCACGTCTGCCACACACAAGGCCTGACTGACGTGTAGGACTAACAATGTTCTAACCGCAGACAAGCTATCTTCCACCGTCACATCATGTGGCTCAGTCAAACATTTGTGTGATCCGGGAATTCCACACCATTCCCCCCCTCCTTTCCTTTTTCCTCCTCCTACATTCATTCATGCATCACTGAAAGGGTCATAGGCTGAGTCTACTGGGAGTGCGAGCTGATGAAAGTCCTTTTAAAAATTGAACAGTGGTGGACTCTTGCCAAGGAAGGGGACCGAAATCGTACAGTTGTTCACATTCCTGCTTTTACTTTAGAATTTATTCCATCCCAGTGACTTAAATCATTGAAAATATTTAGACGCAATGGAAATTGTATTATGCGACCCAGTGTGGTTTGCACTCTGTAACACACAACACATATTTAGACTAATTAATATTGACGTTGATATTGCAGCAGACTCATTCATGTTGTCAGCTGAAATGGCAAGGGCTGGTTTTAAAGTATTAACTATAATGCTTGAGTCAGTGAGGTGGTAGATTGTGGTATTGATCAGTTGGCCTCTCGTTCGGTCCTCCTGTTCTCATCTGTCCAAAAGTGTGGCACTACCGTTTACCTCAATCACCATGATTAGATAATCCCAATACCCCTCAGCTAAGACCAGCACTCTCCCTTGATGGCTCTGTAACAAATAAGAAGTAAAAAGATGGGGGGAAAAAAACACACTCGTGATTTATTGAGTTTATTTAGGGTTGTCACTAACGGTTATCGAGTAATTGTTGATTACTCTGCTGATTAATCGAGTAATTGGATAATTTAAATTCATTTTTTGGTAATATAAGCCAACAATAGCCTTTATACTTATATAATATAAGTAGTTCAAATAATGTATCTAAAGCAAGTAATCATATGGTTTTATTGAACAAAACTGTTAAAATACATAATGTATTTTGAACAACAGCGCTAATGTACGTTACGCATTATAACAAATAAAGAGGGCGCCAACGGCCTGATGATTGTTTTTCACACTTAACTGCGAGATCTAATCCTTGTTTAATATTGACCAAACAACATTTAATTCAAATGTTCAATTACACTTTAATATTTGCCGTTTCTTTATGACAGAAATGCTATAGACACTGTAATTTCTTGAATATGTGGACAAAACGTATAAACTCAGTGAGGGTTTGAGCATTTATTTTGATATTGCAATGAACAGTTAGCATGTTGAGAAAGATAATGTATTATATTGTGTTTGTATAGGTTTATAAACGATTTACCTTACAAATCTGATTAAATAGTGCATGTTACATTCTTAGATGAACATTATAATATTCAGAAATGGAGTTTGAGATGCTCTACACATGTAAAAAATAACAGTTTGTGTGGAGCAGCATTTACTGTAAACAGAACTGCTCTAAGACGCATGTACGTAATCTCAATTAAAGCGCATATTTTAAACTTGCAATGGATATATTTATTTAGTTGAATCGTAGTGTTTGTGAATTCACAATAGCATTATTCTTTTTGATTTTTAAATGGGTTTATTGTATCATGCAGCCTTGGAAAACTAATAATGCGTTACATGGATTCTCATCCATGGAATGTGACACTTCCGATATATTGCCGGTTACTCTCAAATTTGCAGTTGAGGATTTTTTTTAAATCAAATACTTAAATTGAAATAAGGAATTGTGACAGCCCTAATTGTCATATGTATTTGTAGGTTTTACTCATAATTTATTGACTCAAGTCATTGAAAATTTCAAAAGACGTCAATATTTTATTTTTTTTTTTTTTGAAAGGACACCAAAATGAGCATGACTGTATGTCCGGCCCAAGTGCTTCATTCTGTTTCGTTTATAGTAAAGCCATTTTGAGAATCATACTGTCATGACTTTGGAGAAATGAATGAAGTCAGCGTGGCATTTCCCTTTTGCGGAGGAGAAAGATAAAGATGCTTAGATGAATGGAAAAATAATCACAAACAGGAAGCAGGCCAGTTTGCCAATGAAAGCACAAGACATGCATAATTGTCCTTCTGCCATGTGTGTGTGATACCAAGAGGTTGTTGGAGTAAACAGTGAACCGTTCTCATGTCATTGGAACTGGTCTTATGATGATACCATTGAGAAAAGTCTTTCTTTGTCATGCAGGCTGTAATTATTTCAAGACAAAGGATTTTAAATATTTTATGCCCATAAACCTGAAACTGTGCATGATCTTCTAGAGCTAATCCCATGAAACCTGCCAAGTAATGCCCAGATCAAGTTTCTCCCCAACATCAAAAACCAGCCTTTTTTGCAAAAAGAGTTATCTGTTATTGTGACTTCAGGACAGTATAACACATTTACCCCCAGTTCTCAGTACTGCGGTGCGTATGGTATTGTTTTCTCGTGATTTTTATGATGATTCTCATATTATTTTACTGTTAAAATCCATTTAAATGAACTTTAGCGGTTTAAAATAAAGATTCATATTTAAGAAGCAGTATCACAAATACCTAATTTATACAGTTGAAGTCAAAAGTTTACATATACCTTGTAGAATCTGCAAAATGTTATTGTACCAAAATAAGAGGGATCATACAAAATGTTTTTTTTTTTTTTTTTTTTAATAAGTACAGACCCGAATAAAACATTTCACATAAAAGACGTTTACATATAGTCCACAAGAGAAAATAATAGTTGAAATTACAAAAATGACCCCTGTTCTAAAGTTTACATACGCTTGATTCTTTTGTTTAGTGATAGTTGTTCACAAGTCCCTTGTTAGACCCACAGGTCTTCAGGTCCCACAAATTCTTTGCTTTTTTAGCATTTTTGTGTATTTGAACCCTTTCCAACAATGACTGTATGATTTTGTGATCCATCTTTTCACACCGAGGACAACTGAGGGACTCGTATACAACTATTACAGAAGGTTCAAACGCTCACTGATGCTCCAGACGGAAACACGATGCATTAAGAGCTGGGAGTAAAAACTTTCTGAATTTGAAGATCAGGGTAGATTTTACTTATTTTGTCTTCTGGAAAACATGTATCTTCTGTAGCTTTTGAAGGGCAATACTAAATGGGGAAAAAAAAGATATTTAGTCATAATAAGAAAAATGTACACATCTTCATTCTGTTCAAAAGTTTACACCCCTCGCTCTTAATGCATTGTTTTTCTTTCTAGAGCATCAGTGAGTGTTTGAACCTTCTGTAATAGTTGCATATGAGTCCCTCAGTTGTCCTCAGTGTGGAAAGATGCATCTCAAAATCCTAAAGTCATTGAAAATGCTGAAAAACTCTTTCTCTCTGTCTTTTAATTGCGGAGGTGAAATGTGACTGACACCCTTTCGTGAGATTCACCCATTTACATGTCATCACATTTCCATCAAGGACAGACCAATAAACCACTGATGCTTCGCCTGCGAACAGCGTTGGATTATTTAGGGCAGCGAATGAATGAATGCAGAGAATGGTGACAGGGAAAAGCTTTGGCTTATGTGTTTGTCAATTCTCTCCCTGACCGCTGTGACCCAAGCATAATGAACATCATCATCAGTCAAGATAAATCCATATTAATTACTTTGAAATTCATGCCTGAGACAGTTCTCATTTACCCAGTTTATTAACTTGGGAATTTCAAGATCATTTTGTGCTTTCGCTTTACTACCTAGGTTTGTCACGCCTTTTATTAAAAAGAGGAACGTCTTGAATCTGTTGTCTAAAACGTTGAAGTGACCCGATACTCTTCTTTTTTTTTTTTTTTTTTTTTTTCCCCTTGCTTAGCAACACATCAGACTTGCCAATCCTGGCATCTCTAAAAGGCTACTGGAACATGGCCAGTCTCCTTAGAAAACATCTCATTGTCCTATGCCGGCCTGACCTTTTAGGACCTAATTAGATGTTTTATGAAATTGTATTTGCTGAATCTCACGTTTTGAGGGCGGGTTGTGGGTCGAGTGTTGTGTGAAGCATTCCTCAAGCTCCCTGCGGAAAAGGGCGAGCCTTGTCTGTCAAGGCAGCGTGTCGCCTGATGAAATGTCAGGCCTCCTCATCATCAAAAGTAGCACTTTGGGGTGGCATGCTGTCTTTCAAGGGTGCTGGTCTCCTTATGTTTCACTCATTGAATTTTGTTGGACGTGACAGATTAAAATTTGATCGCGTGGCGTTTTCGCTCTGTTTCTCTTCTTCGCCCAGCTCTGATGCTCAAGCCTCTGTGGAATTCCAGTAGAAAAGCAGGACAGGGTGGACCAGACGACCTGCAGCTGGCCTGGTGTGGCTTGGCTCTGTCCACGCTCATTAGTTTCACATGAGCCAGACCGCCACCGCTCACAGGAAACTGCCACGGGGTGCCCGTGACCCCTCCCCGCCCCCCATCTCTGTCTCCCCACCTCCGAGAGAACTACAGACACCCTGGAACAGAGAGCCCTTTATACCAGTGATTTTTCAATGGACATTGCTTATGCTCAGTGGTCTGGTAAAGTGTTGTACCCCAAACACATTTAACTTTCTCTCTCACAGACTCCTTGCTCTCATGCTACCATGCAAACTGGATGTCATTGGCATTCACGTGTGGCAGTGGAATTTGGGTGCGTGTTTATGTTGAAATCAAATGGGATATAACTGGTCCTGTCCAAATGCAACAGAATGGAAATGGCAGGAAGAACATTGGGAATACATTCTACAATGTCTGTTTGTTGTTACTGGGTCATGGATATGCAGCTATGTGATTTGGAAGAGTAAAGTGACGTAAGAGCTTGTGCCAACTCGGTTCAAGTAATATTCTAGGTTCAATAAAAATTAGGTTTCATCGACAGCATTTGTTGTTTGCATAATGTGCATCATTGCTCTTATTAATTTTCTGGATTCCATTTTAATGATTTCAGTTAATTTCTCTCTAATTAAATGATTTTTATTAAAGTCATTTATAATTATTTTTGTGTATTCATTTTATTATTATTATTATTATTATTATTATTATTATTATTACTATTATTTTTACAATGGAGCCCTATGAGTTATGTTCTCTGTGTTTTCCATTTTAATTTTCTGGATTCCATTTTAATGATTTAAATAAATTTTTCTCAAAGTAATTGATTTTATTAAAGCAATTTATTATTATTTTTATTTATTCATGTATTATTATTATTATTATTTTACAGTAGAGGCCTATGAGTTTTCTCTCTCTCTCTGGAAAAAAAAAAGGAAAACATTTATTATTATTATTATTATTATTATTATTATTGTTGTTGTTGTTGTTGTTTCTTTTTTTTTTTTTTTTTGTTTTTTTTTAATCAAATGAAAATTAAACCCTTCTATTTTTGGCAAAGTGCTGCACAACAGAGGTTTATGTTATTAGTAGCACTATTATTTCTATTGAGTAATATACTTCTTTCACAATTTCTTAAAATTAGACCAAATGTTTATTTTGCTGAGTTGCTGTGAAGACCTTTACTTTGCTGTTTGTGTAGCCTATGATATGACAATAGTTTTTCATGAAATGAATGGTAGAAATGCTCATGAACTGACTCATGACAGTTTTAGAGATTGTCTTTGTGTTCATGTATATATTGAGGAGACATAGGCTGAAAACATCGTGAGCGTTTCAGTATGTGTGTAGTAAATGGAACAACTTATTCACTCAGAGACATGCAGAACATGCGGTTTAATGTTGACAGATAATATTGCATATTCAATATGCAATACTGAACTGAATAAGTGCGTTTTGATTTGTGTACTGACCTACTTTTGATTTACTCACACAAAAATTGCCAAATTCCATGACTTTCCACGTAGTACAGTAAATTCCATTTTTATGACTGGATTCAGCAATTCTCTCTGCGTTTTTCACATTGCTAAAATCATAGGGCCCTAGACCAAATTATATTTCTATTCTATTGAAACTATGAGTATTTGTAGTTTTATGGATTGGTCCCGTTTTACCACATTATAAGTGATTCAGTGTAACCCAAGTTTTCCTTTCTGGCAGTCAATATTGTGCCACAGACGCGGTTGGTTAACCTTTAACTTTTATTGAACCTGTAATATACCTTTAAGGCACTGTTGCAATGTCTGCTGCCCTTTTTATGGTGTGTTAAGTTGTTTTGTGTAATATGTTAGTGTGTATGAACATTTTTTATAAGCATCGCAGCGCTGCTTCGTTTCTAACCACAAGGCCGGATTTAATCCGAGTCCACAAACACCCACCATATGGGGCACACCCAGCCGGAGTGATGATGGCAGGGTTTTTCAGGGGAGGATCCACATAGAAACCCCTGTCATCTGAGATAGTAAAGCTGAAGAACAGCCGAATCTCTTCTCTCTGTGTCGCATTTAGGTACAGGCCGAGATGAAGAAAAATCAGTGTTTCAAAGGCAACGCTATGCTGTCTCAAGACATTAAGAGCCTGTTCAGACAGCCCGTCTGAAACAGGTGCTCCTGTTAAACGCTGACCTTTCTTTATCAAGCCGAGTCTGATCCTTCTAAACCGGCGAGGAAAAAACATTGATCAAGGACCAATTTCCCTATTCCACTGAAGTCGATGTGAGAATGGGAATGAAGCTGGGTCAGAGGCAGCTACAAGGAAAACCACCTCTCGCAATTGATGAACGAGTATACAGGCTGATTTATGTGACCCAGTTTGAGGTTTGCAGACGCACAGGGCACACATTTCTCGACGTTTCACTCTGCGGTCTCTTTGCTTTAGATTTGTAGTCCATATAAAAGAAAATGTTGGCTTTCTGAAGCCGTAAATGTCGTTTTGGGTGGAAGCGAACCTAGACGGTTTGAAAACCTTGAGGTGCATTATTGATACTTTCCCCTGCAGCAGCGGTGCAGAGGCTCCCTATTGATTTGCCTAATGTGGCAAAACTGCTCCACTCTCCTGCTTGCTTACATAACTGCTGTCTGTGTCAGCGCCTGCTCTGGAGCTCTGCAGCATTAAAGAACTGTTCATTTATTCCCTCTCCATTCCTGTCACTCATGTTGAGAGACAGTTGTTGCATCGGACACCGTGATTATCATTTTTTCACCGCCGAGTGTTTATAATGAGCCTTCTGTCTCTCAGTGTAGGGCTTATCTTTGACTAACGTTTTTAGCACTTTAAAGCAACTTTATTAAACACTGCACAATGCACCGCTACTTCACCTGATGGAGGGTTCGGCTGTGCTGAGTGCATGCAAATTCAACAAGGCTCGTCAAGTTCATGGTGGCTGTGAATTTGCAGTAATTGTAATTGTAAATTCGATGTGTTCTCCAGTGGCAGAGTCTGCCTGTTTATGCTTTGCTGGAATGATGAAATATGTGATGAACGGTTGCTTAGCTTTGCACCTCACTCTCTAAAGATTTTCTTTTGACTGGAGCTTGTCATTTCCTTTTTTTTTTTTTTTTTTTTAGTTAGGGATGTGGCAGTTTTAGGGATTTTCCACTTAAAGCATCAGTTAAAAATAAGCTGTTGGACTTAATTTGAACTAAGATTAATAAAGTAAGTATTGTTCATTCTTAGTTCATGTTAGTTAATGTAGTTAACTGATGTTAACTAATGAACCTTATTGTAAAATGTGCCTGAAAAACCTTTTTACCAATTTTTAAAACACTAAGTGTTGTAATATTAATAATACTAAACTTCTGTCATTGCATGTCGTTAACCTTGTATATAATATTGCAAAAAAAACACAAATGTTTAAAATTAGGCAGTGTCAAAATAAAGTGAACCTACCGAGCTCTCCGTTCTCCTGTTATAAATAATCCACACTGTGCTGAAACGTTAAGATGAAAGCGCTGCAACGGCATTTCTTGTCAGTGTCAATCCGAGATGTTGTTCGAGTCTCCTGCCACAGTGGCTGGCAGATAAGCAAAATTACCTGCCACTTTTTGTAAAGCATACTGCATTGGATGGTGGCATGTTTTAATTTCATACCCTGCACATTTGCAAAATTGGAATTATTTCAAGGACAAAGGTCAGAAGTTAAATGATAGCCCTTTTTTGCCAATTTTATTCTTTTTTTTTTTTTTCCGTAACTACTAATGCCACAGCACTTTCATTTTGAAGGTCCAACGAAAGAAACTGATGTTTGTCAGCAAAGTCACTGCATTAAAGCTGGTACTTTGATGTTGCAAACATTCCAAACACAGCGTGAAAGAGACTCAATGGCAAAGTCTGCGATTACATAAGCATGTCCCTCTGATGTCACTGTGGAGCACTCAAATGCTGACCAAATGCATAATTTAGTTTGTTTGCTCTAATTTATGACTGTCAAAGGGTTAGTTTACCTAAAAATGAAAGCTCTGTTATTGACTGCTTAACCCTCATGTCGTTCCAGATCTGTATGAACTTTGTTCATCTTTGGAAGACAAATTTATTATAAACAAGATATTTTTGATGAAATCCAAAAGCTTTCTGACCCTGCATAGACAGCAACGCAACTGACCCGTCCAAGGCCCAGAAAGAAAGTAATGATATCATTAAAATAGTCCATGTGACACCAGTCATCCAACCGGCATTTTAAAACGATAAGAGAATACTTTTTGTGCGGAAAGAAATTAAAAATATTGACGTCTGCATTCACGAGCATCAGAAACGCATTCGTGTGATGCTGCTGACGTAGGAGCCGACGTTCCGATATAGAACCCAGATGCTCTGTGCCTTGTTTACAAGCAGAGGAAGATGCACGCTACAAAAACACTTTGTTAGCATGTCAAAAGATTTCGACAGAGAGGATGACTTGCAATTTCTTGCCCAGCCCTACTTATTCAAACCATAATATATAGATAGTGAGCTAAGAGAGATGGATGTTCTATGTCACAATGCCGGCTCCTGCATCAACAGCACCACATGCAAGGAATGTGACATGAGAAAATTTTCCCACCAATTAAACGGCACGTGATGACACCAGTGATACCGGTAGGGGTTGGGCGTAGTTTGTCAGTTTTCCCTCTTTTACACGCTTTTCTCCACTTTTAAATAGCTTGTAAATGCCTGTGCACATTTTACTTTCACTTTCGAATTAGCAGCAATTGGGCATCAATTGATTGAATGGACAACAACAAAACAGGATGACGAACTCACTTACATTAAACATAGAATGATTAATTTATTAACAAAACGAATAAAAATACACCATGGTATAGGCTTAATGTAAAATAACAAATAATTTCTGCAGTTTAATTACAACAAATATGGTGGAACCAAATAAATAAGAAACAAATGTTGTTCCACAAATGTACTTCCACGAATGTGAGCATCCAAAATCACCTTTTAGATAAATGGCAACAGTCAACAGGCCTTTCAAAATCCAAAATATTTTTAAAACGGGCGCTTTTGTGTTTCGTTTCGAAACTAAATGTTTTGCCAACATCTTGCCTTTCAAAAATCAAAACAACAGTGGGGGCGGTGCCATGGTGAGCAAGTGACAAAATCGGTGTTACAGCTTATTACTGGTAACACCGACTATCGCAACAAGCCTACCAAACGCATGCATCATGGTACTCTCAACTCGAAGAGATAAAATTGTTGAATAAAGTCGTTATTTTTGTCATCTTTGCACACAAAAAGTGTTCTCATAGCTTCATAATATTACGGTTGAACCACTGTCTCATGGACAATTTTAATTATATCCTTACTACCTTTCTGGGCCTTGAACGTGGTAGTTGCGTTATGAATGCAGGGTCAGAAATATGGATATCTTTTGGATATCATCGAAAATATCTTAATTTGTGTTCTGAAGAAGAACAAAGGTTGTACGGATTTGGAACGAAATGAGGGTTAGTAATTAATGACAGAATTTTCATTTTTGGGTGAACTATCACTTTAAGATGGTGCCTATTTAGGCAGTCCGGCAGGTGACTAGGTTTTAGAAATCCGTAAGTTTATTACTCTTACAGGTTTGAGACTATATTTTAATATCTGAAGCAATTTGATTTAAGAATCTTTTTTTAATGAATTAATTTTAATTGTGCACCCATCAGAATATACTGAAGTATAACAAAAAAAAATTACTAGTAGTCACTTAATGACATTTCTGGGGCTGCTGTGCAACTGAACATTTGTAGGAACGGGATTTCCATCAGCTGTGAATGCACATTGCACCGCATTTCCACTGTAGACAGCTTCGTTCACACCCTGTCAGTGGAAAACAGTCTTGATCGCCTAGACCTCTGGGGATTTCACAAACAACTCCGGCCAGGCCAGTGTTGAGCGAGCAGACGAGGGATCTGTGCTATAGAGCACATGCTGTGGACGTCTAATCGAGCTTTAGCTGTGTGTGTAAAGCTAAAGATGGCTTTGTCCGGTGTCCTCAGGCTTTGGCTCATCCTGGAAAATTCTTTTCATCTCACTCTCAGTGTCACAAGTGGGGGATGTAAAGCGTCTCCCCAAACTGCTCCCTGTATGAGGAGTTCCCAGCAGCGAAAGGTTGGAATGTAATGTGAAACATAAATATCTGGATGGAGCAATAGCTCTTCATCTGGATACAGCAAAACCCAGTCTTCCACCTCCCCAAGAAAATACATATTTGGCAAAGAACTAACAGCATTTAGTTTGTTGCCAGTTCAAAGCAAGTCTGGTTTTCTAGAAATTCCGGACTGTGCCGATGGCGTGAACTTGAGGCCTTGAGAGCTGAAGGCTAAAGAAAGGTCGCAGGCCAAAGTTAGGAGATTACAGAGAACTAAAACGAGATGTGAAGTACTGTAGACATTGTTTAGCTTGAGTAAACAAGCCAGTTGTGCCTCTGTGTCAGATTGCATTAGCATGACATCAGTGGGAGGGTTTGAATAAGTCAGAATCCTCCAGCAGTATTGTAATGGTCTTCAAGAGCAGAAGTAAACATCAAAGCTTTGCTTATG
The DNA here is from genome assembly GCA_036247105.1 of Cirrhinus mrigala. Lineage (NCBI taxonomy): Eukaryota > Metazoa > Chordata > Actinopteri > Cypriniformes > Cyprinidae > Cirrhinus > Cirrhinus mrigala. Next base: position 19,319,426 of record CM070026.1, on the reverse strand, counting down.
TAGTCTGTTTGCTTTGCTTTCGTTTGCCTTCCTTTCAGATTAGAATGAGAACAATTCAGTGCTGTTTTACACACTGGATTGTTTTTCCTTTAAAAAAAAAAAAAACAAAAACATTTTTTAGAAATTATTAATAATTATAATTAGAAATAATTTTTGATTTATTTAGGTAATTTATTACAGTAATCGTAGTATTAATAAATGTCAATGTTATAACAATAATATATTAGAATATTGAATATTTTGTTTGTCCAGATTCCATGACTGTCTTGTTGACGTTTAATGTATTCTCTACCCCCGCCTCTCTCTCTTTCCCAGGAATGACGGACATCGCTGCAGTGTCGCCACATTCATATAGGTCTGATTGAGCGGAGCCGTGAGCTACTCAGTGCGTCGACGCTCGGACGGAATGATCCAGCAGGGTGACTAAGAGGAGGAAGAAGGGGGGAGAGGATGGGTGTGAATGCCTCCAGCTACCCTCACTCGTGCTCCCCTCGATTTGGGGGTAACCCACAGACCCAGCAGACCTTCATAGGTAAACTCTCATTCCAATGTTATTACAGAGACATTTGTTGTTTGTAGTTTAGCAACTATTGTGATCGATTATGATAGAAAAGGTCTGACAGCCCTACATATTTTTCAGTTTTCAGATGGCATATATTAGACCCAAATTCTCTGAATCACATTGTAATATGATGATGCTTTTTTTTTTTTTTTTCTATTGCAAGAAAAGGAAATCACTCTCAAAGATTTAATCTTTGACTTGAATATATAATTCTACATTGTTTTTTTGTTTTTTTTGTTAAAAAAGCAAAAACAAAGAACAATGTTCATGTTCAAAGGCAGTTTAACAGCATGGAGAAATAGAATCTCATTTAATTATTGACTTCACCAGCTGGGACAGTCTTCATATTCTTTCGCAGTAACATCTTGTCTGTATTCATTTATTTAAAGGCTTGGAAATCGTATCACAACTGTCAGCAGTTGCTTTGCAATTTTTTTTTCCTTCAGTATCCCACAGAGTCTGGCTTTAACGGCATATTCTGATGTGAATATTTTCATGTCTTTGCTGTCTTTGAGATCAGTAAAGTAATGGTGCTTTCAAAATGCTAAGCCATGCATGACAGTGGGCCTACAATGAGAAATGGAACGTTGGATTGAGACATAAAGTGTCGTCAGGGAGATATTAGCCATGCTGGGGAGGACATTAGATGACTTCATAGTTTCCTTTTTTGGCAGGTGAAAATTTCGAGATTTAGAGGGGGGAAAAGTTAAAAGCGCACATTAGGTGGTTTGGGGATACATACTTTCCTTTTTGAAATTGGAATTGTTTATGCAATGCTGTGTCAAGAAGTGATATTTGCATGCACTGTTTAAACAAAAAAGTTTACTTTTTGAATTTATTTCCATTAATTATTTTAAGCATCGTCACTCTACTAATTTAAAAACGTCTCATGCTAAAATATTACTTGTATTTCTCCAAAGGATGAATTTCTTGATTTCTCATTGTCTCGTCATTGTCTCATTGTTTTATGCCTAATTGTTCTGAAGAGATGCAATTTCAGCAAGTTTAGTTCAGTTTTAGTGCACAATAAATGGCTTGGGGATGCAATTAATTTTTGGAGTTTAAATGTTTATGCAGTACTCCAAGGGATGATCAGAATATGAAAATATGGAATTTTTATGAAGGATTTGTGCACTTCCAAAATAAAAATTTCCTGATAATTTACTTACCCCCATGTCATCCAAGATGTTCATGTCTTTCTTTCTTCAGTCGAAAAGAAGTTTTTTGAGGAAAACATTCCAGGATTTTTCTCCATCTTCAATGGTGGCTAACGGGTTGAAGGTCAAAGCTGCAGTTTCAGTGCAGATTCAAAGAGCTTTACACAATCCCAGCCAGGAAATAAGGGTCTTATCTAATGAAATCATCAGCCATTTTCTAAAAAAAAAAAATAAATAAAATAAAATAAATAAATAAAAATTATATACTTTTTAACCTCACATGCTTGTTATGCACTAGTTCGACTTCACGCATTATGTAGTCTCGTAGAAGAAGTGACTAGGGCTGTCATCGCTTCTCATTACTAGATTAGATGGGTCCACCCACAGTGCACGTACAACTTTAGCCGGTCGCGTCAATTACAGCACTGAATAACGCATTTCTATGGACAAAATGCATCTAAAAATAGTGGAGGAAACAGAATGAGATGCTGCAGGAGATGTACGTGATCCAAGCTGCCCAAAACATGAGAATTCTTTATTTTAAGCTTAGCGTAATGGCTTGCCCTGTCAGGTGCTTTGACAGATACGTTTGCATCTTCAGCTTTCAGTTTACGGTCATATCCTTATCTGTAAATGTCACAAATTTACACGAGCATTTCCACTTTTGCAAAAAAAAGTCTGTCCTGATAGTCTGTTAAGTTTAAATCTTTACTGAATGAGCGCCAGTGCGGCGGGCACGTGCGTCAGACAGAACACAGTAGAGTGGGACAATTAATATGATCAGTGCAAAAACATTCATTGTGCTGAAATATCTGTTGTTGATCATTAAATTTAGGTTTAAAACACATGTAGTGCATGTATGTAATGAGAGTAGGAACTGTAAAGAGATAACGGCGTGTAATTGTCTAAATATAAATATCAGACACTTCATAGCTGCCTTTTTTATAAAGTAAACATTAGTCCTCCAAAATGCGTAAGCTCTTTAGTAACAGTAGGAGGCTATTTCTAATGCTATAATATAATTATTGCAGTTATCTATGAAAGCACTTTATAGTGTTTATAGTATTATTATTATTATTATTATTTTTTTTTTTCAGATACCCAATTACATTGAAAAAGTATGTAAACAATACAAGCAAGAATGCACGTGGTTATGAATAGACATAGGAAGCAATTTTTGATATGTGAATAAATACTATTTAGTTGTTTCAGTATGTTGTTTCCCCAATAAATTACAATAATATTTTAAGATTTATACCATTTTTGACAGATTTCTAAAATATTTGTTTTCTCTTTATTTTGACAGGTGGTCTAATAACTTAAGCACTGTATGTTTTATAGTGTTCAGTTGGCACATTTGGTTGTTTGAAGGACATAGGGCAGAATGTGGAAAAGTGTGGGTTTTTTTTTTTTTGTTTTTGTTTTTATTTAAAAAAAAAGCCAGTTCATCGATTTAATCAAAAAAATAAATAAATAAATATAATAATAATAATAATCGGCCAACTAATCGAATATCAAAATAATCTTTAGTTGCAGCCCTAGTATCAACCCAGTGTTTACAAGTGAACATGCAAAAGAAAGGTCAAACGCCCTTTACAAAAAAAGGTGAAACAACGATTTCGGACGATTTTGAAGTTGGCATAGAAAATGAGTTTTTCACCTTAACCTACTATTTTGAACCCAAGTACATAGACGAAGAATTAACCATGTGTGACCTTTCATGATTACGTAATGCATGAAGTTGAGGCCCCTCATTGCGGAGCTAGTGCAAGACGAGCATTTGTGGTTAAAAAGTAAATTATCTGGAAATGTTTATTCTGGAAGTGAACTAAACATTTACATTTCTCCATAAAATGAATGTATTATTTTTTTTGATGTCTGTTATAGGGATACAATTCTCTAAACACAAGTTTAATCCAATTGTAGTGTAATTTTTGTACTCTCATTGCATTCAGTTTACTCCGTCAGTACAAAGTCATTAAAAGTAAAGTGTGTTTCAGAATTGTTCTGAAGCACTTGCACAAAGCAAAGCCCTGTGGTGTTGCACTTATTTGGAGTAAACTTTAATTATACCATCAGCAGACCTCACAATGCATATTTTCCTGCTGACAACTTTGAAGGCCTCCAGACTCTTACACAGCATGTTTCTTTTCTGTCACCAGGCGCCTCCTATGCACCACAGGGTTATGGCGGCGAGTCCAAGCTCTACAGCCTAGAACATGGCCCTGAAAAACCTCAGGACAAGAAGAAAAAGAGCTCCGGTTTGGCCACGCTCAAGAGGAGATTCATTAAGCGACGCAAATCCAGTCGCTCTGCCGATCATGCGCGGCAGATGCGTGAGCTCCTCTCGGGGTGGGACGTGCGTGACGTCAATGCCCTGGTGGAGGAGTACGAGGGCACCGCAGCACTCAAAGAGCTCAGCCTGCAGGCGGGCCTGGCCCGACCCGAAGCTCGCACCCTACAGCGCGATTTAGCCACCCTTTATCAGCACAAGTACTGCACTGATGTGGACCTGATCTTCCAGGATTCCTGCTTCCCAGCACACCGTGCCGTTCTGGCTGCCCGCTGCCCATTCTTCAAAACCCTGCTTTCGTCGTCGCCGGGTTATGGAGCCGAGGTGTTGTTAGACGTTGGGACGGCGGGCATGGATGCGCCCATGTTCTCCTCGTTGCTGCATTACCTCTATACGGGTGAGCTGGGCTCGGAGGACGCAAGGTTGCAAAACGTGGATGTGCTGGTCAGACTGAGCGAGGAGTTCGGTACGCCCAACTCCTTAGAAGCCGACATGCGAAACCTCTGTGAGCACATGCCGTATTTTGACTCGCTGCTCAGCTTCTCCTCGGACTCTGAGCTGGTGGAGGCTTTCGGAGCAGGTGCACCTGCTCCTAGTGGCGTTGGAGGTGTAAACACAGGGGTGAACCACAGCTCGCCTGATGAGGAGCTAAGGGCCCACAAGGCCGTGCTCTCGGCGCGCTCGCCCTTCTTTCGCAACTTGCTGCAACGACGCATCCGCTCGGGTGAGGAGATCACCGAGCGAACTCTACAAACCCCTACCCGTATTATCCTCGACGAATCCATCATTCCCAAGAAATACGCCCGCGTGGTCTTGCACTGCATGTACACTGATGCGGTGGACCTTTCGCTGGTGCTGCGCGGAAGCCCTTCCGAAGGCAGTCTGGGCGAAGTTCAAGCGCTGGTGGCTGGGAGAGGATGCATGAGTCGGGCCGAAGAGGCCATGGAGCTCTACCACATCGCTCTCTTCTTGGAGTTCAGCATGCTGGCTCAGGGTAAGTCTTAGCATTCTTTTCTTTTTTTTCCTAGTCGTTCTCTTTCGCCTTCTCAGCTTTGTTTACTGCCTGATTAATTCACAAGCTGTCAAGGGACGACTGGAGGAACAGGGTGGGGTTGCTGTAGTTTATTCGCCTCATGTTGGGATTACTGTTTGTGAGAGATTCCCATATGTGCCTGACAACAAAGCACTGCAACCTCTGCGCTCCTTTTAATACCCTCATCCTTTTCCGCCTATATTAATTTTATTCAGGAAGACAGAGTTTCTAAGGGTTGTAGAATTGGGATTGTTGTTAGGAGTGTGTACTTAATGACTAAAGTGACATAAATCTGCTTCAGGGTCGACTTTCTCTGGAGCTGCTCTACATTAAACACTGTTCGCTTTCCTTTGTGTATTTATGGCAGGAGGTAAAAGAATAGGTCACCGCTCTCAAGTTGTGGTTTGCATTCTGGATTCGAATGTCTTTTTCCTACTGTTGGTGTTTGCTGCAGGGTACAGCTATTGATTTGTATTTAATGCCCTGAGTCTGTAGTTTCTGAAAATGACTGTTGATTGAGGCAGTTCTTTTTATTTTTTTAAAAAGGTATTGGGCTGTTTAATAGAGCTAAAGCACATCTTGATATTTTATATGCCTTTTAATGATATTTGATATAGGTTTCTCTATTACATTGTTTAAAAGGTTTATGCAGCCATTTGTTAAAGGAGCAGTTCACTTTCAGAACAAAAATTTACAGATCATTTACTCATGTTCAGGTCCTTCCTTCCTTCAGTTGTAAAGAAATAGTTTTTTGAGGAAAACATTTCAGGATTTCTCTCCATCTAGTGGACTTCAATGGTGCCCGCAAGTTTGAACTTCCAAAATGTAGTTTAAATGCAGCTTCAAAGGACTGATCCCAGCTGAGGAGGAAGGGTCTTATCTAGCGAAATGATAGGTTATTTTCTAAAAAGATTAAACCTAAAAGATTAAACTAAAAAGATAACCTCAAATTCACATCTTGTCTAGCTCTGCATGTGCTCTGTGTATTCTGGTTCAAGACCGTTAGGGTGGCTCGAAAAGCTCCCATCTCATTTTCTTCTCCAACTTCAAAATCGCCCTACATCGCTGTTTTACCTTTTTTTGGCATGGAGTGTTTGATTTACTTTGTAAACACCAGGTCGGTACTTCTGCAGCGATGTAGGGTGATTTTGAAGTTAAAAACATAGTTTAAAACAAAAAGTGGTAAAACTGGATTTTTACACCATAATGTTTGAGTAAATAAACCACAATATAATAAATAATATCATCATAGGTCATTTTTATTAGGGCTGTCAAACGTTTAATCACAATTAACAGCATCCAAAATAAATGTTTGTGTTTACATAATATATGTGTGCATAATGTGTATATTTATTATGTAAATACACACACTTGCATGTATATATTTCAGAAAAATGTTATTTATATATAAAATATTTATATGTATATACAATTTAAATTATATGCGTGTATGTGTGTGTTTTAAAATGTTTTAATCCACTTTAAATGTTGACTGCTGTACATATATGTATATATGTGTGTGTGTATATATATATATATATATATATATATTATACATGCATGCATTATAAACACAGTACTCACACATATTATATAAACCCAAACTTTTATATTTTGGATGCGATTTTTATTGACTAATTTGATTAATATTTCATCAGTGAAGACATAATGTTAAAGGTTTTTTATTTAAAATTATTCTTTTTAAAGTTTATTTCGTGATTATGCAGCAAAAAAAAAAGTTTTTATTTGAAAATTTGGTTTCTTGAGCACCAAATCAGCATATTAGAATAATTTCTAAAGCATCATGTGACTGGAGTAATTACTTATTATTTGAAATTGAAATTATATTTTACCATATTACTGATTTGACTGCATTTTGATCAAATAAATGCAGCCTTACCCACCTGAAACCTTTGAACGGCAGTGTGCACCAATATGACACCAGTATGCACCAAATAGACACTACTTCAGTTCACTCATAAAATGCTCAAAAACTGTTCTGCAGTGGCATTTTTCATGTATTAATATGTAGTGGAAATGAGGAGAGATTAGGAATCGACTCAAATTACATGGTCTTTGGGAAGCTTAATGATCGAATGAAAATGCATTAAAATCATTGTGATATTCACTGTTACTTGAATTTTATTTCGTCATCAAATTCTACTGGCGATATAAAATTAGCCCTACTCACTGGAGGAAGAAATAACTTCGAGTGGTATCTAAAGTAGTTCCTCACAGTAATTTACATCTAATTTATCACTGCAGCCTTGCCAAAACCTGCCGGTGCATCAATTCTCAAAAAAGGGCTTTTTGTCGGCAGCAAATTTGCAGCCTGGTGGGTTATTTTTTTTATTTATTTTTTCTTTCTCATTACACATTTACTGGCCTGTGCACCTCTGGCCTGTGTACTGTGTATCATCAGCCCCTATTGTGAATTGGCCAGTTTATCTCTGTTTACTGCACAAATGGGCTTTAGCTGTGCTGTGTTAAGATGTGCTTTTCAGAGAGCCACCCGTCCTTCGGATTACTTCATCTTTGAATAGGAGTATCAAACCCTGCGCTCTACAGCACAGGTCTGCAGCGTCAGTGTCAGCTGATCCTTATGACCCGTTGGTCAGCTGTGGTTTGTAACGGATAGCGATCCGATTCAGTCCTGTCAGCATAGCCCGATGATGAGCTCAGGAGGACTTGTTTTCTTCCAGAACATGCTGTGCCATTTGCTACGTCAACCCTTGTGTTTTTTTGTTTTTTTCTCACCGACATGAAACATATGGCAATCAAATACAAATTGCTTGTGCAACCCTGACTTTTGATTTGATTTGACTTCAGTTTTGACAAACTTAACTAATTATTGTCAGAAACCTTGTCAGCTGCTCCTCCTGTTAGTTTTCAACAGCTATTTTTGTATGGTGCAATGTAGTTACAATCTGTTGCATGAATCTAACGAGTCCACATTACTGACATCATTGTTTTTGATTGTTTGTTTTGTTAGAGACTCCATCAGTCAAAGAAAGCTCTAGACGGAGTACTCGAAACTGAACAGGCAATCATTGAGGTGATTTCAGTACATGTGTGTTGATGGCCTCCAGTGGGAGACAAACGTGGCACTGACCTCTAGGAAATGGAGGCACAGCAGTCATTTAACACCCAGTCAGCAGCCGGCCAGTGGTTGGTACATGGTAAAGATAATTAATGTGCTGACCAGGCAGACGCACGTTGATAAAAAGCCACCCGTTGGTCTGGAACCGACTCTGTTCTGCAGAGGAAAATTACTCTTGTTCACACTAACTGCAGGAAATCAGCTCCTGCGGGTGTGGATCTTGTTAACCTCTTTGTTAAATCTAAGCTGTTAACTTAAAGGTGACATATGTGACCCTGGACCACAAAACCAGTCATAAGTAGCACGGGTATATTTGTAGCGATAGCCAGCAATACATTGTAGGGGTCAAAATTATAGATTTTTCGATGTTCTGTGAAGATGTTTTGTAAATTTCCTACTGTAAATATGTCAACTTAATTTTTGATTAGTAATACGCAGTAAAACTTTAAAGGCGATTTTCTCTCTCTCTCTCTCTCTCTCTCTCTCTCTCTCTCTCTCTCTCTCTATTATTATTATTATTATTATTATTATTATTATTATTATTATTATTATTTTTTTTTTTTTTTTTTTTTTTTTTTTTTACCCTCAGATTCCAGATATTCAAATAGTTGTATTTCGGCCAAATATTGTCCTATCCTAACTATACTAATACACAGGCAACTGTCGTGTATGCAGAAAACATTTCTAGAATGTATCCATGAATGACAGACAGACTTTCCTTTGAAATAGAGGATGCACAGGAGAGAGTGCACAGTGTGCTCGCTTGTGTCAGCCTCAGATGTGTGCACTCGACTGCCGTATGTTCGCCTAGCCTGCATATGTATCTGTCAAATAAAAGGAAGCACAATCATTTCCATCACATCAAAATTGTATATTTATCCCAGTAATGACAAAACATTTTTGTAACCTAATTACTGAAAAAATGTCACGGTCCCCAGTTTTTAAGAAAGTCATGTGAAAAAATCCCTTTCTATTGCTCTCTGTTTGTGCTGTGACAGGAAATTGACGTCAAATGAAGCTGAACAGATAACAGCAGTGAAAGTAACAAAGTCTTCCCAGTGCTTTGTTGACTTAGTTATCTGTATTTGCTTGAACTAATTAAGCCAGCTCATATGATTATCTTCGGTACCTCTTTGTCAATACATATGTGTTTTGTTTTATGATACCTTAGTGATCGGCTATAGTTTTATTATAGCTGTAATTGAGGTTATTAATAGTGGAGTTGATAGTTCCTGACAATATTAAACACACTACCGCAAGTGAATACAAATGCAGGCATTGCTAATTAAAGTATTGCTAAGAAATCATTCTAATATGCTGATTTGATGCTCAAGAAGCATTAATTATTGTTACCAATTTTGCAAACAGTTCTGCTTGATACATGGAAAGTCCAATAGAACAGAATTTATTTGAGGGAAAAACATTAGAAAGCATTGTAACATTAGCAATGACTTTACTGTCACTGTTGATCAATTCTATCAATTTTTGTAATACATAGGTCTCGACTACTTTTATTTATGCTTTTATGGCAGTCTTTAAAGGGTTAGTTCACCCAAAAATGAAAATTAGCCCATAATTTACTCACCCTCCAGACATCCTAGGTGTATATGACTTTCTTTCTTTCAGGTGAATCCAATCGGAGTAACATTAAAAATTATCCTGGCATTTCCAAGCTTTATCATTGCGTGGGTGGGTGTTTCTCTTTATTAGTCCAAAGCAAGTCCAATAAAGTGCATCCATCCATAATAAAAAGTGCCTCACACTGCTATGGGGGGTGAATAAAGGCCTCCTGTAGTGAATCAATACGTTTCTGTAAGAGAAATATCCATATCTAAAGCTTAATAATCACTTTAATCTAGCTTGCTCCGGCTGGTCATACCCGGAAGCAGACCCGGGCGAATGACGTAGGATGTATGCATTGCGCATGCGCCGGCGAGTCTTGTGAAAACCAAAACGTTTGTTTACAGGAGCAAAGGAAGCAAAATTTTCTTACTTTAGCAAAGGAAAACCAGTCTCCTCTTAGTTTATATCAAAATCCTCTGTCATTTTCCTTTTCAAATCCTCGTTTTGAACTTCTAATTTGTGACCGTTGTTTTGTTTTGATATCTCCACGGCGCGTTCCCGTTCACGTTTTTCGCTTTTGCTCCATGCATGCACAGCGCTGACATATTACGTCATCTGCCTGTACTTCCGGGTACGACCAGCCGGCGAAAGCTAGATTCTGGTGATTCTTACATTTTAAATATGGATATTCCTCTGACAAATACGCATCGATTCGCTACAGGAAGCCTTTATTCACCCCACCCCCCACCCCCCCAGAGCCATGTGAGGCACTTTTTATTATGGATGGATGCACTTTATTGGACTTGTTTTGGACTGATGAAGAGAAACACCCACCTATGCAATGATAAAGCTTGGAAATGCCAGGATGATTTTTAATATAACTCAGATTGGATTCATCTGAAACAAGGAAGTCATATACACTTAGGATGCCTGGAGGGTGAGTAAATTATAAGCTAATTTTCATTTTTGAAAAAACGACAATGCAGAGCAATGCAGTCGCATGCGTCAAAGACTGACCTGAAAGAGAAGAAATTGTTAAATAAAGTCGTTATTTTTTTTCTTTGTGCACAAATATTCTCACAACTTTATTCTCATAACTCCAGTCAGACCGTTTATGTTGTTGCAAAAACTCACTCCGTCATTTAGAAATCAGCATGGTTGTGTTATTAGAAGTATGTGCAAATGAACATAATAGGCCCACATTTACCTTAACAGTTATTCAGTAACTTGGCACTTGGCCCAACCTAATGAATGACATTGGCTAACCTCAGAGCACTGTCATAATCATAACTGTGATCATTTACATATAGAAGTTTTAAAGTGCATTAGCAAATTAAACAGCCTGTTTAATTCTAAGGGTCAGAGAGAGGGTAGTAATTGCTCCTGTAAAACTAAATGACGGCTTTTTGGTGCAGGAAACCTGGCTAACTTTAAAAGTGGGCCTCAGGGGGAAAAATTAGCATCTAATCAGTATCTCACAGGGTAGATGAGAGAATGCAAAGTGGTGGTCCAGATATCCAGCTTAGGCACATGAGACCATTTTCAGAGCGTGATGGAAATAGGCTGACTTGGAGTTGAAGGAGACAGTTCTGGTAAGGGTTCGTGCTGTGAATGAACTGACACGGGGCTGAGCGTGACACTGCACCTGTGACGATAACATTAACTGACAGCGTGGCGTACCATAGGTCTGTTCTGTAGTGCAAATGAAATGCTGCATCGATGGGCCTGGAGGCTGGTAGCTACAGAGAGCTGTGCACATTTCTTCCAGTCCTCAGCACCTTTAAAAAATGCATTGCTTCTCATTTGAGACAGGGACATCTGGGGATAAAGAGAGAAATTATTCACAAACTGAAAACCTTTTGTGTGTTCCAGTATGTGTTCATTTGTATTTTTCATTCTTTGTTCCGCTTGCGGTTTTGTGTCACTGTTCATTAAGTTGAATGGTTTAAAAAGGATGCTTTGATATTTCATCATTATCTAACAATGAAAATTGGGCAGCAGGAGCATTTCAAAAATCCATGAAGCAAGGTCTTTGTGACCTTGTTTTTCTTTCAGAGCTTTTAGACATTTATTTCATACTTTAATTTAATCAAACCATCTAAACAAGATATATATAGAGAGTGTAAATAGTAATCTAGCAGCTATTTAATAAGGTTGTTCTGTATTCTAGCATGCTTTGTGTGTGAAACACTGATTTATTATATTTGAAGGCAATTAATTTCTCAGGATGCACTAATATTAAATTCTAAATACCTATAAGCTCTTTTTTTATGTGTGTTATACCTATTAACTGTTTTATGGCCGATTTTTAAAATTCTATTTATTTATTTTTTTTATCTAAATACATTAAAAATAAAACATTCAACACTAAAATAATTTTGTTAATTTAGGTTTTACAACGTAATGTACAAATTGAAAGTTATTTTGAGATTTGCTAAAAAATTACATTTAACAGTATTAGATGTTAATATTATTAGCATTTCTTTAAGATTAACTTTAAAGGGATAGTTCACTCAAAAATGAAAACTCTGTCATTTAATTATTCACCCTCATGTCGTTCCAAACCCGTAAGACCTTCGTTCGTCTTTGGAACACAACTTAGGATATTTTGATGAAATCCGAGAGCTTTCTGACCCTACATAAACAGCAGCACAGCTGACACGTTCAAGGCCCAAAAAGGTAGTAAAGACATTGTAAAAATAGTGAAACACAAATTAAGATATTTTGGATGAAATCCAAGAAGTTTCTGGCTCTGCACAGACAGCAAAGCAACAAGTTTAAGTGACATCAGTGGTTCAACCTTTATTTTATGAAACTACAAGGATACTTTTTGTGCGTGTGGTTATTTTTGTTTTCTTTTGTATTCTTCTAGCTTCATAAAATTACGGTTGAACCACTGATGACCTATTTTAATGATGTCCTTACTACCTTTCTGTGTCTTGAACATGTCAGTTGCTTTGCTGTCTATGCAGAGTCAGAAACTACTTGGATTTCATCCAAAATACCTTAATTTGCGTTCCAAGGATGAACGAAGGTCTTACAGATCTGGAACGACATGAGGGTGACAGAATTTTCATTTTTGGGTAAGCTATCCCTATAAGTGATCATTAGATGATAGCAAAGGTAATTTACATGCAAAAGAAAAAAAGCTAATGAACATTTTAAATTTAACTGAAACTGACAGGCTTATTCCTTATGTAACATTAAGATTTCACATTTTGTACTGAGTTAAGGACAGGAAATAACAAAAGTCAGTTGGGTAACAAACACCGCAACACCTCTGTTCCTGGAGAGAACAGGTCTAATATTGATAGCTTTGGAGAGAGAGTCCTTTTGAAACAAGGCCGCTTTGATGCTTGTGCAAGAGGTTGAGTCAGACGTCCTTTAGAGTGTGTTTCAAACTCAATACAGAAACCCTTCCTGGCCCCAAGGCACCGTTCTGATTAGTATTAACACAGATTGCTGGTGGTGTTTCCATTAAGCCTATGAGAGACTGTCAGCTCTGTAATGATTCTGTCTGTTACAGCTTGTCTGAAAGGTCATGGAGAATTTTAACCCAACACCTCTCTGGGGCACCTCCGCTCTCCGCTTCTCATTTTCATCTCTGTATCTTTTAGCAATTTCCATCTTTCACATTCAGTCATACAGACCGGGCTAATTTTCCACTATCTCTGTCCTTTTTGACATTACCCGCCTAATCTTTACTCCTTCTCCCATTTTTCTTCCTCTCAGCATGTCGCCGCTTCTCTCGCTGACTGGCTCGCTCTATCTCTCCTCCTCCTCCTCTCTGTCTATTAGCCTGTCTACCCCCTATATCAAGCTCCGGGGCTCTGGCTAGTTAATTGGGGTACTGCACTTGTTCGAGGCTAATAGATACCCTAATGATTAGTCCTTCACTGTCTCCGCTCTCTTCCTGTGTTGCTGTGTTCCTCCAATATCAGGTGTACTCAACTGTAAAATGAGCTCAAGACTACCATTAGGTATTTCACATCACATAGCCTTGTTGCTAGCTTTGAGTCCTTGACGAAATGCGTTTCTTCAGAGGAAGTATATTTTAAATATATGCTGAGTGTGTTATAAAACACCGCCTTACTTGTGGTTTAGTTTTAAATTAGCTTTTTTTTGTGAGTTTTCTAGTGAAATGAGTTTTAAATGACTCATTTGTTAGCAGTTCCACGTTGCTGAAATTAGTCTGCCTTCCTCATGGATCCCTCATCATCCTCTCTTTTCACCACGCAGGCTGTGACTTTTCCCCCTATATTTTTATTGATCATTTTTTATATTAAATAGTACATCTGTGCTTTTCGAACAACTGATTGGCATCAAGAACACACAAATGCAGATGTTTGCTGCACACCCATCAACACTTTTGTTTTTTTTTTTTGTTTTTTTTTGCTGTGTCTTGTTTTTTTGCATAGAGCAGAGACCACCCTGTAGGAGTTTTCACATTTTTTTAATTAAACCCTTATTTAAATCCATTTAAATTTTAGCAGCCTAGTGTAAATGCAGATTTTGCCCTGTAAATTTGAATAGATGTTTTTATTCCCAATGTGAAGCTGATCTTGAGCTCAAACATTGAGATGCTGAAAAGCAACACTGTTTATATGCATTTCCCATGTTTATAGATATGGTAAGGAGATACAGAGTCCACAAAACTAACATCGAAGTGCTGATGAAATGTGCGGCGTTTGCTCTGGACTCATTACCATCGAATCTTCTGCACTTGGCATTCAAGTGCCTTTGAGTGGAAAACACTGCAAGTTGTTTGTGCTTAGTCTTCCTTCCATGTGTTGCTTTTGTTTTGCAGACTTTTGTTTCTGCTCTCATGTTAGGACACTCGTCTCATGTTTAAGTAATTATTAACTCCTTGGTGTAAGTTCGCCAATCATTCTTGGGGTTTGAATTCCACTCGCACCTAATCGTTAACTTTCATTAACTCGCATTGATTTGTTTCTGCGTTCATGCCCAATGTGAACTATGTACACATTGATTACAAAGTCGATAAAGAATGATGAGATTTTTTGGATGCTGGGAGATACACTCCCTAGAGGCTAATATAATACTGTTTTTTGAAAATGACAAGTTTATGGCACTGCGAGCGGAGATTATAATTAACTGGGACGGGTTTATGAGGGAATACTGCACTACTTTGCTTCTGCATGCTAAATGGTTTCTAGTCATGCGGTGAAACAGATGCGGTGCTACTTTTAATCTTCCGTGTGCTCCAGGCTGGAGACGTGTGAGCCGCCATCCTCAGGCTGTGCAGTGCCCATCATAAAAGAGAAGACTTTGTCATTAGATCTCAGACTTAAACAGTACACCTTAGCACTTTGCAGGCAATGAGAGAAGTTGCATAAGGCTATTTATGAAATATCATATGGTTATAATTTGTCCATAGGCACAAGGCTGCAGGTAATCATGGCTTATATTCAGTAAAACAGCAAAGCTGTGAGTGATTATTGATTTTGAGAGCGTCACAAATTTTGAGTGAGTAAATGTCATTTGGGGTATAGAAAAAATATTCTGAAATGCTTTTAAAAACAGTCCCCAGGTAATTTTATGGTAACTCTGATCTTATATTTGCTGATGAAGGTTCCAAGTTGTAGTTTTCGACAGGTTAGGGGGGTTTGCCATGAGAAACTACGAATGCTTGTCTTTATTTGACTTCCTCAGATCCTTAACCTCTTCAAGGTCACTCTTACGAGTCTTAAAATAGCTTACTTGCTTACAAAATGTCATTTGACAATGTAATACTCTCTCCAGAGTTTTGGAAGAGGCATCTGCTCTGACGCAGGCTGCCATCCAGTTGAATATTTAGTGGTACTGATCAGCACAGTGTGCCTGAATACTTACAGGGATAATTCACCCAAAAATGAAAATTCTTTTAGAATTTTCTCACTTTCAAGTTGTTCCAAATCTGTATGAACGTCTTGAGTTTGTTTCTTCTATTGAATACAAAAGATGATGTTTTGGAGAATGCTGGTAACCCAGTAGTAGCTGGATCCCATTGACTTCCATAGGAAAAAATAATAACCAACTAACCAACGTTCTTGGGTAAACTGTCCCTTTAAAGGAGTCGTGCATGCATTTATGGAAGCTGTTTCATTTCAGCAGTCATTGCTCCAGTCTTCGGTGTCACTGATCTTTCTGCAAGGGCTGGGTAAAAATATACATTTCTTGATTTTAATCAATTCTCATTTGTTTGCAAAACTATATTGATTCTTAAATCCCAAGAATCAATTAATCTAGCCTGTTTTCACTTGCTGAATGGAACATTGTTGCGCACCTCCCATCCACTAAATTGCAATAAGCTTTGTGCTTTGTTACTTTTAATATGAAACGAACAATAAACACCGTTTTGGCGTTAATGTTAACAGATCGCCTCAGTATAAGAGAAGCCACAGCGCGAAATGCACATAAACTGATCATCTCCTCCGCTTTAATACCAGCTACAGCAAAAAATAAAAAGGAATGAACATCTGAAGTTATGTTAAAAGAGTACAACTCTGAAATCCATATGAAGAGTTCAGATGCAAAAGCCTCTAAATCCATCTGACGTATTTCTTTAAAATTAGCCTTTCTTTCTGGCTACTTTGTATAGGTTTCTATGTAAGTACTGGTACTTCTGATTGGGCTGAGGCTGGAATTTAGCGAGTTTGAAGTAAAAATATTTGATGGACGTGTACTATGTGTCAGGAGCATTCACTCAGTATCTTTATCTCATTTTTGACCGAGATGGCTTTTGGCTGGTTTTGCATCTGAGCCCTTCATATCCTGTCTCATGTAATCTTTCAATCAGTGTTTAACTGCGCGAAGACGACAATATAACTGCTTGTAAACAGTGTCACATAACATCACATTTACCTCAGAAAAAACATATTTGGTGGCTGTAAAACTTATGAGTCAGCTAGAAGAAAAATTAACTCTAGAGAGGAGCGTTTTGCTAAATGTATGCACCATATAACATATTCATTATAATTGTATTTAATTTATGGTTGAAGAAATCGGTCAAGTTTTTTTATGACAGCCACCATTAAATGTTTGTATTTCAAAAAACAAATTGGAGTAGAAATATAATTATGTAATTGTATCTTTATTGTTATAAAAACTTCACTGAGTGTAATCCAAGCATTTGTAGACACATTAGTTTATTTTAACCTTCAATATTATAGTTATGTAGTACCAACTGACACTCATGTATATTATACAGCATTAGTTTAGTTTTTTTTTTTGTTTGTTTGTTTGTTTTTTTTTCCTTTATGTACTGGACTTGATATATATCAAATAATCGATATTGAATCAAATGGGAAATTGAATCAAATTGCAAGCTTGTGAATCGGATTAAAATCAGGAAATTTGTGTCAACCCAGCTCTTCTTGCTACGATGCTAATTTAATGCTCAATAAACATTTCTTATTATTATGATTGCTAAAAGCAGTTGTGCTGCTTAATATTTTTGTTGAAACGTTTTTTTATTTTATTTTATTTTTTCGAATCCTTTAAAAGAACTGCATTTATTTGAAATAGTCTTGTCACTTTTGATCAGTTTAATGTGTTTTGTTGGGTATGATACAATAAAGTTTCACATTTCTGTACTCAAACTATTATTGGAGCTGAATTTCTCATAATGCCTCTTAGAAAGGGAAAACCGCGCTTGCTCTCTAGAGATGCTTGGCTTGAATTGCATTGAGGTTGAAATTCTCCACTGCTCCGGGGGTCTTTGTATCAAGCACAGGGGAAAAAAAATGGTGGCATTTACTGATTAAACTGCACTGAATGCCTCTCTTTTGACATTCGATCTTTGATGACTGGAAAAGCAGAGCGAAAGAATTGAATAGAAGAGACAAAACAGATCAAATCAGTAATTCAGGGCACAGTTTGAAGCAGCATAAAGCAATGTTTTGGTTGTGAATAATTGGGTAAATTATTCATCTTTTCCCACAGTGACATTTAAATGCATACATTTTCATTAATATTTTAGACATATTTGCATATATTGTGGTAGAATGTGTTCGTGCTGCATTTGAGGGCGTTTTAACTTTTTGAAGTGTTTTATTAGTCACAGTGATTTGAATTTTTATTTATTTATTTATTTTTTATAAATGGATGAAACCGCTTAGAGGGCAGATGATGGTAGCGACCCATCTCGACCACCCACGTTTTTGTTTTAAAATCTTGATCAACTACTTTTGGACACAGATTTGTATGTTTAAGAGCAGCCATGTTTTTGCCTAAATAAAATGTGGTGTCATTGTTTATTTGTCTTAGGCTGTGAAGACATTGTGGCCGACAGCATCTCGCTGGACTCTGTGGTGGCCATCCTGAAGTGGAGCTCGCAGCCCTACGGCTCCAAATGGGTTCATCGGCAGGCCATGCACTTCCTGTGCGAGGAGTTCAGCCAGGTCATGACCTCCGACGTCCTCTACGAGCTTAGCAAGGAGCACTTGCTGGCGGCCATTCAGTCTGATTACCTGCAGGTGATGACCTTACACCAATTCACCTTGAGTACTTTGTGAATTTTCCAGTGCAAGATGATCTAGTTCAAGATTTCCCAGTTTAGGGTAGCTGATTGTGTAAATACAGAAACGTCTTTCCTAGATATGTGAAAAGTGACGTTTCTTAACTAAATGTGAACAATAAGAGGATTGGCAATTGTTAATCGGATTTAATTTTCTAGCTCCGTATTTCTAACTGTCAAGGTCAAGCTTGTTTTCTCTCTGGAAACACACAGGGGTAATTCAGGGTAACTGAATCATATTGCACGACTGGAAAATTTGTTTATTTCAGTCTATAAATCATTGCAGGGCTTCAGACCTATCCGTTTCAGACAGCAGCGTGTCAGTATCAGTCTGTTTATCGATCTCTGTTGATCAGGGCTCCCTTCTCTTAAAGGTCACCTGCTTTTGTTTTTAGACAAATGAGTCAGCTGTATCAGATGACCCCCTTAAGTCTCCTCTGTGAGCTTATATAGAGAGCTGTAACCCCATCTGGGATTTGGCCTGGCACACAGAAGTCTGTTAGCGCCTTCACACTCCTGTGTGCTAGCTGTTTGACGTTTACAAGTCTTCGTTAACTCTAGCCTGGGTCAAACCTGTTGAAATGATCTAATCCCTCTAGTGACTCGGGATTTGTAAACACACATTAACAGAAACTAGCGTTGATTTGACACTATAAAAAAAACTAGTTTTTCTGCTATGCTTCAAAAAAAGGGGAATTAACTGATTGATTCATTGCCATGGTCATGGAAAACCTGTAAATATGAGTGAATTTGGAGCTTGTTTACATGTCTAAAAATGATATGGAAATTACTAAATTCTCAGAAGTCGAGGAAATGTCTAATAAATAAGCTTTTTTTATTTTTTTCTAGTTGTGCTCATTTTGACATTGTGCTGTGGACTTGGTCAAGACATATAAGAGTTGTTTGTCATTAAATCCCATTCACTCCCTCTCTCACCCCTCTGTGTAAAATGGCAAAAAGCCCCAAAAATAAAATGTAAAAAAAGTGTGGCCACCCTGATATTAAAAAATGTAATTTAGTTTGAGGGTTAATCTGTGTCCATTAAACCTGGATCAGCTTCTGACGATGAATGAAATGAGATTTTGGCTGTGCAATATTCTCCGTAAGAGATAAGATAAGTAGAAAAATCATTTTGCTCAGGTTTTACCTGGCACCTGCAGGACCTGCTGCTATGAAATACATTGGTTTTATATATCCTGTTTTTTCCTTTCGTTATCGTTCTGTTGTATTAACTGTGCCATCTTTAAAGAAACACTCCACTTTTTTTGAAAATAGGCTCATTTTCTAACTCCCCTAGAGTTAAACAGTTGAGTTTTACCGTTTTTGAATCCATTCAGCCGATCTCCGGGTCTGGCGATAGCAGTTTTAGCATAGCTTAGCATAGATCATTGAATCAGATTAGACCATTAGCATCTCGTTCAAAAATGATGAAAGAGTTTCGATATTTTTCCTATTTAAAGCTTGACTCTTCTGTACAAAAAATGAACAAAAAATGAAAACTTGCGATTTTTCTAGGAGCTATACTCTCATTTCGGCATAATAATCAAGGAACTTTGCTGCCGTACCATGGGTGCAGCAGATGCAATGATATTACGCAGCCGTCAACTCCACCGGCTGCAACTCTGCATCTATGCAGACTTAGTGCCGGTCACTTTCAGGTGCTCCGTAATATCATTGCGCCTGCTGCACCCATGGTACGGCAGCAAAGTTCCTTGATCATTACGCCGGAATGAGAGTATAGTTCCTAGCCATATCAGCCTAGAAAATCACAACTTTTCATTTTCTGTCAGTCTTAGTACACGATGTAACTACAGAAGAGTCAAGTTTTAAATAGGAAAAATATCATCATTATATATGGTCATTTTTGAGTGAGATGCTATCGGTCTAATCAGATTCAATGATCTCTACTAAGCTATGCTGAAAGTGCTACCGCCAGACCCGGAGATCGGCTGAATGGATTCAAAAATGGTAAAACTCGACTGTTTAAACTCTAGAGGAGTTGGAAAATTAGCCTATTTTCAAAAAAAGTGGAGTGTTCCTTTAAACTTGCATACAGCAGTCTTTTTTAGCTTTGCAGCATTGACTAAATTCAGTAACATAAACTTGGAACTGTTCTTTTTCCCTCTTCACAGGCCAGTGAACAGGACATCCTCAAGTATGTTGTAAAGTGGGGCGAACATCAGCTCATCAAGAGGATGGCCGACAGAGGTAGCACACATATCTCACTAGATACACATTAAAGAAATAATTAATCCAAAATTGTAAAATCTGTCATTTATTTGCTCACCCTCACGTCATTCCAAACCTTCTATGTTGTTTTTTTATTGAGGGGGGAAAAAAAAAATTACATGTTCAAAAGTTTGGTATCAGTAATGTTTTTAATGTTTGTTTGTTTGTTTTTGTTTTTTATAAGAATTCTCTTACACTCATCAAGGCTGCATTTACTTGATTAAAAAAAAACAGAAAAAAACAGTAATATTGTGAAATATTAGTACAGTTTAAAACAATGGTTTTCTATTTTAATATATTATAAAATATAATTTATTCCTGTGATGCAAAGCTGCCATTACTCCAGTCTTGTCTTTAGTTTCACACGATCCTTCAGAAATCATTCTAATATGCTGACTTATTTATTCCTGTGGTGTTTTTTTTTTTTTTTTTGAATAAAAAACTTTGATTAAAAAGAGCAGCATTTATTCAAAATAGAAACCTTTTTTTTTTAACAATATAAGTCTTTGCTATAATTTTCTTTTTATCAGTTTACATGTCCTTGGTGAATAAAATAATTAATTGTGTTCAAAAAAAGAATAAAAATTTACTGACCACAAACGTCTAAATGGTAGTTTATATTGTTACCAAAGAATTCTATTTTAAATAAATGTTGTTTTTTTTTTAACTTTTTAATTTATTAAAGAATCCTAAAGAAAAGTATCACGGGTTCGAACAAATTATTAAGCAGTGCAGTTGTTTTAAAGATTGATAATAATAAATCAGCATATTAGAATGATTTCTGAAGGATCATGTGACACTGAAGTAATGATGCTGAAAATTCAGCTTTGCATCGCAGGAATGAATTACATTTTAAATTCACATTCACGTAGAAAACAGTTATTTTACACTGAAATAATATTTCACAACAATACTGTTTTTTTCTGGACTTCTGATTAGTAAAAAATGCAGTCTTGATGACCATAAGAAACTTAAAAAAAAAAAAAAAACACAAAAAATTCTTACTAATCCCAAACTTTTGAACAGCAGTGTACA
Source organism: Cirrhinus mrigala (assembly GCA_036247105.1). Lineage (NCBI taxonomy): Eukaryota > Metazoa > Chordata > Actinopteri > Cypriniformes > Cyprinidae > Cirrhinus > Cirrhinus mrigala. The sequence goes on along the minus strand of CM070026.1, from coordinate 19,297,936 downwards.
CTACCATTCAAAAGTTTGGTTTCGATAATTTTAATGTTTTTTAAACAGAAGCTTCTTATGCTTACATGCTTTATTTCATTCTAAGGCTTCAGTTTATTTGACAAAATACAGTAAAAACTGTAATATTTTGAAATATTATTACGATTTAAAATAACTGTTGACTGTCGCAATGAATGTTAAAATATCATTTATTCTTGTGATGGCAAAGCTGAATTTTCAGCAACCATTACAGCCATTAGTCTTCAGTGTCACATGATCCCTCAGAATCATTTTAATATCTTGATTTGCTGCTCAGGAAACATTTGTCAGGTTTGAAAGTGCTTCTTTTTTGTGGATAAATTATATATTTTTTCTGGAAAGTTCAAAAAGAACAGCATTTATTTGAAATGGAAATCTTTTGTAACATTATAAACATTGTCACTATCACTTTTAATCAATTTAATGCATCCTTGCTGAATTGAAGTATTAATTTCTTTCAAAAAACTTTTGAACAGTACTGTGTATTTCATTACAAGAATCATTATATAACTTATGTCATACAGTGACAGACAATAGTGGCCATGTCTGTCAGACTCCAAAAGTAGATGGAACATTTATTTAAAAAATATCATAACATCATAACATAAATATCTTAAATGTGTCCATTTGACTTGTCACTGCTTTTATGCTGCCATTGGGAGCTTGATAAGCTGTGGTCCCCATCCACCTTCATTGTATGGAAAAGAGCAGCTTGCACATTCTGCAAAATTACTTATTTTGTGTTCCACGGATGAAAGTAAGTCATACAGGTTTGGAACGAAATGAAGGTGACAAAGAAATACCGGAATTTTAATTTGTGCCTGAATTTTTCCTTCATCTACTCCACACACATACACATACTTTTCTCTAGGCTGAACTTTTTTCTGTGCCACTGAATTTGTCCCCGTTTCCACCTCTTGCTATAGATGGTGGTTTGAACTATGCCAGTCTAATGATTTATTCCCCAATCCTCCTAATGTCTAGTAATGACTCTGACTGGCTCAGCGCTGAGAAATCAGGCCAAGTGCTCTGCAATACAGAAGCGTAGCGTATGGCTGGCGGCTCCAGACCTGGGTCTGCAATTGCTCTGTGTACCCAACAGAATCAAATATACCCAGACTAACACTATCTTGAACGTTTATAGCCCCTGCCAAACCGCAAACACGATCTCTGATTGCTTTTCTCCCAGAACACATTCGAAAGGGAAACAGCAATGCACTGATTCACCTTCATTTTGTCATTAACACTCTTTATACTATAATGCTGATTTGCTGTCTGATGTGTAGATAGTAATTCAGAGTCCAATGCAGCGCAGCATCCTTCGAGCAGAGGAGCTTAAATTCCTCGCTCAAGGGCACGGCTGCAGTCAGTGGAGCTGCGTGGTGATACCGCTAATCCTCTGGAAGCACACACACTCCCACTCATCTTTGTCTAATCTATATTGTGGGCTAAAAAAAGTTGGGCCACCTTTTCCTCCAACCCAAGTTCTTGTGTGTGTTTGAAACCGTGTGTTTCTGTGTGTTCCCCAGAGCCTAACCTGTTAAGTGGTACTGCACATAGTGTGAATAAACGTGGCGTGAAAAGAAGGGATCTGGACCTGGAAGAGCTTAAAGAGATTCTCTCTCCACTGCTGCCTTTCGTCAGAACTGAGCACATATTACCAACCAACAGCGAGGTCCTCTCTGACACTGTGAGTGTGTTTTTATGTCTTCTGTTAATGTATGTCTCTTTTGGTTTATACAGTTTAAACAGGAGCATTAAAGGAGAAGTCCACTTCCAGAACAACAGTTTACAAATAATTTACTCACCTCCTTGTCATCCAAGATGTTCATGTCTTTCTTTCTTCAGTCGTAAAGAAATGATGGTTTTTGAGGAAAGCATTTCAGGATTTTTCTTCATATAATGGACTTGATTGGTGCCCCGATTTTGAACTTCCAAAATGCAGTTTAAATGCAGCTTCAAAGGGCTCTAAACGACTGACTGATGACTCTAATTGACTCTTATCTAGTCATTTTTTCGGAAACTAAAAATTTGTATATTTTTTTAAGCACAAAAGCTTGTGTAGCATAGACTGGGATGCGTGTCCACGACACTACGAATCACGTCTAAGTTCATTGTCTGTGTACTCCGGCTCAAAAAGGTGGAGTATGGCGAAAAACTTTTTTTTTCTCCTACAACTTCACAATTGTCCAACATCGTTGTACCTTTTTGTTTGTAAACAGTGTTTGACTGACTTGCACTTCCTTAGTCTTTGCGCGTTCGCTTTGTAAACACTGGGTCTGTAGTTTCGCCTATGTTCCACATGACCTTTCGACGTGATTCAGTAGTACATAGCATCGTCGACGCGCATGACAGAGCCTGTGCTACATGAGCTTTGTGCTTAAAAAGTACAAGATTTTTTTATTTTCTTAAAAAAAAAAATGACCAATCGTTTCGCTAGATAAGACCCTTCTTCCTCGGCTGGGATCGTTTAGAGCCCTTTGAAGCTGTATTTTAAACTACATTTTGGAAGTTCAAAATTGAGGCACCAATGAAGTCCATTATATGGAGAAAAATCCTGAAATGCTTTTCTCAAAAACCATAATTTCTTAACGACTGAAGAAAGAAAGACATAAACGTCTTGAATGACAAGGGGGTGAGTAAATTGCTTTTTAGCCCCATGCAGCTTCTAATGCTTACCAGTAATTCATTTTATTTGATCAAAATACAGTAAAAACTGTAATATTATGAAATATTTGTACAATTTTAAAATATCTATTTCTTATTTTAATATATTTTAAAATGTAATTTGTTTTTGTGATGGCCAAAATGATAGCATCATTACTGCAGTCTTCAGTGTCACATGATCTCTCAGAAATCATTCTAATATGCTAATTTGGTGCTCAAGAAACTTTATATCAATTTTGAAAACAGGAAAGGAATTTTTTCTAACATAAATCATCACTTTTGATCAATTTAATGCATCCTGCTGAATTAAAATATTTGTTTCTTTGCAAAAAAAACCCAAACAAAATACTATCCCCAAACATTTTTTAATAGTACTGTGTATTATATTACAAGAATCATTATGTAGCTTATTTCATACAGTGACAGTCCATAGTGGTCATGTCTGTCAGACTCCAATTAAAACAGGAGCACTATGGGGGCAGTCACACTAGATCTTTTAAAATATTTGGAGTTACTAAGATTTTTTTTTTAATCTTTAAATATTGTATCTTTAAATATTTTACATCTTTAAATAATTAAATATTTAAATAATATTTTAATATATTAAAATATTACATATTTTATTCAGCAAGGGCAAATTAAATGGAAAAATGACAGTAAAGACATTTAAAAAAATTTAATTTCAGTGCAAAGAATCCTGAAAAAATGGTTCATGCATTTCACACAAATATTAGGTAGCATGACTATTTTCAAAAGTAATGTTTCTCCAGCAGCAAATCAGCATATTAGAATGATTTCTGAAGGATCATGTGACACTGATTCTGAAGCAATGGCTGCTGAAAATTCAGTATAATGTAAAACAGTATTTCACAGTGTTACAGCTTTTACTGTATTTTTTTGGTCAAATAAATGCAGACTTAAAGAGCATAAGAGGTTTTTTTCTTACAGACCACAGACATTTAGACAGTGGTTTGTTTAATATTGTTCTTTTTATAAAAATATGTAAATCGCAATGATGTGTGAACCACATCATGTGAACCATGCGTGATGTTTATATCCTATATTTGTCATCCTATATTTTTTTTTCTTAAACTTAAACATCTAAACTTAACTGTTTAGCATCATTCTGTTATTAATATGCTTACATGCCAGCTATGAAAGTACAGTAAGTGAATGAATATAAAACTCTGAGTGCTCTTTAGTCTGTAAAATGCACAGCCACAAGCCAAATGGCTAACATGTTCCTTTCCAGTACAGCACACGCTGAATAAAAATGACAAAAATGGTAATATTGATTGATGTATGAATGGCTACATGCTCAGATTCTCAGTACTGCTCAGGATGTAATTTGCTAGAGAGTAAGAAAACAGATACCCCATGTGCTAATGCTCCAGCAAATTACATCATCTTTCCATCGTTCTTCTTGACCGCTCTCTTCAAGTATCGGTAAAGACTTTTCCCCTGCTTTTAACAGATGAAGAGGGGTCTGATCAGCACCCCTCCCTCTGACATGCTGCCCACAGCGGAGGGAGGCAAAGCCAATGCCTGGCTCCGGCAGAAGAGTGCTGGCATTTATGTCCGCCCACGCTTATTCTCTCCTTATGTGGAGGAGGCCAAGGTAGGACACACTTCCTCACCTCACATACTGTAACATTACAATGAAATAGTGAAGGCAGAAAAGGTGATTAAAAATAAATCAATACACCTATTCATTAAATATCTCTATGCATCTCATTTCTTTAAAATACAACTTTAATATTAAAAGGTAAAATTCTTTTTTAAAAATATGTTTTTAAATGTTACAAATTTATAGAATGCATTTGTAGAATGTGAATCAAATCTTGCATTAAACTTTGTGTTTTCCTCCAGGCGGTTTTGGAGGAGATGATGGTTGAGCAGACCGACCTGGTCAGGCTGCGCATGGTTCGTATGTCCAACGTACCCGACACACTCTACATGGTAAACAATGCCGTCCCCCAGTGTTGTCACATGATCAACCACCAGCAAATGGCTGGCAGCCAGACAGCTCCACCGTCTGTGGTTGCTAACGAGATACCAGGTGGGTTAAGTGCTCATTCATGCCTTGTAATGATGTAATATTTCAGCCAATCTTCAAAACTAGGCACATTATATCTGTATAAAATATACACTACCAGTCAAAAGTTTTTGAACGGTAAGATTTTTAATGTTTTTTTTAAAGAAGTCTCTTCTGCACACCAGGTTCACATATTGTGAAATATTTTTACTATTTAAAATAACTGCTTTCTATTTGAATATATTTTAAAATGTAATTTATTCCTGTAATCAAAGCTAAATTTTCAGCATCATTACTCCAGTCTTCGGTTTCACATCCTTCAGAAACCATTCTAATATGCTGATTTGCTGCTCAAAAACATTTTTTTGTTTTGATTATTGTCAGTATTAAAAAGATGAGATTTTTTTTTTTTTTTGGAAAAATCCAAAGATCAGCATTTATCTGAAATAAAAAAGCTTTTGTAACATTATACAGTATACCATTCAAAAGCTTGGAGTCCGTTTTATTATTTTATTTTATTTTATTTTATTTTGGGAAGGAAATTATGGAAATTAATACTTTTATTTAGCAAGAATGCTTTAAATTGATCAAAAGTGATGATTAAGACATTTGTAGTGTTATAAAAGATTTCTTTTTTTAAATAAATGCTGTTCTTCTGAACCTTCTATTCATCAAAGAAACCAGAAAAAAATCTTCTGATTTTCTGTTATTCTGTTATAATAATAAATGTTTTTGAGCAGCAAATCAGAATATTAGAACGATTTCTGAAAGATCATGTGACTGGAGTAATAATGCTAAAAATTCAGTTTTGAAATCACAGGAATAAATTACATTTTAAAACACATTTAAATAGAAAACAGTTATTTTAAATACTAAAAACATTTCAAAATTGTACTGTTTTTGCTGTACTTTGGATCAAATTGTACATGATTGTGGTGTTTATGAGATTGACTTGTTTTATCAAGTCATTTTAGAGAGATTGCGATTTAGTTCACAGAGTCCAAGTAGATCATGTCCTAATCTAGATGTAGTTGCAAACCCCATAAATCATACCATGAGGCATTGTTTTCTCAAGTTAATTTTGCTGTTCTTTTGCAAGAAGCAATTCAGTGTTTTTTTTTTTTTTTTGTTTGTTTTTTTTAGGTATATATAATGTGAGTGGGAGCATTGGCTTTGTGTGTTGGCAAGCTTTGTGATCCTGTGGGTGTTATATAAAACAATTCAACACCAATTTAACAAAACTCTTCTGTTTATTGTCTTATATGCCCATCTTGTATTAATGTTGTTTATCAGCTATAAAATATTGTTAACTGCTGGGCTTATTCATCTGTATTTGCACATTAAAGAAGTCATCTGTTTTCCTTTTATCACCCTGTCTTTCAGTGCCCAGGTTGGCAGTAGTGAAGGAAATGATCCGTAGGCTGCAGGAGCTGCGTCACACGGACCAGGTGCAGCGAGCGTATGCTCTGAACTGTGGTGAGGGCGCCACAGTCAGCTACGAGCTGCAGATCCGTGTGCTCCGAGAGTTTGGCCTACCTGATGGGGCTGCAGAACTCCTACAGGTAACCCAGCACATCCTGTTTGCGTAGAGACTGACAAGTGTTGCTATGGCTACCGTGGATCTCTCTCTGACTTTCGTGTCAGTTGGTATTACCCCGGATTCGGATGAATACAATTTATTTTCCAGTGATTGCAGGCACTCGTGCTGATTTTGTTCAAGTAAAAAAAAGATTAAAAAGGGAGAATTTTGCTATTCAGATTTGAACACTCCTTCAGTGCATTGCAAATTGTGTGTGTGTGTGTGTGTGTGTGTGTGTGTGTACACTGCCATTCAAAAGTTTGGGATCAGTAAGATTTTTATTTTAAGACTTTTTTTTTTATACTCCTTAAGGCTGCATTTATGTCATTTTTAAATACACAAAAACAGTAATATTGTGATTATAATATTACAATTTAAAATAACTGTTTTCTGTTTCAGTGTTTTAAAATATAATTTATTCCTGTGATGCAGAACTGAATTTTTTAACATCATTACTCCAGTCTTCAATGTCACATGATTCTTCAGAAATCATTTTAATATGTTGATTTATTATCAATGTTGGAAACTTTGGGCACTTCTTTTCAGGATTATTTAAGGAATAAAAAAGTTAAAAAGAACAGCATTTGTTCAAAATAGAAATGTTTTGTAACAATATACACTACAGTTCAATATTTTGGAGTCAGTAAATATTTTTCTTTCTTTTATGAAATAAATTAATTTTTATTCAGCAAGGATGTGTTAAATTGACAAAGTGATAGTAAAGACTTGCATTTACATTGATGTTCTATTTTGAATAAATTCTGTTCTTTTTTTTTTGTGATTGTTCTTTTTTTTTTTTTATTTGAAATAATAAAATTACAGAACTTGAGTGACAGCATGACTACCAAGGAAGAAAAAAAGAAATAAAGAAAAATAAAGAAAAGAAACACCAAACCACAAGTGCAGTGATTAATTCTGTTCTTTTTTTTTATGTTTTATTTATCAAAGAATCATGGAAAAAGTAACACAGGTTCCAAAAAAAAAGATTAAGCAGCACAACACTGGTTTCCAACACTGTTAATAAATCAGCATAATAGAAAGATTTCTGAGGGATCATGTGACACTGAAGACTGGAGTAATGATGGAATAATGAAAATTCAGGAAAATTCATCACAGGAATAAATTATAAAGCACAGGGTGGGTAAAAAGTAACAAAGCATTACAAATTGGTAATAAAATCTATTTCTAATACAAATTGATAATCATTAAATTATTATTATTTATTAATATTTTATAATTATAAAAATTATTATTAAATTATTAATTATTATAGTTGACACAAGTTCTACAGTCATTAAATAATGCCTAGTTACTTTTTTCCCACGCTGTGTGTTAAAATAGAAATTATTTAAAATTGTAATAATCCTTCAACATTTCTGTTGGGGTTTTTTCTGTATTTTCAATAAAATAAATGCAGCCTTGGTGAGCATAAGAGTTTTATTTTTAAAAAAATCTTAAATTTGGATGAATAACTGCATTCATGTACTTCATCACTCCCCGTTATTTTGACTAGCATGTTTCTCCAGTTACTGTGAAGTTCCCTGAGCTCTTGAACTGCTGTGACATCATGTTATTCCCACCATTAAGTGACCAGTGAACCTACGCTGAATAACTTGGAAGTCGTCAAAGCCTCTTCAGCATACCAGACAGCCTATTAAGTTTCATTTTTGAAGCATGTCTAGCACAAACATGCCCTCACGGTTACATGTGCTTTGTTTCAGAATCCGCACAAATTCTTTCCCGAGGAGCGCTTTGGAGACGAGAGTCCCGTCCTGGCCTTGCGCCAGTCAGGTCGCTGCCGGGTCAACAGTACACCAGCTGTGGAGAGCATGTTCACTGACCTGGAGGCTCTGGTGGCCTTCCACCCCCCTCTACCCCCTCCTCCTCCGCCCTATCATCCCCCGACCACCCCGGGCCACAGCCAGCAGCAGTATAAAACAGGCTGGAGACCTCGGGTCCCCACGCAACCTCCCTCCAGATCTTTCTCCTACCCCTGCAATCACGCACTCCTTCATAGGCAGCCATCTTCCAAGATGGGCAGCCCAGTCTACCCACCAGGAGCCAAGCCTTTGCCTCCGGACTGCACTAATGCACAGGGGGGGAGGAATCTTCATCCTGACAAGCAAATGGTGATTATTTTTTATTTATTTATTTATCTTTTTTTGTTGGGGATGTAACAATATCAAAGTCTCACGATACAATAATATCTCTATAAATTACATTTTAAAGTTCAATTCTTCTATCTAATGCACTTTGAGAGTTAAAAATTAAGAGCTCCAACCCATGTTCTTAACTAACAAAACTCAAGTCAAAAATTGACTTGTACCCAAACTTTAAAGGGGACTCAACTCTCTTTTTATTTGTGATATACTGTCTCAGTCTAAATTACCTCCACACTGATGTTTTAGGAAGCCAGACAAATTAGAATATAATAATAATAACAGCAATTTTGTATTATTGTTATTCCTATGACAGTAATAGCTGTATATTGTAAAACAGTTGCACTGTAAAATAAATGAAAATGAATATTTCATAGGTATTATTATTTTCCCTTTACACTACAGTAGGGGAAATACAATGCTTCTTTCCTAATTTCTACACTTGAAAGAGATATTTTGAATTTGGACTGCAGTAACGTTACCCATTTAAACCACTAGCTGTCAACAATTTATACTGCACTTTTAGGCATTTATTTTGACGTAAATGGCAGTAGAGCTTTTATTTTGACTGAAAACTCCAGCTTTAGTGAAAAAAGGCTTACAAAAATGTCTTACTACAAATCTAGTGAAATGCTGTTATCATCTGCCACAAAAATTAAGCATAACTGGTGGCCACTGTGCACTAGACTCACAGCACATGCAGTAAACGAGTTCACTGCATTTATTCACTGTGAACTGAGCTGTTCTGAGGCGCGGAAAACACCGGATAACGAGCTGGAAATGCGCAGTGAAAACAGACTTGATGAAGGGGTTTAGCCATATTGTGCTTTTGGTTTTAGTTCGTTGACAGATACTGTGTCAAAGCATAATGGCCCAAAACACAACTTTAAAGACCTTTTATGTTATCCTTCAAATAAGACATTTAAATTTATTTTGAAAACTACACTTTTTGCCTGGAAGACCTGCCATTCACGTCATGTGAGCACGATGATATCGAGACTGCGATCGCGATACCACGAAATTGATAATACTGTTACATCCCTATTTTTTGTATAAATGCGTAGATTTGTGTAGGATTTGCTTATGAACTGCCATATTGTTTTGTCTAAATAAATTTGTCTAAAAAATGTAAAAATGGTGAATTTGGGCATTACAGCATTATAATGAACAGTATGAAAAATTTAGAGTTTTGCTAATCTACATGCTCTAATTTATTCTAAGAACATGGAGCCTGTTATCAACGAGTTCATGCCGGACATTGCCATGGGTGTTTCGGCAATGAGCCTGAAGGAGCGGCGTCTTCCGGAGGTCTCCATGGAGGTGGAGAGTCACGAAGCCCACCCTCACCTTTCCACAGCTCCTCCAATGTCCCACAGCTACTCCAGTCGGCACCCGCATTCCTCCCGCAAGCGGCACGCTGCCGAACCCAAGCCCGAAGGCCCGCAGCCTGACTTCCCAGATCTCTACGAGTTCCCAGGCCGCCACGTGCCTCCCTACAGTGGACCGGACCTCTACATCCACGGCCGTCAGGCAGGTGGTGGAGCACCACCTCCGTCCTACTCCGAGGCCTCTGAATCCCTCCGCCTGGATGTGCTGGAACAGCCTCCGCAGAGACTAGACTTGGCAATTGTCTCGCAAGGGGGCGTTGCACAAGCCGTGCAAAGGTCGTGGCCCATAAACGAGACGGACCTCACCTGTGGGCTTGGGCCCTCCACAGAACAGTATGAGGAATGGCCTACGGGCCGTCGACCTGCTCCAGAAGGAATGGGGCTTGGTTTAGGGGCGAACGTTGGGTCTGGGGACGAGGGTGGCTTGGGCGCCCGAGACCGTAGGTCGCCCAGCAAACCCGAATACCCCTACAGGAAGTCTGCTCTCTGACCCCTGATTAAAAAAAGAGACTGAGGACTGGTTTAAATGCTAAATGTAAGCTAACAGGTGAGGCACCAGCAGTCCTGCACTTTGTGTTCTTTCGAGGGCCGACAGTATCTTGAAGTGATGAACGCCCATAAGCTGCGCGAGTGGCTGCTTTTTTTAAGGGTAAAGGGAGATGATGTGTAAACTGCGCTGGATAGGTTTTAAACCCAGTAGGGAGTGAGGAGAGCTTGGTTTGGTTGTGTGCACCCGGAAAAGAGATCAAAAATGCTAAATATTTTAATCCGAGGCATCCGAGGACTTCATTAAACGGCCCTGAAAGTTTTAGTGTTCTGTATTTCCGAATATATACTTTTATTTCCCTGAACAGACTACGATGAGTGGAGAAATATACATTCATCTAGATGCACAGATTTTGTTCCTTAGGAGTAAATTGAAAAAATATGAAGGCAATAAGTTGCAAACTCATTACTTTGTCTAGTCCTTGACAAACAGCTCCGTCTTCTTTTGAGGGCAGAGTGGCAGTAATAGCTTGTGTAATCTGCCGCATTCGCCGGCTTTTACATTAGCCTGTGCAATTTAAGAGCCGAGATGGAACATAAAAGGGAAAACAAATGAAATCCCCTGTCTCTTATGAGGCAACTTATCAGGCATAACAATGGCACAGATGCACCATTAAATGTGAATGGGGCTTTGTTTTAGCGTGTTTCACAACTCAGATCTGCAGATTCATTCCAGAGTATTTAACTTTAACTTAAAAACTATCTGTACACTCAAACAAAAATTTGGCATCCTCTTTCACATTTAGATTTCTCATTCCAAGGCTGCAGTTGGTGGCATTCCTGAGAGACTACGAATATGGGTTGATCATTATCAGCCTCATTCTCCAAAATCGTGCAGGACGCGCAACCAAATCAACCTCACGTCACATCCTCAGTCCTTGGGTTCAGTAGGACGGGAGCAGCAGTCCATGGGCGGGAGTTCATTAGCTTTTCTGTGCTAGTTCTGTCAGCAGATGACCGACAATTATGATGTCATGAACAGGCTTTGCAAAAAAAGAATTCTCGGAAGTGTCATGGATTTAGACACAAGTATTTACTTTTGATTTGTTACACAACACTTTAGGAAACAATATCATACACACTGCTGCACACCCTACCTATAGATGAAGTGACTTATTTTAAGCTTTTTTTTTAGCATCCGAAATACCTGTATTCTTAAATAACTGTGCAATAGTGCAGCTTTTTCATTTTAAATATTCATTTTGCTTTCTTCTCCTTACAATAAGAATTTCTCAGATTATACTGACACAGCAAATATGCAGGCTAGCTCACCTAAAATGCTAATTCTGTTATCATTTACTCATCTTCATGTAAAAGATATTTTGAAAAAAAAAAACGTTTTGTCCTTACAGTCGAAGGGGTCCAAAAACATCAACATTGGACCCCATTGACTTTCACTGTAAGGACTAAAAAACCTTTAGGTATGCTAAACTATCTTTTACGTTCTGCAGAAACAAAATATGTCATACAGATTTGAAATGGCGTCAGGGTTGGTAAACGATAAAAGAATTTGCATTTTGGGTGAACTGTCCCTTTAAGATAATCAACAATAGCCTTTTCCCCACAAGTGATGATGGTACTGTATTTTGACACGCTCTTAAATATTATTATATAACAATCTCTTGTTGTATTAGGCCAGATGGGCGTTCTGTTGAACATCCAAACGATCCTCAGCTGCATCCATCCCACATTCTTCACTTCGAGCGCTTCTTTCTTTGGAGCACAAGAAGCGTTTTATTGGTTGAAAGCACAACGTACTAAGAATGAGAAATACCAAGAATGTCATTTTATTTCTTGTCAGATAGTGCTCAGACAATTCATACGCTGGTAAAAGGCTTGAGTTTCAGTTGGATGGTCAGTCACATTTTTTTTTTGACTGTTACGAACCCACAGTTAGACCAAAGATGAGTTTGGGAGGATGTTTGTGTTGCTTGGTGAATCTCGGAAGCATTTTATCTACCAGGTTCTTTGCCTCTTAGCAAGTTGAACTGAAACCACTAGGTTGAGATTCATGTTTGTTACACAGACTCTTTGGTGACTGTGTCTATTGAAGGAACATTTATCATTGATTGATTTTATCGATCTCTCCCCAGGCACTTTGACTTACAGAGATGGCCTTAAGAGTTGATGTAGGGTTATCTGTATCTGTAGTCACGGCCTTAAGACCTAACCTTGGGTAACGTGATTCTTCGTCGTCTTCATCTTTGCAAAAGGTCTTCTGTGCCAGAGACTCTCTACCTCTGACCAGCTTCTCTCAACATATTTCATTCAATTTGATTTTCCTTTTTATATTCTTTTCAACTTATTCAGACCTCATGAGCCTCACCTTAAACATTTATCAATGAGAGTCCAGAAGCAACAGCTGGAAGTCAGATTTTTGTAAAGTTCCTCTTTGTCTTTTCTTAACACTTGCTGTTTTATTAGCACCTTTAAAGGGATAGTTCACCCAAAAATGAAAATTGTCATTAATTATCCTTATGTTGTTCCAAACCCGTAAGACCTTCATTCATCTTCAGAATGCAGATTAAGATACTTTTGATGAAATCCAAGGGCTTTCTGACACTCCATAGACAGCAAGGGTCCTATCATGGTCAGGGCACACAAAACGTAGTGAGGACGTATTTAAAATAGTTCATGTGACAGCAGTGGCTCAATCGTAATTTTATGAAGCTACAAGAATACTTTTGTGTGCAAAAAACAAACAAAAATAACTTTATTCAAAACTCAGAGGAGAAGATTTCTTGAATTAAGTCAGTATTTTTGTTTTTTTGTGCACAAAAAGTATTCTCGTAGCTTCAGAAAATTACAGTTGAACCAGTGCTGTCACATTGACTATTTTGTCCATGTTCTTAGTACCTTTCTGGACCTTGACCTTGGTAGGACCCTTGCTGGATATGGAGGGTCAGAAAACCCTAAGATATTTCATCAAAAATATCTTAATTTGTTTTCCAAGATAAACGGCGGTCTTGCGAGTTTGGAATGACATGAGGGTGAGTAATTAACGACAGAATTTTCATTTTTGGGTGAACTATCCCTTTAAGATATTTGTGCAAAAAGTGAGGAGAGTCATCTTGCACTCCATTAACTCCATCACAGGTGTTTTTATGCCAGTAAGCTGTGTTTTTATCCATTTACCCTTGGTTGTTCTTCAGAAATGTTAGCTGCGTGATGCAGTAGGAGTCCTCCTGGACTCCTACGGCAGCCCACCTCTGAGTCAAGCCTGAAAGAGTCATGAACCCTGAGTGGGAGAGCTCCAGTTTGGCGTCCCACAAAGCTTCAGAGAGTCAGATCCAAAAATAGATTCAGCGTAGACCCTGGCTGGGGTGCAAGCGATCTCCTTAGAGAGTTGAAGTCAACTGAATTGGACTGAGATTGGTAGGAGGCTGTTTGTCTCCTCTGAATGTCAAGGACATAGCTCTGTAGTTAGCTCTTTACACCAGGCTTATTAGATACAGTGGAGATCAAACTTTTTACATACACCTTGGAGAATCTGCTAAATGTTAATTTTACCAAAATAAGAGGGATCATACAAAATGCATGTTATTTTTTTATTTAGTACTGACCTGAATAAGATATTTCACATTAAAGACATTTACATATAGTCCACAAAAGAAAATAATAAATGACCCTGATCCAAAGTTTACGTAGGCTTGATTCTTAATAGCGTTGTTCATGAGTCCACTTGTTTGTCCTGAACTGCCTGCCGTTCTTCAAAAAATCCTTCAGGTCTCACAAATTGTTTGGTTTTTCAGCATTTTTGTGTGTTTGAACCCTTTCCAACAATGACTGTATGATTTTTTTTTTTTTTTTTTCATGCTGAGGACAACTGAGAGACTCATATGCAACTATTACAAAAGGTTCAAACACTCACTGATGCTTCAGAAGGAAAAACGATGTATTAAGAGCCGGGGGGTGAAAACTTTTGCACTGTATGAAGATGTGTATATTTGTATTTTGCCAAAACATTATATATTTTTATTTATCACTGCCCTTCAGAAGCTACAGAAGATACTTACATGTTTCCCAGAAGACAAAATAAGTTAAGTTTACCCTGAACTTCAAATTCCAAAAGTTTTCACCCTCTGGCTCTTAATGCATTGTTTTTCCTTCTGGAGCATCAGTGACTCAGTTGTCATAGGTGTGAAAAGATGGATCTCAAAATCACAGTCACTGTTGGAAAGGGTTCAAATACACAATTTGTGGGACCTGAAGGATATTTCTGTTTAACAGTTTAACTGTTCAGGACAAACAACGGACTGATGAACAATTATCACTAAACAAAAACGAAAAAAACAACTGTGGATCATTCAGGTAACACAGTATTAGGAATCAAGTGTATCAAGTAAACTTTTGATCGAGGTCATTTTTATAAATTCATAAACTATTTTCTCTTGTGGACTGTATGTAAACACATCTTTTATGTGAGAAATCTTCTTCAGGTCAGTACTAAATAAAAAAAAAAGACATTCATTTTGTATGATCCCTGTTATTTTGGTAAAATTAACATTTTGCAGATTCCGCAAGGTGTATGAAAACTTTTGACCTCAACTGTTCATCTTCAGACCTTTCCACTGGCGTATAACAAACTTGATATTGTTGTGTCTGTGGTTCTCTCAAAATGCAATGCGTCACAGCCTACTTAAGCCTTCCTTCCCTGACCTCATTCTGCAGCAAAAAGAGGACGAGGGAACCAACTACTCACCATTTTTATTCAGAACAAAAAGATACTTGTTTCACAGAGCAACTGTATTTTACCTTGCAGATCCTCCAACGACGACTCAATCTACCTGTCACGCGAGTAGTTTTACCACCAGCTCACACGTTCTCTTTTTGATGTTTCAGAAGCTCTTGTCAAAGAAAAGTCTCAGTGTTGCAGCTTTGTAACTCAGTATTTTTGAGCCGTTGGTCCATCCTTCTGCACCAATGCCATTTTAAATTGGGTCGTCCTTCGGTCTGACGCGCAAAGACCTCTTGGTCTATTTTTTTTATTTCCTGTTTTATGCAACAGTTGCATGCTAGTTCAGATTTTCCAGGCGACTGTTACCTGTAACTCGGAGCGTTGAGCAATTGGCATCAGCAGTTCCCTTCGAGGCAGCCGAGAGGAGATCTGAGGTCTGTCATGTCATTCTAGCGAATCGCACTCGTGATCCAAAACCGACAGATGGATATTTAGGCCTACTGCTGCTACTCAGAAGTTTTCCTGCCAGCGGAGAACATTATTTCTTGACGTCAATGCCGATCCCAGCAATCTAGTCCCATGTAGACCCAGCCATGCCTTAATCTTAAGGGGGAGGTTAGGAAAACTCCTAGGTTAGGATCGCCTCCGCCTCTGCTATACTCAGGCCATTTTGAACTGCTAAAGTCATTTATTTCACGTCCTGAAACACCAGATCATTTTGAGGGTGTGTTTTGATTGCTGCAAAAGTCAATGCACAGTTTGAAGGTATTATTTTGTATTCGAGATGCACACTGACCTCATAATTAATACATTTCTATCACAAATGCTATTTGTGGTCATTTGGGTTTTCTTAGATTTGTGGGTTGCTTGCCTGAGTGACTGTTAGGGAATGAATTGGAAATGCATTTGAGCTCCCAGATGAGGAGCTCGGATCATTCTTTAGAACTGGCGTGTTGTTCTGCGTAAATTTTTCATTGCTTAAGAATAATGGGTTCGTTTTAGAGGGGCGGAATGAATTTGGCCACCGTACTTGACATAACCTTAAACCGAGGAGTAAAAGCTAGAACAGATGAAGGTACCCATTGCACTAAATTTTTGATGGCGATATGCGTAACGTTTGTTGTGGAATAGCGCCCTCTGTTGGCGCTCTTGGTTTATTTTGACTGAAACGTCTGTTTATTGAGTTCTTGAGTAATTGGTCTCAAACATTCATTCCTAATCCTTTTAGTATATCTGCATGGCATTGCGTTATTTATCTCCAAAGTGCCGCAAGGCTGAATTGAACTGAAGGTTTGCGTTTTGGATGTGTGAGAGGCAAGGGAAGTTGTGTTTGCAGACTTATAAGTCGAGATCTCCAGGTTCTCTCTTGTGCTATCTCTCTTACGGAGACGATTTAGTGCCTTCCCTGCCTGAGGCTGGGCTTCCTCCACACCCCTTTTGTCTTATGCAAGCCCTTTCTACAAACCTCTGTTAAAGCGTCTCTTTGTAATACTGTAGCCAACGCTTAGTGTGCATAATGTTTAATTTGTCTTTTTGTTTCTTCAAAAGATATTTTTCAAGATTTTTGGTACCTTTGATCACAGGCCTCAGAAATATGGTGTTTTGTTGTATGTAAAATGTAAAGTTTTTTATAAATATATATAAAACCTGCGATATCTATTTGAGACTTTGTGTGTGTGTGTGTGTGTGTATATACACGCACACACATACAAAAAAAAAGCATTCTTTTGTGGAGTTGTGGAAAGTGTCTATTTTTCTATTCTTTTCTTTGGCCGGTGTAGTTATGAACTTTACTCTGCAATTAGGTGACTAATGTCTTGGAAATAAATAGTTTTGAGTTATAATGATGGTGTGTGTGTGTGTTTGTGTGTTTTGCTGTTTGTTCGTTTTCATTCATTCAAAGCTGCCAGATGAGCAGTGAGTAACACCTTGCCATTAGTGGGAAATGCGAGGGGAGGGGGGACTCGGCGGGTCTCATTCAACAACCACACAATCTACACAGAAATGCATTCATGCAGAAATCATGATTGGGTTCCCACTGAAATTTACAATAAATTTAAAACTGAAACAATGCCTATGCAAAATCTCACAAGCCTGGAGGCCTTAAAAACAGCCATGTATTAAACTATATAAATAATGTGGAAAGCCCTTATGGATATTGTTTGGGCCTGTTTATGTAAATTACTACTGTAGCTGCAGGCACTCATTCCCTCAGACTGATTGGGCTTCAGAAACATTTAAAACTCTTTACCCATGACTTGTCTGAACGTACCTGAAAGTTGAATTGGGACTGAAATCATAGCGTATGCGTTTTTAAAGGTATAGTGCAGCCAAAAATTAAAATTACCCAATCATTTACACACCCTTAAGCCAATGTCAGAACTGTGGGATATAAACTCGCAATTGCAAGAAATAAAGTCAGAATTGCAAGATATAAACTCGCAATTCTGACTTTTTTCCTCGCAATTGCGACTTTGTATCTCGCAATTCTGACTTTTTTTTCTCAGAATTATGAGATACAAACTTGCAATTGCCAGTTGTAAAGTCTAGTTATGAGGAGAAAAAAAAGACTGATATGTTCAGAGAATTGCGAGTTTATATCTCACAATTCTGACTTTATTTCTCATAATTGCAACTATATCTTGCAATTCTGAGAAAAAAAGTCAGAATTGTGAGAAGTCGCAAAAACCTTTTTTTTAATTTTTTATTCAGTGGCAGAAACGGGCTTCCGTATAGGTGTATATGGCTTCCTTTTTTCAGATGAAAACAAGTGGAGTTCCATTAAAAAAAAAAAAAAATGTCCTGGCTCTTCCAAGCTTTATAATGGCAGTCAATGGGTGTTGAGATTTTGAAGCAAAATAAAGTGCAACCATCCATCATAAAAAGTACTCCACACACCTCCGGGGGGGTTAATAAAGGCCTTCCGAAATGAAGCGATGTGTTTGTATAAATAAAATATCTTTATTTAAAGCTTTATAGACAGTTAGCTTCCTCTGACTGTCGTACGTGCAAAAAAAAGTCAGAGGATTATGATTATAAGCAATTTTTTTTTTTTTTGATGTAAACAAAACTTGGTTCTCGTAAGACTAGCATGTTCTCACATAAAATTTACGCCACGTCATCCACTGTAACGCCACTCTCTTGTGAACACGTACGACAGTTAGCGGAAGCTAGAGATTGCGGTTTATAAGGTTTTAAATATGGATATATTTCTTACACAAATGCATCGATTCGCTTCAGAAGGCCTTTATTAACCCCCTGGAGCAATGTGGAGTATTTTTATGATGGATGGATGCACTTTATTTCACTTTAAAATCTCAACAGCCATTCACTGCCATTATAAAGTCCAGATGAGCCAGTACTCCACGTGGATCCAGGGGGTTAATAAAGGCCTTCCAAAACGACGTGATGTATTTAAGAAAAATATCCATATTTAAAACTTTATAAACCGTAATCTCTAGCTACCGCTAACTGTCGTACGTGTGACAAATGACAGAGGATTTCAGTAATAGCCAAGATGAGACTGTATTTTCTTTGCTGTAAAACAAAACTTGGTTCTTGCAAGACTAGCATATTCTCACCAAAGATTTATGCTACGCCTACGTTCTACGTTATCTGCTGGAAAGCCACTCTCTTGTGAACGTGCGTACGACAGTTAGTGGAAGCTAGAGATTACATTTTATAAAGTTTTAAATATGAATATCTTTCTTAAATTTTCACTGGCCCTGCTACAAACAACAACATTAACAACAAACAAAATAACATAGTTGCTGATATCATTGTTTACTGACCCATGTTATCTTTTAATAAATAAGCTTATATGACATCAAAATTTTACATACCAATTAAATTGTGCAATTCTCGATTGCAATTTTGATATCACAGCAAAACCTACTAGCCTAAGAAATATGAAATTTAAACATTACTTGTTTGTTCAAAAGTTATTTTTATTACAAATGAAAAGATGTAAGGAAAAACAGCAGACGGACTGAATGAACGCAAATTCAGTCTCTGCCAGCAGGTGGCGCTTATGGAATAATGATACAGCGTTTTCCTGGTTACCACTGTAAACAAAGCAGTGCCGTGCTTATGAACGCAACTTTAAATGCATTATACAGAGGTAAATGAAAAAGAAAAAGCCATGTAAACATTTTCTAAAACAGTCATTTCCCCTCAGAGATACATTCATATAAACCCCGTTTCAATATTTAGACAATATTTCCAATATTTTGCGCATTGTGAGTAGGGTGACCACCTGGCAATAGATCTGTTGCGGGACATAGATGTAATTTTGCGGGACACGTGTGAGATAGATACATTTTCTACTGTTATGCTATGTAAATACTGATTACATCCATTATCATATGCGCCGATTTATGTTTGTGAGCGCGCACGTGCAAGCGAGAGAAAGCGCGTCTTTTTTTTTTTACTTAAAGTTAAGAGAATCCGCGTGGATTCTGCGAGAGAAGCGATTTGGGCTTGCGGGACATTTTCTCAATATGCGACGTGCGGGACAAGGGGTGAAAATGTTGTGCGGTACCCTAATTTTTTCCTCTTTGTGTGCGTCTTCAGCGTCTCTGGCCTCTGTTTAACGGGCGGCAGATTGCAGAACAGCAGAACCATACGTCACAGCAGTCACACGGCAGCAACGCTGCGGCAGCAGGCTCAGACGGTAGTGGGCGGAGTCTCCGTCGCAGATCGGAAAAGGGTGAAAATAGCAATAAGTGATCAACTTATATTTTTTCTTGTCCTTTTCTTATTTTTAATGTTGTTATTGTTATTTGAAGAAAAAATAAAAATAATTATGAACACCAGAATTTGCTCTACTTATCTTTGTGGAGCGTTTCAAAGTTAAAGCTGTTAATGTTAAGTCCGTATTATGTATATGAGTGCTCGCGCCTGTTTATATATACACATATATACATACACGAAATTACTATTAACCGTAAGATACAGTTACACTATTAACTGTAATATACTGTATGTATGTATGTACATGCATACATACACACACACACACACACACACATATCGTATCTTACAGTTAATAGTGTAACTGTATCTTATGGTTAATAGTAATTTCGTGTATGTATATATGTGTATATATAAACAGGCGCGAGCACTCATATACACAATACGGACTTAACATTAACAGCTTTAACTTTGAAACGCTCCACAAAGATAAGTAGAGCAAATTCTGGTGTTCATAATTATTTTTATTTTTTCTTCAAATAACAATAACAACATTAAAAATAAGAAAAGGACAAGAAAAAATATAAGTTGATCACTTATTGCTATTTTCACCCTTTTCCGATCTGCGACGGAGACTCCGCCCACTACGGTCTGAGCCTGCTGCCGCAGCGTTGCTGCCGTGTGACTGCTGTGACGTATGGTTCTGCTGTTCTGCAATCAGTCATTATTGGATCATTTTCTTATCTAGCGCCCAAACTCTGGAACAATCTACCCAACACTGTTCGGGACGCAGACACACTCTGTCAGTTAAATCTAGATTAAAGACCCATCTCTTTAACCTTGAATTCACATAACACATCAACATATTCCTATAATTCAAATCCGTTAAAGGATTGTTAGGCGGCATTAATTAGGTCAACCGGAACCGGGAACACTTCCCATAACACCCGATGTACTCGGTGCATCGTCAGAAGAATGGCATCTACGCTAATATTAGTCTGTTTCTTTCTTATTCCGAGGTCACCTTAACCACCAGATCCAGTCCGTATCCAGATCAGATGGTCACTGCGGTCCCCCGGATCCAGTCCGTACCCAGCCCAGACGGTGGATCGGTACCTAGAGATGACCTTTACAGCCCTGAATGTCAGCGGAGACCATCGACCACATCGACTAGATGAGCCCCAGAGACGGATCCCCAGTGAAGACCTCGTCACCTAGACGCCCATTGGCACAAGACCACGGGAACCAGATGAGTCCTCTGCGTCTGGCCAGAGGAGAACTGGCCCCCCGACTGAGCCTGGTTTCTCCCAATGTTTTTTTTCTCCATTTGTCTCTGATGGAGTTTTGGTTCCTTGCCGCTGTCGCCTCTGGCTTGCTTAGTTGGGGACACTTTTTCTTCACACGATATTGTATTTCATTTGAACTGAACTGAGCTGGATGATGACATCATTGAATCCATTGATTAACAGCCTTTACTGAAAGATTGAGTGTTTACTGTTGCCCTTTTGCATTATTGATGCACTATTTCCTATTTTAATCTGTACAGCTGCTTTGTCACAATTCTGTATTGTTAAAGGCGGTATATAAATAAAGGTGACTTGACTTGCTGTAAACAAAACATGGTTCTCACAAGACTAGCACATTCTCACCGAAGCTTATGCAATGTCTACATGTCTACTGTACTTGTATAAAGGATGATGGATGCATTTATTAAGACTTCAAAATCTCAACAGCCATTCACTGCCATTTTAAAGCTTGGAAGAGCGAGGACATTTTTTTATATATATATATATATATATGACTCACTGTATTCATCTGAAAGAAAAAATGTCATCTAAACCCTGGATGGCTTGAGGGTGAGTAAAACTATGAGGTAATTTTCATTTTTGGGTGAACTAACACTTTAGGTCTAGTGGCCTTAATCTGTTTTTTACCCATTGAAATGGTGTGTAAAGCTTGATCAGTTCTTAAGAAATCCTAGAGGCATTCCTGACCTAATGAAATATAAACACGGAAACAATTCCTGGGATAAACCAAGACATACGTCACAGAGCCCAAATGTATTACCATGTTTATTTCTCAAAGATAGGACATTAAAAAGTAACAGAATCTACAAACAAAAGATTAAAATAAGATAAAATGAATAAAGCGTTACTAGACAATTCACAATTGTAACTGAACAACCTGAAAAAGCGCTTGTGTAGGTTTATCTAAACAGATTTTTCCAATAGGCTGTAGAACTATTTACCCTGACATACATGAATGTGAATATTTGCCGTCTCATCGGAACAGAATGAATACTGACCGCAGTCATGTGATTGTGACTTCCCCAACAGCCTTCTGTAAATAACGGCACCATTTTAAATTGCTTAAAAGAGAGAAGAGCTCCTGAGGATTGACTGCAATTCCTATTTCTATGACATTATAGAAGTGCTTAATTGTAAATCCATTGTTTTTAATCTTTCCATAATGCATCTGGACACTGAGAGCCAATTGACATGTTGAACCGAACGTCATCTCAAACTCAAGCCCTGTTTGAAATGGCAGGATTACAAGAAAAGAATTACAGCTACATCTTTGGAAACACATAACTTGTAATACATCACTATACAAGGTCAAAATCATACAAGGTTATGAGGGCCTGAATTTGAACAGCATGTTTATTTTACAAAACCACGGGTGGCCTTGAAATTAACAAAAAAAATACATGTAGGATTGGATGTAGCTGGTATGTTTGAAGTGGCAAGGTGAAGGGCGGTTTAACTGCAATAATACTGGCCTGCGTTGGCTCTTCGTCTCTTGCGGCTTTGCTGCTGCTCGAAAAAATGACGGATGTCCTCAGGTGTCACCACCTAAACAAGCAAGGAGGAGAAAATGAACACTAGACACTACAAACTTGTGTTTAAGTAAAACACACATTTAAACAACCTACCTTTCCTTCTGCAGCAAATCGCTGCAGGTAGTCCTTCAGCTCTGTCTTCATATCATTATATTCTGAGAAAAATCAAATGCGAGTTTCAGAGTTAATATGACGTCACATGAAAATAGTCAGAAAACTAAACCCATGAAATCACTAACCATGGATGATCTCCAGCTGCTGAACCCGATTTAGGTTGTTAAGGGCCGACATCAAGGGGTCACGACCCTCAGCTCCACCTGCTTGTTCAGCCTGCTCTGTAGACTTGCCCTTGTTCTCATACGCCAGGACAGTGTCCATCTCATCCATAAGGAAAGACACTCCTGCATCTGCATAGAGGACCTAAGACCAGAAACACTAGTGTTCTTTCATACAGAATTGCTCTGTTAAGAATGAAAGCAGTATTTTCTAGTAAATCTCCTCTGTGATGTATGTCTTTGAGCTGTACCTTGCAGTCGCCGCAGGTGCAGAGTTTTGTGCGCCAGGCAGAGGGCCAGAACACGGCGCCCTGTGGAGTCCGGCTCCTCGCTGTAGCCTTCATTTCTCTCAGCCTGCAACCTGAGCACGAACCCTCCTCTGAGGAACCTTCAGTTTCTTCCTGGTGTTTCCGCTTACAGGCGGATGTCCCGTTGACCTGCACCTGGCGGCAGAGAGAAGGTCGCCAAATCTTCATTATTGATTCTTTTCTTACTGTGCAGATTGTTAAAATCATTTAAATTTCTCAGTTATGCAGCTGAGTTGGCGTTCTTGCTAAGAGCAACAAAACAATATGGTGCAAATGTGGTTTAGCTCAATTCCTTCAAATTATGGCTTAATTGAGACAGATGATGCATATGAGATGAACCAATTCCCCAATGAAAACTCTTTCAGACGTGCATCATCTAAGAGAACTACTGCCACCTTGTGGTGAGACTTCAAAACACTTGGCTTCAAACACTTATTTAATCAAGTAGGAGATAAAAAGGGGTCACTCAAAAATGAAAATTCTGTCATTAATTACTCACCCTCATGTCGTTCCAAACCCATAAGACTTTTGTTCATCTTCAGAACACAAATTAAGATATTTTTGATTAAATCTGAGAACTTTCACAACACAACTACCACATTCATACAGGTTGAACCACTGATGTCACATGGATTATTTTAAAGATGTTCTTACAACCTTTCTGGGCCTTGAACGTGGTTGCATTGCTGTCTATGCAGGTTCTGAAAGCTTTTGGATTTCATTAGAAATATCTTAATTTGTGTTCTGAAGATGAACAAAGGTCTTACGGGTTTGGAACAACATGAGGGTGAGTAATTAATGACAGAATTTTCATTTTTGGGTGAGCTGTCCCTTTCAGTTTGGTAGTCCACAATAAAATGGACTGAACAGGAATGAATGGAATAAAAATGCCATGTCATGATTCATCCTCCTATTTAGAGACAAGAAAACGGATACATTACAGCAGACAGTAAGTACCTTCTCATCTCCAGGGCTCTTCGGGTTCTCATTTTTAATCTTCTTCTCCTCTTCATCATTTTCTACCTCCACCTTCACATCCTCCTCTCCTTTGCATGGACTTACTTTAGTTATGGGCGGCACTGATGCAAACAAGACAGAATAAACCTTCACAAACATATAAATGAAATCAGTATAAATACATTTGTGTTTTGAATCCACGAAATCTGCATCTGAAGTGGCATTTAGATGAATTTACACAGACTGTTTAAAGCAGTAGTCCACTTCCAGAACAAAAATATACAGTTAATGTACTCACCCTCTTGTCATCCAGGATGTGCATATGAAATTATGTTTTTTGAGGAAAACATTTCAGGATTTCTCTCCATATAGTGGACTTCTATGGTGCCTGTCAGTTTGAACTTCCAAAATGCAGTTTAAATGCAGTTTCAAAGGGCTCTAAACGGTCGCAGCCGAGGAATAAGGGTCTTATCTACTTATCTTAACTCTGGGTATGTTGAAAAACTTCCATCTTAATTTCTCCTCCAATTTCAAAATCATCCTACGTCGCTGCAGAACTACCGACCCAGTGTTTACAAAGTGAACATGCAAGGAAGATCAAACGCCCTTTACAATAAAAGGTAAAAAAAGCGATGTAGTTGAGAAAATGAGAGTTTTTCCACATACCCTAACTGTCACGAACCAGAATACACAGTTTCATAGCAGAGGGCTAGACAAGATGAGCGTTTGAGGTTAAAAGTATATAAATTGTAAAAATAAATAAATAATCGATCGTTTCGCTAGATAAGACCCTTCTTCCTCAGCTGGGATTGTTGAGATCCCTTTGAAGCTGTATTTAAACTGCATTTTGGAAGTTCAAACTCATGGGCACCACAGAAGTCCATTATATGAAGAGAAATCCTGAAATGTTTTCCTCAAGAAACAATTTCTTTACGACTGAAGAAAGAAAGACATGAACATCCTGGATGACAAGGGGGTGAGTACATCTGTAAATTTTTGTTCTGGAAGTGAACTACTCCTTTAATGGAGGACATGAATGCATTTATCCTGCAGTTACAAATGCATACATAATGTTTTTATGTTTAAAAAAAACGAATACTGATATTTGAAATGATTTGGGGGGAAAAGATAGGGAAAATATACTTCAAATATAAACCACCAGTAGATGGCGCTAAATCACTGCACGAGTGAGGTATTCATTCAAACAATGTTTCAAAAGCTGACTGATTCAGTAACCAATAGGGATGCAAAGGGGCGGAAAATTTCCGGTAACTTTCCATGGAAACTTCGTCCGGGGAATTTTGGAAATTTAACAGGAAATTACGGGAATTTATGGGAATTAATTGGAAATTTGTGGAAATTTAGATAAGCTGCATCATAAACAAATATAAATTTCAACATTTAGTTTGATCATAAGCTGACATGCATGCAAACTAATACAAATTTTAAACTAAAACATTTTTTTTTTTTTGGAATCTGTGATGCTTTTTTTTCTGGGATTCAACTTAAAAAGAACAATTTATTCAAAACTAAAATCTTTTTTATTATTATTATTATTATTATTATTATTATTATTATTATTAATATTATTAATTCAACACATCCTTGTTGAATAAAAGTATTGATTTCTTTTCAAAGAAAGAAAGGAGGAAAAAAAAAAAAAAAAAAAAACACTGATCCTAAACTTTTGAACAGTATTGTACTGTTAAAAAATGGTTTATATTTTAAATAAATGCTGTTCTTTTTTCTTTTTTCCCCATTAAAGAATCCTGTAAAAAAAGTATCACAGGTAATTAAAAAAAATTAAGCAGCACAGCTGTTTCCAAAATTGCTAAATCAGCATTTTAGAATGATCTCTGAAGGATCATATCACATGTGACATTGAAGACTGTAGTAATGATGTTGAAAATTCAGCTTTTTCATAGCAATACATTATATTTTAAAGTATTTTAAAACAGAAAGCCATTATTTTAAATTGTAAAAATACTTCACAATATTACTGTTTTGTTCTGTATTTTTGCTGAAAAATAAATGTCAGCTTGATGAACATAAGAAATCATAAGAGATGTTCAAAAACATTAAAAACAGTAATGTGTCCTTTTGACCAGTTCTGTACTTCTGTTTGATGAAGGTTGAAGAAAGAGCACTACAGCTTAAGCTAGCTAGCACATGATACTTAGCCTCATAAATTGTAAATGAAATAATGCTAACTAGCTTAGACTGTTCATATCTGATTTACTGGCTAGCTACTGTATAAACACTGAGACATTCTATATAAACATTTTGGTATTTGCTAGTTAAACTTACCTTACTTTATTTACTTTACACAAGTAATATCAAAACTTAGATGTAGTCCTTGGGCTCAAATGCAGCAAGTGTGCCTTCAGAGAAAATGGGGGGGAATTCCCCCCTTAGGTGACTGTGTGGAGGAGGGTCATTTTAGACTGTTTTTTTAATTATTATTATCTCATCTAAATGTTTGCTCAGTCAGTGTATTTGTTTTTACAATGGTATAATTTAGTTGCACAGTAGCTTACACACAGCACAAGGAAGTTTTAAACATATATATACTTTTGTAATATTTATGTAATTTACATGAACACTAACCATAATGGACATTTTGATATTTTGTGTGCAGGATTCAAGAAATGATCTGTGCATGTTAAAGAGGAATGCACAGTGGATGTAGGGTGTGTGGCCTTAACAGCCCTGCAGTAAGCAGTGTGCTGTGTGCATGTGATTGTGTAATGTAGAAATTCAACTAAAATTGTATTAATCTGGTTGTTTTAACCAAGATTATGCTGCAAGTTTTTCTTCTCAGCTACATTTACATTCCCAGTTCCTCCAATTTTGCAAATTCCCAGTTTATTCCCAATAATTCCTGTTAATTCCCGTTAATTCCCATGGAAAGTTTCCAGTCTTGAAAATTCCCAGAATTTTGCAACCCTAACGAAACACCGTTGTGTGTTACTTAGTGACACAAAATGATTCCGCTGTGGCTTTGTTTGGAACTACTTTGGTTGTTGAAATACTGCAAAAACAAGAACTGCTGTGTTTAAAATGCTGTGTTTAAAATGCTACTTTAAAAAGTCGATTAATGGGTTTTTGTGATATACTTGATAATGTCTAGTCCCTGTTTATCTTTTTAAAGACAACTTTGCACCCATTTTCATACTAAATATCCATAAATTAAAAAGCAGAAAAATATACCAACATTACCTGCAATATGTGCAGCATAGTTCCAAAGGAAAGGCGTTTTATTCATGCACGACTCGCAGATCATCTCTTGCAGCTCCACACAGTCTGGCACTGCGCAGCCTAAATGCTGAGAGAAACACACAGAGATGCTCTCAAACATTTTAACCTGAATATATTACTCTCCTCATCTACACAGACTAAGAATACTAAACCATGTTCATGTCCTGCCTAAATGTAATCTGATTTGAAACTAACCCGACCATGGAACCAGTCCTCACACACGATACACTGGATCATCTCATCTGGAACCTGAAAAGAGAACATGGTTCATATATGCAATGAATGTAGATGATGCCACTGAACCAAACAGAATGTGCAAATTTTGCTGACTATTGCTGCTAGTTCTGGGCTGTACTAATTGTTTAGATTGGTAAAAACATTTGGAGTACTACAGGCAGTCAAAATTATAACAAATCAAGGAGAAGTGTGCAAAAAACTGTCTGAGGAACAAAAGGCGTTTGTGTTTGGCCAAACTGAACGAGGATTTCCAGGGCAAGAATCTTGACAACATTCAGGTTTGTTCTTACCATTTCTGGTCAGGTAGGTGAAATATTAGGCTATTATCTTGATTAATACTGCTCATACATGTCTTTACCACCTATTAACTAGTTTGTCAAAACATTGTACCCTTTCCTGCTCACTCAGTCCTTCTCTATATGATTTAGCAGCTTCCACACGTTTATTTCCTATGGTTTATACAGCATAAATTAGCAGAACATGTGAAATATCTATTCAGTAGTACATTATCTGTGCAATCCATGCTGTTGTTTACATGTCTCCAATATAGCTGCACATCTGGGTAACTGACCAAACTGTGGCGTAAGTTCAAACACTCTATATAATAAAAGCACATTAAATGCCCAAACACAAAACAAATCTGAACATGGATAATGCATTTGCAATACATTACACAATAACAGAATTATGAAACATTTTAGAATGCAACTCACAACTAAACCGTACATTACCTCGTCCTCCGGATCTGGGTAGGGTCTGTCACATGTGCAATACAAGCCAAAGAAATTGTGGCTGTATTTGTTCCCTGAATTCACTTTCTCTTTATCCTGCATAACAGAGATCCATCAAGTTAGAAAAATAAAAACAGAAAGACACAAATTCAAACTGACAGTAAAATGTATCTTACCGCAAAAAGCTTGCATTCCATTTCTCCAAACTTGTCATTTCCACAATCACATCGAAAATTCCTGTATTATAAATAAGGTTTAAATAATGAGTGCAGCATACTCGTTATATATCATAATGCCTCTACATACATAATTTAAAGTAGGATCTATGCGTAATCCCATCCAAACCATCTAAAAAAAAACAGATGCATAAAGTTTTATTGCCTCCAAATCTCCATGTGGAATTTTCTTCACATTAAACACCAAAATAATTTAAAAATTTGTTTTTGTGACAGGCCTCACGCAGGTCTTTACTCACATTGCCCATGATGCGGTCAGTTAAAAATATGTTCAATATCAGTCATAATGACAAAAATATAGACCATCAGCAGACTAACAATCAATGTCAGAGCCAATCAGGTTAATGCACCTTCTAACAGTGTCACAGCTTGAGTGGTTATTTTAGATGGATTGTGGGAATATTCACCTCTTGGTATATAGCTCAAAAAGGTCATGGCCTTCATGGCACTTGTAGGAACATGCCAGACAGATCCCAGCTGGCTCTCCTCCCTTTGGTGTGCAGGTGTTGCAGGCATACAGAGCCTGACGCTTCACATATCCCTGTCAGGACCAAAAAAAAAAAAAAAAAAAAAAACACCTTGTTTTCATTTGAGAATATGAATGTAAATTAAGAGCACTTGCTGACAACTACTGTTACATGCACTGAAAAGGCATCCTGCTTGATCCTGCTCCTATCTGATAATACAATAAGGTTTAGTTCCAACAAACAGACGAGGCATCGACGTGTTAATAACAATGTTTTATACTAAAACCAAAATCAAAACAATCCTACAAACGTTTTGCAAGAATTATGTTGAAAACCAAGATGAAACAGGCTGTGTCGAGGTATAATCCGCATGCTGAAAACGGATTATATAAGTAGTCTGCGTTTACATAAAGATGTCAAACCTCTGGATACGAGCATTTCTCTGAATCACTTCCTCCTAGAACAGCGGAGGCTTCGTTCTCCAGTTCTTCATCCTCTTCTAAGACGTCCACCAGAGATACAGTAGCCTCCTCCTCTCCATCATTTGCCGCCATCCTTGAAGAGACGAGCGCAAAAAAATGTTTCTAGTTCCTGTTCCAGGGCACGAAACGAGTCACGAACTAACTCGACTGTCAACGAAATCACCTTTTACTGGAGACAGCGAGTCCTCTGTAACAGAACTAAAAGAGAGATATGGAAAGTGTCATGCAATTTGACATTACCCGAACAAATTCTCGGGATTAACTGTGACAAAAACAAAACCAATGCTGCTTCCGGTTTATGCAAATACGAGATGTTTTGGCGGGAGAGTTGCGGGTGTTGTAAATAGAATTTATTATTTCAGAGCCTTTTGTCTGACTAATGTGTATTAATGCATCACACCCACATTACCTCAATGACTTCGGATAAACAGAAAAAATAGGAATTTTTGCAAAACCAATTCCATAGGTCGGAGTTCAAAGGGTAGATCAGTGTTGCCATGTCCACTTATTATTCCGCTTATAAATAGTGTGTCTCTTATTGATTTGTTCTATTTTTGTTTGATATTCACTACCAGTCAAAGGTTTTTGAGCAGTAATATTTTTAATGTTTTTTAAAAAAAAAAAAAAAAAAAAACATTAAAAGTGTGCATTTATTTGATCCAAAAAACAGCAAAAGCAGTAAAACTGTGAATATTTTTACTATTTAAAATAACTGCTTCCTATTTTAATATATTTTTAAATGTAATTTATTCCCGTAACCGAAGGTAAATTTGCAGCATCATTGCTCCAGTCTTCAGTGTCACATGATCCTTCAGAAATCATTCTAATATAATGATTTGTTGTTCAAGAAACATTTATTATTATTATTATTATTATTATTATTATCATTATTATCATCATCATTGATATTTAAAACAGTTGAGTACATTATTTTAGGATTCTTTGATAAATATAAAGATCCAAAGATCAACATTTATCTGAAATAAAAAGCTTTTGTAACATTATACACTATATAACACTCAAAAGTGTTTTGGGAAAGAAATGATGGAAATAAATATTTAGTAAGGATGTTTTAAATTGATCAAAAGTGATGATAAAGACATTTATAATGTTACAAAACATTTTTATTTCTGATAAGTTATTTTGAACTTTCTATTCATCAAAGAAACCTGAAAAATTCTACTCAGCTGTTTTCAACAAAATAATAATAATAATAAATGTTTTTGAGCAGCAATTCAGAATATTAGAATGTTTTCTGAAAGATCATGTGACTGGAGTAATTATGCTATAAATTCGGCTTGGAAATCACAGGAATAAATTACATTTTAAAATATATTCAAATAAAAAAACAGTTATTTTAAATAGTTATTTTGCTGTACTTTGGATCAAATAAAGGCAGGCTTTGTGAGCAGAAAAGACTTCTTTAGAAAACATTAAAAATCTTATGGTTTAAAAACTTTTGACTGGTAGTGACTGGTAATTCTTCTATTGTCACATTTTGTGTTTATGTTCATGTTTGTCTTTTGTTCACTATTATATATATATATATATTTATATATATATATATACATTGATAATACTATTGTGAAAAATTTTGTAGTTTAGGCTGTAATGTAATCTACTCCATTCTATTTTATAAATAGGATATTCCATTTTTTCTTTTCCAGTCCATTTTGCGTGATTTTCTTGTGAGATCTGGCAACCGAGTCACAGTGTGTATCTGCAATATGGCAGCGTGCGAGCTGAAGGGAGAGCTGAAGTACCGAGATGGACAGACGAGCCAGTTTACAGTACAAGTAGATGGCAATTTGAAATCAATGATAACTGGCATCAAGAAATTAAACGCTGAAATATCTGAAGTTTTGACGGCTCTTGTTGAACAAGAAAGAGGCTCAGCGGAAAACAACACAGCAGATGTAGATGGTAAGCTGCTAAAATACAAAACTGGGTCGTTTATAGGGAAACAAACAAACATAAACAAACTTATATAAAAAAAATAATAATAATGCAATAAAGACTGCGAAAGTGGCTAAAAGTCTCTACTCATATAACAGTGAACTCCTTAACTTTATTGATATTGCCTTCTGTCGTTTGCTATGCAAGTATGTTTAGTGTCCCAATTGTTTTCTACAGTATTTACTTACTTTTAGAATACTTTATTACTTTAATATTATAATTACAATAAAGTCATTTTCATTCTTTTTTGTGATATTCATTTTTTGTTTTCTTAATCTCAACTTCTTTTTCTGAAACCGATTTAATAGATGATGAGGAAGAGGACAGTGACGAAGAGGATAGTACCACGAAAATGGCCACCAAAAAGTCAAACTCAGAACCTCCAAACAAGCGGATAAAGACCATGAGGTCATGATCTTCAGAACTGTCCTTGTTTTGTTATGGCCTTTATTACATAAAGATGTGTTATTACATCAATACCCTCCTCCTCAGAAAAACCTTTATGTCAGCCACAAGTTCAAGACGATGTTGGGATTTTGCCTTATTTTGTTCTAATTTTTATGAATTTCTAAGTTATTTTTCCTAACTTCAGTTTCCTCTAAAAGCCAAAAGTATAATTGTGTAAAGGGAAAATTGTTTCATCAATACATTGTTCCTGTTATAAAAAGTTACAAATTTACAGTGGTTATCAGTACTTAGGTTTCTTCAGCTAACAGGTAGTAATAAACCACGGTGCAATAAACTAGATTCAAACTATCCAATAAAATGTCTGAGTTTCTGATTGGGAAATCCCTGCAACAGTTTCAAAAGAATATGCAATGCACATTACATTTCTTTATTGATTTTAGTCAGAATCCAGAGTTGTTTCAAACCACAGTGCAATAAGATTGCAATGGAAAGTCATTAACAAATACCCATTAAACATTATAAATTCACAGTCAAGCCCTTTTAGACAAAAAAAAAAAAAAAACGATTTGCCTTTTTTGAACATTTCAACAAAATCATCCAAAGACACTGTCGCCACAAAAGAAGTGATTTTAAGAATCAAAACATTTGGGTCTGCAGTACAGGTCTTGTGCCAGACTCATTACAGCCTACCACACCCAACAAGTTTAAACAACCTTTGCGTTTCTTATGCAAGATAAGATCCCTAAGACATGAGATTGAGTTCACAACCATTCCACACAGACATGAATATGAACAATTTGTTTTCTGAAACACAGATGTCTTTTCTCTGAGGACACATGATTATCATCGATGATGAAGATTAGTATGTCAAATAAACACAAACTAAAGATTTGGAGAAAATACACTTTCCATATCTAGAGCTGACAAGAAATACTTGAACAAAATAGTGATATTGAAGTGTATTCATCACAGATTTTCTTTTAATACAAAAGATTTCTTATTACAACTCCTTTCTTTGTTCCTGCCTTGAATGCAATTTATATTCAAAACAAATGAAAAGATGGACACTTATAAACAAATGGAAAATACATATGTAGGTTTTCTAATTTTCCACTAATAACATGTCCACTGGAGTTGAGAACAAACGCCTGGAGCATTAGAGTGACACTACAAATCCATTGGCCTCATAATACTGAAACATTTACAACGCTCCACATCTTTATTCATTTTAATTTGTAGAAAATCTACCCACCATTAGAAGTGTAATTCAAGTAGTACACAGAGTTCAACATACTGACATCCTCCACATCCTGGACAATGGCTTAATCGCCTCCGTTTAGGCTACTTAGATTTCATTTATCAAATTTCACTTCAATTACAAAAAGCTTTTTTTTTTTTTTTTTAATCAGTCAAATCAAGCTTCTAAAAAAAGACTGAGCCGGACATGGGGAAAAACTTCTGGATCCCATTATAAATCTACATTAATTAAAACGCGGAGCAATTTTGCCATTCAGCTTGAAAGAGAGTATGAAACATCACCTATAGTCCCATTTTTTGTTTTTTGCTAAAAATACACAATAAAAACTGGTGTGGAACTGCAAGTGACTCAAACAATTAGTTGTTAAAGAAAAACACTCAAGAAAAAGAATCCTAAACACATTCCCCTTTTAATTCTTCCACTAAAAAAAGTACCAGGTCTTAAAAAAGAATCTTATTTATGAATGCACTTTTGTATTACCCAACCCTTAAGACACCAAACTGTATGGCACCGAAATCAGATCGTTCATCACTTCAAGTGTCAATCAGCTGGAGTCTGCTGATCTGATTGGAGGCCTTGGCGAAGGTTTGGTGACGGTTGCAGAGAACAGCAAGGCAGATGGGCAGAATGCAGTATCCTACAGTCTTGGGGTCCGCCCTTGTGCAGGAGTAAAGAAAGAGAAAGACCTGGAGGTAGGGAATGAGGAAAATGGTGGCCCAAACCCAGAAGGGCAGGAGGAGAAGTCTCGTTTTCAGAGTCACCATCCATGAGGTTGAAGATTGGGAAGAGGAAGAAGCATCTCCCGACCATTTTGTCTGTGCTCCGGCCGCCTTTTCGACTTGTGCCAGTGCAAGTCGGTTGTATGTTTGGCTGATCTCAAATATGTAATACACTGCAGCGACACTGGCCAACAAGTACAGTCCGACGCCTATCCACCCCATCCGCTGACGGAAATTCATCATTCTCCATGCTCTTCTCTGGAGAAACAAAGACAGAAAATGCAGCTGCAGACAAGAAACCAAACACTTCTGTGGTTGTGAAATCATGTGATCAATGGAGTGATTACTGCTAGAGTTTCAGTAAATAAAAATTCAAACAGCTCAGCTTAAACTATAAACCATTACTGTTGCTAAATGATTCTTAAACAAACTAGTTAATATTTCATTATATATTTTACATTAAAATATGCATTTTTCAAAACATTAGCTTCCTTGTTGTACGAAACACTTTCCTAAACCAATTATAAAAGTTTCACGAAATATTAAATAAACAAAGAGGAAGTCCTTCAAACACATAACACCTTACCATCTGGGGATTTCTCAAAGCTGTTGACTAGCACTGTTGGTTTATTATACAGTGACACGCCCCCATCTTATCGACTAAACACATGATTCTGACTGAGCGTTACTTACTGTGATCACACGATCAATCCATTTTGTTCGGTTTTCAGGATGATATGTTTGTCGAGTCCAAACACACAACGCTGTCACAGGATTGTTGTCATACGACTTCCTGGAATAGCAACATCCGGGAAGTTTCCGTAGAATCTTCGGTGACTTTAAATATTAACCTCGCAAAGGACTCTACTGCCCCCCAGAGCATCTCTGTCATATATACAACGCTAGATACTGTCATATATGTTGTAACCACTGGTCTATAACAGATCAGTGGTTGTAAAACGAGTGAGCTGTAACACTAACCGTTTAACTAAGCACAAATTCACTACAAAGGTCAAATCACTGTCATACATTACAGCAGTAGTTGTAAGAATGTTGTAAAATTGCAAGAGATTTAGAGGACAAAAACAATTTTGAGATAAGAAAATGAGCTAAACTGTATATTCCCCATATTCTACCCCTAAATATAACCTTCACAGAAAACCTGCTTTTTTACATTTTCTAATATATATATATATATATATATATATATATATATATATATATATATACGAATTTACCACAATTTTTCATAATGTTAAAATGTAAACTGTTGTAGTATTGGGTGTAATGTGTTATTAAGTAATTAATTTCTGAAATTTAATTGCTTTTGCTTTTTTATTTTAATTTTATTGCAATTCTAATGTAACTACATAAAATCAACATTTAACATCTAATGTTAAATTATGTGGGTTTTTTATGTAACCTTCTCCCTTTAAATACTTTGGCCAATTCAAGAATAATTTATGCAATTTTATATTATTTATTTGAAAGAATTAAAATGTAAGTTTCATGTCTATTCTTCCTTTTATTGTCGACAGCGCTTGACCAGTAACTGTTACTGTCATTATTTTTCCTCTAAATCACATATTTAAATATAACAAATATCCTATATAATAAACAACGATGGTATTTTATTTGAATATACACTACCAGACAAAAGTTTTTGGACAGAAAGATTTTTCATGTTAAAAAAAAACAAAACAAAAAAAAAAACAACTTCTGCTCACCAAGCCTGCATTTATTTGATTCAAAGTATAGCAAAAACAGTAACATTTTTGAAATATTTTATTATTTAAAATAACTGTTTTCTATTTCTAATATATTTTAAAATGTACAATTTTAGCATCATTACCCCAGTCATGATCCTTCAGAAATCATTCTAATATTCTGATTTGCTGCTCAAAAAACATTTATCATTATTAATATTATATTGAAAACAGTTGAGTATAATTTTTTCCGGTTTCTCTGTTGAATAGAACAGAGGAACAGCATTTATCTGAAATAAAATTCTTTTGTAACATTATAAATGTATTTATTATCACTTTTGATCAAATTAAAGCATTCTTGTGTAAAAAGTCATAATTTACATAATTATATTGGCTCCAAGCTTTTGAATGATATAATGTTACAAAAGCATTTTATTTCAGATAAATGCTTATCTTTGGATCTTTCTATCCATCAAAGAATCC
Source organism: Cirrhinus mrigala (assembly GCA_036247105.1). Classification (NCBI taxonomy): domain Eukaryota; kingdom Metazoa; phylum Chordata; class Actinopteri; order Cypriniformes; family Cyprinidae; genus Cirrhinus; species Cirrhinus mrigala. The sequence goes on along the minus strand of CM070026.1, from coordinate 19,261,854 downwards.
TGCTCAACTGTTTTAAATATTGATGATAACAATAATAAAAAATGTTTCTTGAACAGCAAAGGATTTAGTCTAAGCTTCTGAAGGATCCTGTGACACTGAAGACTGATCACAGGAATAAATTACATTTTAAAATATATTCAAAGAGAAAGCAGTTATTTTAAATAGTAGAAATATTTCACACTTTTACTGCTTTTGGTGTATTTTGGATCAAAAAAAAAATGCAGGCTTGGTGAGCATAAGACACCTCTTTAAAAAACATTAAAATCCTTACTGTCTAAAAACTTTTGACTGGTAGTTCATTTGAAATATAGCTAACCGAGTCGAAAAATACTTGTAATTACTTCAGTCGACCTACGTTAAAATCACTGTGGTTACACTGAACGTCTCTGTTCCCCTTTTTAATCCCCTGTTATTTCTTATTGTGAAAGATTTGAACTTTGGTACAACAAAACACGAATGAATGAATGCATTTAGTCGGAGCAGATCCCTTACAAACACCACGCAACTTTTACCATTGAACTAAAGCCCGCCTCTGAAAGAGGGTGTGCCTGGGCAAATACGTTTCGTTGCTGTCCAAATGGCCAATCAACATTACATTGTTAATCGACAGCATTGTCAAGTAATGGATAGACCAATTGGATAAATAAGATTTCACATCCTTTGTTAGACAAGGAACACACGCGCCGGTTCCTACTGTGATTTGTCATGATGTGTTTGTTATGTCGATATGTGTTGGTGTCATATAAATAATGTGACGAAGTTGCCATAAAATTGAACAACTATTTAGACAGAGGGACACGCGTTCTGGAGGACACAAGCAATCCTGGATGGACTACTGACGACAGTCTGATCCGGACTTTACGAGACGTAAAGGAAGAGAATCAACTAATCAGAACGCATTGATTTAGCACACTGATTCTGTCAGGTATGAAATCTTCTGTATCTTTTGTCATTAACAACCCAACTATTCTTCTTGCGTGTAGTTTACCATACTTAAACTAAACTTCTGCTCGAATTAATAAACTCCGCATTTGGACTGACATATCTCTCTCTAGAGATGCAGACGTTCGTGAAAGGAAAGAGAGTCGGTTACTGGCTCAGCGAGAAGAAGATTAAAAAACTCAGTTTCCAGACCTTCGTCGATATGTGCAGGTGCGTAAAAGCGCATCTCAGACAACAAGTCATAAACAGCCTACATTTAGGCTATAGAAAGTTGTTATAATATGTGTTCTTTGAACGAACTAGACTCTGCTTATGTTACTAGTTGTCACTTTTAGTAGTAAGTTATCCATTAGTGACTAGCAGGCAGTCTTTTTAATTTTACTAGTGATTACATACTAATATTCACTTCAGTGTTTTCCATTTGTTGCTGGTACTTAGTAACTATTAATTAGGTACTAGTACTTTTATTTATTAAATACTAGTTCACACACTTAAGTGCATTTAAGTGTTTTTTGCTTGTCAAAATTTCAATAAAAACATCTTGCTGCTAAGAGTAAAATGTTACTAGTAACAACTGGAATATACCTTAGTACAGAACATACTAATGTTTATTAAATAACTTTTAGCTCCTATTTAGTTGTCATTTTCTCAACACACAGACAAAAAGAACTTATAACAAGAAAAATTATTTCACGTTTTGATACTATTGGAGATATTCGACACAACTGGAGTGAGCATTATAATATTTGACACTGTTGAAGTGACTAGTAGCAGAGAAACAAGTACTAGTATCCATCTAATAAACAGTTAAATTGAAAAAAGAGTCACTATTTGGATTGATAACTACTAATTTGAAGTGCTAGTAATGTAAAATATATACTACTTCATTTTAAAAAATAAATGTTAAAACTTCTTGTAACAAGCTGAACTGTAACAAGCTGGGTCTAGTGGTAATTAATGTTACAGGATATAGAAAACATGATTCATCACACCTCCTCATGTCCTTCTGCCTATTCTTCTTTCATACATCAGTCATTGACACAGTTTCACTACCTTTATTGTTTCCAGTAAATGTAATAAAAAGGAATTTCTTCACTATTTCTTACTGTTATCTTTGTTCTAGTTTGTATTCTATGAATAGTCGTCTCTAAAAAAAATGTGAATCTACAGTATCTCTCTTCCTGCACCCCCATCCCCAATCCCCATGGATATCCTTTGTCACAGTAGTCTACCTGTCAGTTATCTAAGCATTTGCTATTCGAGGCAGTCCCTTCTGAACTGTGCCAGACTGCTTATACAAAACACTGTCCTGGGACATTCATAATTAGACAGCCATAAAACCATTACCATAAAATTTTGGGCAATAAAAAAAGGCAAAGTTCACTGGTTACCTGGAAAGCACCAGGAAGGCAAGCAGTCTATGATTTCACAGACTTAGGAGTAACATTGCTTGCATATCTCTTTAGACTCCATGCATTCCTAAGAGTCTGCAGCAAGACTGTGCCTGTTACTTAACTGATTCAAAGCTGAATCGTGTTACTTATTTAAGTTTACATTGCATGGTCAACAATATGGCTGTAATGCTATAAATGTTGTGTTTGCGGAGGGAGGCACTGAACATGCCTCAGATACATATCTGTACGGATGACGTACCGTGCGTGGGCTACATGACATTTCTGAGTCAATGTAACGTGATCTCCTTTTTTTCAAGAGCATGTTCTAGCCTAGAGACAACCGGTTTTCAAGGGATTTTACCTATGCTTGTGCAAAACACTCAGTGGTTTGTTATCCTGCTGGCTGGCATATTTGTCTTGGGACTTTCGATGTAATGCTAAGATATTTTCACCTAGTTTTGAAGCTGCTACTGACTCAGCACTACTGATAAACTGCCACACAGTGCTACATTTGTTAAATCACAATAGGTTCGTCAGCTGTTGAAAAAGATGGGATCTTATTGTTATTATCAAGAACTTTTAACTTTTTGAGGACTTAAAGTTGCCCAACTCATGATTTTGGAAAAATGTTCACACAACAAATCAGACACACTGTTCATTATATAAACTGTGTTATCATTTAAAGAGTGCTTTGTTTTGCTTTATCAATAGCATAAATGTGTCATCTGAAAATGCAGAGCATGTGTGTTTGTTGCTTTGTTGTGACTGATTTTGAGAAGGGAATTTGGAGAATTCTGTCCTATTTGTTTTCTGTTTAAGTGGAAAAAGCACCCTTTGGGTTGCCAAGTTGCCAGTTCTATTTGAACTTCTGTCATGTCTTCCTAAGAATTTGTCTCATTGTGAAGTTCTCATTATTTCATGTTGATCATTATTTGAATCAACAGTACTTTAGTTGCATGTCATATGGAATCAATATAAAATATTCATAGCTTGTTTTTCCACTTTTTTTGTTTTCCAGGAAACAAGGCATAGAGATGATTCAGGTAAGAAACCCTTATGGCAGTTTTTCTGTCTTTTTATGTGGATTTTCCATGACACAAAAAGCCTGTATGTGAGGATGCTTCCACAATATCATCACAATATGATTGTCAGCATCTGCTCCAAACATTACAATCATACCTTTCATTAAAGGAAAACAAAGCTATTATGCCTGGGGACACTTGTAATTCAAAACATCACCATCAGAGTATTACGTACTATTACTGCATTACTACGCAGCTAATCACTTTTATATTACCAGTCAAAAGTATTTGAAAAGTGAGATTTTTAATGTTTTTTTTTAAAGTAGTCTCTTCTGCTCACCAAGCCTGCATTTATTTGATCCATAATACAGCAAAACAGTAATAGTGTGAAATATTTTTTACTATTTAAAATAACTACTTTCTATTTGAATATATTTTAAAATGTAATTTATTCCTATGATCAAAGCATCATAACTTCAGTCTTCAGTGTCACATGATCCTTCAGAAATCATTCTAATATGCTGATTTGCTGTTCAAGAAACATTTATTGTTATTATTATGATCAATATTTAAAACAGTTGAGTACATTTTTTCAGGATTCATTGATGAATAGAAAGATCCAAAGATCAGCATTTATCTGAAATAAAAAGCTTTTGTAACATTATACAAAATTATTATTTTTTGGCAAAGAAATTTGGCAAAGAAATGCTTTAAATTTATCAAAAGTGATGATAAAGACATTTATAATGTTACAAAACATTTCTATTTCAGATAAATGCTGTTCCTCTGAACTTTCTATTCATCAAAGAAACCTGAAAAAATTCTGCTCAGCTGTTTTCAACATAATAATAATAATAATAATAAATGTTTTTTTGAGCAGCAAATCATATGACTGGAGTAACGATGCTAAAAATTCAGCTTCAAATTCACAGGAATAAATTACATTTTAAATATATTCAAATAGAAAACAGTTATTTAAATAGTAAAATGTTTCAACATTTTACTGTTTTGCTGTACTTTGGATCGAATAAATGCAGGCTTGGTGAGCAGAAGAGACTTCTTCAAACAGACATTCAAAATCTTACTGTTCAAAAACTTTTGACTGGTAGTGTATATGCAGTTGGAATTGTACATTTTTACATTTTTATTGCTTAATAATAATAGTATTAATGGCATAACTGTTATGCATGAACTTTTTTGTGTCTTTTTTTGAACAAATGCCAGTAAAAACAGCATATAGAGCCTATTTTTACTTCAAAACAGTTCTCAGCCAGGGCCTAATATAGCCTAACATAACAAAATTGCACTGATTACCCTTTCCTGGCCAATATGGTTTATATCAGCTTGATATGAACCGTATTTTTAGTCTAAGCTAAAGCTTTTCGTGATAGATTATACTCAGTGGTCTGCTTATCAAGTAATTCTATAAGGTCATGCTGAGGACATTAGTGCAGTAGGACACGTAGGTCGTAGTACACATAGTAGATTAAACCCAATCTGTCCTCATTGATAACAATGGCACTGTAAATAAATTCACCTGTGCATTTTGTCCTAGTAAGGAACACCTGGCTTTGTCAGAGTCAAGAGTGTTGTTTTTGTCTTCTACAGATGTCTTTGGTTTCTTTTATCTACAAAAACAATTGCCACTCCATTTTAGTGCTGATGAAGAGAACATGAACTGTTCTTGCATGACTTTTTTTCAAGTTAGGCTATCACCATCAGGCTGTGTTTGCTCAAGGATGGCAAGTTAACAGCATCATGGGTGTTTATTGAACGATTCTGTTGCACTTGTGACACCTTCCCTTTGTTTCACCTTGGCACACTGATAAATCATTAGACAAATGACTCAGAGATCAGAATGTACCGTGACACATTTAAGACATTATTATTATTCTGTGGGTGTCATTCTGTTGGTCTGAGATCGATTGGAAACCTGTGATTCAACTATCTATTTAAACCTTCAGGGTTTTAAAAATAGAAAAGAGACAGACAATTAAGAAGAAATATTGAAGATATGTTTATTATTATTTTTTTCCATGTTGAAAAAAAAAAACCAGCATATGCTTGTTAAACCAGCTCATGGACCAGCTTAAACCAGCTACCATGCTTCAAAACGTACATAATCAGCATGCTGTTTTTTTTTTTCAACCGGAATGAAACGTAAAAATTCTTAAATTAGAAAATAGCAAAAAACGCTGAATGTAGTGACATGGGGAAATGCTTTATTTTGGAGTAAATGACTGGCTCTTTGTGGTAATGTTTTCAGTGAACATATGAAGACAGTATTTGTACATTCCAGCAGGACATGCCCTTGTCAGCAATGTTTATATTGTGTTAAGTTAAAGAGGAACTGAGGTGGCCCTGAGATACGTAAAGGGCCTCCTATAACAAACCAAGCAGGTTATAGTGGAAATGAGGTGTAGATTTGCTTGCAGGCATAGAACTCAAGGCCTATCTTTGGTTTAAAAATAAATAAATAAATGTATGTTTATGGACAAACATTGTCCTTTTCTGTTTTGCCATGGAAAATGAAGAGAATTCAAGGAACCGAGTCACCTTGTTTTGTTTTGGGATTTGGATGTGAAGGCTGGTAGACCAAACCAAGGTCCTTGTTCCGTCATTCTGGGCCTTTACTGTGAGTCAGATGTTTATCAGTGAAGCTGTCTGGATGAGTGAAACACTGAGGGCCTTTCTCCACTCTCAAGATATATACCTCTTTGCTATCCACAGCATGTAGGGCATAGAAACCGAAGAGAGTATAGGGTGGACTTTGACCTGTTTTCGTCTCATGCAATAGGCTACTCAGCTGCACCCAGTCATTTTATATGATCTCTAAAGTACTTAACTATGTAGCAATCAGTCCATTTGCTGATCACTTTAGGCAGGGGGAGTGTCATTAATTTAAGACAATATGATTATTTAATCATTAAGTTGCTAAAAGTGATTAAGGACAAAAGGCTTAATCTCATCACTTTTTTGGTTCACCAAAAAATGAATGTTGTTACAAACCTGTATAAGTTTATGTAAGTTACACGTTTTTATAAGTTTACTGTATGTTGAACACAAAAGAAGATGTTTCAAAGAATTTTGAAGAACTAAACAGTTGTTGGTCCCCATTGACTTCCATAGTAGGGAAAGAAATACTATGGAAGACAATGGGGACCGTCAACTGTTTGGTAACTTGCATTATTCAGAATATCTTCTTTTATGTTTAACATAAGAAAGAACTCATACAGGTTTGGAACAACATGAGGGTAAGTAAATGATGACAAAATGTTCATTTTTGGGTGAACTATCTCTTTAAGTTTTTGAATACCTACCTGAGTGTATTTTTTTGTGGGCAAATACTGTTAAAAACAGTTTTTGGTGGTCATCATACTCTGCCTTCTCTTCTCAGTCTGTCCTACTTATTAAATTATTTTATAGGTTCATAGTGCATTTACATATGGTCTAAAAACTGCAAATTCAGCATGTCAACATCATAGAGATAAGATAATTACACTTTCTCAAGAACATACCCACCCTCATTTCGAAAATATAATAAGGGTCATGGGAGTGACCATGCGCCCTTAAAAGCTTTTGCTTTTCTTAGGCTCCGAATATATCCTCATAAATTGTCATTTTTTTATTTTTATATTTTATCAAAAGTTTGGGTCAGTAAGATCTTTTAATGATTTCAAAAGTCTTTTTTTTTTGTAAGTCTCATGTGCTCATTTTATCAAAATTGCAGTAAAAACAGTAATATTGTAACATTTAAATTAGGCAGCGCCTATTTACACTAGATGCTTAACGATATTTAACACATATTTTCTTAACGATAGATGCTATTTACACTAAGTACAAATAGCTATAGATTCTATTCACACCATGTTAAAATAGCAGGATTTTCTGCTGTTTATAATACCTTTTACAATACTGCACCTCAGTATTGTAGTACATTATAAAACAGCATGCAATAATAACGTATTGAACGTAAATTATAGTTTTATTTCAAATTATTAAATGGATGCTGCCTTATTAGGATAATAAGCCCCTCCTACACCTACCCTAACCCTACTGATACTTAATTTTCAACTTTTCGATGATTTCCTTGATTTTTATTGAAAATAAATGTCTTTACGATATGATATGAGATTTAAAAAGGGAAAAAAACAGTTCGAACCCGAGTCGATCACATCGAAAAGACTAAAGCATGCACTTTACTAACTGCGCCACTGTAGCTGTTATCATGCTAGCGTCTTTTGTAATATTAACTAGCCCAATCACTTGTTGGTGGGAGGAGTTAGTGTAGATAGCCTCTGCCAACAAGGCAGGCTATTTGCACTTAGTATAAACAGACACTCTGTTTAAATGATCAATTTTAAAGGAATAGTTCAGCCAAAAATGAACATTTTGTTATCATTGTCATCTTTCTTATGTTGAACATAAAAGAAGATATTTTGAATAATGCTAGTTACCAAACAGTTGATGGTCCCCACTGACTTCAATAATATATCTTTCCCTGCTATGAAGGTCAGTGGAGACCAACAACTGTTTGGTTCTTCAAAATATCTTCTTTTGTGTTCAACACAAGAAAGAAACAGATGGAATTATGGAAACAGATGTTAGATGGATGGATGATGAATAATCTAGCACAGGAAATAAGGCCTCATCATACATCAGCAGTGAAGCTCTTTGACTCATTGTTGTAAAAAGCTTCTTTAAATGACTACTACAATGACATTAATGTGATGTAACGCATGGCTGTCTCATGCTTTATATCAGATGATGTGTGTATCATCTGAGTATCCTCTACAAAAAGGAAGTGGAGGGGTCTTTTCTCTGAAGTGTCATGAGGTGTCTGTGAGGAATCTGTGTGTCATCTTCTTTCTTTATGTCTGTTTTCGTAAATTGTTTGTCACACTCTGCGCTGGCTTTGAGAATATTTCCAAACATTGTCATCTGAAACACAGCCATTTAGGGAATAAGTTAATAAGCCCCTTAGGATCCACACAGCCCAAGTCCTGTATTTGGTGCTGCTTTTAAAAGAGTGACTCTGATCTAAGTATTTTAAATAAAAGGGCACTTAGAGATGCCCCCATCCCCTATTAACTGTACAAATGCCTCTGATGTTTGCCAAGAACCTTTGTGGTCTGATCCAAAAGAAATACGCTCTCATCCCCAAAGGTTAAACCCAAAGGGACCACATGTTCTATGTACCCCAAGCAGACATTTTCCATATTGGACATCATGTAAAACCTTCAGGACACACTGTGCTGTCTGTGATGCACTGCATAGTCGACTGCGTCTGTACTGTTACCATTATATTTATAAATACAGATTACTGTGAATATGCATTTTTCACAGCTTTATAATTCAGTTCAAATAAACATCCGTTCTTTGTATGTCACCCTTGTGCAAACAGAACTTTGTGGCAAAACTGGAATTTCAAAATGTAGGCATGCTGTTTATATTGTCAACATATTACATTAATTTGCTAATTATCATGCTTAATTTCAAATTAAACATACCGATGCATTTTTGAGAAAAAGACATCATCTGCCTAGTCATGTATTGACATTAGAATTCTCTCTAAGAATTATTGCTAAAAAAAATGTCTTGTGGATGTTTACTGAGCTCTTGGACTTGTTCGCCTGGTCTAGCTGGATCTGAGCCAGCCAATAGAGAAGCAGGGTCCATTTGATGTCATCATCCACAAGCTGACAGACCACATTGTTGATGCTGACCAAAATGTCACGGAGTCTCTGCTACTTGTTCAGGGTGTTCAGGTAAATATGAATTTAGGATGAATCAGCTCAAGTGACCTTGCATTTATCTGCTCTTCACTCCTTGAATTTAAAGCAAAATAAAATATAGAATAATATGTATTTTGTTCATTTTTAATAATAATATTTTATATGAATATTTAATAGTTTAAAATAATACTGTAATATTATACACTGCCATTCAAAAGGTTGGAATCAGTAGGATTTTTAATATTTTTTTTCTTTTAATTATTTTCTTATGCTCATCAAGGCTGCATTTATTTGATCAAAAATCCAGAAAAAAAACAGTAATATTGTAAAATATTATTTTAATGTAAAATAACTATTTTCTATATGAATATAATTTAAAATGCATTTTATTCCTGTGATGAAAAGCTGAATTTTCAGCATCATTACTCCGGTTTTCAGTGTCACATGATCCTTCAGAAATCATTCTAATACTGACGTATTATCAATGTTGAAAACAGTTGTGCTGCTTAATATTTTAATCTGTGATACTTTTTTTTCAGTATTCTGTAATAAATAAAAAGTAATAAAATAAATAAATAAATGCTGTTCTTTTAAATTGTTTTATTCATCAAAGAATCCCGAAAAAAAAACCCAAAAGACCACAGGCTCAAAAAAAAAAAATATATATATTGAACACCTCAACTGTTTCCAAAAAGATAATGAACAGCATTGACAATAAAAGTAATAAATCAGCATATTTTAATGATTTCTAAAGGATCATATGACACTGAAGACTGGAGTAATGGCTGATGAAAATACAGCTTTGCATCCCAGGAATAAATTACATTTTCAAATCTATTAAAATAGAAAAACATTATTTTAAAATGTAATAATATTTCACAATATTTTTTTTTCTGTATTTTTGATTAAGTAAATGCAGCCTTGATGAGCATAAGAGAATTCCTTTACAAAAAAAAAATTAAATAAAAAATAATCTTACTAATTTCAAATTTCTGAATGATAATGTATTGTTTTTATTTATCTTTATACAGTTTTTAAATAACTGCTGGCATTGTTCTTTCATTATGCTGTGCAAAGCAAAGCAAAACATATGAATTATATGTTTTTGACCTCTTTCCAGGACTACATAGATGCTCATCCTGAAACAGTGATTCTTGACCCTCTTCCTGCTATTCGTACCCTGCTGGACCGCTGCAAATCATACAAGCTAATCCATAAACTTGAAGAATGCATGCAAGGTCTGTTTACAGCACTAATACACAATGATACATGTGTGCATACTGCTGTGCTAAATACAGTTATTAATGGGCAACCCAGCTATATATTTCAGATAAGAGAAAACAAACTGTGTTTGGTTGCGTTACGTCAGTTAGATGTGGATCAGACCGATTTCTACTAAGTCTAAATGTTGTAAACGGTTCTATAAACCATGCCTTTAGAACCTCCTTTGTTCTTCAGAGGTGAACTAACATGAGGAGGGCAGGTTTTTGCCTTTCCACAGGGGAAGTGTGAGGCTTATAGAGGGCTTATGTCCTAAAGCTGCTGAGTTGTTCATTCTTTGTACTGCTTGCACGCTGTATTCACTGGCCACTGAAAGAACAGGAGGCCGCCAGCTCACTACAAGCCAACAGAATCACCAGCTGTGTGAATGGCGTAGTGCCTAAGGAATTCCATCTAAATCTGTACTCGTATTCAAAATATTCAGCCTAAATATTTCCACACATAAGTATCTACACACACTACTATTCAAAAGTTTGAGGTTGGTAAGATTTTAGAATGTTTTTGAAAGAAGTATTTTTTTATGCTTAATATACAGCAAGAACAATACTGTGAAATATTATTACAATTTCAAATAACCATTTTCTATTTTAATACATTTCAAAGAGCAGGTCATATGGGTTTTCGAAAAAATATCTTTTTTGCAGTTTGTGATGTAGTTATCCTTCAATGTAAACAGTCTGCAAAGTTGTTAAAGGGGTCATCGGATGCCCATTTTCCACAAGTTGATATGATTCTTTAGGGTCTTAATGAAAAGTCTGTAATATACTTTGGGTGAAAATTCTCAATGGCAGTGTAAAACAACACCATTTTTACCTTGCCAAAATGAGCTCTGCAAAAATTAACCCATTTTGATGGATTGTTCCTTTAAATGCAAATGAGCTCTGTTCGCCCCGCCCCTCTCTTCTCTCTGTGGAGTGAGGAGTTGTGCTCTCAGAGGTTGTTTACTTTAGCTGCATTTAGCACGTTTAGCCGTGAAACTTGCTAACTAGCACGTTATTAGGCAAGGTGATTGCAGAGACTCATAAAAAAACCCTTATACTCACTTCTGCTGTAGGTAAAGCTAGAAAGATTTCCGTGAACATAGACGCATTTATGTAGATCAGGAGGCACATTCCCTTCACAAACAAACGTAATCCAAACGTTATCAATCTACTTCACTGTGTAACACATTAGCATAATCCCCGCCTGCCCACGAAATACGAACAGTCTGATCTGCCCACAAACATTTCCGCTAGTTAGTGTGCTTACAAAATGTCAAGAAGACGCTGTGTTCTGCACTGTGAAAGCGAGTTTGTTTCGTTTTCATTGCGGAAAGATAATGATGTGAAGACTCTGTGATTAAAATTAATTTTTTCCACGATACCACAGCAATACAATTCAAACCTTTTAATGTGCTCATCATTTTTTTTACCGAGGACTGCTTCTCTAATCTTGGCTTTTATCTTCTTTGGATTCTAATCTTCTTTATTTTGACTAACAAGCATCTTCGAACCACAACCTGTAAGTACGACTGATACTTTATGTGTACATTTTTAAGTGAGTGCTCAAAATATCTTTTTTTTTTTTTGTGCTAATATGTTATGTATAACGTTACCTAGTGCAGCTTTAGGTTTCCAAGTAAACCACGATATTACTGATATTGCTGAAATAGATATGATAATTCGCTGTGAACCCACTATTTCCTAAGAATGTGTTGATTAATGTAGAATATTGTTGTTCCAATATGGCTAACTTATCCACCATTATTGTTTTAAGTGTTTACAGTTTAGTAGAGTGCACGATTTGCTTGCATAAGTGTTAAACAAAATGTTTTTGTCATTATTTTAAGAACGGATTGGAGCACTATATTATTGTTTTATGTAAAGGTGCCTGCTAGGGTTGCCAGGTTTCACAACAAAACCTGCCCAATTGCTACTCAAAACTAGCCCAGTCACATTTCGAGGGGGTTCCCCTGGTAAATCTGCATTCCAGGGATTAATATGGTGTTATTGGGGTTGATTCAACCTGCGACATCAAAAACAATCACAAAGTTGGCAACACAGATGGTAGCACTCACTAACTCGCTCAAGTACTCTTCTCTCTACCAATCACAACAGGCTTGGTCAGCTGACCAATCAGAGTAGGCTTATGAAAGGGAGGGTTTTACAGACATTACGCTCAAAACTGATTCGAATGAACTGTTTCAAAATCATTGACAAATGACTCTTTGATAAATGTAAATTCTGAGAAAATCACAATGTTTTCTGACCTTAGATGCATATTAATCTGTTGTATGGGACTCCAACACAATATTAGGAGACTTTAAAAAAACCATATGACCTGCTCTTTAAAATCTAATTTATTCCTATCCTAGCAAAGCTAAATTTTAGTGAAACTGTAATACATTTTTGTCAGGATTCTTTGATGAAATTCAAAATAACATTTATTTATTTGAAATAGAATTCTGTTTTGTAACGTTATAAATGTATTTCTGTCACTTTTGATTAATTGAATGCTTCCTTGCTGAATAAAAGTACTGTAAAATAGGGTCTTAAAGGGAACTCTGGGTATTAAGGCTTGTATGGCTTAATATAATGTAAATAATGTCTTTTACTCAAATATGTAGTAGAAACCCCATGAAAGACTTACATTATTTTAAAAATCCACATAATTTTATACCTATTTTGGACTATGGGGGGCACCATTATTTCGATGATGTGAAATGGTTGCACTCTGTGAGCTACTTGCTATTTTTACCGCAACACAACTCGGAAAACAAAGCCCTGATACGATGATCACAGCTACTGAAAGAGCTTACAGGTGGCGATGGATAGAAGCGTATAGGCTTAAACCAAATGCCATACCATTGATTTTTCCCCACAAGGAGTCTAAACGGCCCTGGATATCAAGTGAAATCTGTGCTGCGAAACTCCTTCAGTGGCAGCGGTGTTGTTTGGCATGTTTACATCCTGCCCGGATGGTATCTAGCATTTCTTGTCTCTGCCATTTGTAAGATCTTTCAGTAGCTTTGCTCTACTAAAAGCCTCAAATGCATCCGGGCTAAAGTGGAGAGAACAAAGACGCAGGTCTTTAGGAAGTTTTATTCAACCACAGGCATCTCCTCTTCTTATTACCAGGAAAGCAGCGAAGACTTACATCGCTTCTCTTGTTGCCCTTTGACTGAAAATTAAAACCAAAAGCCGCACAATGTGGCATCGTATCAGTATTTTGTTTTATTTTCAGAGTTGTGTCTTCCAAGTTTTATTGCCATTTTTAATGCCAGTGTAAAAACTGATGAGGTTTTTGAGAATAATCCACTTGATCTTGTCTGGTCAATGTGACAGTGTGGGGTTTTGGACTCTATTAGATATGACGTTTATATTCTAAAGGATCTTTAAATGCGAAAATTACCGTGCTTTCAAAATTGTTCACAGGGAAATCTCTTGCATTCAGATCATAGAAGCTGATGTTGTCCAATCAAATCCATATCAGCACATCAGTGTTCTCCAGAGGAACGTGTGGGTACAGGAGTGTCAGCTGAGGGTTGGTGTGAAGTTAACCATCCGCCTTGGTGCTTCCCCAGTCTCTAAGAAAGAGACGACTCTGTTTAGGATACAAAGGGAGTGACTATTTTCTCGTGCCCGCTTGCCAGGCAACTGCCTCTATGGCTGTTAGCTTATGAAACAACAGTGCAAGGCATTCTGGGAAAAGAAAGATAACACAGCTCATATACCTTCTGTATTACACAAGATCCTTTTTAAAATAACTCGCTTTCCCAATACATGCATGTTTGGCTCTATCAGCAAGTGCCATCAATGACTGATTTTGTGAAATGAGACACATTTTTCCATGAGCTAATTGACCGCCGTGTCGAGTCCTTGTGAATTGATGACAACAAGCTGTCTTGGTCCTGGCATTTGAATGTAAATCAAGTAGTGCATTATGTGACCTATGTTTATGTTCTTACTCATAGGATTTGCAGTGGAGTTGCTATTTTGGATAAGTTTATCTTGAGTCATTTGACTTGGTTGTGTAAATTGGTGCTCATCCTGTGGTTTCATAATGAATCATAATCAACCCCAAAATACACACTTCAGCTTATCTCATATATCATTGTCACACATCACATTGCTTTATTCAGCGTTTATAGCTGCTTTAAAGGTTACTGCTTGTTTGATCAAATGGATTCAGGTTCCTTATCTAATGTAAAATGTGTTGCATTAATATGCTGATCTGCCCAACATAAAAGAAGATTGTTTTTGAGCGGCTATAAATAGCCTGCGCTTTCACTCTTGAAAAAAGTAGCTGTTTATAAGATTCAATTGATGGTTGCAGATCAAAAGCAAGCTGAAATTTCACAGATATCTCAGCGGTTTATAAATGTTTCCATGGATCCGGTAGTAATATTATCCTGTATAAAGTGTGCTCATCACTTAAAATGTGTGCAGGCTATACACATCATTAAGACCCCCATCCAAACTTAGTGTCTGCAAGGAGCTATGCACAGGGTGTGCTGGTTAATCTTGTCAAGGTGCTGTCATCTGGCCTGTTATGTTTTCATTCATGTGTGTAGGTTTGAGAAGAGACAGTAAATAGAAAGAAAGAAATGTTAGCTAGTTAGAAAGAAAAAGTGTGAGCAAGTGAAATGAAATCAAAACACATCAAAGAAACATCTACACTGCCTTGTATTTCTCCCAGACCTTTACAAACAAAATTCCTAGTCAGAGTGGGCCGTCATGATCAGGTCCACAAGAGTAAAGAAGACAGTTGTCAATGTTTTTTTATTTTATTTTATTTTAAATTTTTTTGACAATGACATATATTTTAGTTGTTTAAATCTTAAAGTGTTATTTATTATTCATTCATTCAAACCTTGTGAATTATTAATCCCTTTATATTTTATACAATTTGAAGAATTTTTAAAGTGTTTAGAGAATTTGTAACAGCTAACTTAATCATAATAATCATTTTCAGAAATATTTACTTAATTACGTATATATGTATGTATGTATTTATATCATTAAGGTTTTAGAAAATCACTCCATTGGACTTTTTATAACATAAACCAATCTTTGTAATAATAATAATAATAATAATAATAATAATAATAACGTCTCCATAGTAAAAAGTGTTTATTTATTTGTTCATTCATTCATTCATTTATACAAATATCATGAATTATTAATTCTTTAATATTTTAGACAATTTTAAATATTTTTAAAGTTTTTAAAGAATTGTTAACAGCTAACTTATACTTAATAATAATTTTCAAAAAAGATTTTTAAATATATTTTCAAGGTAAACATTTTATTTATGTATGTATGTATGTATGTATATATGTATTTATATCATTAAGTTTTTAGAAAATCACTCCATGGGACTTTTTACAGCATAAACTAATCTTTTTAATAATAATAATAATAATAATAATAATAATAATAGTAATGCTTCCTTAGTAAAAAGTGTCATTCATTCATTCATTCATTCATTCATTCATTCAAATATCACAAATTATTAATCCCTTAATATTTTAGAACATTTCAAATATATTTTAAAGTTTTGGAGAATTGTTAACAGCTAATTTAATCTTAATAATCATTTTCAAAAAAGTTGTTAAATATATTTTCAAGGTAAACATTTTATTTATTTATTTATTTATTTATTTATTTAATGTATGTATATATATGTTTATGTCATTAAGTTTTTAGAAAATAACTCCATGGGACTTTTTATAACAAACTAATCTTTTTCATAATAATAATAATAATAATAATAACAACAGTAATAATAATAATAATATCTCCATAGTAAAAGTGTTATCTATTTATTTATTTTATTTTTCATTCAATCATTCATTCATTTATTCAAATATCATGAATTATTTTAATTTATTTAATTTATTTTAATTTTAAATTAATATTTTAAAAAAGTTTTTAGAAAAAAATAACGCCTGACTTAATCCTAATAATCATTTTTAAGGTAAAAATGTTTATTTATTTATTTATTTATGTTTGCTTGGGACATTTTATAACCTAAACCAACCTTGCTTTGTTAAATTATCTGATATTGTTAACTTTGATTTGGTTTTCAAATATTAAGCAGTGAAGTTTTTTTTTTTTGTTTTTTTAAATAATAATGTTTTTAGTTTTTATTCTTTAATTTATTTTCAAGAATGTCACTTGGGCAATTGATGTTGAAAATACATCAAATTGACACCAAAACTGACGTCAAAAACCAGGTCAAATCTGCAAATCAAACTTAAGTCAACTTGACCTTGACCTTAATTTGTTGTAAACTGAATGTCAAACATATTGGCCTACATATACAGTACATTAAACCACTTTCAGTGTGGGATCAAGCTGAATTTAAAATGAC
The DNA here is from genome assembly GCA_036247105.1 of Cirrhinus mrigala. Classification (NCBI taxonomy): domain Eukaryota; kingdom Metazoa; phylum Chordata; class Actinopteri; order Cypriniformes; family Cyprinidae; genus Cirrhinus; species Cirrhinus mrigala. Next base: position 19,245,126 of record CM070026.1, on the reverse strand, counting down.
GTTGCAGCACCTTGATCAAGTCTTGACTAATATTTGATGTCAAATTGATATCACAGGATCACACTCTGACATTATCAAACTACATTTTTAACCAGAAATAAAAATCATGCTCACCACAAAAGAAGTACATTCAAGTTATTATATGTATAAAATGCATTATTAATGTAATATAAATGCTCACGTTCTCGTGTGTTTTCTATAGATGACAGAATCTGCTCACCTCCATTCATGGTCCTCAAGAGTGAATGTGGCACTGAGACTCTGGAGCAGCTCCAGAAACATGGAATCACATTTCCCTTCAGTAAGTTTGTCGTTTAAAAACAACAGTAATCTTTACATACATGGATTTGACTTATCCAATTCAAAAAGGGGCTTCAAACGTCAAAGGAGCTGATTTTTATATATTCTCTTATGTGTACTGAACCGACACACATTTTCACACTGTTTTTCTTTGGTCGCAGTCTGCAAAACCCAGGTTGCTCATGGTATCAACTCCCATGAGGTAAGAAACTGTACTTTTTAGTAACCTGCACTATTTTTCATATCTTACGTAATAAGCAGTAGATAAGTACTGTAGAGCACAGTGCTATTCTGATCCATTACATAAGAGCTGCTACATGATGTTAGTTAATCATTTCTAATGTTGGATGGTGTCTCATTAAAATGATTAATTTTGGGCTTGATCACCATTTTTCATGCAGTGTTAGTAAAGCTAGAGAACTGAGAGGTCTTGTAATTATTATTATTATTAGTAGTAGTAGTATTTAAAAAGACATGTTATAATTTCTTTGATATTTCAACAACACTGCAATCACTTCTGCCTCATAAAGGCTGCAGTGATTCATTTCAGTTGCCTTAAAAGTGTAATACTAATCGGCTGTAAAGTATTTAAAGAGAGAGTAAAGCTGAATCTCTCATTGCCCTGAATCACACGTAACCCTGCCGTCCTCGTGGATCATTAACAGGGGTGCAGCTTCTGTTGCTATGGAGACCATATCTTTGATTCTCAGTGATAAATGTTCAGGCAAAGTCTCAGATCTCTTACATTCCTTCAGAATACTGCTTGAAGAGACTAGTAACGCTGTTTTACAGTGTTGACAATGAGGGGCGTACTAGATTAATGTGTCACCACGATTGTGTTTGTGCAAACAGGTTGACGGTCATGTGTTTTATGACTGTGAGCACATAAGTTTACTTAGGTAAAGGAAAGACAAGGAACTTATGGATTGAGGGGGTTTTGGTGTAGCAGTTTTAGTATCAGGAAAGTACAGTATATACATTGTATTTGACTTGCTCCTTTACATTTCAAGATCACAAGATTAAATCATGTTAATTTTTAACCAGCCTGCTCTGGAATGAGTTAAGATATTGATTTGGTTCCTGCTTAATAGATGGCCATCATCTTCAGCGAGGAAGATCTGAAAGACATCAAGCCGCCATGTGTCCTCCAGAGCTTCATCAACCATAATGCAGTGCTGTATAAGGTGTTTGTAGTGGGAGAGGCCTACAGTGTGGTGCAGCGTCCCTCCATTAGAAATTTCCCATCTGGACCCACAGGTCAGTTGAGTCACGCAACATCCCTGTGATGGATGGTTTAAAGTGTTTAATGAATGTTATTTGTTTAGAAATATTTTCCTCTATGATTGAATCTTAAATCAAACTCTAAGAATCAAATCATGCATTTTCATAAGTGTTAAATACACTACTGTTCAAAAGTTTGGGGTCAGTAAATTTTTTCTTAAATATCTTTTATTCAGAGAGGATGCTTTAAATTATGGAAACGTGTTTCGCCACTGAATACAAAGTTAAAAAAACGGAGGTTATTGTGACTTTTTATCTCACAATTATGACTTTTTTTCCCACACTATTTTTTATCAGTATTGCATGATATAAACTCACAGTTGCGAGAAATAAAGTCAGAATATTCTCATAAATGCGAGTTTGTGTTTCGCAATTCTGACTTTTTGTCTCGCAACTGTGAGTTTATATCTCGCGATTCTGACTTTTTTCTCAGAATTGAGATACAAACTCGCAATTGTAAGTTATAAAGTCAGAATTAAACTTACAATTCAGACTTTTTTCTTAGAATTGCATGATATAAACTCCCAATTGCGAGAAATAAAGTCAGAATTTTCTTGTAAATGCGAGTCTATATCTTGCAATTCTGACTTTTTTCTCAGAATTGATATATTTGTTTATATGTTTGTCATATTTCTGAGAAAAAAGTCAGAATTGCAAGTGTATATCATAATTCAGAGAAAAGAGTCATGATTGTGAGTCTCACGCAATTTTGAGAAAAAAGTCAGAATTGCAAGTTTATATCAATTCTGAGAATAATTCAGAATTGAGTTTTCACACAATTTTGAGGAAAAAAAGTCAGAATTTGTGGTTTATGTCTCATAATACTGAGAAAAAAGTCAGAATTTGTGAGTTTGTATCACAGTTTTGAGGAAAAAAAAAGTCTGAATTGGCAGTTTATATGATGAAATTTTGAGAAAAAAGTCAGAATTGGGAGTTTACATCTCATAATACTGAGAAAAAAGTCAGAATTTTGAGATATAAACTCACAATTCTGACTTTTTTCTTAGAATTGCATGATATTAACTTACAATTGCAAGAAATAAAGTCAGAATTTTCTTGTAAATGCGAGTTTATATCTTGCAATTCTGACTTTTTTCGCAGAATTGATATACAAACTCACAATTGTGAGCTATAAAGTCAGAATTGCAAGATATAAACTTACAATTGCGAGATATAAAGTCAGAATTTTCTTGTAAATGCCAGTTGTGAGTTTGTCATATTTCTGAGAAAAAAGTCTGAATTGTGAGTTTATATCATAATTTTGAGAAAAAAGTCAGAATTGTGAGTTTATATCATAATTCTAAGAAAAAAGTCATGATTGCGAGTCTGTATCATGAAATTTTGAGAAAAAAGTCAGAATTGCGAGTTTATATCTCATAATTCTGAGAATAATTCAGAACTGATAGTTTATGTCTCATAATACTGAGGAAAAAAGTCAGAATTTGCGAGTTTGTATCACAATTTTGAGGAAAAAATTCAGAATTGGGAGTTTGTATGATGAAATTTTGAGAAAAAAGTCAGAATTGGGAGTTTACATTTCATAATACTGAGAAAAAAGTCAGAATTTTGAGATAATTCTGACTTTTTTTTTCATAGAATTGCATGATATAAACTCACAATTGCGAGAAATAAAGTCAGAATTTTCTTGTAAATGTGAGTTTATATCTTGCAATTCTGACTTTTTTCTCAGAATTGATATGCAAACTCGCAATTGTGAGTTATAAAGTCAGAATTGCGAGATATAAACTTACAATTCAGACTTTTTTTCTTAGACTTGCATGATATAAACTCACAATTGCGAGAAATAAAGTCAATTTTCTTGTAAATGCGAGTTTGTCATATTTCTGAGAAAAAACGTCAGGATTTGCGAGTTTGTATCAATTTTGAGGATAAAAGTCAGAATTGGGAGTTTACATGTCATAATACTGAGAAAAAAGTCAGTTTATAACTCACAATCCTGAGAAACAACATTAGAATTGCGAGATCTAAACTCAAAATTACCTTTTTTATTTTTTTATTCAGTGGCGTAAATGGGCTTCCATATTAAATTGAATAAAAGTGACAGTAAAAAAACGATTTAAATTTCAACTGTTTTCAACACTGATAATAGTAAGAAATGCTTCTTGCACACCAAATTAGCATATTAGAGTCATTTCTGAAGGATCATGTGACACTAAAGACTGGAGTAGTGATGTTAAAAATTCAGCTTTGCTTTAAAGAAATAAATTACATTTTTCAATATATATTTTTTTGACATTACTGCAGCCTTGGTGAGCATAAGAGACTTTCATACAAACTTTTGAAAAGTAGTGTAGTTTTTTGATAAACTGCTTTGTATTCATCAAGGTTCACATTCACGTACCTGTATAAATAAAGACAAATCTGTAACTTGCACTCTGTGTGTGTCACACATGGGACAAGTTCACCAGGTGACGTCAAATCCAATAAAAACACTTTATAGGGTGCCAGGTCCAGAAATGTAGACATCAGGTCTCTTTCAGCTAGTTTTAGCCATCCAACACAAGCATATATCCTAACAAACCCACTTAGTCTGGAACTTTTTAGAAGGTTTCCTTATGTTTGAAAGCTGTTATCAGAAACAAAGTGAGATTGACATTAATGGCACTCGTAAGCAACTCCGTGTGATGGCAAGGGCCTTTCAGCCTATCTAGACCATTCTGTCAACACATGTTGCTGATGTTTAGACCCATTTCTTTCTCTCACAGAAAAGTGGTTTATTTTGTCTTTGACATGGTATTTATTGAATAAGCAAGTCAAAGATTTTGTTCTCGGATGCCAGTGCGGTTTGGTGAATTATGCCCCCCGATGGCCAATCAAATTCACTGTTGCCTAGATTTTGTCATTTTTGTTGCATGAACTTTACAGTGAGATGATGAAGGATTAGTGAATGTTTTTTCAGTGAATAAATATAGCTGAAAAGGACAAAAAGAATTAAAAAAAGAAAAAAAAAACTTGCTGTCCCCAACTTTTATAAAAAGTAGTGTAAATATTTCTTTGAAAACTGAAACTGTTGTTTATCTTCCAGACAGGAGAGCAATATCCTTCAACAGTCATAATGTGTCTAAGCCAGAGTCCTCCTCTGACCTGACATGCGTAAGTCAGCATTCCTCACATTTATAACTTAAGCAATGCTTTAACCACTTCAAGTCAGGAAAAATGACACTTTCCTTCATCTGAACTATTCTGAAAACATTTGGAGTGGTTTAAATACCTGGAAACATGTAGCTAAATCCATTGATTTTAGACAGTTTTATTTTATATTTAAAAACCGCCCTGTTAAAATCTAAATGAAACTATCAAATGTTTATATACAACTAAAAAGTCTTATAAAAAAGTGTTTTGGCATTCACAATGAACAGTAACCATACATGTTTAACAACCAGGCATTTCATTCTTTTTTCTCCTCTAGAGGGACAACATGGAGGGCCAGTACTGGGAGCCCAACAATGATGTCATTCAGAAAATTTCCAGAAGGTTACGACAGGCCCTTGGCATTTCTCTGTTCGGGATAGACATCATCATCAACAACCAGACCGGCCAGCACGCAGTCATCGACATCAATGCTTTCCCAGGTACGTGCAGTTCCTCACAAGCCAATGACGGAATCCAGTACAACCATGACTGGGTAATATATGTTATCTTTATGCGCTGACCTCTATTCCCACTTTCAAAACCAGAAATGCAATTATGCAAACAGACCACATGGTGTCAGTGCGAAATAATAAAGAGGCCTTTTAGTGCTTTGTAATGCTAAAATAGGTTATATTTCTTTAATAAGGTATTTTACCATAATTTAAACCACTTTCTACATTCTTAGATATATACTCAAACTTTTGAATTTCCCTAGTGGAATGTTGTTTATAAAAAAACATCTACTATTTGCTTCTGAGATGATGGAGGGAATCTGCTTATCACTCTTTTATCTAAATTATGACACCATGTTTTTTCCATTTTAGCATTTAGTGTTTGACGGTTCCTTTAATTCACTTTTGGTTTTCAACCACCTTGCCATGCTTTGTGTACGCAATCATAATCATAATGACTGTTGTTCATAAAACATCAAACAGTTAGGCTGTTAAAGACATTCTTGCTAAGTGGGTTTCCATGATTTGCCCTTTTTGGAGGTTTGACAAGTCACCCATTTCACAGAGTGCTTGTACTAAACAAATGAAAAATATAGCTGCAAGCAGTGATTACCGGGCATCAAGCACTTTAAGGCATTTAAGCAAATATGGAAAAAGAAATATTGTTTAACAAGTATGTAACCACCTAAATCAATGATCGGAAAAATTTTTTGAAACATGGTGTTTTTAACGTTTATGACTGTTATAGCACCAGCTGTGGTCCAATCTCCTTAAAACTTTGTATGCTTGTTTAGAATCACCTGTCACATGTGCTCAGCAGGTTTTGTGAAGTTTTGAGTTTTCCTTTAGGCTTTATAGGATTTTGGGTTAATTTGGTCAGGCCCCTTTTCTAAACGCCCCCGTTAAAGCTTCCCAAAGGGTTCCCTAACTTTTTTTTTTTTTTGATAATTATTGGCCTTGAGAGTCCAGAGAATTGTACTGCAGTGTTTTTTTTCGTCAAATTGAGCGAAAAACCTATGACTAGTTTGCAAAAGTAAGTTTTTTTTTTTTACATCTTCTCAATCATTAAACAAATGCTTTGATTGACAGCAGTGGTTGTAGAGGCAACCAAAAATGGCACAACGTAGGCTACAATTGTTTACCCCCTAGAAAAATGCGATATCACCCCTAGTACGTTGTAGGCGGTGTGAGTACTAGGGATGCAACAATACAGTTAGTCCACGGTTCAATACGTACCTCGGTTTTTAACCACAGTTTTCGGTTCGGTTTGGCTCTGATATCTTGCCACTTCAGTGTGTTTTTTTTTTTTTTTTGCAACAAATTAACAAAATACTCCCGTAAACCTCTGTACACTGAAAAAAGCATGGTTTAGTAAATGTCTGCTTAATTTTTCTTTTGAGAGAGGTATTATTTTTTCGATTTTTACGCAAAATAGAATGGGTTTCATTCATACTGGACGCCAGAGGGCGCCCTCGAGCAAAAAAAAATCCACATATGCGTCAAAGAAGTAGCACTGATTACGTTCCGTTCCAGCTTCTCTAATATGGATAAAGGCATCGCTATTGTTGTAACTGAATAAAAACAAGATATAATGTTAAACGTTTTTAATGATGAAGTGTATGGACAATAAACACTCGTCTGTAATAATATATGGTTTATCTGTGTTCTTCAAGCCATCTCGTGTATTTTCATAAGCCATTGCTAATCTACATACATAGAATATGAGTATAGAATTTATCGTCTGCCTCATTCTGTGATGAGAATCCACATCAGATCAAATAAGGAAGTTATTTCAAACACTCAACTGATGTTGTAAATTACAAACAAGTTATAATGATTTTTATAACTTTTGTTTTTGTAACTTTTTTGTTGGACAACAGGTTTAGAAAGGCTTATCATTGCATGTCATTAGAATGGAAGATGCTCTGCGTGTGTTGCTTTTTCAAATATATGCGGGGAAGCTTTTCCTCATATTAGCACGTAAAATCGTGGGCACACATAACCTTACAGCAAATTACGAGAGAAATAGAACAAGGAAGTTATTTAAATGTAAAACCGAAAAACCGCGATTCACAAGCACGTATTGAACTGTGGATGTCGTACCGAAATGTTCGATTTATTGAGTATTGTGACATCCCTAGTGAGTACTACCATCCCTCCAAGTCTCAAGTCTCTACGACTTACGGTTTGGTCTGCAAGTGGAGATTGCTGATCCGTGACCATCCTAACAATTACAATAGGGTTTCAGCACTGATTCTGATCGTCTTATCTAGCTAAACAATCGGTCCTTTTCTGAAAAAAAAAAAAAAAAGTATAATTTATATACTTTTTAACCTCAAATGCTCGTCTTGTCTAGCTCTGTGTGAACTCTGTGTATTCCGGCTCATGACAGTTAGGGTAGGTTGAAAAACTCCCAGCTCATTTTCTTCTCCAACTTCAAAATCATCCTACATCGCTGTTTTGTCGATTCGTTTGATCTTCTTTGCACATTCACTTTGTAAACACTGGGTCGGTACTTCTGCGGCGATGTAGGGCGATTCTGAAGTTGGAGGAGAAAATGAGATGGGAGTTTTTTGACATATGGACCACAAAACTTTTTGTAACAATAGCCAAAAATACAATTTATGGGTCAAAATTATCGATTTTTCTTTTATGCCAAAAATCTTTAGGATATTAAGTAACAATCATCTTCCATGAAGATATTTTGTAAGTTTCCTACCATAAATATATCAAAACTTAATTTTTGATTAGTAATATGCATTGCTAAGAACTTCATTTGGGCAACTTCATAGGCGATTTTCTCAATGTTTAGATTTTTTTTGCACCCTCAGATTCCAAATTTTCAAATAGTTGTATCTCAGCCAAATATAACAAGCCACACATCAGTGGAAACCATATTTATTCAGCTTTCAGATGATGTATACATCTTAAATTCAAAAATTTACCCTTATGACTGGTTTTGTGGTCCAGAGTCACATATAGATAGTATATCTTTTTGACAGAGTATAGATAGATAGACTCCATCACACTAAATAGACTCTATTCACTCTCTTTGCTTTCACGTATACATCATCATTTAGCTAAAGTCCCACAAGAAGGTGTAGAACATTGAGGAAGGATGGGGAAAAGTAGATTTGAAGCGCTTGATTTAAAGACTCTACTAGAATCTGCAGGCACAGCTGTGTTTGTCAGCTTACAGTATGTTTAAAAGCCACCTGGCCTTCTCTCCGCTTGTTGCCATGGTGATCTTGTGTATCTAGCAGGGAACGGCAGTTTCATATCTCTCAGTGGTACATCCAATGAGTCCCATGATACCGCAGGAGTGAGACAACAGATGATATCTGCCTTTTATTAATCTGCCTCTCGGTACGTTTACCGTCACTAGAAACCCATTAACTACTGTTAACTAAAACCACCGCAATTTTTCACGCAGGTTACGAGGGAGTCCCTGAGTTTTTCGATGACCTGTTGAGTCACATCACCAGCGTCCTGCAAGGTCAGATGTCTAACGGAGCGCCGTGCGGTCATCTGAGAGTGAACGGGATAGCGCAGAGCCCGTCTGTGGCCTGCGGGTTGCACTGTGGCATGCTGGGAAACGAAAGCAGTTGGTTGATGGACAGCGTCCCCCATCAGGGACTGAGCTGCGGCGGCGCTTGCATGGCTCCAAACTTTCACCCGCACGGCAGATCGAGTTTAGCAGCGGAGACGTCCTCGCAGTGACACCTCGAGAGCCAATGCGATAGAATATTTCATTACTGTTCACAAACCAAATGATGCTTCATCAAAGGGTAGGTGAATTGTGAATTGTGTAGGAAATGATTGAATGTGTATCAGTCTTCTCATTTATTTAATTTTGTGTTTGAAATGGTCGACCTGATTTTGGAGGTTTGATTTTTTTTTATGAATGTTGCACTGAACTTGATTTGAAGAAAAAAGGGCTTTGTGGAGGAACTATACATTTTATTAATGTTAATATATTAATGAGATACTTGAAAGAAAATAGGTGTCATGATTTGGGTGTAAGACATTGCACTATTTAAATAAGTGTCCAGTTGGCACTAAGGCTGTGTATCATAAATTCTGGCCAAATAAGAGAACTTGAAGATGTTTAGTGCTGTCTGAAGCAGTCTGATGGCATTTAATCTCTTTAAACACAGCAAGCTCTGCTTGCTTTTTTAAAAAAGGCTAATCATTTCATATCAGAAGGCCCAAAAACATTGTAAACGTCCTTCTACACTGGCGGATGCTATGAGATTGTATAGGGGTTATGCATTGATTGCATATAGAAAATTAACAAACTTTACCAAAAATAAAAAGGCAACCCAAAAAAAATGAAATTGTCATCATGTCATTGTGACTTTCTTTCATTTTTACTACACAAAAGAAGATTGTATTGACAAAAAAGCAATTATCTTTTTTTTTTTTATCAAAAAACAATTCATACAGGTTTTTAAAAAGATACGAGGGTGAGAAAATGATGACAGAATTTGCCTGAATTATCCCTGCAATGTGATTGATGAATGTGTTAAATTTGCTATTTTGATAGTTGTTTGTTAGTCCGTTTTACGCCCATTACGTTATACTTGTACATGATGTATACTTTGTAAATATGTTAATTTTTTTTTCTTTGGAGACCCGAAAAAAGCCTCTAAAGTAACATGAAAAGGAGAATAAAACCACACTGAGAATTCTTTGTCTGATTGTTTGTCTGCTGTATTGACATCAGCTACGGTTCGCCCAATTGAGGTTTAGTTCAGACTCGTGCTTTGAATCAGTTTGAAACACTTCTTTTTGATCTTTATTTGTTGTCTTGAAACCCAAAAAGCATTTAATTACAGTCATCACCATATCTAATAAAAACATTATTGCCTATGGATCATAAGACTCCATAATATCAGGTACATTCTTTCAGATTGTATCCTTACGTATATATTAAAATTTCAACCTAGCGTTGTAATTCTGGGTAGCAAATATTTTACATTGTACTCAATGCCCAAATTTCTTCAGGAAGCAAGCACGATAAAGCAAAGCGGAGGAGCTGGGAGAAAACGTGACGGGACCTCTGAATGTCTGACACCAGGGAAGTCGCTTTGAGGTTTCATTTTACACACGGAGGGAATAAGCCGAGAATCTGCGGCGTTGAGATAAGAGCTTGCGCTGCTGTGGACTGAGCAAGAAGGTGAGAGCCTCATCTCCTGTTAACATGCCTTTCTACTGAAGGAGAGATGAAGGGCGAAGTGGAAATAGAAGAAGCGCTGGAGCAGCTCAGCCTCGTCTCAGGTCATGAAGTTTCTGAGCCACACTCTCCAGTTCAGACTCGATGGCAGCCAGACTTTCGATCTCAGCATCCTGATGACAGAAGAGAGGAAATCAGGCCATTAGTTCATTTTAATATGCAAAACATTGACATGTATGCTACCGTTTAAAATGTTCTTGAAAGAAGTCAGTTATGCACCCCAAGGCTGCATTTATCTGTTTGCATTTATAATATTGTGAAATTAATATTTTCAATTTTGATGTTTTGATATAAATTTTGTAATTTATTCCTGTGATGGCAAAGCTGAATTTTCAGCCTCATCACTCCAGTCTTCAGTGTCACACGATCCTTCAGAAATCATTCTAATATGCTGATTTGGTGCTCAAGAATTGTTTATTATTATTCTATTACTACTTCTACTGCTTAATATTTTTGTGGACACTGCATTATATTTTTTCAAGATTCTAAATACAAATAAATACAGAGTTAAAAAAAACAGAATTTATTTGAAATAGGTGAAAGCATTGTAAATATCTGTACTGTAATTTTTAATCAATTTAAGCATTCTTGCTAAATAAAAGTACTAATTTCTTAAAAAAAAAAAAAAAAACTTTGACCTCACTTGCTAGACATCACGGAATTGTTCACCAAAAATCTGACAAATTTATGGATAACTATGAGAAAGGTAACCATAACGACAAATTCAACGATAACTATGATAAATCTAACCATAATGACAAATTTAACGATAACTATGATAAAGATAATCATAAAGATAAATTGAATAACTATGAGAAACGTAACCATAACAACAAATTTCATTATAACTAGGACAAACGTAATCATAATTGAAAAAAATTACAATAACTATGAAAAAGGGGACTATAATGACAAATTTTACAATACCTATGATAAAGATAATCTTTAAGAAAACGTGTTAGGGCAACTAAGTGTCATACCCCTGTCTTTCTGCTGCCGCTTCCCTCTTCATCTCGTTTGTCCTGTGGTTGAGTTTGTGCCATGAGCTGCAGCTCCTGCTCCTCCGGGCTCCTCCACAGCTCCCCCTCGTGATCTCCTCTCTCCTTAGAGTGGTGTGGTGCTTCCCAATGCTCATCCAGTTTTGGGCTTGCATCTACTCTCTTGTGGGACAGTTTGCTCACACGACTCCAGCGCTTGACTCCAACCTCTCTTTTCTTCTCCTCCTCTTCTTCCTGCTCTTCTTTTGAATGTGTTCTCTCCATTTCATCTCCCTTGTGCTCCTCGCTGTCCTCCACGACGGACTTTTTTGCGTCGGGATTCGCATCATGATCATCTGTGGCTGTTGCCCCTTCAAATAAAAAGGGAGAAAAGGTATAATTATTGTATTGTATCCTCTCCATTTTCTCAGTCTCAGTCTTCTCTCTCATTATTCTACACACACACATATTTACTTTAGTGCTGCATCAGCAATCCCAGCACTCTTCTAAATGAAACGCTCTCGCTTGCCAGCTCACGGCTCACTGCTTGATGCCTCTTATCCTAAAATATAAGCACCTGTCCCATCCTTCTATCTGTACTAATGATCACAGATTCCCAAATTATTGCGTCTATTAACGAACACACTACAGCAAAGTCACTTAAAATGTCTGGCATTTTTTATCAAGTTCCTCTGAGATCTGAGGGCCACTTTTAACAAGCTCCAGGCAGCTGGCTGATCTGGATGGCATCCAACATCAATTATTGAACCGATTCAGCGGACCACAGCGCAGCATGGATTTCATTTCATAGATGGAGGCACTGTCACACAGGCCTGTTCACGGAGCACTGCTAAATTCCCCCATCAATCTTCATTCTCCATCCCTCCTGCCTGTTTCTCTTTAACCTCGCTGTGTCTTAGACACAATCTCCTGCTGTTATTCCCAACCTCTTCAATGAAATAAGCAAGTGCCTGTTATATGAATTCTCCCTGGACGTCCCTGTTACTCTCAGTCACACTTTCCAAAGAGTAGTGATTATGTTGCTATTGATCGAATGTAGGAGGGTGACAAAGAAGGGTTAGTAGGAGCACTGTGGCTATTTATTCGTCTGCTGAGCATTAAGCTATACACTACCTGATCATGGATGATGCAATGACCAAATAACAATTGTAAATATTAGTGCTGTCAAAATCAGTGTGCTAACGCTGGCGATTAATTTTTCCAGTTTAACAGCGCTAAAAATATTTAATCCAGTTAACGCAAGGGTGGAGCTAGGGTTGGCCATCCCACTCACAGTTGCTGCTTCTGTCTTTTTTTCTTGACAAGAATTGTGCTTACTTATTTATGATGGAGCTTCAGTAGAACAACAGTGAACTGCGGTCAGATACGATGTTGTCAGGCCATATGTCATTAAAAACAACATTTTCTGTTCTGTCAGCCGCTATTCTTTGCTCGTAGCATGTGCTCTTCAATTGCATGCACAAATACGGTGGCGCACGCTGTAGCCTGTATCATTTCATATTAAAGCGCGAATGAAATTACAAGAATGCGTGTCAGATCTGCGTCACGTTCCATAGCGGCAGCTCTTAAGGTAAAAGCAGCCAAATAACCTAATAACCCAGCTGCTGTGATGTCTGTAAATCAAAGAACAAAAGAAAAAAAAGAGTAAATCAATAAGTTTTTTAGCTTTAAGGATTCATATATATTTAATCTAGAACTTAGTGTTTGATAAATTCATTCAATTCTATATATTTCCTACTTGCTGAAGGGCACAGGTAAATAATGGGTTTTTGTGAAGATTGTTTTAAGTTCACTTAAATTAGAAGTTGTTATTTTTTAAAGTCTGATAAATGTTGAAATTGATAGCTCTCAATTAAACTGTTATATTTAATGGTAATAGTCAATGGTTAAATATTAGGGAAAAAAGTGATAAAAATCATGCCATTAAAAATATACTATCTTTACGTTGTTTCTACATTAATTTGAAGATTGAATGTGAAATTATTATAATACCTATAAAAGTATATTTAAAAACTTTAACGTTAGGTGAGATTAATCACAATTACTTTGAGAAAAAATATGTGATTAATTGGTCATTTTTTAATCGATTGACAGCACTAGTTAATATGCTAAAAAAAAACGAATATGAGATAAAATATAAGGTGAAAAAGCACAACGTGAAGAAAAAAAAGACATTACAATTAAAATCAAAAGAAATGACAATGTTGCACAACTAGAACTAGGAAGAAATGTTATGTTCTGTTGTTATAACTCATAATTACTAATTAGAATTTACAATGTTTTGTCGAAACAAAACATTAAATAGGTTTTTTTTTGTTTTGTTTTTTTTTAATTAACATTTTCCCAATGTATCAAGAAATCACATTTTTCCTGAGTTGGAAATGTGACAAAAAGACAATAATGGCAAAAAAGGTAATTCTGAGTTCAAACACTTAATGCCAACAGCGTCCATTTTGCAAACAAATGATTGTTTTAAGCCTGTTCTTTTACTTACATAGGTGTTATCTAATTCACAAACAAATTACTCTTATGAGTCGGTTCTTTTTAATGAATCAAAAACATACAGCGCAACCAGTGTAGTCCAATTCCCAAACAAATGATTCTTATGAGCTGGTTCTTTGTAGTGAATCAAAAACATTTAGCACGTTCAGGGTAGCCTGATTCCTGAATCTTGGTCTTGGTCAGATCGCCTGTCAATCAAGATGTTTGCGAAGGATCAGTTGCATCGAGGGTGTCAGAATCAGAATAAATCAGGAGTCTAGAACAACAGTGTTCTGTTGGTGCTGTGGAGGAGCCTGGAAAGAGTGACATTTCTCATTTCTTTGTGAGTTTCACATTGTGGCGGCGGTTTCTGGCACACATTCAAGCACTATTCATCTACCAATTGTACATCTGCAGTGGCTTGTTTCCAGGTATCGAGCCACCACAAGCTTCTCAGCAGAAGGTCCCTGAATTTGAGAGGCCCCAGGGCACTGACCCCTTCGGGCTGGTAATGTGTCCTTAAACCTACTCTACAGTCAAAATATTGCTTGTCATATCATATCATAATAAATAAGGCTTTCAACTCAAAGATAAACTCAGAAAGTAGTACATATGGCATGCAACATATTGCATTCATCATTACCATCTTTATGGTGAGCTGGTTCATTTTCCTTCTCCTTTTCTAAGCTGGATCGTTTCTCCTCCTCTTGTTTCTCCTCATCCCTTTTTGTGGCCTCCTCCTGTGACTCTCTCTTCTGCTCTGGGTTTATGGAGCTGGAAATGTGATTGTTAGGACTCTCATCTTCTTCACGCTCCTCTTCCTTCGCAATCTGGTTCCGTTTTTGAGACTCCTGCTCTGTCTCCTCACTCTCCCTGGAGCTCTCCTCTCCTGCTCCTCTCTTCTGTGCATCATCTTCTGGTTTATCCATGGCGACCAGCATTGACTGATCATCTGTAGGATGGTAAAGGGTTACAGTGAGGTTTAGATTTAGGTTTGATTCTTCAGTAATAAATTCTGCTACAGTGCCTTTTAATGAAAGTGCCAGGCTGTGGGAAAGACTTTTTTTTGATCAATCTGACCTCAGCAGTGCAGTACTCGCAAAAGAACATATAGATAGTGTGTTCATAACACGTTAACCTCCCTAAATAAGCAGACTGACATGGCTTAATATGAGTCGAGTCAGATACACTGCTTAGGATGAAAGTGCAATTGCAATGCAAGCAGATCATAGAAATAGATGACATGGTTTTCAAGGTCAGCACTTTTGAATGCGCTCAAATGAAATGTACAGCAAAGTACACTGACAACCCACTCGGAAATTAAGGGATAGTTTAAAACACAATCAGTGTTTTACTTGACTCTGACACTCTAAGTACAGAATGATATTTAGCACCCACACACTTGTGCCCACAGACTTGAGCTATGACATATCCAAGACAAAAGTCCAGGGTGGTGGGCATAAGAAATTTTACAAGCTCAAGATTGTACCACCATTATTGTGGATTTGCACTAGCAAAAGATGATGCACAATAGAAGAGACAGATGTGCCCTCTGCCCTGATTCTGTCAGAATGCTGCTAAGTGCACCACGATAGAGCAGAACACAGTGATTCACACTAAAATGTGCTTTGAAAGCACTGGATGACTGTATTTTGTCTTCTGAAGGGTGACAAGCAACACAAAATCAAAGTAGCATGGTTTTTGCTGGAATTTAGGCTATTCTGAGATTAGAAAACATCTTTTTTTACTCATATACAAAGAGCGTGAAAGTGCGCATATAAAAAGTAAAACATAATAAAACAACCCATACACAAATTGTAATATATGTACATATATTAAATCACCATACATTCTGATAATTAAAATTATATAACCTACTAGAACAATATATTAGCATGTACATTTTTGACATACATGTCATGTACATGTATATCAGGGGCGTTTCCTCCGAGGAGGCAAGGGAGGCAGTGTCTTCTCAAAAAACTGGATAAGAAAAAAATTCATAGTACAAAAATAAAACAATGCAAATATTACAAAATATGACATACAAAGCATCTAAATCGCTTGCTTTTTCTAAAGAAACATTGTCCAACAGCGACACTAGCAGGTGAAGTTCCCTTACGAAAAATAACCATGGTTTTATTGTAGTAAAAGTGTAGTAACCATGGTTTTTTGGCATATTGATTACCGTTTGTAAAACCACAGTCTTACAACAAATACCATGGTTAAACTATGGTTAGAATACCAAAACCATAGTTAATTTGTAGTTACTATGGTTTAAGCATAGTAACCATGTTTTTTTTGGTTTTACTTGTAGTAAAAACATGGCTAATTTTTGTAAGGGTTACAGCAGGAGTCCGCATCTCTCTCACCTCCCCTGAGCCCTGAGTTTTAACAGAGACCCTAAAGTGTGCGGTGGGTTTGTTGTGGGTAACTGAGAATGACAAATTAGGGCAATGACACCATCGCGACATGATTGGATATGACTGGTTACGTTCGGCTGTTCATGTGATAAATCCCGCCTCTTGTGTTTGTGCATGATCTGTGCTTGCAAATTTGTCTGAATGAACAATATAATGGCGTTAATAGGAAGACTAATTTAAAAAAGTAAGTAAACAACTCACACACTTAGATATAACCACTTTGTTACTTTGTTACAAAATAAGACTTGAAATGGCCTGAAAACATGGTCTGTGTAAGTTTTTATTGAGTAACCAGCTTGGCGAAATTTAGTGACCAATGTTTACTGAGCTTTGATAACTGATGACCTGAAAATTCAAAAATATTTAAAAGTTAACTATTAAAAAGAATAGCTGAACATATGCTTACAAATAAAATACATTTTTTAAATTGTTACTGCCCTGAGTTATTATTTTGGAATAAATGTAAAATGTTTAAAAACACTGACTTTTTGAGATTCATACCTGGCTTTAATAAACAGAACATTGATTACATTGTTAATGCAAAAACATAAAAAAGATTTTTTTTTTCTAATAGTGTAAGTAATGTTTATTTAACCAAGAAAATTTACATTTGATTAAAAAAAAAAAAAAAATATATATATATATATATATATATATATATATATATATATATATATATATATATATGTACATAAACAAAATTTACTATATAAACTTTATATATGCTATAAACTTATATCTTTATCCATCTAGAGAATGCACAGTTGAAGTCAAAAGTTTACATACACCTTGCAGAATCTGCAAAATGTTTATTTTACCAAAATAAGAGGGATCATACAAAATGCATGTTATTTTTTATTTAGTACTTACCTAAATGAGATATTTCACATAACAGACGTTTACATATAGTCCACAAGAGAAAATAATAGTTGAATTTATAAAAATGACCCTGTTCAAAAGTTTACATACACTTGATTCTTAATACCTGTGTTGTTACCACAGCTTTGTTTTTTTTTGTTTAGTGATAGTTGTTCGTGAGTCCCTTGTTTGTCCTGAACAGTTAAACTGCTCACTGTTCCTCAGAAAAATCCTTCAGGTCTCACAAATTCTTTGGTTTTTCAGCATTTTTGTGCATTTTTGAACCCTTTCCAACAATGGAAAAGAAAAACAATGCATTAAGAGCCGGGCGGTGAAAACTTTTTGAATTTGAAGATCAGGGTAAATCTAACTTATTTTGTCTTCTGGGAAACATGTAAGTATCTTCTGTAGCTTCTGAATGGCAGTACTAAATGAAAAAAAATATGATATTTAGGCAAAATAAGAAAAATGTACACATCTTCATTCTGTTCAAAAGTTTACACCCCTGGCTCTTAATGCATCGTTTTTCCTTCTGGAGCATCAGTGAGCGTTTGAACCTTCTGTAACAGTTGCATATGAGTCCCTCAGTTGTCCTCAGTGTGAAAAGATGGATCTCAAAATCATACAGTCATTGTTGGAAATAGGTTGAAATACGCACAAAAAAAAAAACAAAAAAACAGACAAACAAAAAAAACAAAAACAAAGAATTTGTGGGACCTGAAGGATTTTTCTGAAGAACAGCAGGCAGTTTAACTGTTCAGGACTCATGAACAACTCTCACTAAAAAGAAAAAAAACAGCTGTGGATCATTCAGGTAACAACACAGTATTAAGAATCAACTGAATGTAAACTTTTAAACAGGGTCATTTTATAAATTCATCTATTATTTTCTCTTGTGGACTATATGTAAATGTCTTTTATACGAAATATCTAATTCAGGTCAGTACTAAATAAAAAATTACATGCATTTTGTATGATCTCTCTTATTTTGACTGCAACTGTACGTATATGAAAACATTATATATATATATATATATATATATATATTGCCTTATAGGTAACGTATATGACAATATCACTCTTGATATAGGGCAATGTATGTCATATATTACATTTCCGTATGTAAAGAAAGAGATAAAGAAGTAGCAGACTAGTATAGACTCATGTATCATGGCAATTAACCATCATCTCACCTGCAGTTTTCATCGTGTCTCTAGAGAGGCTGGCCACACGATCAGGCATGTCTCCTGGGTGTTTTTGTGCTCTTTCACTGGCTCCTGAGAAGCAGTTTGGTGGGGACATGGTCACAAGCAGACATAACAGCTTCTTGGCACTAAAGCAGGATCTATGGATTCTCTTTCAGAGTTCATCAGCAGTGTTATACACTTCTCTACTCTACATTTCAAATGACCTACTGCTGCCAAAAAAGCCATTAGCACCCAACTGTCATTCTGCTGCCATTAGAGTTTCTCCATAGGAAACAGGGTTAGTTCATGCTGTCCCAATCAAATCTGGAGCATCTGCGTCTTACCTTCCACAGCGATATCTTGCAGCTCTCGGAGAAAGTTGCGGTGGCGCAGGATGCTCACAAGCCTGTCATCTGGAAAAAACACAGTACACCTCACACATAGCTCCAAACACCAAACCCTATTTTTAGCAGTCAGCACTTAACTTTATTTTTACATTATTTGCATTAATTGCACTGAAATTTACTGCCTTCTCCTGAGCAGCACTATTAATCATCCAGCCCACTGAGAGAGAAGAGAGGAAGTAAAAGCAATAAAGAGGGAGAGGGAAGAGATTTGCGTTGAATTAACGTTGAGTCAAGCTTTTTCTTTTCTGCTGACCGACAAAGGGTGCATGCAGAGTCGGCTGCTCACTCCGTGGCAATGCTATTCTCTCTACTCCTTACTTTCTCTCCCTAAATGTCTGTCGCCTTATTTCTCTGCCAAGCTTCTTCACAGTCTAATAAATTATGGTAGAAAACTGACAGCTGTAGTCACCAGAATATTACTGCAAATAAATACAGAATTGACATATAATGGACATTTCCTAATGCATTTTGGTGTCTGTATATCAGTCTTATTTTATTATTGAGATATTTTTACAGTTTTTATTGATAGTTTGAATCAGTTTTTGTTTTATTTTTATATTTTCCATTTTCATTTTAGTTAACGTTTTAGTAATTTTAATATGTGTATTTGGTCATTTTTGGCAAGGCAAGGCAAGGCAAAAAATATGACAAAAATAAAACAAGTTTTAAAAACAATTAAAATTTGGTAGTTTTGAATTATTATTATTGTTTTAAAAAAAATGTTTTTAGAAATCTTTTGTAACATTAAAAATGTCTTTATCATCACTTTTGGTCAATTTAAAGCATCCTTGCTAAATTAAAGTATTAATTTCTATAATTTCTATATAATTTATATATATATATAATTTTATTTCAGTTAATATTTATTTTATTTCAAGTAATGATTTTTATAGTTTTATTTTTAGTTTCAGTTTTAATTAACTCTGATTACCCAACTGTATATATTTTACAGTTTCTAACCGTATGTATTTTAATAATAATTTTTTAATCCACTAACTTATTTGAGCTATTAAATAATTTTTCTTACTGTATTATTAATAAAAAAGGTGGGTTAAACAGAATCTTGAGAATGCCCCTATATATATTTTTAAAAACATAAAAAATTATCGTAGCAATATTTTGTTAAAATTCAATTAGTATTTTTAAATAAATTTTATAATAATAGCTATATTATTATCATCATCTATAATATAATATAATAAATATAATATAACTTTACTATATTTTGGTTAGGTAACTAGCAGTTAACAAAGGTTTTTTTTTTTCTCAGTATTAACATTTTTACTGTGTCTTCATGAAATTCTGCTTTTCTCAACTTATCGGTCCTCGTCTCTCCTTCCCTCAGTCTCTGTCCTTCACTGTTTCTTTGTCCTAGACTCATTGTTTAAGCCTCTCACAGAGTGTTTGATTTCACTATTGTAAGCATTATCTCGGTAACAATACCTGCCTTGACAATAGAATAATTGATTTTCCAACTATTAAAGTATCAAGGAAAAAAGACCCTGCAATGTGACTGAACAGTGCATGGCAAAACTTCACACTATGACTCCTGTGCTAAAGTCATTCGTTACTTTGCTCCATTAACTTTCAACTATCAGAAACGTGCAGTCACAGCAGCAATGATGGCATATATTGATCATATCGAGAAGGTCACTGCTGATGATAGGGAAGAAGTGCACCCATGTGCAGCTAAATGTATGAAAATAATAGCAGTCCAGGTGTCACTAATGTAGGCACTCACCAGCGCTGAGGGTTTCAAGGCAGTCCTGGGACACTGGGATGGGATGAGGCTTAGTCAGGGCATCTGCAATTACCTCCACGATGCACTTCATCACCTATACAAAGACAGAGAAAGATTGGGATAGGAAATGGTGTGACATTTTAAGTTGTAAATCTGAATGTATTCCTGTGATGGCAAAGCTGAATTTTTAGTAGTCATTACTCCAGTCGTCAGCGTCACATGATTCTTCAGAAATCCTGCGTTTAATACATGTAATGCGTCCTTGTTTTTAAACAGCAGTGTGTATATATGGACTCCAAGCACTCATGAGATCAATGCGAGAGAGGACACAGATGCAGCATGCCAACAATATCTCAAACCCCCCCATATCTAGCCATCCTTACTGTCTTACATTTCACTTTCAATCAATGTCATTTCCTCCTCAGTGCTTTCATCCCTTTCGCCTGTCTCTGCGATTTGTTTGGCTCCACATTCCCCCAAAGTCAAGCATTTCTCTGCTGTCAGGGAAAAACAGCCTCCCTCAGTCCACAGTGTTGCTGAAATGGCATTATCATTTTACCGAGAAGAACTGCATCTGTTTGTAACTCGACACTGATGATGTCTTTCCCCCCAAAACTTCAGATTTACACACATTTTGGAGTTTTCTAGTCTCCTCTATCAAAACATAGCCTCTCTTACAGCACTTTTTTATTGGCAAGAACAGAAAAGGAGCATGTGACAGTCTCAACTAAGTTAAATGAGCGCAACTCAACTTTTAATTTAGTTCATCATAGTTTAAAAGCACAGTTTGTAGTCATCTGTAGTTGGTAGCCTCCTCTGAGTAAGCACACATGGCACCAGCTGTCACTAGGCTGAAATCGTGTTGTTGAGTCACTGTCTCACTTATGCTGCTTTCCTCCACACTTCCTGACAACATGGACTATGGCTGCTGCCATTCTGTGCATCCTTATGTTCCAAAACGCTGCCCCAAATACGCATTAAAATAATACAGCACAGTAAAGAAGCTGAAATCAAATATATTGTTTGTTAAACAATGATTTATCAAATCATACCTTCACATCCTTTTCATCCAGGCGGCCTGGAGAGACAGGTACCGAGAAGACTAGAAACAGAGAGATAGCTTTGATAAGCAAAAAAACAATGCTATTAAAAAACAATTACACTACCAGTCAAAAGTTTTTGAACAGTAAGATTTTTTATGTCTCTTCTGCTCACCAAACCTGCATTTATTTGATCCAAAATACAACAAAAGCAGTAATATTGTGAAATATTTTTACTGTTTAAAATGAGTGCTTTCTATTTGAATATATTTTAAAATGTAATCTATTCCTGTGATCAAAGCTAAATTTTCAGCATAATTACTCCAGTCTTCAGTGTCACATGATCCTTCAGAAATCATTCTAATATGCTGATTTGCTGTTCATGAAACATTTTTGTTATTATTAGTATGAGTATTTGAAATGGTTGAGGGCATTTTTTTCCAGGATTCTTTACTTAATATAAGGATTCAAAGATCAGCATTTATCTGAAATAAAAGCTTGGAGTCAGTATAATTTTTTTTTTTTTTTTTTTTTTTTTTTGAAAGAAATTCTAGAAATTAATACTTTTATTTAGCAAGGGTGCTTTAAATTGATCAAAAGTGATGATAAAGACATTTATAATGTTCTGAAAGATTTCTATTTGAGATAAATGCTGTTCTTCTGAACTTTCTATTCATCAAAGAAACCTGAAACAATTCTACTCAGCTGTTTTCAACATAATAATCATAATAAATGTTTTTTTAGAGCAGCAAATCAGAATATTAGAATGATTTCTGAAGAATCACGTGACTGGAGTAATGATGCTAAAAATTCAGCTTTGAAATTACAGGAATAAATTACATTTTAAAATATATCCAAATAGAAATAAGTTATTTTAAATAGCAAAAATATTTCCAAATGTTATTGTTTTTGCTGTAACTTGGATCAAATAAATGCAGGCTTTTTTAGCAGAAGAGACTTCTTTAAAAAAAGATGAAAAACCTTACTGTTCAAAAACTTTTGACCGGTAGTGTATATAATAAATCAACTTACACTTAACCCTGGGTTAACTTAATGTCCTCTTAAACCCTAGGTGAAGACTAGTTTTAATCTTCTGTTTAAGTACCGAAGGTACGCGAGTCGTTTAGCAACAAACAACCAATCACAATCCGCTTCGGTGCTTCGCTCATTAAATATTCATGTCCTTTGTACAGTCACAAAAACTTTCACGCACCGTTTGTAATCTGTTGTAAACTGTTAAAATGTCAAACAACGACGGGAAACGCGTTAATGGACGCATTATTATTATTTGCAGCTTACAAAACAAGCAGAGTCAATCTAAGTGGGGAGATTCTCACAGATACACTAGACAAGCGGATATTAAAACTGGTCGCTTGCTGTATTTGTCTACTTAATGTTAATGACTTTTGTTAACCCTGGGTTTACGATGCGAAATTTCAAAAAGGATTAATTAATGAGAGGCTAAGTATTAACACTGTAAAGCATGTAACAAGACAAACCACGATTAGCCTACGTTTACAAATGTCAAGTGTGAAAAGCCTTTTGTGCTCCTCACAAGTGTTTTAATCCGCTGTCCTTGGTGCTGATAGAGACTGACATGTAGAAAACGTACAGTAAACGGAATCAATACATCATCCAAAATGACACTAAGTGCTCTCACAATAACTTAATACATTACGTGATTATTTGTACATCTTGCACACTTACCAAAATTCACCAGCACCACGAGAGCAGCGCATCCCCGTGCCATCATTTTCGTAATGCGAAGTGCAGGCAACCGATCTGTTTAAAAGTGACAAACCGTCGTGCCGGAGGAAAGCGAATGAACGTTAGTACTTTCCTTTCCTCAGAGTGAATGAAAAAACTCGCTGATTTATGGATGCATTATGCGCATAAGGCGCCTGCTCTTATTTGCTTCGCCGAATCACAATGCCTCAATGTCACTACTCACTACTGCAGCGATGCCGCCTTTATATAGAAGACTTGATGAAGAGGAAATGACATCAGTATGAAATACCGCTGCTGAGTTCGCCATCTACTAAATGATAAAGGAAAAAAGTTATTAATAATAATTATTATTATACAATATATGTTAATTACGGATGCAAACAACTGTTTTTATTTTAGACATTTTGCTGAATTATTTAAATGTATTTAAACTTATAATAATACATATAATAATATACATAATATGCATACTGCTCAGTATATAAGTAGCAGAATTTTATATATATATATGTGTGTGTGACCCTGGACCACAAAACCAGTCTTATGTTGCACAGGTATATTTGTAGCTATAGCCAAAAATACATTGGATGGGTCAAATTTATCGGTTTCTTTTATGCAAAAAATCATTAGGATATTAAGTAAAGATCATGTTCCATAAAGACATTTTGTAAATTTCTTCTACATATATCAAAACGTAATTTTTTGTTTAGTAATATGCATTACAATGAACTTCATTTGGACAAGTTTAAAGGCGATTTTCTCAATATTTTGATTTTTTTGCACCCTCAGATTCCAGATTTTCCAATAGTTAATAATTATATAATAGTTAATTATTATAGTTAAATAATATCTCGGCCAAATATTGTCCTTTCCTAACAAACCATACATCAACAGAAAACTTATTTATTCAGCTTCCATGTGACATATAAATCTCAATTTTTGAAAAATTTACACTTATGACTGGTTTTGTGATCCAGGGTCACATATATATAGATAGATAGATAGATCGATAGATAGATACATAGATAGATAGATAGACAGATAGACAGATCAAGCAAACCACCATCAGACTATAAGACTTAATGATGTGATGCATTTTTAAAATTAGATAAAAAAAAAAAAAAAAAAATATATATATATATATATATCCTATTTTTTCTCATTTTAAAAATGCAGTCTGATGGTGGTTTGCTTGATTTTCAATCTAGTATTCTGCTTGAGACCAACGCAAGCAAAAGCATAAGCGTCTTCTTATTATATCATAACCCTCTCCTGAAACTAGGCATTTCGAAACAAGGCTGTGGCTTCATTTTTTGCTTTTGAATTCAAAAGTTATAATCTAGGACAGACCAA
The DNA here is from genome assembly GCA_036247105.1 of Cirrhinus mrigala. Lineage (NCBI taxonomy): Eukaryota > Metazoa > Chordata > Actinopteri > Cypriniformes > Cyprinidae > Cirrhinus > Cirrhinus mrigala. The sequence goes on along the minus strand of CM070026.1, from coordinate 19,220,488 downwards.
AATAAAATATGGGTCAAATCTGCTTTGGCAGGCATACTAACATCACTCGTCATCCAAACAGATGTCTTATTGGTTATGAAGTTCAATTAAGATCCAATGCATTACTCAAATAAAATGGCTTTGAGCACAACAGCTTCATAATTTCCACTAAAATGTCTGTACATTAAAATATTAAAGTAAAAAAAAAAACATCATATTGTAGTCATTTAGTCCCTAATAAAGCAAAATGAATGGCAGGCTGTTTGGCCTGAATCTTTGTGTTGAATACCAAACAGAAGTCGGTCAGTAGTGCATGCTATTCAAAATAGAAAGTAATTCAATTAAAAAGGGACTGCATTAAACATTGGCATAGATGGTAAATGATGGACCTCAGGGGAACTATATGTGATTATCCCACCGACTAATTTATTGAGCACAGTAAAATGCATTAGAAAGATGGTGGCAGGGGATGAAAGAGAGTGAATGTGAGCAGGAAGCAGATTATTAGATGTGGGAGAGCGTCACACAATTACGTACTATACAGCATTCACTACAGCTCCTCTACATGCTGTGTAGGTTTTCAATTCAAATGCAAATCTGCTGAAACGTTTCTGGTTAATTATTTGCTTACTACTTATTCTTTTATGTTTTAATAGGTTGCTTTGATGGAAATTTGCTCTCTTTGTTAATTGTAATACATGGATAAATGTCCATGCAGCACATGAAAACAACATATCAGCCACTCATTGTGCATCTCAACAAGCCATTCAGACTTCATTTGTCATATTATTCACAGGTGACACAGAATGCAAGGCCCTCTGATAATGCGGACATTAGAGGCAGCTGTTTACACAATTTTACCCCTGTTGGGGAAAATTATATTGAGTTGAACAGATACATTGCAGAAAGGCAAGACATTCGAGGCAGTGGACATGTTAACCATTGATTTGTAATGAGAAGATAATGCTATTTTTCTATTCTGGACACACTAAAATTGAATGAAAATCGAACAGTCAGTAGGCATATGAGTACGTGCTTGTGATGTATTGCATCTAATTTCCTTCTGAGACGAAATAATGTATTGTTTCCTATTTGCATCAGTTTGAAATAAACAAACAAAAACAGGCGTCACATTTGCTCCTGAGTTTTGCAATAATTTTTCCAAGTAATTAGGTTAAAATGCATAAATTCTACTTTTTTTCCTTGTGGAAATACTTGAAACTGTACCTTAATAATTTAATAATAATAATAATTATTATTATTAATTTATTAATTAACTTTTCATGTATTGAAATCAGATTAATTTTATAATGTACATGGTTGAACAAAATAAGCATTTTGCTTAACTACTTTCCCAGAAATGCCTAGATGACAACATAGTTATGTGGAACTAAAAAGTTCCACTCATCTAAACTCTGCTGTAAGAATGATAATAAAAAAGTTCTCATTTTTTAAATAAATACTTGTTGTTGTGATCGAGTTCATTTATTTGGATAGCGATAATAAATTAGCAATGAAAAGCAGTTTGTCAGAGCTAAGTTAAATTATTTAAAAATAAAAAAAAAAAGTAGTCTATTTGTAACAAAAACAAAAGTACTCCCAGACAGTCAGGGTAAGAAATTAACTTTTCCATTAAGAGGATTGATTTCCAGGGGCATTTTTACCTTAGTAAGGGCATTTTTCCTAATTACCTTATTAATTGTATCTGTTTTGTCTTTTACATCAAATGCTTAATTTAATCAATCATTTAAATCAATCAGAATAATAAACTGTTACCAATAATAAGAAACTTTTTAAAATTTGACATTAAATAGGCCCTTATTACAGTGTAGGGAAATATTATGACAAACAAAATCTGATATATATTGTAAATTATTGCTCTTGATATTGCAATAATGACTATTCATGTCGATTAATAGAATAAGTTACATATTAAAATGTTTGGAGAAACGGCATGTCATATTCTAGCTGCAGTCAAACATATCGGTTCACGATGTTAGTCTAATTCCCCTTACAAACTCCCTTTCCAATCACCAAAGCTTTTATGAGGAGAAATGAATCTCTTACTTACACCAAATCTGCAGTTTGTTGTTTATGGTGAGAGAATGAAAACACACGCCAAAACTCAAGTGTTTTCGACGTTGGCTAACGTAAACGCTTTTGATTGGCGCGTTTTCAGCGCTGACTAACTTAGACGCCTCCGATTGGCCATGGCGTTTCTAAGCTCAACAGAAACATGTGTGAATGGTTGTGACTGTCAGCGCTGCAAAAAAACAACATACAATTGTAATGCAGCGAATTGACGCTTTTCCTTCATTTTAATATTTCATTTTAATCACGACAGCCTTAATATATTTATTGTAACTGTGCAGGTACCTTTCGACCCATTACCTTTAAATCTGTGGGACTTTTTTTCTTATTTTGAAGGCATTTTTGCCACAAGCCAACATTAAAATTTAACCGCGCTACCGGTATGCTTTACTATTGACAAACTATCGGCATCAGCATTACCTCATATTCCGAGACATCTTCATTATTGATCAAGGCAATATCTTAATATTAGGTGTCAATACAGGAGAGTAAATGAATAATATATGTACACTAAAACCCCCAAAGCCTTTCAAATATTGCCCTTCCTGCATAAATACGAGTCGATTAAAGGTAAACTGAAAAGCAAAACAGGACAGCCTTAAATTCACTGATCTCAGGGACAGAAAAACAACCAAATGAGATTATCTTACCAGCATTAATAATAGACATTACTTCCTGTGGCAAAATATAACATCCGCAGATAGTTTCTTTGTTGTGTATTTCTTTAAAACAGAAAGACAAGCTAATATTAGCAAGCATAAAGTGGGTCAAAACACATCTGCTTTGAAAGATAATATTTATGAATATTCAGCACTCAGCTAAGTTTGGACAAATGCAGACAGAATCAAACAGACAGACAAAACATGAACATGTTTATTAAACCATTCCTATAATTAAATTTATATATAGGCTTACTTTTTTCGTTAACAACTATAAATATGAGATCTTTGATTGGTAATGGAAGAATTCATTCAACAAACCATGAATAACCTTCAGCTGTATAGAAAAACATACTTTTAATAAAAATGGAAGGAAAACAGGTAGGTATCGCTTCTGAAAGCTTTATTTGAGAAGACCAAAAGCACTTCTCATGTTGCAGCGTACAAAGCAATTAACTTATTACTGTGGGCATTAAGAAGCTCTCAAACTGTTTACTTTTCACCGTGTTCTCAGAAGCAAAACAGTTGTTCTCAGTCAACATCCAGTTCCTTTATCGGCACAGGCTTAATGAGTTTACAATATAACCTCTGGCCGTTTTTATTCAAACCATCCGGAATTAGCTTACACAGTTACCTTCCGTACCTAAATTAATTATAGCAGCATTACGCAGAGCTAAAAGTGGCTTTGCACCTGCTCTTGTGCTATTTTGGTTGGGTATATCTGAAAAGGTGATCACATTAGCGTATATTTTTCTATTCTGAGGTTTCAGCATTGCCATTTCCATTGCATAAACTCTACAGAGCAATTAAATATGATACTGACTCTAACCAAGTCTTCATATTTTGCCATATTTTACATTGATAACTTGTTATTTATCTTTTACTCCCCCATTTTCCGCTTTATCATAGATCGTCCTGCAGTGGCTCAGGTCTCAGAATAGATCCTCAATGGATGAAAGCAATGATATTCAGCCCAAGTAGAACATCGGGTGGGCAGACATGATGTACCACGATACTCCATATGGATGTCCTACAAGGAGGCCAGATTAACAGCCAACCACAGTGGAAGGAAAGCCAAGATGAGGTGGAGAACAGTTAGTCTGATGCCAGCTGACTGGGGCATCTCAGGAAGCGATGTGCCTGACTTTGCAGCACTGGGTCTGGTGTATATGTACGGATGACTCTGCGATTCGTCAGTTTGAGCATGAAAGACAATTAAAGCACGCAATAATGAAATTAGCAAGAAAATCCAACACATCATGTAATTATAGTGACATAATGGTGTAATACAATTACACTAACAATCATTTCTTACCACAGGGGGGCAAATGAGCTCAATAGGGTTAGAAAAGCTCTCCACTATAAACTTCTCCCCCTCAGGTTGAAACTTGCCACATAAAAAAAAAATGAGAGTAAAGATTTTAGAATGAATGACATACTGTAGCCATATAACAGTGACACATAATCAGAGGTTGTACAGGTAAAATGTCTCAAATGTGCACACATCAAAATTATATTTAACATTTTATTTCATTTCGTTTATTCAGTTTTTTTTCTATTTTCTTTTAATATTCTCTTAATTTTATATAATTTATATTTTAGATATCTTAAAGTATTTCATTTTATTATATATTTTTATGTATTTAAAATCCTTTTAAAATATTATTTACATTTTTATATTATTTTATAATTTGTATTGTATTTTCTTAATTTTACATTATTGATATTTTAAATATTTGAAATTATTTTATTTTATATTTTCTTAATTTTACATTATTGATAGTCTGAATATTGTAAATTATTTTATTTCATATTTTGTTAATGTTATATTATTTATATTCTAAATACTGTGAGTTATTTTATGTTCAATTTTATATCTATTTTAATACTTTTTTCCTAATTTTTTATTATTTTATATAAATTATTTCATTTTTAATTTTATATTTTCTTTATTTTTATTTTATATTTTCTTCTTTAATTTTTTATCTTTTTTATGTTTTATTTTGTATTTTCTTAATTTTACATTCCTGATATTTTAAATATTTTACATTTTATTTTGTATTTTCCTAATTTTATATTATTGATATTTTAAATATTGTAAATTATTTTATTTTATATTTTCTTAATTTATATTATTTATATTCTGAATATTGTAAATTATTTTCTTTTATTTTGTATTTTATATTTTCCTAATTTTTTATAACTTATATTTTAATTATGTTTTCTTAAAATAATTTACAATATTTTGGAATATAAATAATACAAATTAAAAAAACATCATTAAAATGTAAATTATATAAAATTAGGAAAATATAAAATAAAAAATAAAATAAAATAATTTACAATATTTTGGAAAATAAATAATATAAATTATTTAATATTTTCTTAATGTTATATTATTTAGATTCTGAATATTGTAAATTATTTTCTTTCATATTTTCTTTATTTTATATGGTATATATTCTAAATATTTTATTTTATTTTATTTTTTATTTAAAGTTTAAGTTGTTACCATGTTGTTCCACAGTCCCTTGGCTAACTCCTCATGTCCTTTCATGGTGAAGTGGAAACAGTCCGGAGTAAAAAAGCTCATGTCAATCTTCCCATTCTAATCAGAGAAAAATACAAAAGCACAAATATGAACAGCACATTCATATTTTAACGTAAACTTTACCATTTAAACCTTAATGCAAAACTAGCAGCAAAATGCCACATATTATAGTAATTACTAAACAGTCAGTGGTCGCTACTCACAGGGAGTCTCGGAGGATCTGCTTGTTTCAGGAATGGCTGCAAAACTACAGCAAAGTCATTCTTAAAGAAGCGGTCAGTGTGCAAGAGCTGCTCCAGTGCTTTCTGAGACAAAAGCCATTCAATGTCATTCAGTGTCAAATTACAGATTCGTAACAAAACTCTAAAGATAATTCTGAAAGCAAACACACCTGGAATTCTAGGTTGACTCCAACCAGCTCCTTCAGATCAGCAGATCCCGCAGCCGGCTTCACCAGACAGGAGCAGAATGACCTGAAGAGATCAGAGCATTGAATAGAAGACAAATTATCCTGTAGCACTGAAAGAATAAAGATCATCTTGAGCAAAACAGGCTGAATGTTGTTACACATCAACATTTAAACAGTTTTGATTTAATGATTTTGAAATCAACTAGATATGCATTGCATATGCACTTTTCATGTGCAATCTTCATCTAAGACAGCACTTTCTATCTTTACTCAATTTTAAAAGCTTGATTTAATTTCCTGTACCTTTGGAGCAGACATCCTGGCGTGGGCTTCTGTACTTCCCTCAGGGTTTCCATCGGCAGGATCTGGACTACGTTTACTATCATTCGAGGAACCTGCAAAGGCAAATTAAAAGAAAATGTTCAAAAATACTACCAATTATTTGATCAAAAATACAGTACAAACAATAATTTTGTTAAATATTGGTAAAGCCATTTTTTCAACATTACACCATTCTTCAGTGTCACATGATCCTTTAGAAACTATTATAATATGCTGATTTGGTGCTCAAAAAACATTTATTATCATCATCAATGATGGAAACATTTGTGCAACTTAATATATTTGTGAAAACTTTTCAAGATTCTTAGCTGAATAAAATGTTCAAAATAACAGCATTTATTTGAAATATGTTTTGTAACAAAGTAAAAGTACTTTAACTTCTGAGCAAATTAAAATATATGGTACAGTACAATTCAAATGACTTAAAATCTCAGAAATTACCTCATTCATCAGCATTTCCAAGGACACGGTCATGTAATGGACAAAGTTATCCACTGAAAACAAGGACTGTGTATAAATAGAGAACATAAATTTAGAGGCTCCAAAAACACACTCCTACAGGACAATATGTCTGAATACAGAATACTCTTTAAAGGTCACTTCGGCACTTTGACTAGGCTACAACCGTCGTTTCTCAAAAAGCAAACATTTGTAAGCACCAGTACAACTACTCATGCTGCCAATGATCATCTTTACAAGCATCTCTGTTCACAATAAGTTTAACATTTATCTTAAGCCTCCTCTAGTTCCTGCTTTGACACCATGAACAAAATTTGTCAATACTGTAGAAGAATCTTCAGTCTGTAGTTTGCCAAAGAAACAGCTTTGTAAGCAATGCCTTGTCTTTGCAGTAATCACAGATGTCATTCATCCCAATTAGAATGGTCAACAGTTTCCAGTCCTCATCAAAGTCAATATCCTATAGCAAAAGATGCAAAAAAAAAAAAAAAAAATTCACAATAATACCAGATTTCACCATCCGTATTTCAAATACATTCAAAAGCACTGCAACAAAATACTACACTTACCTCATACGTTTTCAATGTGTCAATCAAATGTCTGACTTGTTCAGGAAGATTACTAGGAAGACAGCAAAATTCATATCATCAACTGGTAAAATACCACAGCAAAATGAAAAATACAGCTAAAGTGAAAATATCTTGATGGTATATCTTCAAGTTTCATCTGTAACAACCATTTATGAAGAATAACTAGTGATGTACTGGCATTTACAAGGTGTTGTGTCCAGTTACAGCCAGGTTAAATCCAGTCTCGCAGAGGGGAGCCGGAGTCCCATGGACCGTCTTAGCTGGGGCAGGTCCGACTAAGAGGGGGTTGAAGAGTCGAATGATATCTAAATCATAAGCACAGACCAATGCAGTTAGCCTTTTTATAAACATTTCACAATCAAACTGAAGATTTCTGATTGAAGACCTTCGTTCATCTTAGTAACACAAATGAAGATATTTCTGATGAAATCTGACAGCTTTTTAACCCTGCATAGACAGCAATGTAACTATCACGTTCAAAGCCTAGAAAGTTAATAAGAACATTGTTAAAATAGTTCATGTGACATTAGTGGTTCAACCGTAATCGTATGAAGCTATGAGAATACTTTTCTGTGCAAATAAAACAAACAAAAAACATTTTATTCAACAACTATTCTTCCGTATCAGTCTTCAACTTGCATTCACGAGAGTACCATGACGCATACGTGTGGTGCTGCTGACGCCGGCGTTATGACGCAGAATGTATATCATTCTTAGTTTATTGCCTGTATATTTTGGTTCAAATAAGTAAAGCTGGGCAAAAATTGCAAGTCATCCTCCCTGCTGAAATCTTTAGACACGTTTTACGAAGACTGATTTATGTACAGCGTGCATCTTCTTCTGTTAGTAAACAAGGTGCAGCGCATCCGGGTTCTATGCATTCTGGCCTTCTCTGTGCACAAAAAGTATTCTCGTAGCTTCATAAAATTACAGTTGAACCACTGATGTCACATGGACTATTTTTACTATGTGTTTACCAGTGTTCGAATTGAGGGGGGCTGGACCTCCCATAAGCATTAAGGGAGCCCCATAACACCCAAAAATATATAATTGGGGGGGGGGTCATCTGGTTTTTCAATAAAACTATAATACTTCAAACATGAAATTAGTGAAAACTAAATAAAAAGATTTGATTGCTGTATTAAATTTAGACCTGTTACCACGTTACATCATATTTTATTTGTACGCGTTTTTACAGTGTTGCTGATTATAGCACACACAGATCTCGGAGACGTCTATTTGACGTCTGCATTTACATCTGCAAGACGTATTTTTTAGAGTGTTTGCTCATCTGCAATACGTCTATAGGACGTTTTCAACCAGATGTCAAATAGACGTATATTAGATGTTTTTAAAATGTTTATGGTTTAGAATGTATGTAAAACTGACATCTTAAAGATGTCTGTCAGATGTGTGTACACAGCAGATGCTTTTCATATCAAGTGATCTTTAACAGACATCTTGCAGATGTACGTATGCTATCTGGGACACGACTCTGTTGAGTTTAGAATGCAGTGGTCAGTCAGAGGCGTTCAGAATAGTCACAGCTGAAACCCGGAGTTCTGTTCAGACTTTAACTCGTGAATTCCCTCATCATAAGCAACAAAGTACAGATGTACAAACTATGTAAGTAAGAGATTAATTTGTCATACAGTGTATGGACAAGTTCATTGACTATAAGAGGAGTTATGGGTGCTTAAACACACGCTAGACTGACTGTGCTCATTTAAGAGCACGTTTTTTTCACTGCGTGATTCAGTCTAATAAAATGCATTTAGAATGATCACAAAAATCAAGATATGCGGGCAGAAAATGACCCCCCAAGAGCTTTGACACAATTCGAAAACTGTGATGTCCTTACTACCTTTCTGGGCCTCGAACATGTCAGTTGCGTAGCTGTTTATGCAGGGTCAGAAAGCTCTCAGATTTTATAAAAAATATCTTAATTTGTGTTCTGAAGATGAACAAATGTCTTACGGGTTTGGAACGACATGAGGGTGAGTAATTACAGAATTTTCATTTTTGGGTGAACTATCCCTTTAAGGCAAAAGAACGTACTTGCCAGTGTAATGACATCTTGAAAAGATCCATAGCCACCAATACTGTTAAAATATGGAAGAATCACAATAAAACAAACATTTTATTGGCAAATAAAAGACATTATTTCTAAAAGTTGTAGCCATACAGAAATAAAAAGTAACATTAATATTAGTTATACTCTTACCTCCAAGACACATGACGAAATTCAATGGGTATGCCAAGAACAGTGGTTGCATTTGCACCAATGGCTGTCTACAAGTGAGACAATAACTATTATTAGAGATTATTATTATTTTGTTCACCACACACCTGTATCATAAGTAAACGCATCAGTTACTAATTATTTTGTTCCTAATTTGCTATCTGCTTAAAGGGATAGTCATTTCACACCATTATGTTGTTTCAAACTTGTGAGAACTTTGTTCTTCTGTGGAAAAAAAAGATGTTTTGAGAAATACCCAATTGTTTTTTTGTCCAAACAATGAAAGTCAATGGAAACCAAAACTGGTTGGTTACCAACATTCTTTAGAATAACATCTTTTGTATTCCACAGAAAGGTTTGGAACGACATGAAATGATGACAGAATAAGGTTTAAAAAAAAAAAAAAAAAAAAAACTCCCTAGTTGTTTACCTTATTTTTGCCACAAGAATGAAGGTGTTTAAAGATAGTGCACAATTAAAGATGAAAAAAATGATAATTCTGTCATTAATACTCACTTTCATGTTGTTTCAACCCTGTAAGACCTTTGTTTATCTTTGGAACACAAATTGAGAAATTTCTGATGAAACCCGAGAGCTTTCTGACCCTGCATAGACAGCAACGCACCTACCACGTTCAAGGCCTAAAAAGGTTGTAAGGACATTGATAAAATAGTCCATGTGACATCAGTGGTTCAACCATGATTTTATGATGCCACAAAAATACCCAAACATGAACAAAGGTCTTTCAGGTTTGGAACGACATGAGAATAAGTAATTAATTACAGTATTTTCATTTTTGGGCCAACTATACTTTTAATTCTGTTGTCACCTAACTAAACAATGTTCTTTAAAACTGAAAAAGGAAAGAATCACACTCACCGTCAATGAATCCCCAAGGGCAGCAATCACTTTAATATCTGCTGCCTTCACCAGCTCAACTACAATAGAGATACACCGAATCAGAAGATCAGATACCAAAACATGATCTAAAGACGCTGCTGTAATGAAGTTTGCCTGTAGTACAAGAGTTAACATTCATGAACAATGATAAACATCAGCTTCTATGTACAAATGACCAAGAAAATGTGAAACATTTTGGGCATTGTGGGCAAAACACTGACCCTAGACCAGCCTACCTGAGGTGGGCACAGAAGAGGAGGGGCTCATGTCAGGACACATGAAAGGTGGGTGCTTGAAACTGATTGGCCTGGTCTTCTCAGGAAACTCCTGTAACAAAATAACAAGCTGGTTTCTGTGAGGTCACAACTAAAACATCATTCAGGGAACAGACCTCACCATAGACCAACTGGAGAACTAAAATGCTCTTTTTTTTTCCTTTAACGATAAACCAGTCAAAAGCCTGTATTTATGGCCTTATGTGACATCCAAAACATAAAAACATCCTTGATGATGATGATAAAAACATTGGTATCAGAAATACACAAACGCACCTTTCTAAGCGCTTCCTCACTGTAGTGACTGAGTCCTTCCTCATATTCCAGTCTCCACTCATCACCTTTGGGAAAACAGTAAGATCCATGAGCGTTTTAGACTTAAAAGGTCAAAATATGACACCCTGGCCTCTATTGACTAGCACCAAGGCCTTCAACTTAGGTCCACCCAAACATCTTGTTCTTTCATCCCAAGTGAATCTCACACATGTAATGTGGACCCTGCGCTCCAGCTTGTCTTCCCAGCTCTGGATGCTTCTAGCACTTACCTTTGACGGGACAGAGGGCTAGCAAACAGGTTGCCACGGCAATGAAAAGCCACTCCATGGTGGAGCGTTTCCAAGCGGGTTAGCACAATGGATGTGCGTGCAGAGAGAACGGGGCCATTATATCAGCGCCCCTTTATCTCCCCCACCCAAAACAGCTGAGTGACGAAGTTCAGGCCCACCGACATAAAGCATGATCTGGGTGCACATGCAACTGCCAGAGGACTGGTGACCATTCACAACTTTAGAAGGCTTTAATAGAAACCGTGTTGCACTGGGGCCTGGGAGAAACAGACTGGGAGCTCAATGCAGAAATCTTTTCAGAGACTGGATGTTTGTTTGGACTGAGTAGCATCTGTAGGTCTAATTATATTAAAATAGGAAATGACATTCAGCTGTGAACCCATTGATTTTTATTAGTTATTTAGAAACATTGCCATTTGAAAATGTAATTATTTCCTTTTTAAGACTCATCGGTTGTTATATCAGTATTTTGAGTGGTTTGATTGACATGGAACAAGGAAGAATCTGTTATATTACTTTCAAAGCTTCAAACCATTGCTGAATTGTGAGAACTCGATTGCAAAAACAAACTAATGCTCTGTGAATCTTCACAAGAAAACAGTTCTTTACATCCTATTCACATACATATGCTTTACATTACAGATTTTTTTACACCGAAACTTGTGGTATTGCTATATTACCTGAAACGAACAGACACCATTGCCAAATAATCAATAGATATTCTAGACATGCTCACAATTTTTATGATCTGAAATAGTTTTCCTCTGAAAAAGAAGCTAAAACTGAGATTTAGCACACAAACAGAATCAACTTCCAAAGGTTGATGTTAGATTTCACAAAGCTACAGATCTTGCACAAAAATCATCAAAAATATTTCGAAGAGCATTCAAAGTATTGATCTTGAAATGAAAGGAGAAGGTGTCTTGTAATACCAAAAAGTAAGCATTATAGCAATACAGCAACCCATTCATTAATTAAAATATTTTTTCTGTAAGCAGAGGAATTTAAATCCCATTTTGGAAAGGTTGAATGAGTGCTGAATAATGAGATTTGAGGTAACTAGAGCTTCAAAAATTTGAAACATACTGGACACCAGCCATAATTGCACTAAATCTTTATCATAAACACCCTACAGACACACTTTTGTAACAATGAAAGGAGTTCAAGGGCAGTAGTCATCTAAACGAATCAACATTTGGCAAGGTGAGCGTTTATGGCAATTAAAAGCCTTATGAAAGACCGCTAACCTTAAATTACTTACCGTGTAGTTTATTCATGTAACTGTGCACATTTTAATCAAGACATTGAAGCCTACATCTGCGCTGGTGAAAACTACTTTTGTCCAAATACTGACGTTATAAATAGTTTCTGGACTGCGAAAAAAAAAAAAAAAAAAAAAACTTAAATGAAAGCATGCTGAGAGTATGAACTTTTTACATATCGACTTCGCACTCTGCGTCCCAAACAGGCATGGTGTCCAAGTCCGAATTTGTACCAAAAAAATAATAATAATCTGAATGGGTTGCACAAAATAGGTTCGATCCTTGGCTTTTAGCACAGTGGCAAGCGAAAGCAGAAACAACTAATGGAGTTCGTTCAGCAATGTTGTCCTTTTTTTCCCCCCACATAGTGAGCGTTGATTTGCACAAATGTTATTTCACCTGGCAAAACCCTGAGGCGCACAATTAAGATATCGTAGAAGTTCATCTAGTTTTTCCCCATAAGCCACAGACTAAAGAGGGGCTGGACAGGGCAACAAGAGTCTTGAAAGCTCCTTTGGGGCTTATAGGATTAAAGACCACAGCAGGGCGTAAGTGTCAGCGGCTGTATCAGAGAGAGAGAAACACTCAATTTGTTCTCCCGCAATCCTAGTCCTGTTCGGTCACCTTCACCCTGATTCCTGCTCTCTCTCATTGTTCCTCAGGCTCTCCGGCTGGCTGCTCAGGCTGGGCTGGAGGTCTAGGGGGCGCTGGAGGGGCTCTAGGTACGGCTTGGTGTTGTCTCTGCCGATATGCGATTACTGTGCCCAGGAGCAAAGCAATGACAGTCATGAGGTAAAGATCCCACTCTGGACCCAGTAGCTGGTCAAGATCCACCTGAGATACAAGCTCCTTCAGCTGAAAAAAAAGATTCATTTTATTCCTTGAGTTTAGACAAATCAGATTTCAGGTTGATCCTCACTGACAGATTTAACTTACATTGAGATCCTGCAGGTACTGTAGTGCATAAACGAGGCCCAGCTTGCACAGGGCCAGGAACACAGGAACTTGGGCGTCAGGACTGGCTTCTGCAGCCATGTCATAGAAACGTTTAGCCAGATGAATGTCCTGTGGAGGAACAATCCGAAAAATTAGTGCACTGTATACACTATACACAAAGAAATTAATACTTTTATTTAGCAAGGGGGCATTAAATTGATCAAAAGTGACAAGGGAGACATTTATGATCTTACAAAAGATTTGCAATTCAAGCAAATGCCGTTCTTTTGAATTCTTTTTAACAAAGAATCCTGAAAAAAAAAAAAATCTCAGTTTCTACAGAAATGATAAGAAACATAACTGGTTTCAACACTGATAACTGATAAACACTGATCACGTTTCTTTTGCACCAAATCAGCACACTAGAATGATTTCTGAAGGATCATGTAGAAGGATCATTCTGAAGACTGAAGACTTTGCCATTTACAACCGAAAGAGCAAGAAGAAAGAGTGAGTGCTGTGGAGACTTAGGTTTTTTTTCTTGCAGTGCTACACTGATTTGCTGATCAAGAAACATTTTTTATTATTATTATCATCAATATTAAAAATGGTTATTTGCATTTTTTCAGGATTCTCTGAAGAATAAAAAAAATTCAAAGATCAGCATTTATCTGAAATAAAAAAGCTTTTGTAACATTATACACTATACCATTCAAAAGTTTGGAGTCAGTATCATTTTTTTTTTTTTTTGGGGGGGGGGAAGAAATTGCAGAAATTAATACATTTATTTAGCATTTAGCAAGCATCAATTTAAAAAGTGACTATAAAGACATTTTTTAACAAAAGATTTCTATTTCAGACAAATGCTGTTCTTCTGAACTTTCTACTTATCAAAGAAACCTGAAAAAAAATACTAAGCTCAACATAATAATAATAATAATAATAATAATAATAATAATAATAAGATAATAATAAATGTTTTTAAATTTTAAAATATATTCAAATAGAAAACAGTTATTTTAAACAGTAAAAATATTTCAAAATTGTACTGTTTTTGCTGTACTTTGGATCAAATAAATTCAGGCTTGGTGAGCAGAAAAGACTTCTTTACAAACATTAAAAAAAATCTTACTGTTCAAAAACTTCTGACTGGTAGTGTATATTAAAATAGAAAACAGTTATTTTAAATTGTAATAATGTGTCATAATTTTTCCTGTTTTTAAATTAAATAACTGCAGCCTTGGTGTGCATGATAGACTTCTTTCAAAAACATCTCACAGACTCCGAACTTTTAAACAGTTATGTAGTTGCCTAGTTATATATAAATATGCATGAATATTTCACCTGTTTGATACCAAGGCCTTTCTCATGCATATATCCTAGGTTGAACATGGCCTGTGCACTATGCTGTTGCTCAGAGGCCAGACGATAATGAATGACTGCAGTCTCATAGTCCACATCAGTGCCATAGCCGTAGAAATGATAGTCACCCAGCTTGATTCTCGCCACTGTGTATCCTGTTAACAAAACAAAAGATAGAACGGATCATTTTACAGAGGTCTTGGTTGTCCAACAGCTTGATAGATCCTCAATAATTTGTTATATAGATGTTTAAAAAAAATAAAAAAATAAATAAAAAAAATAAAAGTTAAAAATAATAATACTAATAATACAGATTTTTAGATTATTTTGCAACAATGATTCTTATGTAGCTGTGTGTAGAAGATTAGCTGCCAGGAACAACAGAAAAATAAAGTTCTATCATGACAACTCTCTGAAGATTTTAGCATGGTAATGCAGTATCGCACTGAATTGCTGCTGCTGTTGGTTATTGCTGCTGTTGTAGATTATTGCTGCTGCTGCTGCTGCTGCAAAGCAAGTACAGGAACTTGCTACTGCCAATACATACAAAGATACAGTGCTATGAGTATTTAAGACATACTGCTGCTGCACAAATTGCATATATAATAACCTGTAGCAGATCTATACAGGTGGAGCTGGGGAGGTGGAGGGTTTCAGAGTAACTGCAAAATGCTCTAGTGAATGCTAACCAGCCATTTAAATGTAAAGCAGAAAGCTCATTGGCTGTGTATGCAACATGAACCAATCAAGCTTGTGGCAAGTAGTTTAACGCTGTGAATATTTTCAGTTTGCGGTAAAGACCCATCAGCCTACCCCATCTAGAGTTTCATGACAGACCTTGGCATTTTAGCAGCAATGATACTGAAATGTGAGACAGCAGGATGCTGCGAGTGACCAATCAGAATCAAGTATTTGAGAGAGCCATGTAGTAAGCGGTTATATTTATCTCACTATAATGGTTGTAAGGTCATCAAAGCACTTTGGCATTTTACTAGAGTGAGTGTGTGGGTTGAAGAAAACAATCTAACCTTGAGCAGCTGCTCTGGTCCAGTGGAGCAAAGCCCGTGGGTACGTTTCATTCTCATTGAAAATCTGTGACCCCTCTGAAAGACACATACACAGACACACAGTCAAATCTATCTTCACAAAAGTGAAATGGCTTAATTTAGCTGGGTTTTAATTTACCAAGGGACAATAAACTGGAAGGGAACATCTTTATAAGTAGCCTCTCAGGCTTTCTATGCAGACTGCTTTAGCTTTACAAAGCTTCTGTGACCTTCTTCAAGTGTTTCTACATATTTAGAAATGAATATCCAGAACTTTTCTTTTCCAGTTGTTTACAATTAATAATAATTATGATTTTTAAAAAAATCTTACATTTCTTAATAGTTGTATTCCCTTCATTAAGTAAATTCTCTAGAAAATTTAAAAGTCATACATACATGAGTTTTCCAAGCCTAAAAATTATTTTAAAATGTCCAACTTTTCATGACTATAGGAAATCTTTTCTTTATTACGAAATTCAGGTTATGGTCAGAAGAGGATGGGAAGGTATTTTAAGGTACATGTTAACTTTTTTTTTAATCGTTCAGATTTTTTAAATAAAGATATGGTTTAAAAACAAAATTCAGATTACAAGGCAGAGGCTGACCAACTTTTCTCAGACCTACTTTTGACAAAATACCACAATTAAAAGGATAGTTTACACAAAAATGAAAATTCTGCCATTAATTACCCTCATGACGTTCCAAACCTGAAAGACTTTCGTTCATCTTCGTAACACAAATTAAGATATTTTTAAAGAAATCGGGGAGCTTTTTGACCCTGCATAGACGGCAACATAGCTACCACGTTCAAGGCCCAGAAAGGGCTGTTACTGTCATGAACGCGCGTCGAAGGCTAGCATGGAAGAGAAGAAATTGTTAAATAAAGTTATTATTTTGGTTTTCTTTGTGTACAAAAAGTATTCTCGTAGCTTCATAACATTACGGTTAAACCACTGATGTCACATGGACTATTTTAACGATGTCCTTATTACCTTTCTGAGCCTTGAACGTGGTAGTTGCATTGCTGTCTATGCAGGGTCAGAAAGCTGTCAGGTTTCATCAAAAATATCCTACTCTGTGTTCCAAAGAAGAATGAAGGTCTGACAGGTTTGGAATGACATGAGGGTGAGTAATTAATGACAGAATTTTTATTTTTGGATGAACTATCCTTTTAATATGTATGTAGGTGTTGGGGGTATGGTGCCCTCTGGTGGTAGTGGCAAAGCACTGACTCACTTTGATCGAGGATGAAGGCCACATTGCTCTGGGCAACCTCGTAACCCTGTTCAGCCAGCAGTAGATACTGTACTAGAGCAGAGTCCATGTCGCCTTCCTTAAAGCTTCCATATGCTGCCATGAGTCTCTCAGACCAGCGGCCACGTTCACACACGTTCTTGAAGAGCTGGTTTCACAAAAATATATACATTGTCAACTATCAGAAAAGCTTTATGAAAGATGGCTATATGCATGATGAAAATGTCTCACCTCCACTGCTGTGTGGCAGGAGCGCATGACCCCAGTCCCTGTGGCATGCATCTGAGCTAGATTATAGAAGGCTAGGATGTGACCCGCTTGAGATGCCAGGTTGAAGAATTTAAGAGCCTGCTTGTAATCACGTTTCACTCCGATTCCATCTAAAATATAAGGTAATTGAAAATCATGAATGCACTTTTCATACTCTCAACACCCACCAGCTGACATGACTAACACACTTCTCAGTCCTCAATGTTTGTCAAGATCATGTCAAAGCAGAATGCAGGTGGGAGTTTGTCATAGCAACAATCACCTAGGCAACCAAACCAAAAGGAGTCAGCCGTGATTTAAGATAAAAATAAGATAAATCGCAGTTGAAGTGGCGGAACAGTGCACTAGACATGCAGGTAGAAAGAGGGAAAAGAAAAACGTTCTAAAGCAATATATATATATAGAGCAAAATTTCACAATATAAATTTCCATAGCTTTTCCATATTTGTTTCAAATTTGAGCACATGAGTATTAAACTTCTTTGGTAAAGTAATGCATTATTGCATTTGTCAAAATAATTATATATCAGATTTAACATTTAAGATTAAGGGAATGTGAAAAAAACTCATGAATGATGTATTCTGGTGTTTTTGTGGAATTTTGTGGGAACATATTCCATGGCCTTTACTGGCTTATTAAAACCTGTTCCTTTGTGTCATAAATGTCTGCCTATTTTTCCTTTTGCAGTAACAGCAGGAAACGCAATGAAGCAGAAGTGAAAGGAAAAAAGAAACCAAATTATTCACATGCAATCTCTGTCCAACACACACTTACTGTAATACATCGTTCCCAGCTGTAACTGTCCGTCCACCCAGCCTTGCTCTGCAGCCTTCTGAAAATACTTCAGTGCCAGGTCATAGTTCTGCAATATGGAGAAGAAACAATGACTCGAATGTCTTTCAGTGATCACAAAATGTTCATCTCATCTAGGAAACTCACCACAGGAACACCCCTTCCATACAGGTAAGCCATACCAAGGCCACTCTGGCCAACTGGATTTCCCTGAAAGATGGCAACACAATTAGAGATTAGAGGAGAACATGTGGAAATATGCAGTTTCTGGGAGAGAGAAAAAAAAAAAATTCTCACCAAGTCTGCAGCCTTTTTGAAATAATGCAGAGCTGTGTCATTGTTCTGAGCCACATACTCACTGCCTTCAGAATACATCTGAGACAACAGAATGTGAGTCAGAGAAAGAAAGATGGACACACAGAGGTTGAAATTAAAACATCATTCAATTACAGTCCAGGAAAGCTAAAAAAAAAAAAAAAATAAAAATAACAAGGGCTTAAGTCTATACCTTTCCAAGGAAGGCCATTGCATGTGTGTTCCCTGCATTTGCTGCTTGGTTGAAGTACTCATATGCTCGCTGAAAATTAGTGACAAATAGAAAGTAACTATAAAATCATTATTACAAATCATTGGATGAAATGCAAATAAGATGGCAGAGCCCCTAAAAAATTACCTGATGATTCTGTTCTACACCTCGTCCTCCATGTAAGTGTAACTGGCCCAGACCCACCTAGACAAAAAATTAAAATGTGATGGTAATAATCAAAAACATGAGTAAATCAAAAGAAGTGTTAATTTTGACAGCAAATTTTGATTTCGTCTTAGTCATAGTCTTTTGACTAAAATGCCATTTAGTTTTAGACATATTTTAGTCATTTGAATTGTTTTAGTCTAGATTTATTCAACTACATCTACAGTTTAGTTAAAGGATTAGTTCACTTACAGAACAAAAATGTATAGATATAATTTACTCATCCCCTTGTCATCCAAGATGTTCATGTCTTTCTTTCTTCAGTTGTAAAGAAACAATGTTTTTTTTTTTTTAAGGAAAACATTTCAGGAATTTTCTCCATATAATGGACTTATATGGTGGCCGTGAGTTTGAACTTCCAAAAGGGTCAGCTGAGGAAGAAGGGCCTCTATTTTCTAATAAAAAAAGATGTACAATTTATATACTTGTTAAACCTTAAATGCCCATCTTGTCTAGCTCTGCGATGCATACTCTGTGCACTCCAGTTCAATACAGTTAGTATCTCATTTTCTCCTCCAACTTCAAAATCGTCCTATATTGCTGCAAAAGTACCGACCCAGTGTTTATAAAGTGAACGTGCAAAGGTGGCCAAAGGTCAATGGCCTACAAAAAAAAAAAAAAAAAAAAAAAAAAAAAAACTGAGAAAATGAGATGAGAGTTTTTCGACATACCCTAACTGCCTTAAACCGGAGTGCACAGAGTACACATGCGCATTGCAGAGCTGGACAAGACGAGCATTTGTAGTTAAAAAGTATATAAATTGCAACATTTTTTTGAGAAAATAACCAATTGTTTCACTAGATGGGACCTTTCTTTCTCAGCTGGGATCGATTAGAGCCCTTTGAAGCTGCTTTAAACTGCATTTTGGAAGTTCAAACTCGCAGGCACCACAGAAGTCCACTATATGGAGAAAATTCCTGAAACGTTTTCCTCAAAAAACAATTTCTTTACCACTGAAGAAAGAACGACATGAACATATTGGATGACAAGTGGGGGGGGGGTTGGTGGGGTCAGTAAATTATCTGTAAATTATTGTTCTAGAAGTGAACTAATCCTTTAATGATTAGTTTGGATTCAGTTAATAGCAGTGAGTGATTTTCTGTCTCTTTTGTTGCTTGATTAACAATAATGACAGACAATAGCAACTAAATTAGGTTGCTGTCCCTTTAAAACCGAAAGCACGGATGGAATGTACTGATACACACTCGATATTTTCCCAACCGTTTACATTCACTTGAGATGTAACAGAGTGTGTTTGCCTGAATACTCATCAAAAACGGACAATTCGACATCATTTTGTGTGTATTTCTCCATTCTTGTAACATTTTTAATGTTTTATGAGATGCGCAGCAAGTGCATCCTAGGTTATGTCCCGCCGTATAGATAAACAGACTATGTTACAGTTCAAATGTGTGCATCTAACCACCTAACCATGCAGGAGATTGGTTCTGACTGGATCTCATTCCAAATTGTCCCTCCCTAAGATTTGAATTTTATTTGTTGACAAAAATGTCAATGAATTTTCATCATAGTTTTTGTCATTCAAAACAAGTTTTATTACATTATTGTCTCATTTTCGTCTGTGAAAAGACCGATGAAATTTAATAACACAAATCAAAAATGAAATCGATAAAACAGCTGTAGTGATACAGTCTATGTTCAACTTCAAACAATGCCACAGGGTAAAATTCTTACAGACAAATCAAAATTATTTTATTTTACCTGTGCCTGCACATCTCCTTTCTCAGCCAAGAATTGGTAGTACTGGATTAAATCCTCCTCAAGCATTCCACTGCTAGAACCAGGATTTTCCACTTCATCTAAGAGCCGGATCCGCTGTACTGCACTGCCCCCTGTCAGGGACACGTCGCTGGCCACTAATAAAACAGAATAAAAGATGTCTTGGGTTACTTTGATATTACAAGACTTAATCATCACTGAGTTCAGATCTGGACTGAGTGAGAACAACTGAGCAGTACCAGTGATTATTGGTGAGAAGTATGTGATGAGAAAGTATAAGAGACATGTATGAGGACTACATAGAAATGTGACAAGATTTACCATGATTGGCCACTAGCCTATAATGAGTGAGAGCAGATTCACAGCTCTGAGGAACCCCAACACCTCCCCAATATCTGTAGCCCTGAAAAAAAAAAAAAAGAAAAAGAAAAAAAAAAACATTATGGCATTTAGCAGACGGCACAGCCAGGAAATGTAGGCCAAACACAAGCCACAGCACCAATGCATTGAGAAAGTAATCATGGATAAATTATGGTGCCACAGGATCTAAGGTTTCAACTTTGCTTCATGTAACTGAGCCAATGTGTCGGTCAGAATTTCAATAGCTTTGTTTAGACCCTCAACTTGATATATGCAAAGTCAGATAAAGACTTGACACATACGATAAGCAAGTCATCAAATCTAATTTCCTGGGTGGAACAAGATCCTCCCTTGTTTAAAATACAGGACAGCGAATCATTCTTCTTACCAGAATCATATGTGCTACTAGGTTTCCACCCAAAGCTCCGAAAGTGTAGTACACCAATGCCTGCAATTAAATGAAATACAGCATTTTCATTAAGCATTCACAATTAAAATAAGCACGCTGTGCTTTCTAGATAAATGTCATTAGAGAATACCTTTGCTTGACTTGAGTTTACCCCTAATCCTGCAGCATATAGGAAACCAAGTGCCTGTTTGAACACAAATTGAAAATTGGGTCCTCAATGTAAAAAAAGAAAAAAGTTTTCCTGATGCAATAGTACTGCAGTGATAAAACAACCCAACACACAGCTGCTATTCTTATGAAATGGCTTGAAATGAGTCACAGGACAAAAAAAGCATCAGTATTAAGATAGAAAGATGACATTTAGTTAATAAACAGATGCTATTACAGTCTGGGCTTTAGGGGAGCCCTCCAGTGCCAGTTTCTCAAAGATCTCCTTGGCCTGAGGAATGCTCTGGGGCAAGTAGTCTCCAAATAGCATGGCATATGCCACCTTCTCCATGGCCTTGGCATGACCCATCTCTGCAACTTTCAGAAGTCTGTCATACAACCTGTAATACAGAATACAGAAATCAATATAAATATTGTTATAGTTATCTTCATAGTTCATTTCCTTGTTGTGAATGGGCCTTTAAGGTACAAATATGCACACTTTAGGGGTAGGTAAGGTACAAAGGTGTATCTTTGAAGTATTACAAGACTTAAAGTACAGTTTTCACACATTTTTTGCAGACAGTGTAGGTTCAAGGAATAAAAGTAACAGGAAAACTGTTGAAATACACTACCAGTCAAAGTTTTTGAACAGCAAGATGTTTTTTTTTAAAGAACTGATAAACTGATAATTTATTTATCATTTAAAACAGCTGCTTTCTTTTTGAATATATTTTAAAATGTAATTTATTCCTGTGCTCAAATCTAAATTTGTAGCATCATTACTCTAGTCTTCAGTGTCACATGATCCTGTCACATGATTTGCTGTTCAAGAAACATTTTTATTATTATCAATATTTAAGACAGTGGAGTACATTTATTAAACCAGGGTTCCTTGATGAACAGAAAGATATAAAAAGAATGAAATAAAAAGCTTTTGTAACATTATACACCGTAGCATTCAAACGTTTGGAGTAAGTATAATTTTTTTTATCCTTTGCGAAAGAAATTATAGAAATTAATACTTTCATTTAGCAAGGATACTTTGATGATAAAGACAATCACAATGTTACAAAAGATTTCTATTTCAGATAAATTTCTATTTCAGATTTCAGATCTGTTCTTCTGAACTTTCTATTCATCGAAGAAACCTGAAAAAAAATTCTAATCAGCTGTTTTAATAATAATAAATGTTTTTTGAGCAGCAAATCAGAATATCTGAATGATTTCTGAAGGATCATGTGACTGGAGTAATGATGCTAAAAATTCAGCTTTGAAATCACAGGAATAAAATTACATTTTAAAATATATTCAATATTTTAAATCATATTTTAAAGAGTAAACATGTTTCAACATATTACTGTTTTTGCTGTACTTTGGATCAAATAAATGCAGGCTTGGTGAGCAGAAGAGATTTTTTTAAAAAACATTAAAAATCTTTTGACTGGTAGTGTAGCACTGCAAGAAAAAAAACGTAAGGCTCTACAGCACTCACTCTTTCTTCTGGCTCCTTCGGTTGGTGCTGTTAATCATCTTAATTGTGTCCTGGTACTGTTCTTCAGCCTCTTCCACCAACCTCCTCTGCTCTGCCTGCTCGTCCGCTGTGAGGACAGATGGACACATTACACATGCATTTGGTGTAAAAAAATGAAAGTGCTAAAAATCACAATTAATTTTAAAGAGGCTGGTAAAAATAGCATTGATCTTTTTTGATATCTAGACTACTAAAGCAGAAGTGTAGCAAAAATACTTTATCTAACATGCCAAAAACTCTTCTGCTTTTAAAGGAGAAGTCCACTTCCAAAACAAAGATTCACATATAATGTACTCACCCCCTTGTCATCCAAGATGTTCTTCAGTCGTAAAGGAATTAAGTTTTTTAAGGAAAACATTTCAGCATTTTTCTCCATATAACGGACTGATACGGTGCCCCGATTTTGAACTTCTGCAGTTTCTCCTATCATGTTCTCACGTCCTATATCGCTGTTTTACCGTTTTTGTTAAGGGTGTTTGATCTTCTTTGCATGTTCACTTTGCAAAGACTGTGTCAGTACTTCTGCAGCGATGTAGGTGATGATTTTGAAATGATTTTTGAAGTTGAGGGAGAAAATATGATTGGAGTTTTGACATACCCTAACTGTCTTTAACCAGAATACACAGAGTTCAGGGAGAGCGAGACAAGATGAGCATCTGAGATAAAAAAGTATTTAATTGTATTTTTTTAATGAAAATAACCAATCGTTTCGCTAGATAAGACCCTTCTTCCTCGACTGGACTCGTCTACAACCGCATTTGGGATTGTTTGAAGCCGCATTTAAACTGCATTTTAGAAGTTCAAAATCGGGGCACCATATCAGTCCATTATATGGAGAAAATCCTGAAATGTATTCTTCAAAAAACAATTTCTTTACAAATGAAGAAAGAAAGACATGAACATCTTGGATGACAAGGGGGCAAGTACATTATATGTGAATCTTTGTTTTGGAAGTGGACTTCTTTAACTAAAGTAGTATTATATTTCATGTAGACTGTAGCGTCAAACAATATGATTCAGTTATAAAGTACGCTGAGGTATGCAACCATTAATAGCTCACTCACTTTCACAGAAGCCCCATTTCTTATCACTGTTGTAGTCGTATGTTGTGGCGCACCACAGCCTACCATCTCCCCTGCCTACAGTAGTGCACTCCGAGAACTCTTTATCTTGGAACAGAAAAGGAAAGACGCAGGGCTCCCCAGAGGCCGTTCCACCAATCGCCACTGGAACTGTGATAAACACCAATGAGAAAATGACACCATGACCAGACACTTTCACAGGAAGCCAACTACACACGTTTATGCATGGGTGAGCAGGGTTTTTTTTTTTTTTTTTCCAACAAACAGGTGTGAGCTGGTAAACAACAAAGAAAAAATTATGCAGTAAAAACCTCAAACTAAGTGACATGTGACATAAACAGTATCAAACCTTTGAATTTGTGATCAAAAGATTAGCTGAGTAGCAAAGAGAGATGAATAAAATGATACTGAATGTGCAGAGAAAAATACCAGCAAAGCCTGAACGCTACATCTTATTCAGGAAGCACCTGCAGACCCGATCTTGCATCTACTCACCTTCTTTATGACGCTCCTCTGGTGGAGGAGGTTGACTCGGAAGGTCTTCCTGTTCAACCCCCTCAACCTCACTCTCCCCTCCAGTGTCTGTTGAACTGTGGTGAGCCTGGGCATCATTAGGGACATACGCATGTCCCGCCACAATTTTGGAACCATCATTATCTGTGCTCTGATTTTGACAAAACCATAGACATGGAATGATTAGTAGGGAAATAAAACAGTTTAAAAATAAATAAATAAATAAATAAATAAATGTGCATATATTATATATATTTTTTATTTCATTTATGAATTTATTGAATTGAACAAATATTTAAAGACACATACATAAATAGACATGCACATACACTGCCATTCAAAAGTTTGGGATCAGTAAGATTTTTTTTTTGTTTTTTAAAGAAGTTTATCAAGGCTCCATTTATCTAATCAAAAATACAGAAAAAAACTTTAAAATTGTGAAATGTTATTACAATTTAAAATAACAGTTTTCTATTTTAATATACATCATCCTTAAAAAAAAAAATCAGTGTTGGAAACAGCTGTGCTGCTCAATTTTTTTGGAACCTGTAATGCTTTTTCAGGATTCTTTGATGAATAAAAAGTTTAAAAGATAGCATTTATTAAAAATATAAATCTTTTCTAATAACAGTCTTTATTATCACTTTTTATCAATTTAACACATCCTTTCTAAATAAAAGTATTAGTTTCTTACAAAAAAAGAAAGAAAAAGAAAGAAAAAAGACCCCAAACCTTTGAACAGTAGTGTATATAACTACAAAATACTTCTATTTTAAATAAATGCAGATTTTTTTTTAATTCAAAGAATCCCAAAAAAGTATCCAAAAAATAAATAAATAAATAAATAAATAAATAAAATTGATAGTAGAACTGTTTTCAACACTGATAATAAATTATATATGATAATAATCTTTTTAGAATGAATTCTGAATGATAAAGACTGGAGTAATGATGCTGAAAATGTAGCTTTGGTCACAGGAATAAGTTATATTTTAAAGTATATTAAAATAGATAACTTATTTTAAATTGTAATAATATTTCACAATATTACGTTTTTTCTGTATTTTTGTTCAAATAAAGTCAGCCTTTTTGTGTGTATACAGTTATGTTTTACAGTAAGAGCTTGGAATCTAATGTCTTTTTCTCAAATGTCACATCATTATGTTTTAAGGCTGTATTACCTGAGATTCACCACCCTCTGCAACTCTTTCATCATCTGGAAGTACTTCTGCAATCAAGATGCCAAACAGTTACAGCTAATATCCACTATATACAACACGTTAATACATTAAATGTAAATGTTATATAGCTTTATATTTTAGGTAACGTCTAAATAAACACATTTGTCCTAATAATTTAAGAAGAGCCTCTGACTCACCACCAGCTGTCCCTTCCAAAGTCACAGCTAAAGCCACAATAAGGACCAGATATGACTTTTTAGTAGGATTCATGTTTCCAGAATGTGCAAAACGCAGTGGACGACTAAAATCGGACTTAATTAAATCTGCACCAACTATCTGTTGTCCTAGCTAGCCATCTAGCTATATAAATCTGTCAGTGAACTGCACCTGACTGCATAAGCCGACTAGCTAAAACTTGACCAGCGAGCCAATCAACCAAAAACTTCTCCAAAGAGCAAAAATGTATCATAATAAAACAACCCATTCGCATAAACTGAACATTAACACCCTTACCAAAGCATTTTCAGCTAGCAGCTCAGTGTAACTAACTCAGTGACAGCCTGTCTACACAGCTAGCACAGCTAAACAAACAACACTTCTCAGAGACTAACGCTGTGTCGGTCGCGGAGCATGAAAATATTCCAAGACGATTTCCGGGATATTGTTTCCAGGGCAACTGCTACCTTTAACAAATTCAGCGACACAAGATAGTAACAGTTTAGCTTTCGTTAGGGTTCCTTGTGTTTCAGCATATTTCTGTTCACTGACCGACCCCCCTATTTCCTAATCCGCTGCGGCTTCGCCAATTAGCAGACGGGACCGTAGATAATAGCCAATCGCCGCGCTCCAAGGGTCAGTTGACCAATCAGATGTGCACACACAAGAGTATCACGGCGCCTGAGATACACGAATGGAGCAGAACTGTACACGACACTTTGCAGGATGTGGGAACGCCTTTGAACAGCTGACTCTCTCTCAGCCGTGTGTGAACTAAACAGTATGGGAGATATCAACTATCACATTATTATTAAAAAAATATGAGAAATAAATATTTTAAATAGCCTACAAATATTCTAATGGTTCGGGTGAATGTTCTGAGGCTCTTATAAGTTAAAACATTTATTTCTTGTTTTATTACAACTGAGACTTGACAATGCGTTTAAGAGGTATCATGATCATACAATCAGTTCCACTTTCACTTTATCACAGGCAAACATATTTTCACTTATAAAATATTTTAAATAGTTCATTTTCTATATCTGGAATGCCCAGATATAACATTCAAACATATATTTTACTTCAAACATAACATAAGCTCTAATGCAATTGCAATAACAAATACAAAAAGAATCTAGGCACCTATTTTTCATTGTAAAGGCACAGAAGTTTGTGGGCATTTAACTAGTGCAGGCAGGGTATACAACAAGTGGCACATGTTCACAGGTGTCCTTTTTTTTATCTTCTTTTTAAGTTATTTGTATTATGTCCCGAGTTTCTGGCATGGCGTAACTTTGGCTCAGCAGAGACGTGCTCCATAACCAAATGTCTGTTTAATGGCATCAAAATAGTATCTCTGCCAGCCCTCTTTCATTCTTTCCTCCTCATTGCTGGGAACTCCTCTGGCCTCCATAATAAGCTCTGTCTCACTGCCTTGATTGATGAAATTTAAAATGACAGTTGCTGCGTGTCCTGAAAGAGCATTAGAAAGAAATCACAACTCAGATTAAAGCAAACAGATCCAACAATAGTGATGAACATATATAAACAATTAACAATGAGCAAAACATTCATAAACACTGGCGTTTAAACTTTTGGGATTTACTTGATCAAAAATACAGGAAAAAAAAACATTAATACTGTGAAATATTATTACAGTTTAACATAATGGTTTTATATTTTAATATATTTTAAAATATAATTTATTTCTGTGATGCAAAGCTGATTTTTCATCAGTCATTACTCCAGTCTTCTGTGTCACATGATTCTTCAGAAATCATTCTAATATGATGATTTATTACTTTTATTATCAATGCTTTTTTTGGAACCTGTGACTTTTTTCCAGATTCTCTGACGAATAAAAAGTTTAAAAGAACAGCATTCATTCAAAAAAGAAATATTTTCTAACAATATAAATCTTTGATATCACTTTTGATAATTTTTTTAACAATATATTTATTACTTTTTCAGTTACTTTTTTATCAATTTAACACATCCTTGGAGAATAAAAGTATTAATTTTAATTAAAAAAAGATTTTAATTCATTTTAATTTTAATTAATTAATAAAGAAAGAATAAAAATGTACTGACCACAAACTTTTAAATTGTAGTTTATATTATTACAAAAGATGTCTCTTTTAAATAAATGCTAGTCCTTTTTAACTTTATTTATTAAAGAATCATGAAAAAATATAACATGTTCCAACAAGATATTAAGCGGCACAACTGTTTTCAACACTGACAATAAATCATCATATTAAAATGATTTCTGAAGGATCATGTGATACTGAAGACTGGTCTAATGATGCTGAAAATTCAGCTTTAAATCACAGGAATAAATTACATTCTAAAATATATTCACATATATTAATTTTACTTTAAAAATAATATTTCACAATATTACTGTTTTTTTCTGGATTTTTGACCAAATAAATGCAGTCTTGATGAGCATTAGAAACTTAAAAAAGAAAGTTAAATAAAAAATAAAAAAACAATTAAAAATCTTACTAATAATATAGAAAAATGCAAACCAAAATAAAATAAAAATAAAAATATATTTAATAAATAAATAAACCATACCAGCTGGCCAACTTGAAAACCTCCATTTCATGACAATTTTCTGGTCTGGGATCTAAAGGCAAAAGGGCAATTTTAAAAATAAATCTATTTGGAAAATAATGCTTCATTACAGAAACTTACTATAAAAATCAATCAAAATTCTCACCAGAGAAATTAATCAAACCAAATTAATTGATACAACCTTTTAAATCATTATAGAAGTTCATTCTCACCAGTTCTGCAAACTGCCCATGAACATTTCCTTCCAGAAGCCGGAATTTGCCACCCGAGCACCCATCCACAAAAGCAGCAAGGTGTGTAAATGCTTGTACCATCTACACACATGAAAAGACAAGGAGCAAGTGAGTTTAACATCATATAATCTATGCATAAAAGAACACCAGGATACATACACATTTACTGATTTGATTGCATTTGTATGGACTGACAGGACAAGAGAGGAGTTTGATTCTAACCTCTTGGGTTAAGAAAACTCTGTACAGCTCTTCTGGTGAGGTAAGGAAGGTGTCTTTCATCGTTAAAGACACTGTTGAAATTTTAACTCCAATGTTGGGAGCATTTTTTGTTGTGGAGGATCCAATCTGTGGGTGGACCAAAACATATATAATCAGTTTTGGTGCACAAATCACTTGATTCCAAATACAGGGTGGATGTATATCTAGCATATATTTGTGCTACCAGAAAAAATTACAAGAACTTACTTGGGTTTTGTCTAGTTTGACCTTGGCTTGTGTCTCCTCGTTCTGTTTGTTGAGTGCTTTTTCTGTTGGTAAAATCATACCCTGAGAGAACTCTGTAAAACAAGTTACGAGAACATGATGAACTGCACAAATAAAACAAAGCAGAAATTACTAATAGACAACGTTTTAGAGCCGTCACCTGTTTTGAGATGTTTGACATAGTTGCCCAGTGCCATTCTGATTTTCTTGACTCCCTCCTTTCTCATGAGATCAATCAGCGGTGTGCTTGGCTGGTCTTTGCAAAGCGTAACAGAAATCTGTACAAACACAAGTTAAATTTTCAGTCAACATGCTCTCTTGTATAGAAAGAATCTTTATTTGGGAGAGAGGTTCACTTACATCTAAGTCATCCATGTCATTTTCATCCGAGAGATTTGGTATTTCCACAGTGCCTTTATATTTGATTCCCATTTTATTTGTACCTACAGTGACGAAAAAAAAAACGTCTTTGATTTCAACAGGACTCTAAGTTATTATGTTGCATGTACAAACAGAACTTTGACTCACCAGTCCATGAGGCTTTAACAACCCACTCATAGAAGTAGATGAGTTTCCCTTTGCGGTTGTTGATAGAGGCCTCTCCATCTATATTGCTGACGTCTGTGATCTCGCATGAGCCTGCTTCACCCTCTACACGAATCCCAAGAAGGAGACCATTTATTGCATCTTGAGACCAGCTTGTGACATCTCTCTCTGTCCTGTAATAAGATTAAGCAAAATGAATATTTATAAAGTTTATTTGATAGAATTAGCATATAATTCACGTTTCAAAAGAGAACTATGCAACTACTACTCATTGCAGTTTTTCCAAATTCTATAGGGGAGTAAATGTGTATATATATATATATATATATATATATATATATGTAATGCTACTTATGTATATAGGTAATCTACACTGCCATCCAAAAGTTTGGGATCAGTAAGATTTTTAATGTTTTTAAAGAAGTTTCTTATGCTCATCAAGAATGTTTTTATTTGATCAAAAATACGGAAATATTGTGAAATATTATTGTGATGCAAAATAAAGTTTTTCTATTTTAATATACATTAAAATCTAATTTATTCCAGTGATTCAAAGCTGGATTTTCAGCATCATTGCTCCAGTCTTCAGTGTCACATGATCCTTCAGAAATCATTCTAATATGCTGATTTATTATCAGTGTTTTTTTAAAGTTTATTCATCAAAGAATCCTGAAAAAAGTATTAAGCAGCACAACTGTTTCCAACATTGATAATAAAAGTAATAAATCAGCATATTAGAATGATTTCTGAAGGATCATGTGACACTGAAGACTGTAGTAAGTAAGCCTTGTAGTGAGTAATGCCTGACAAAAAAAATCAGCTTTGCATCACAGGAATAAATTATATTTTAAAATATATTAAAATAGAAAATAATTATTTAAACTGTAATAATATTTCACAATATTACTGTTTTTTTTCTGTATTTTGGAGTAAATGCAAGTAATCAAGTAGATGCAGGTTTGATATGCAGAAGAGAAAAAAAAAACATTAAAAATCTTACTGATCCCAAACTTTTGAACGGCGGTGTAAATATAATATAGATTGCAGATAACATTTTACACATTTTAAGTGAGACAGTTCAAAAGTTGTACTCGGTTTGCTTTTCATCAGAACACCGAGTGTAATTCTGTCTCACATTCATGTACTTCCAAAAATAGACTGTGCCAGCCCCTCACATTCAACTACGGGACATTCCAGAGGCTTCTGCAAACACTGGAAAAACTAAACTAATGGCTGTAAAAATCAGAAGTAGGCAGTATATGTAAAATATAAAGCTGTTTTCTGTACCGTGACATGCCATACTCGACTTCAACATTTCTGAATCTGTTTTTATATACAGTGTCTGGCCGCACATTGAGACAGAATATTGGATAGTTGTGCATTTGTAACAGAACAGGACCATTTGAAATGATCAAGTTAAAGTATAGTACGATCATAATGCTGAAAACCTGTAGTCAGTAACATAATCTATATACTTTCGTCCATACATTTATGCATTTTAACCCAACATGTAAATATTGAACGTCCGTATGTTGGAAAACAGAATTCCATATTTTAAGAAACACTTCATATCAGTCCTACAGCGATTTTAGGGACACCATAATGTTACACAAAGGGCGAAAGAAACTTATGGTTTACACAGTCGCCTATTGGAGGACATGCACGTGTTACGTACCAGTGCCAGTTATTGACATTTGTCGCATCTGCTCTTTCTTCCACAATCCAGCGCGGGTCTCCCTCTCCCCATTTGGCCATGACAGAATTTAGATTATTTCAAAGAACTGAGATGTTCCGATAAACCGCGGATGCGGGATAGTAGCGCAGGGATTGAGTGATGTAAATTCGTCAATTACAGAATAAACGTATGCAGTAGGAGCTCAGCTGATTTGTTGCGTCGATTAAGTAACATTAATATTCATGAGATTATACGAGAACAGTGAAGGACCGTAAGAGTAGGCTTATATAAAACGCACAAAACAAAACTCTAAAGATTGGGGAAGTCCGAAGGAGGCAGGGAGGAAATATGCAAGGAGTAGTCGAGAGGTTAGTTGTCCGCTTAACTACGCGGCAGCTGTTCCCCAAGACCTTTATTAAGCCCCGATAGAAAGTCCCAGAACCGGAACTGGGTAAAGAAGCTTCCTCCAGAAACGAGAAACTTGCGGACCTTCTTGCCCAAAGATCCTCATTACATCAGTTTAAAAAAAAAAAGTGCTTAATTGTTTTAAATGTGCTTTTATAGTGTACTTTATATCTGAGACGTATGACTATATAAATAACAACAACTGTGCTTTAAAATATTAATGAAATAAAAGGCCTTTTAAGTGTACTTTAATTACTGTTGTTTACACACTTAAGTACATTAAAAAAAAAAGAATTTGTAATAATGTAAAAAAATGTAAAGTGCATTTTAAATAATTATGTTTTAATAATAATAATTTTTATGATTTTTATAATAATAATTTTGTCAAGCTTTAAAGATGTAGCCTGTACAATTATTTAAATTTAAGGAGTTTTTTTTTATGTAAAGCCTCTACTTATTTTGATCTGTCGACTAACATAATAAAGCTCATGTATTTTATTATAATTTTAATTGAGTACTTGATTACAATTTTTAACTGTAGTGTTATTTGATATTACATTTGAAGTGAATATATTTTAAATGTAAGCCTACTAAATTGTAACTTCATTACAAATCTGTAGCTACAAATATATTCCATATCAAGTATTAATAGAAATTATATTAAAGAATATTTTAGTGAAAGAAACAGATTTTTACTATCTGCACCTTGGATTCCAGATGCTTAATCTGCTCATAAATAGCCATTCATATTTAGCAACATTTTACAAGTTAACAATTGTAATGAAGAGCATTACAACATTAAACTTTTTAAAACTTGTTACTATGCACAAACTATTGTAACTTTTCCTAGGGAAATAAAGCACTGAAACCCCATACACTGAAGTATCCTTATTCATAATTTTTATTTTTTTTTTTCTGGTATGATCCCGATACAAGTGTGAAAATGAGATATGTGGAAAGAATATAGCCTGTATGATACTGCAATTTTTTTTTAAAACAGACTGACTTTTAGTCGTATGTCCAGCAGGTGGAGCTGAGGTAAAGAACGCTGACTGATCTTTGATCCTCTGGCTTTCAATAAGGCATGCTGTTGTTTTAGAAAATGGATTGATTTTATAACCCTAACAGTCCTGTTCAGATACTTAAGGTGTATATGTAAAAGATCACTAAATGTCTTGACATATATCTTTTTTAAGAGTTTGCCATATTTCCAATGCATTGTCATGGCAGGAAATGAACTGTGTACTGAAATGTAATTAGCCAACATAGAAAATCAAATGAATTATTCAGAGCAAACTGACAGGTGAACATCAGATCAGCTGAACAGGGAAAAAAGTATTTAGTTCTGCTTTGTGTGTAACGATATGTAAAAAAAAAAAATGTTCATAAAAAATGTGCATAATTGTTAAATAATATAATTTAGATATTTTTGTTACCTAATATATTTGTTAGAGAGCCAACATTATAAAATAAACTAGTCTAATCCAATAAGAATACTATTAAATGTGCATCACATTTATCTGAAAACCACAATCTTGTTTCCATACCACAAGGAGGAAGACTTTGAGAGCCACATTGACATTTTCCTGTGTCAGTCTAATTTGTAATTTGTCTCCAACCCCTATGCTGACTTTGTTGTTCTTGGCAGTTGCTATCAAGCACAGCAAACGGCAGTGATATCCCAGGAGAAGTGCAGCTCCACACCTACCAAAAACAGACAGACGGTGAGGCACACGGTGTATGAGGAAGAACCCGGCATTTGAAATACTTAAGCACTTCTAATTAGCCTGCTGTTAGAGAGAGAATTAAATAAGAAAAGAAAGATGGCTGAGACTCTCTATGGGGTCGAGAGCAGATTTCTTCATACATGTTGTTGCATTATTAATGCATCTGTTTGTTGCGAGCAATTCGATCCAAGTGCAGAAGGCCTCCAGATAGCCATCTTAGAGTTTGAATTCAAATGGTTTACAAATAGATCCACGGAAAGCAAATCATTTTTGAATTTATCTTTATATGGTCCATTCTACAGAATTGGTCCAAAGTCAGAGCTGGAAAAGTCTTGAAAAAAAATGATATGATTGCAAATTGTATGTGCACGGTATTTGCATAATAGTATGTGCATAATATTTGTCCTCTCCCCAAATTTGTCACTACCGAAACACAGTAATAATAATTTAATTAGAAGGGTTATATGGACCTATTTAGATTTTTGCTTGATACACATTGTATATATATATATATATATTTGTGCTATTTTATTAAAATCTTTTCAATAACATTTAAAATTTTTAACAATATTTTAAGTGTAATTTATGAGATGTGTTGTATTTTGAATCCAATTTTTCTTTGTAAAAGGCATAAAGTTGATCATATTGATTTCAAAGTTAAGATTTCATTAGTTTGAACACATTGAACCAGAAACTATCATAATATCTTAGTTGACAACTCAGTATACTTTATTTTTGACAAAACATCTCATGTTTTGGTAGTGACAGTAATGCTTTGGTAGCGACCATATCACATTACAGAATTTTACCTTCTATTAAAAAAACATTACTAAAACATACTAAAATACTTAAAAATGGCAAAACTGTACTAACATTTTGTTTATTCCCCCCAAATTTGAAGATTATGTGTTCCATTTTGTCACTACCGGAACAGTGATGGCATGTTTTGGTCGTGGCTGTTATTGTGTAGTGAAAACTTTATGGAATAACACCCCAAAAAAATCAATTAAGTCACTATCGAAACTTCACCAAATGTTTCGATAGTAACCGTTTTAGATACTTTTGAATATGCTAGGTTAATCAGCACATGGTTAGCTAGCACAGTTCTGAACAGTGGTACACATATAAAAACGAAATGTTATGAAATAACTTCCAAAAAAAGTGTGCTTAATTGCAGAAAAAAAGGTGTTCGGTAGTGACGTTACTTAAAGTTTTTCATACTTCTGAACACATTTACCTCAAAATGATGGGGCCTATCTACTCACCATGTAGCTATGAGTGAGAGGGGCACATGAATATTTCATGAATATTTCCTGATCATAAATTTAGGGGTGTAGTTAAAATCAATTGCAGTCAATGGACTAAAACATACACTTGCTGCCTTTCCATGTTGTCGGACTCGGAGGTGGCGCCAAAACAACCCTAACAGCAGTCACGTGGTACATCCTACTGCGTTCACGCCATATTGTATTTACCGTAATTTCGAGATGACATGTGACGTTCTACTCGGAGCTGTTCACGTCCATCAGAACTCGGAATTATGCTTTTCTATGGCAACACTATTTTTTTACGCAATTCCAATTTGTAACTTGTAAAAAGCGTTTACGTCCTCGTACAACTCGTAATTACAACTTGTGAACTGGGAGTCTTCTGAGAGTTACGAGTTGTACCACATGACCAATGTAGGCTCTGTTTGGGCGTTGATAACAGGTGTGTTCGACTTAACGCAGCGCTGCGCAGCTCGATCAAATTCTGACTTGAAGCAGTGTATGCCGGTTAGAAATTTTGTCCGACTTGAGACGGCGCCGACGCCTCGTGACTGTCACGTGTGGCATCAAAGTG
Organism: Cirrhinus mrigala; assembly: GCA_036247105.1. Lineage (NCBI taxonomy): Eukaryota > Metazoa > Chordata > Actinopteri > Cypriniformes > Cyprinidae > Cirrhinus > Cirrhinus mrigala. The sequence goes on along the minus strand of CM070026.1, from coordinate 19,185,076 downwards.
CCGCGATAGAGACGATCACATTGCTGTTTCACGATTGGCCAGATTCACCGCATGACAATGATCACGTGTGTTTTGGGTTTATTCTAACATCCTCAAGTCCGATAATGCTGAAAAATCTGTGTTTTTAGAACACTAAAAGTGTTTTTACTGTAGTCGCAATGTTATATTGAGTCAGATTTATCATAAAACACTGGTAAAAGCATATATAACCCCACTTTATTAGTATTTAAATAGTATGTGTTTATGTTGATCATTATTCTTGTTCAGATGGCACTGTATTAAGCAGTATATGAAACGTGTTTCAGTTGCTCATGAAAACGCTTTTGAAAAGTCTATGCATTTGATAAATATTGCATTTAATTCACTTCATCTGTGATAGTGCATGCAAATACCGCGAGAGCGTCACTAACGAGAGTAGAAAGTGTCCGACTTTTCAACTCCGCCCACGACTGCTCTCGGCTAATCTCGTTGATCGCCGTCTGTAGCCGTAGATGAAGTCGAACACACCTTCTGTTTAGGCGTTGATAACAGCTCCGAGTAGAACGTTACATGTTGTCATCTCGAAATTACGGTAATTACGATATGGCGTGAACGCAGCATCAGTTAGGGGTTAGGGTTCGGGACAGCCACCTCCCAATTGAAAGTACCCAATAAATGATGATTTTATATATATTAAGCTTAGTAATACTTTAAATATTATTGTGGGTTTCAATAGATAATATAATGATCTTTGTAAACATACAGGATTCGAATACTGTAATGCTTTTAATTTTTTTTTTTTTTGATTGTGGGACAGCAGTTTGCGCCAATCCTGTATAATGGCCAACATATATATATATATATATATATATACACGATTATGGTTTAAAATCTGATTTTTAATGCATAGCTGCTTGTTCGTATTTACTTAAGTAATACCCTTTGTATCACGATTTTATATACCATTTATGTTTGTGTAACATCTGAAAGATACTGTACAGCATATAATGCTGAAAAAATAAGTCGCTATCTCCTCACATGCATTAATAGATTTTGCCTCTAGGGGGCAACGTATATCTATATTTTTATATTTTTAACAGCCTTGTTTACTCCATATTGACTGTCCGTTTTGTATCACTTAAAAGGTGTTTGGCTTTTAGTAGATCATGAGTAAATACATAACACGTCTTCATTTCCATTTTTTATTTGACATACTGACCTGCTACAATGTATTGCATAGAATATGACAGCAAAACAAAATGCTTTATTATTTACAGACCTCACAAAAATCTGTGGTCAAAACAGATCAAAGGACAGTTTCTGGGGAAGAAGCAAAAATAGGGTGTAAAGTCATCATTAGAAAAAAAAAAACATCTAGCCATTTATTCATTCAAAGATATACAAGCCTACTACATGTGTCATTTGCAATTAGGCAAGACAGCGCTTTATGTTCATATTTTCATATTGCACTTGGGACAAAGTGACATTTTGAGGTTTCTGATATTACAATTTTATTAGGATAATTTAAAAAAAAAAACAAAAAAACTTGTTAAAAATAAATAATTGCCAAATTAACAAGATGAGGTGATGTTTAAAGCTTGCTTTTTTGTGCCTCACAACCAAGCGAATCTAAGAACCTCTTGCTGCTTTTTGTATTCTCTGTGCAACCGGTACATCAAACGTACCATACATTATTTGAGTAAGCTGTTCACAAGTTTACAACACAGTGTAAACCACTTTTCACTGCTGCTCTGTGCATTACTGCAATACATGCTCCTAGACTAAAGCATAACAAATATGAGTTTATTTAAAAAAAAAAAAAAAAAAAAAAAAAAAAAGAGGCTCCTGGGGCCGATTACTATGAAACAAATGTCCTTCAAGAGACTGAAATTCAAGCAGCAGGAGACATTACATTTAAATGAGCTCTCCTCATTAACCACTTTAGCATAAAAACTGTTAAAAAGCTGCCTAAACAACTGCCTGGTCCAAAGGGAAGTGAAGAAAATCCCGTCGTCGTTCATTTCCGAGTCAGCACAGATCAAAACCTTTACAAATAATTTCAACGATAAACATTTCTCATATTTCCGCATCTTATATATACACGTGAATTATTACTAAGAAGAGGAGGTGAAGTACAAATCACACTTCAAAAAACAAATAAAACCTCCTGAAGACCGAAGTCTACTGATCATATTTCACTCTTAAATAAAAGCAATATATTATCTCATGATCTTCAGTCAACAAAGAAAACATCAAAACACAAGTAAATTATATAAATACAAATATATGTACACAACACAAATAAAAAGAAAAAGAAAAAGAAACAAACTGATCAAGCTTACAAAGCTTAAAAAGCTACACACTCATTAGATCCACAGCTTTCAGCATTAAAAACAGGTCGCTGATGGTCTCACCGCACAGTCTGTCCATCGAGCATGTTTCCTAAAATCTGAGTGTAAACTTTGTGAGTGTCAGGTTTTCTCTGTGGCCGTGCATGTGTCTTGTGAGCGGGAAAGGCAGGGTGGGGCGTCTGCGAGCCTGAGTTTAAAGGGGGACGAATGCATCAGTTGCAACCAGCAACAAAACACAAAGCCCTTCTCTGCTGCCACCTCAAACTCTGTAATTAGTGTATATATTTTATAAATTACATAAATATCTCATGTATTTGAAATGGAATGTCTAAATTTAACTCAAATTCAGACTGTAAAGCCACTTAGGCAAGGGAAGACATTCCACCATGAGCTAACAGACCAAATTGAACCGCTTCCACTTGCTATTCTATTCCACATAAAGCAGAGAGAGAACAAAGCTCCTCCCTTAAACAAAAACGATTGGTCGGGAGGAGATCTAAACCCCTCGGGGCCTCACTAGGGGTGGAGTCTGGTGCAAGCGCACCAATGCGGGCACAAACATACCAGCTGTTGTCAAACTCCCAATGTAGCATTCACCACTAGCACAGCTCTCCACGTGACGGGAGCTGTTTGCTTTAACTCCCCCCCCTTAATCTCGCTCTCTGGTTCTTCCCCTCCCCCTGTTTCTGCCCAGCAGCTTGTGGCTCTTTTGCATTCGATTGCAGCGACTTGAAGTTCAGATGATGTCAAAAACGAAGGCCCTTGCTCTCTCGCACGTTTGAGTAGTAACTGGTTCGCGATGAAGGGAAAAGTAAGCAGGTGAGACGTCAGTTTAGATTAAATCTCAAATGTGGACATTCATTCAGAGAGGCATCCACAGACATCCACGATCAGCTTTTTGCAGTGTAGATCACAATGAAAGACAGCAGAGAGGAGATGTGGACCCACATTCAGGTAATGGCTTCTTTAGAGGACAGAGGATCGTGATAAGCGCTCTCGGAGAGCAGAAACTCAGGCAAGTCTATGTGCGGGTCCACAGTGTGCAGTTCATCGTCGGCAGTCTTCATTCTCCATTGTAGGCACTATGTTCATACGAGGGATTCGACGGTGGCTGACAATCATGTACGTGAGAAGTAGAAATAGCGTTAAATTCCAAGCGGTTAGAAAATATAGATCACTTCTGATGCAAGCAACAGCTCGTTCTGAAACCAGAAAAGGAGGTTTTGAATAGAAAGATCTTTCTTCGACAGCTATAGCTTTGGACTGAATCCTAACGTTTGAGGAGAGGCCTTCCTGTGAACAGACAGCCATATATAAAACAATCAGCAGTTTTGAAAGTTATTGGAGAGAAACCATCCATTAAAATACAGTTGTAACAAGTCTTTGTATAGAGAAAGAGCTCTTGGTATCTTGAGAGGTAGTGTGAGTGCTGCATGTGCATGACATGATCTGATAATCATAATTACTGACAGTAAATGTAATGCTTTAGAATACAGTGGAGATCACATAAAAATAAAAGTCTTTTAGCTCGCCAAAAGCTACGGAGCGTCCGCTTTTCTTCAATCTCCTCGTTTTAAATACAACCGAGTCCAATATAAATAAGCGTCAATGGTAATACTTTGTATTTGTTTCCGGAGTCCCTGCATATTCATATCTTAATTTGCTTAAATATGAAGGATGGCGGCGTAAGCTCGACCATCAGAAGTGTCTTAAAATGTGCATTTATCCTACAGTGAGAGTGTGTCAGGCAGTTTCCTTTTATTATATATATTTATATATATAAATATATCAGTCCTTCGTATAAAAATAGATAAAATATTTGTCTGTTTTTAAAAAAAAAAAGAAAACACGTTGTATTACTCATTCCCCATAGAAAATGTCGGGATGGCTGAACGGTGCGAGCCGTGATTCAGGAGCGCACCAGGATCTCCATGATGTGGTCCAGGTCATTAATATCTGAGAGAAAGAGCTGCAGGCTGTTGTTGGAGGTGCAGCTAGAAAGGCTCTTGAGGCTATCGTCCACGCCGCTGCTTCTCTGCGCCGGAAACGCCAGGACAGAAATGTCAGAGGAGTCGTACATCGACGTGTCGATGTCCTCGAAGATGTCATCCAACGGCAAGTCTGACAAGTAGCTGGTGGAATTAGTAATCTCAAACGAGCCGAAGAGCGAATCCGATGACCTTGCGTCGTCCTCACCAGTAAAAGATGGCAAAAGAGTCTCGTTTTCAGTGCCGCCCAAATGGACATCGTCATCCTCAGCCGTCGAGAGGGGAAATGAAGGGGACAGTGCTCCGGTTAGGGGTGGAGGACAGTCTAAGGGCACAGGCGGCAGGTCGGGGAAGTGGCGTGGGGTGGAGGCGTGAGGGAGCGAGGGGCCGAGCGGGGCTGGTGGCAAGCAGGTTTCCCCCTCCTGTCTCATCTCCTGCTGAATCTGGCGGAGGGTGTTGGCCAGCAGGACCGAGCGGTGCAGGCTGGGTTCAGCTCGCCGCTGGCAGCTTTGTAGCTTGTCTAGACACAAGTCCAGCACCAGCTGCCTCTGCTGAGGATATGGCAAGTCCTGGGCAGGGTCCTCGCATGTGCTCAGCTTACGTTTCACACCGCGGCCCAACATGTACCTAGAGATGAGAACAGAAAGGGAAGTTTAGAAAAACAGAACAGGAACATTTCTTTTCGCTGAACTACCTTGCAGTGAAATGAAATACTACATAAGGGTGCATGATAATTACTTGTACTTTAAGCTTTTTAAGCTTCATCCAATAATGTATTTTGCAAGAACACAAAAGAGGGATGTCATTTACCAACAATAATGTTTGGTAGACAAGCTTCACCAAACAAATGCACAATCAATTCCATAGGTGGGTCAATGATATTTATAAAAAAAAAAAAAAAAAAAAAAAAAAAAGTGTCCACAATAAATATAAGGAAAAACATTTTAAAGACTAGTCAGGGTAGCACCATATTTAATTTTTGACAGGAATGATAAAAAGGGTGTGGGGAAAAAAAAAAAAATAAAAAAAGAATAGAAGTGTGTTTAATGGATTGTAATCCATTTTTTGTTTAACGACACGCCAGTTGTCAGTAGACAATTTTACATTTTTAAAAAAAAAATAAATAAATAAATAAATAAATAAATAAACATTAACATGCATTTATTTGATCCAAAATACAGCAAAAACAGTACAATTTTGAAATATTTTTAATATTTAAAATAACTGTTTTCTATCTGAATATATTTTAAATTGTAATTTATTCCTGTGATTTTAAAGCTGCATTTTAGCATCATTACTCCTGTCACATGATCCTTCTAAAATCATCCTAATATTCTGATTTGCTACTCAAAAAACATATTATTATTATTAAAAACAGCTGAGATTTTTTTTCAGGTTTCTATGATGAATAGAAAGTTCAGAAGAACAACATTTATCTGAAAAAGTAATTTTTGTAACATTATACAGCTTTATCATCACTTTTGATCAATTTATGGCAATTTAAGGCAGGTAAATGAAAGAATTAATTTCTATAATTTCTTTTCCAAAAAGAACACACACATATACACACACACTGACTCCAAGCTTCTGAATGGTAGAGTTTATAATATTACAAACACTTTATTTCATATAAATGCTGATCTTTGGATCTTTTTATTCATCAAAGAATCCTGGAAAAAAAAAATTACTCAACTGTTTTAAATATTGATAATAATAATTATAATAAATGTTTCTAATCAAATAAATGCAGGCTTGGTGAGCAGAAGGGAATTAATAATAAAAACGATATATATATATAAAATGTATAAAAACTTTTGACTGGCAGTGTATCATATATACAGCCTCATTTTCACACACGTGAAATTCAATATGCTGTATTCACTGTAATCACTATTTTCAAGCATTTTTCATTGCAACATATTTATTTTACATCATGAATTAATAATTCATAAATATAATTTTTTAATATGCATTTGAAAAGTCACAGCATCACACTTTACAACATGAACTAACCTTGCTTGTCATAAAAAGTTTGAATTATGTGATATTTTAAGACTGTGTTAATACATGACACGTTTCTGCATGTTGGTTGGATCATGTCAGAATGCATCCATGTTCTACCAATTCCTGCAGAGTTCACCGTGTGGTTTGCTCCAGCTATTAACTTTGCATGCAATAAGCCGCTTGTGAATTTAACAGCACCATGACCATCGTCTGTGCACACAGACTACGGCTGAACTCTGTTCTTGACAAACACATTCGCCTTGAAATTTGACTGCTACCTGATACATGACTGATAACGTGAAGCTTTAACCTGACACAGCTCTTTCTCCTCCTCCTCCCAGAGCGGGACTTCCTGCGAGGTGGATGCATTAGCTCAAGCTCCTCCTGTCTGCGACTGCAGTACACTTGAGAATACGCTCATGCTTCATTAGCACTCCTTTCTCACAGCGGAGGAGGATACGCAGCACAGGAGCGCAATGCTTACTGCTGCAGCTCTGCAAAGCCTTCTATCCCGTGAACGATATTCACAAGCAAAGCCCTCTGTTAAAATACACCTTTAAAGGGATAGTTCACCCACAAATGAAAATTCTGTCATTAATTACTTACCCTCATGGCACTCCAAACCTGTAAGACCTTCATTCATCTTTGGAACACAAATTAAGATATTTTTGATGAAATCTGAGCGCTTTCTGACCCTGCATAGACAGCAATGCAACTGACACGTTCAAGGCCCAGAAAGGTAGTAAGAACATCGTTAAAATAGTCCATGTGACATTAGTGACTCAACTTTAATTTTGTGAAGCTACAAGAATACTTTTTGTGTGCAAAGAAAACATAAACAACGAGTTTATTAAACAATTTCTCTCTTTGACGTGTTCACAGGTCTCACAGGTTTGGAAAGACACGAGGGCGAGCAATTAATAACAGTATTTTCAATTTTGGGTGAACTATCCCTTTAAAAATAAAGGTTCCAAACAGAAGTTTTCGCCTCTCAGGGAACAGTTCTTAAAAGAACCATTTTTTCCTAGTGTGAAGAACATTTTAACAATCTAGAGAACACTTTCCACTATAAAATAACCTTTTGTGCAATGGAACTATCCATGTCAATTAATTTTAAAAGTGTACTGTGACTGCAATGACTTTTACCTCTCAAATCTACACTGTAGATGGAAATAGCCATTTTTGAGCATTAAAAAAAAAGAGGTTTTCCAAAGTATGCAGTTCAATCTTCAAAGCTACCATTCCAAGCCACAAATTTTGTTTGAGCCATACGTTTATGCACAAACAACAGTGAAATGTGGTCTGCGGGTGCACGATTTGAATCCTGACTATAACAGCTCTCTCAGATAACCGCCTTGGATCTAGAGAGCCGGCGTTTGAGTGGAAAGGGCTGTAAATGTGAGAGACTGTCTATCCACCTCTGCGCTCTCTGTGGTGTAGGCGCCCCCCTCCCTACATCCATCACTCTGAACGAAGGCAGACATCCCCCGCAGGTCTGGTCACTGACTGCTCTTCTCTACTGCAGGGTGCACAGGAAGCTGCAGGAGCCAAGAAGAGCCTCTTGTGTTCAGAAGTGAGACGGATGCATTCGATTGCGTAGTCACAATCCCACCATGCAGTGTGTTAAGTCTCAGATACTGCAACCAGAACCTCGACTAAAGCATGAAGGGAAGAATATATTTAAGGAAAGAACAACTAACATCATTTGTGTCAAAACAAGTTTGATTAAACACTTTCAATGCCTGGAAACAGGCTGAACACGTGTGTGTGTGCGCGCAAGCATGGGCTGCAGCGCTCAAGTGTGTCACGCCGGGGCTACCGGTTATATAACCATGCACGCTAGCAGAGCACTCCAGGCTCATTCCTGCTTAGCCCTATAGGTGCCGTTCCCACAAAGCAGTCACAAGGCTTCAAAAGGGACATTTTGTATTCCTGCAGATTTCACAGCTGAATTCCGGCAGGAGCACACGTACGCTTGGAAGAAGGTCTGCAGCCTGTCTCTGTCAGCAACAGAAAGCTATAAATGGAATGCGAGTGAGCAAACCACCACGACTACGGAAAAACAATATAATCAAGAAGAATATGACGTGGAAGAATTCATATTACATATGGCTTATCACGCTTAGGTTCAGAAAAAGGTCACTGACTGATGCTTGCACATTGATGTGTGCTTTTTTTTTTGTTTGTTTTAAAGAAGGCAAGCTGAACAACTTGAAATTTGACTTGGTCACTATAAAGTCTCTTTAAAGCTGCAAGGCATGATTTAAATTGGGCCCCTCTGGTTAGACTGGCCTCTGTGGTCTGCTTGCCATGGCAACAGCGGTGGACGAGAGGCTGGCGCTTGAGTGGCACACAGAGTCTGCAGCTCAAAGACAATAAGCACAAGTACGGAGACGACCATCAAAGTGGGAGAATACAATGGAATCCATAGAAGAGGCAGCATTGCAGTAGAGTATGCTGCGTTGCATCACTTCAGGTCTGCACATATACATGATGGCACTTCAGTTAGTTTTTTTATCTAGTGGTGAATCAGAAGGGAGGCTGACCATGGAAAGTCCCACCATGGGAATACAATGGTACTGAATTTTTATAAGCAAAACATATGATCTAAACATGTCCAATAGTCAATGTGTAAAACTGATTTTTAATTATTATTATATAACTGCAGTTCAACAAAATAATAACTACTTTGACTTAATAATGTTTAATTTGCTAAACGAAATCCAATACTTGTTTCGTACTCATTTTGGGGTGCTGACTTCAAAAATACTGCCCATTTTGCTTTAGCACGTCACACTTTCTCACAAAATATATGCATTTCACTATAGATTGCATTCAATGTAGACTGGCGACATTAAACCACAACATTAGATTTTAAAGTTAGAATTATGACCCAGATGTTTTTTTTTTTTTTTCCTACATCTGTGGGTATTTTACTATATTCAGACAGAGACAGAAAATGACAGATTTTGTGGAAAGTTTTCACTTTAAAATGAGTAACCGAACATTTTTCCACTCCTTTGCAGGCTGTAAGTTAAATTTTGTTTTGAATACTTACTTTTTCATTCAACCTTTCAAAATTTGACTTTTGTCAAGTGCTTTAAAGCACTAACGTAAAAAATATTATTTTGTGAAAAAACTGTACATGATGAAAAATTTTGTTGTCTATAACTATGAAAGCAAAAAAAAGAATGAATAAATAAATAAAATTAAATGGAGAAAAAAAGTTCATTAATCATAATCAAGGTAAAATTTTCAGTTCATTACTTTTGTCATTAAACCTTTAGACAATTGATAGCTTAGCTTTTATTTTAACAAGTGCTTTAAAGCTGAAAAAAAAAAATACTTAAATACTAATTTGAAAATTCTTATTTTGTGTAAAAACTGTACATGATGGAAAGTTTTGTTGATATTTTTGAACTCAGCATCATCAAAATAGGTAATATTAGACCTTTTTTTGATAATCAGCAGGCATTCTTCAAGATGCAGGGCTTTGTAACAATAGTAAAAACAATAACTAAATGTATTATTTAATGCATTTGATAAAATGTTATCATCATTACTACTTTCATCTCATTTTTTTTTAATCAATAATGTGTTAAGTGTAGTCTCAACAGACTTTGCTATACCTCAATAATGAAGTAGGGCTGCTCGATTATAACAAATATCATCACTGTCGATTTTGAATAGCTTTATATACACCATTGTTTGTACTAACTGCTTGCCACATTTTTATATATAGTTTCTTTAAATGTTTAAAAAAAAAAAGTAATTGTAATTGAACGGTTGCATAATTGTGGCATCTGTAATTGTAATAACGATTAGAAATTTGATTAATTGTGCAGCCCTAATCGAAACTGAAATTCGTCATTTTCCAATGTCATTTATTTCAGTTTTTTTTTTTTTATCCCTGTTAATACTTTCCCATTAAAAACATATTACCACGTATTTTGCAGCACCTCGCATCAGTGGTGTGATTAAAAAGCCGTGTCAAGTTAACAGAATTTAAACTTTTACACGCAGTGCCGCTCATCAATGTCAGTTCCAAAACAGTGGACAGATCAGATGAGCGGGGCAAGTGTTGCAAACTTTTGTTTACAGTAGAAGGATGGCATTGCTACATTTGTATTTGACACCAACATGGTAGAGTAGGCATTCTGTGCTACATTTTTTTTTAACCATTCGTGAGCGCTGATTTTCGCATTTTAGACACAAAGACATACTTTTTAAAAAAAAAAAAAAAAAAAAGGGTCAATGACGGAAAGTTGTGTTAATATTTTTGAACTCTGTATCATCAAATTAGGAAGTAGACCTTTTTTGATAATCAGAAGACATTCAAGATTTGTAATAATAATAATAATAATAATAATAATAATAATAATAAATTTATTTTTAATGCATTTGATAATTATTATCATTACTACTTTTATCATATTTTTATTAATAATGTGTAAACTGTAGTCTTAACAGACTTTGCTACACCTCTATCCACTTTTTTTCACATTAAAGTGGGCCTGGCCCTTTGTAAATTTTATGGGTTTAGCTTCCGGTCTCATCTGCGTCTAACTATTTTTAGCTGTACAAAGCAGCTCATTTTGTTGCTTAATAATGCAAATTGGTCTTACCATATTATTTTAGTGTATTATCTTAATTATGAGCACACTGATTTGTAGTGCACGCATTTTACAGTTTACTACATGTTATTGTTCTCGTTATTTCCCTATAGCGTCTAATGAATCAGACGTCTCACTCATAAGCTTACTTTCACATTGAAGAAAGAGGCGAATAATGAAAGCGAATTAAAAAAAAAAAAAAAAAAAAATTATTGACATTAAGTGTTTTACAGACCAAGTTACCATTCATACTGACTGTGCAACATGCATAAGAGGCTGAAAAACAGCACAGCACTGCATAAATGAATAGCAGCCTAGTTCCACACAAAGACATACATCAGTTTCAATAAAGGTAGAGAGATATGGACCTCATTTCCATGACTGTGTGGTTAGTACATAAAAAAAAAAATAAAAAAAAAAAAATTACACCACTGAAATGCTATTTAGTCAAACTCTGAGGACAAGATAAGAGTTGCATCAACTCATAGGCCAGCCTTACGATACTTCCTGCACGAGAGCAAACCGAACGGACGTGGTTGAGTCATTTTCCATCTTTTTTCTCTTCCGGTTTCCCTCCCACTGCCCCAAAGGAGGCAGTCACGATATAGAGGACAACAGGAAAGACTCTTGAAAAGAAAAGAAGAGGGAGAAAAAAAAAAAAAAAAAAAAAAAAAAGGAGCAGGAAAGAAAGAGGGTGTAAACCAGAGCGAGTAGGAGCATCAAGAAAGGTTAGTCTGTGAGAGAAAGTGGGAGGAGAAAGAGAGATTGAGTTGAGGAGTGTAAGAAAGAGCACAGGGGATTGACTGCAAGTAGGAGGAAGAGAGTAGGTGGCAAATACCATTGACAAGCCGACTAAGTCCTGAATAATGAACCACTGGGTAGACAGGCCGGATGTCTTAGTTTGGGCAGCTTTGAAACTGGGCGGTTCCAACAGACTGACGAAGTGACTCAGGGTGTTAGTCACGGTGACAGAAGTGAACACACGCTCATATGAAGCCCGCTCGTCTTATCAGTGGTGTAAGTCTTTGAGTCAGTAGTGAAACCTCAGTCTAGTATGAGATTCAGTTTTTTTCTATTCATTATTCTGAATAGTTGCCTTCTAAGAAATAATTAGCAAGCAATGACTGAGGTGCAACGGTCAAGTTGCTGACAACCCTGCTTTAACATTCGATTAAATGCTTACTGTGCAGACCTTCTAATAAGTCACTTGCTTTTGCTAGAAAGAAAAAGTGTAAAAAGAACAACTGATAACTTTTCTTCCAAAAAGTTAACTTGTTTGACAGCCATGAGGGAGGAGAACCTAGCTGAGGCACTGTGGATTTGCTGTTTACTGCAGAAACTGACAGAGCATCTGTAGAAGTCAAATACATATTACAAACCTGTACATTTCTTTTTTGTTCAAGTCAATTATCCACAAAACACCCAGAAGTAACTATATTGTACACTTGAGCTATTACTATGTAATATAAAATTACAAGCAAAAAATGTATCATTTTTGAACCTCATACTAACTGCTTTCAATAAAAACAGTCTTTCGCTTTCCAAAAGGAATCTGAAACTGAAACTGCACGTTTAAATCACTCCTCGAGTTCTAAGCATATTAAAACACATACTATGAAACACATACTCATCAAGATTCATGTAAAATTACACATCATTCTTTCGAATTATGAAACTATAGTAAAACTGAAACCTGCAGTCATGCACTCCTGGCGTTCGCTAGTGCTTTAGTTCGACATGTTTGTGAAAAGATGTCTGAAATATCGCAACGACACACCGTCTTATTGTTTAATAACAAGTTTGTTAGAAAACTGTCCAGTCACATATTACGAGTGAACGTTAGTCGGGTCCAAACATCAGTGTGGCTAAATCGACCCCGTTACGCAACTGAGACCACGTACGACGTACAGAAGAAAACGCGAGGTACCAAAGTTTCTGTGTTTACAGCCTCACACACAATGTTGTAGATATAGACTAGTATAAATTCGTTTTGATTAGACTGCTGCAGTTGTAAATAAACTAGCGTGGACTGAGCTACACAAGCTCAAGTATCGTCAACATTAACTCTGTTGTTACGTAAAGCAGGACAGTGCTGAACAGTGTTAATATATAAAACAATTTCCAAAAAAACAGGATGACAACTAAAAGGCCTTCGACCAGGCTCAAACAGCATCCAAAAAACAGTTTACGACTAAAAGTCGTTACCTTGACGAGGAAAGGGCACCATCTCCTCCGCCGGGCTCAACTTCCTTCTTCACAACAGCGGACTCCACATCCAGTCGACACATAGAGACAGTGGGAATTCCGTTTTTTCTTTTCATGGACGCCTCGAACGCTGTGACGTCCCTTTGACCCATACCATTATGTTTGGCTCAACCAGTTGCTTCGTTGTTTAACGTTTATTACAACCCAACTACTCTCGCAAGACGTGAGCGCGCACCGTTAGCCTCCGCGGCTAAGCTCACAGTGATGCGCAATGAATTAGCCAGTTAGCTAGTTCGTACTTGGTAAAGTGCGAGCTCTGTCTATATGGAACTACGAAATTAATTTACCCGAGATCCTCGGATGGCCGCTACATTCTCTTGACCGGTAAAAGTAGGATGTACGGTTGTTTAAAACGGTCGCTGAACTTCGTGTGGAGCTTCTGGTCCAAAGTCTGAACATTATTTTGAGCAAAACTACGCGACCGATCGCGTCTCTAAGCAGGCACGAGCAGCGAACTCTCGCTACACTGTAGAATCAACGGGAAAAGAACTCAGCTGATTGACGGTCGTCAGGTGGGATGGCTGTGATTGGTCGAACGCGATCTCAGACCCGCCTAGTAACTGCTTGTGATTGGTGGAACGTGTGTTCAGCCCCCACCTCTCAAGTCTATCACATTCGTCCCCCCAACATCCCACAGACCGAAAACGTGACCGTTTGGAGCACCGCTACAGGACTACAGCACATGCTGCATTGTAAATGGCACGTTTGTGGCTTTCCATTTCCTTCTTGCTTTTTTGCCAAGCATCCCATGTGTATTTAAAAAAAAATCCCATCTGAATACTACCGATGTTAGCAGTTATATTTGCTGTAGTTTTTCTAAATGCTTTGCAAAGCTGATTTTTATCGGGTTTGGTACATTAGGTAAGAAAAGCTCCTCACAACTATGTGGGTTGGTTAATATAACATTTTCTGACATACAATCTAATAATATCTGGACGCAAGCGGAGGGATTTAAACATTGACGTTCATTTGAGTCACTTCTGCTGACGTCACTTGCGTGAGAATTGCTCCGTGCAGAATAAAACGTTTGACGCTGATTTGAGAAACGGAGGTCTTACTGTACGTTTACTCTCTGGTAACATTTGAAGTTTTGCGCATATCAGTATATACGTTTTGTGTTTCCCTGGCATTATTAATAATTAATGTTTTCTTGCTGTATTAGTTCTTCGCTACATGGAAACAAAACAGCAAATATCTTCAAACAAGTTCAGAAAAATGTATAACCAACTCAGTTACTGGGAAATCTCGCTACGTCAAAAATCACAGTTTTCATTTAAACAAATGTGACCCTGGACCACAAATCCAGTCATATGGGTCAATTTTGTGAGAATAAATAAGCTTTTCATTGATGTATGGTTTGTTAGGATAGGACCGTATTTGGCTGATATGCAACTATTTGTAAATCTGGAATCTGAGGCTGTAAAAAAATCGCCTTTAAAGTTGTCCGAATGAAGTTCTTTGCAATGCGTATTACTATTCAAAAATTAAGTTTTGATATATTTACAGTAGAAAATGTACAAAATATTTTAATGGAACATGATCTTTACTTTATATCCTAATGATTTTTGGCATAAAAGAAAAACACATAATTTTGACCCAAACAATGTATTGTTGGTTATTGCTACAAATATACCCCTGCTACTTATGACTGGTTGTGTGGTCCAGGGTCACAAATATTGACTGCTAAGTTTGATTCACCTTTAATAGTTGATTGCAGGAAAAAACAAAAAAACAAAATTGTATTCATAAGTTGTACCTTTTATTAAAAAACGTTAAAAAAGCTACAATGCTCATATAAAATGTTTATACTCTATACTAGTTTAAGATCATACAATAAACAACATCCTCATAGAATTTAAGTGTGAGACAATGTAGAAGAAAACCATTATCAAAGTGTAATAACCTATAATTTGCATAAACATAGTTTATGCAAAAATTAACTTTAGACAAAACCAAATAATATATATGTAACAAGTGGGGGGAAATGCTGGGTAAAATAAAACCATCTTTGTGTTGACTGATTCTTAAGTATAAAAAGAATACTGTACTAAATGAATTTTAAACACTTCATTAAAGTGTGTTATGACACTCAATGCATAGAACTAGACAAATGCCTTCTCGTTATGAGGGGTCTAGAGGACTAATAGACAGATATGCTTAAAGCCGTTCACCAATATTAAAACAGTTAACTTATTTAAAATCAATAAATGGTGCAAAACAACTTGCAAAGTATAATTCGGTGAACGGTTTACTATAAGCATAAGGCTTTTGTGAATCAGGCCTAATAAGTCCTCTAGAGTTAAAAAGCCACCCTGAGTTTGACCACAGCCAACACTCACCGTTTGCAGTAAATAAATTAAATAAATTAAGTCACAATATAAAATGGGTTGGCCCCATTATACTTCATTTGTTGATAAGACAAAATATAAGAACTTTGATGTCTAACAACAAACAAAACCTATGGCTGAGCTGATTGACAGCCAACTGCAATCAAACCTTGAGAGGAAAAAAAATACTTGTGCAAACGAGCACATAAATGTAAAACATGCATCATTGTATGTATACTCGGTGCCTGTAGTATTGAAGTAAGTTCCTTCAGATTATGGATTTTGATAAACAGAAAACTTGAAGTTGTTGCCCATAAGAATCTAATCTCTTCGGTTAAAATCAATTTGTAGAACATGTACATAATGTACAGTAACATATTACAAGAAGAATCTATTGTAAAAAATATATATTTATATACACATTTAGACAATCTTTTGTCTCCTTATGAAAATATCCCAAGCTTTACAACTTTTGTATACATCTTGTTCTGCTCTCCGTAGTGTCATGAGTATAACAAATAAATTAAATAAAAAACAGCATGTCTGGACAGACAAATACAGAAAAAAAACTCATTAAAACATACAAAGGGTATGCAAATAAGATGACTATGGTCAGCTCATAAAATCATAAAATCTTCCTTCGAAAGACATCAACTCTTTTCCCTGAAAGGATTCCAGACTTTACTTGCTTTCCATAAGGAACAGAAAAGCCAGTAACATTAAGACAAGCGTGTAAGTCTCAGAATAAGGTCAAACCTAAGAACCGACAATGATTTCCATGATGTGATCCAGTTCATTGAGATCAGAACGACAGTTCGGGGTGGACACTATGGAAGGGGAACTGTGTGAAGGTGCCAAACTGTCAAGGAGGTCATAAGGGCCCATCTTGGGTGCGCTCTGCATGCCGGTCAGCATGGTGTCCAGATCATAATAGGAGGTGTCCACATCTGAGAACAGCTCCTCTAGAGCAGAGTCTGGACCCGGAGAACCGTTTTTAATTTCAAAAGTCCCAAAAACTTGTCCGATGGTCTTTGGACCCTCTGTAGAAGCCCCATCCTCGGTGTCTATCTCCTCATCTTCTCCTGAGCCAAGTCTAGAGTCTTCAAGCACCTCTTCATCCCTCTCTACATCACTGAGCTCGCTCTTCTCCCAGCACTGGCCCATACGCCCTGCCAGGCACACATTAGAGACAGTATCGCTAACCGAAACGGAGCACAGCGTCTCATCAGCTACCACCTCCTCTTCACGGCAACCTTCGTAGCTGATGACTGAAAAGAGCTTAGGCTCTGCATCCTGCTCTCGTGACCTGCAGAGGACCTCAGTGGCCACCAAGCGCTCAGAAGGACTCTGGCCTGTGCCGCAGAACGCTTCGGTGACCATATGCCAGCTGCCATCGTGGGTCATCTCCTCCTGAATCTGCCTGACCGTGTTGGCGATGAGAACCGAGCGGCAGAGGTTGGGCTCCACCAGCATGTGGCACAACTGGAGTTTAATGAGGGACATGTCCAGCAGCGACTGCCGTTGCAAGCTGTACGAAGATGCCACCCTGGCACCCACCAGGCTTTCGTCGGATAGCTCTTCATCACCATCAGAAAACTTACGCTTGGTGCCCTTGGAAAACATGTTTACCCTAGAGAAAAGAAAAAAGGGAGAGTGATGGTCAGTTCACATTCACCCAATTGGCCTAATGGTCAATCCTGACCCTAAAAATGTCCTTTACATTAATTAAAAATGCTAAATAATTATTGCATTATCAGAACTAGAATACAAAACCAAGAATAAAGAAGAAATTCAAGGAAAATCATTCTATGAAAATGCATTTAAGTGCATTCAGCCTAACAAAAAACATACAAACAAATGCAGAGTGCAAATTATTCAAATTATTCTTTTAGAACATTTAAATTGTATAAAAATGTCTGTGCCATGAATCTGTTTGCATATGTGTAAAATGGATAATTAACTATGATGATTACTATCACGTTTTAAATACTATAATGGACCTTGGTAAGAGTCTAAAAATGCTTTAGTCGAATTGAAAATTATTTTAGCAGGAACCATAAACTCCTATGCTTCTGAACATATGAATATTTTTGAGGCCTAAGATCACATCTTACAGTCATGGTCAATCCACAACCACCTAAAGTATGCATAAGTGCATTTTTAATGTAGATCATTGCACATGATGGGAATGTGAAGATTATTAAAGTAATCTACATTAATCACACGCTATCAAATGACTGATTTAGCTAATAAAATGTTGGAATTGTGCTTCAAGCCTTTGAATATGAATAAAAATGGAGGTGAAAGTAGATACCCCGAACAGAAAGTCTAATGTGGAGAGCCACAGTACTGAGACGAGGACTCCCTGTCTCCGTGGCCAGCCAACCAGGGTTACAGGAGCCTAAAAGTAACAAACATGCATCCAGTATAGGAAAAACACATGACACCAACCAGCATGACAAAGCACATTATCTGTCATCACACTAGCTCTTGACCGACTGAGTGTTTGTGAGTGTGTATGTGCGTGTGTGTATATATGCATGTTGGGAGGAGTAGGGAGGGGGCACAGGGACCTCTGATCAGCTACAAATACTGGTGGGTAGGTGAAAGGTGGGGAAGACATAAGACGATAGCTAAACAATGGTAATGAGTTACATTTTACACATCAAACTCTATGCAAAACAAGCAAACCAACAAATCCATTGAGTGCAAGCACACAAAAAAACCACCACATATATTGCAAAGTCATTTCATGTTAAGAGGGATGACTTAACATAATGGAGATGATTTGCTTGACAGTTAACCAAGATCACACACAAGAACTTTAAACCCATAACCACACTGTTAACCAGATAAATTAAGGGCATGGTGGTGTGCCTACCTGAAGCATGGGTGACATCCCAGCACTGTTGAAAAAGAGACCAGAGTGCAAGCTGACACACATCCGCTGCAACTAAAACTACAACCAACATTTCGTACACCAGCACTGCATTCAGTTATTAATAGAGTGCCGCAGGAATGAGTCCTACAACCCGGAAACGAGATTTTGGAACTTCCGATTTCATTGTTGCATTTTATTCCGCAACCTAAAAAAAAATCCCAGTTTTCTGAGCTCTTGTGCATCTTAAAAAAAATTCTAAATGGAACTATAGAAGTTTCCGTGAACATTAAATGCCATCATGGCAAATATCTTCTCACAAAGTCTACGTTTACAGCCTTGTTGTGTTTATACTCGTGTTTCCCCCCCCCCAAAGTATTCCAACTCAAACTTTCCAAATTGTTGCCCTTAAAGATTAAAAGATTTGGTGGAAACTGTGGTGACAGTGAAGTCATGCGGCCGTGGTGTAGTTTGTTTATATGTTTTTGTTTATTTAGCCCGATTGCATTTAGGCATCAAAATGTAAGTTGTTTTAATTTGTGATTATAATTAAAGAATATTGTGATGAGCAAAACGTGAGAATCATTAACTAGTTTACAAAGCTTGTTTTTCGTAATTATCCAAAAGCGAGTAAAAAAATCCTATAGTGTTTTCACGGCGCGTCATTGATCGGCCATACTGGCGGCACTGAACGTAAACAACGCTACTGAACCGAACAGAATATGCAAATTCAACTGACTATTGCTCCTGAAAGTGGTGAATTATTATCTTGTTTTGGGCTGTACTGATTGGTTGGACCAGGAAAAACATTTTGAGTACTATAGACTGACAAAAGTTATAATAAATCAAGGAGATGACTGCAAAAAACTGTCTGAGGAACAAAAGGCATTTGTGGTTGGCCAAGCTGAACCAGGATTTCCATGGCAAGAATCTTGACCACATTCATGTTTGTTCTTATTACTCCCAGTCAGGTAGGTGAAATATTAGTCTATTATCTTAATGCTCGTACGTATCTTTACCACATTTTAACTTGAGTTTGTCAAAATATTTAACCCTTCCCTGCTTACTAAGTCTGTCTCTCTATGATTTAGCAACTTCTACATGTTTTTTTCTGTGGTTTAGACAGCATAAATTAGAAGAACAACGTATTCAGTAGTACATCAACCGTGCAATCAATGCTGTTGTTTACATCCGAGTATCTCCAATATGGCCGCACATCAGGGTAACTGACCAAACCATGACGTAAGTGGCTTTTTGTCAAGGCAACCAGTTTCGATGCTAACTTCTGGACTGTTCTATAAAAATATGTCATTCCTGCAACACTCTATACCGAGAAAGATTTTCAGGAGATCTCCATGTGCCCTTAAGAGTAATAGTTAGGAATTTGAGGAAAGTGGAATTCTACATTGCAAACTGTGACACAAAACTAATCAAAAGAAATGAATGAAAAAGGTCAGTAAACAATTCTTCCAGTAGCTGGAGTCTAAACTAAATCAGACTTACAGCGAAAGGGGGAAATGGATAATTCATCCACAGTGAACGTATCATACAGGCTCCACCCAGACAGACTCACTTCCCCTCCCCCACCGCACTGACGTGGTCAAAAAGTGCGCTACTGGGTAAGTAACAAAATAAATAAAAACCAGTGAAATAAACACCCAAACTCTTAATACTCTTAATTCGGTGGACGATTATAGTCCACTAGATAAATATAAAAAGGAGGTTACTCACAGACTCCCTGACATGCGAGACGGGGAAACAAAGGTATAAACCTCTCTGCTGAGACGACAAAGATGGAAGCCATTTTGATTTTTCAAACGGGTCCGCTGGCTAGTCAACTTCGCCTCGTTTACGGCCAACCCAAACAGCATCTTCAACTTTTCCAAACGCTTACCGTGTCGACAAAATGCACGTGAGAGTGAAATATATTTTGGAAACACACACATGACATGTAAAGGCAAATAACAGGGGCGGCTAAACATGGACCGCACGATCACTTCCGCAAACATGCCGCTTTTCGAAATCGACCGCGCATTTAACCATCGCGGATCGAGATCATCTGAAGCGGTGCGATTACATAAAATAGATTGTATTTAAATTACACGTCTCGGTACGCTTAGACTTACCTCGTGTTATTTGTGTTCTTTGGTGGCGAGCGTCATAAGCGTTTGTAGGCCGGCTTTAATACTGAAGCAGCAGCTCCTTCGGCCTCTCCAGCACAGATTGCAGTGAGCATACGGTAAGCAGCGAGAGGCAGCCAGCTGCAGCAGTGAAAGGGCCGATGGGGGCGGACGCTTGCATTTTGATCGACAGCAGGCCATCGCAGGAACGGGGAGCCCCGAACAAAAGCGTCTGTGATTCTACCCTGGGCCCCAACTTCAACAATGCACATCTTGTTTTTGAGGCATCTTAAAAATCAAATGGACACGCAAGAATTTATGATTTCACAAACTACACACTGTACAAACTGCCATTCCCACAGCCCAAAGAAGAGTTTAATTGAAATAGATAACATTCAGAAAATCATTTACATTTAAAAAAAATTCACATTTTATTTAAAGTGAGTTATATTGAAGGCAGTGTCAGATATTAGCTTTGTTATTAAGTGGCAATATTTGCAACCTATACATGATTGTATGGGGCATTTATGACTTTTCTTTTTAATGTAACTAATATAAGTATGTTAATTAAATGTAATCAGTTAAGTAAACCTTTAAATGTTTTTTTTTTTGTTTGTTTGTTTGTTTTGTATGCTGGGGTATACAGACATTTTAAAAGCTGGAAGTGATGCTGGAAGACATGTAAAAATGAAAATAAAAAATTAAACAAAATTGTAGGCCTATTATTTGATTCCTAATGTGTTGGAAAATAGCTGAAATTTTTCTGAGGTATTTTTATGTCTGTGTCCTTTGTCATTTTGAACAATTTTAAGTAAAGCAAAATAGATTTATTACATTAAAAACATGCTGGCTTAAATATGGATAAACTCACTGATTGGGTTGTTTTGACCCAGCAGTTGGGTTAAATGTTTAACTCAACCTTCTGGGTAGTTTTATTTAACTCAGCTCTTGTTTAAAATTACTACATGGCTGGCTGAAAATGAACTTAAAATAGACTGTAAATTAAAAATCATTTACATTTGAAAGATTCACATTTTATTCAAAGCGAGTTATATTAAAGGCAGTGTCAGATATTAACTTTGTTATTAAGTGGCGATATTTGTACTGTATATGCGATTTTCTGGGGCACTTTTATATTTATGACTTTTTTTATGCAACTAATGTAAGTATGTTAATTAAATGTAATCAGTTAATTAAGCTTTTAAATATCTGTATGCTGGGGTATACAGACATTTTAAAACCTGGAGGTGGTGTCAAAGTCTAAATTGCAGACCTATTATTTGATTCCTAATGTGATGGAAAATGGCTGAAAATTTTCTGGGGTATTTTTATATCAGTGTCCTTTGTCATTTCGAACAATATCAAGTAAATCAAATCAGATTTATTGCACTCTAAAAAAAAATGCTAGGTTAAATATGGACAAACCCACAAACTGGGTTATTTCGACCCTGCAGTTGGTTTAAATGTTTAACCCAGCCTTCTGGGTAGTTTTATTTAAGTCAACTGTTGTTTAAAAATTACTGTATGGCTAGCTTAAATTAACTCAAAATAGGTAGTAAATTAAAAATCAGACACATAATTACTTAGAAGCATCAGCAACAATCAAAAGGTCAACATTTATTAAAAAGCAATTGAAAAATGTTTATTATTTAATTATTTATTTAACTTGTCAATAAATGTTCATTTAATGAACACATTAATACATGGTAATTTCCAACCTATATTGGATTCATTTTAAGCAAGAAATAGTAATTTTAAGCAATAGTTGAGTTAAATAAACTACCCAAGGTTGGGTAAACATTTAACCTTACCGCTGGGTTTGTCCATATTTCTCCCAGAGTAGGGCTGTTTTTAACAAATAGTGTAGATTGTAATATTATAAGTTAATTTTTTTGACCACACACTTTTACAGCTCAGCTACCAGTACTGTAGTAAATGTTTTTCAAATAAAGTTAAAAATTTGACAGAATTCTGGAAAAAAAAACAAAAAAAAAAACATCCCAATTGTTAATTTGGCAGGAACTGACTGCCTTCAGCTTCAGTGATCTGGCAATAGTAAAAAAAAAACAATAACACAATTCACAGTTTTCCATATTCTGAGGAAGTGAGTTGTGACTGCCATTGCTATAATACTGTGAGGTAGGTATATGGTACTTCTGCCTTAAATCGGTTTAAAGTTGTTGTTTTTTTTCACCAGTTTTGGGAATTTGTTTCTCCTCTGACTTTAAATTGTGGTATCCCACAGGGCTCTGTTTTGCTGACAACACACAAAAGTACAGTCCACACCAGTCACATGACATTCACTTCCTTTTCTCACATAGTACGTAGAAAACATTAAATCACGGTGGGAGAGAATTCTTCTCCAGATCAGTGCTAAGATTGAATGAGATTGTCAATGAATCTGTTATATCCTTTGAAAGAGTAAGAATGTTAATCTGTTCATTGTCACATGAAACTGAATAAAGATTTATTATACTTTATTCAGTGTCCCCATCTAGTGGCTACACTGAAAAACACTACTGCAAAAGGACACTCGATCACCTATTCACGTTTACTCAGCAGCTCCGTTTTTATTTAATGCTTTTAACAGCACTGGGTGTTTTTCTTTCTTCCTTTTGATGTCCGCACTTAAAACTAATACTTAATATTTATTACGCAATTAAATGCACTTTGAACAAACCTTACAAAACGGCAGATCAAAGGTCGAAATTCTTCAATCGCTTCCTGCCACCTCATTATGGCGCACACAACGAACTGTCATCAGGTAAACACAAAAATGTTCTTAAGTTTTGTATTTGAACTGTATTTCTGTGTTGTTTGTGTATTCCAGAAGCATTATTAGCTTAATATTATTATTTTTATTCATTAGGTTACACCCATTCTTTACTTTCACTTTCACTCTCTCATTTTAGATTACACGAGGCATAACTTTTCTAACCAGAGCGGATGTTTGATATAAACCTTTTTGTGAAACGACAACATCAGGACAAATCTTTTGTAGTGTCTTAGAACGTGTTAGCAGCAGAATGGCAGAGGCTATACTCGGAGATCACGACCAGTACGGCTGCTCAATATGTTTGGAGTTGTTGAGGGATCCCGTGACAATTCCGTGCGGACATAGTTACTGCATGAGCTGTATCAGTGAGTGCTGGAATACAAATGATCAGAAATCGATCTATAGATGTCCGCAATGCAGACATGCCTTCGATTCGAAGCCGCCACTCAACAGAAGTACAATACTTAATGAAATAATGGAGAAACTGAGGAGCACAGAGCTGCAAGTGTCAGAGTCTGCTCAAACTCTTGCTGGACCCGGAGAGATTGCCTGCGATTTCTGTTCTGGAGAAATGATCAAAGCTGTCAAGTCTTGTCTGGAGTGTCGAGCCTCTTACTGTGAAACACATGTACAACCCCACTATAATGTTCCTGCCCTGAAGAAACACAAGCTGGTCAAAGCTGCAGTCATTCCAGTGTGTCTCAAACACGACAAGCTCCTTGAGGTTTACTGTAGAACCGACCAGAAATGTGTCTGCATGCACTGCCTACTGGATGACCACAAGGGCCATGATACAGTGCCATCTACAATAGAGCGCAACGAGAAACAGGTGAAGATGTCCATCTTTTTTTCTTCTTTAATGACTTGTTAAGGCTGTCAGTATATTAAACTTTTAATCACGATTAATCGCAACCTTTTTGTGTGACAATCGCTAATGTGTTAAGCAAAGACCATTTGTTTAACACATTCATTTTGTCATTAAAAGGCAACTGCCTTGAGCTGACCGAATGTACGTACTACAGTACACTGATCCATTCAGAACGACTAAACACAGCAATATGCACGACAAATCGAAACATTATCTTGAATATGTGTGGAAACAATGGAAATGTACTCAAATGTGTGTATAAATACTAACCCTGCTGAAAAAAAAAAAAAAAAAACAAGCACACAAAAAACAATATAAACCATCACATTTGTAGTTGCTTCCACTACAAATACTATTACAAATATTACAAACCATCAACTATTAACCATCAAAATCATTTAAAATGCTTTCCTGTTGTGTGTTTTGGGACATATTCTATTATGATTTAGTGGTTTTAACAAGCCACCAATAAAAGGTGACAAAATAGGGACCATTACAGTTTCCATTAAAACCATGCAATTCTTAATTTTAACCAGTATCACAAATTCTGTGATGGTTTCTATTGTTTTTTTTTTTTCTTTTTTAGCAGGGATGTGGGTCCAGAGCACACATACATGGGTTTTTTTTACGAATCAATATAACAGACTTGCGTCCGTGCTTACTGTACAACACCCATTATGTCACCGCAATATTCCTTTCCTTGATTACAATCCTCATTCTGCAAAACTTTACTAGTGAGACGCTTGTTTGCTTTATCCAGCTGAGAAGTTTGCGTTTAATTTGGCCATAAAGGAGTGCGATGTTTTAACATTCGGTTCGGTCTGTATTTCACGCCAAGTGTGAAATGATGTAATGATGTAGTTTTATGTGCTTTAGTAAATTATTTGTTTCATTATTTAAAGTATTTTGAATTAACCACATAAGTCGCTTTATTAATCACATTGCAGAACACATTAACTTTGGCAGCCCGACTCGTAACATAAAGTAATTACAAAATGCTATTGACAAATGTTTTCAGTAAAATTTACCAGACTGTGACTTGTGATTTGCCCTTAGGTAAAACTCACACACTCTCAGACAAATGTCAAGCAGGCAATCCAGACAAAAGAAAAAGAGCTACAGAAGATAAAAATGGACATCACGTCCCATTCGGTAAGTTCTGATGTAAAACGAATAACTTGGACACTTACACGAACGATTCTGCATTTATCAGCTGATGCAAGGTTAATCACTGCCATGTTGGATCTTGTAATTGTAAACGACATTTTGTTTTTCTTTGGTTCTCCTCAGGATTCTGCAAAGAAGGCAGTGGACAACAGTAAGAAAGTCTTCAGTGAATTAGTCAAACTTATTGAGAAAAAAAGCATTGAGGTAATTCAAGAAATACAAGCTCAAGAAAAGGCTGATCTGGATCAAGGCAAAAAGCTACAAAAGAAGCTGGAGGAGGAAATTACTGAGCTGAAAAAGAGGGAAGGAGTTCTAGAGGATCTTATACAGACAGATGACAGCATCCAATTTCTTCAGGTACAAGCACTATAAATGATATGATTATATATTAGACATAAAGGACTGTTCAAACATTGCCAAACATTTTGAAAGTTGGTCCTTGAATATTTTTCTCCCACAGAATTATGAGTCCGTATCCTCTTCATCTGGATCTGATGAGTTGCAGAGTGTCTCATTTCAGCCATACTGCTCTTTTGAGGATGTAAGAAAACTTATAAGTGATCTAACTGGGAGACTAGAGACTACTTGCACGCAGGAAATAAGCAAAACAATTAATAAAGGTAAAGTAACAATAATTTCCATTTAATGAATTATTGCATTTAATTGTATTTGTGAGTGGTGAAATGGTTTAATGTATCTGTTACTTTTAGTTTCAGATTTGTCTGCAAAGAGGCCTTCATTTGACATTGTAGTTGGAGACAGAGTCCGTGTGAAGCAGTCTGTTGTTACTCCAACACACAAATGGGGATCGGTTACTCATTCGAGCATTGGTGTTGTTAAAAGTGAGAACACAGACTGATATTGATTTGTATTTATATTAGACATGACAATTCCTATTATTTACCACAATAAGTGAACTTAAGTCTCACTTAAAAGGATAGTTCACCCAAAAATGGAAATTAGCCCATTATTTACTCACCCTCCAGACATCCTAGGTGTATATGACTTCCTTCTTTCAGACGAATCCAGTCGGAGTTATAGTAAAAATTATCATGGCACTTCCAAGCTTTAGAATGGCATTTGCAGGTGTTTCTCTTCATCAGTCCAAAACAAGTCCAATAAAGTATATCCATCAATAAGAAAAGTGCTCCACATGGCTCCAGTGGGGTGAATAAAGGCCTACTGTAGTGAATTGATGCGTTTTTGTAAGAAAATATCCATATTAAAAATGTATAAATCACTTTAAACCGCCTTGCGCCAATTGATCGTACACGGAAGCCTTTCGGAGCAGATGACATAGGATGTTTGCGTTGCGCATGCACCGATGAGTCTCGCTAAAAACCAACGTTTGTTTAGAAGAGCAAAGGAAGCAAAGTTTCCTTACTTTAACAAAGGAAAACCAGTCTCCTCTTGGTCTATATCGAAATCCTCCAACATTTTTCTCGCCAAATCCTCATTTTGAACTTCTGTTTGTAACCAGTGCTGTGTTTACCTATCTCCACGGTGCATTCGTGTTCGTCACTTCTGAGCTGCGCATACGCAAACGCCAACGTCCTACATCATCAATCTGGAAAGGCTTCCATGTACGATCAGTTGGAACAAGCTAGATAATGTGATTCTTACGTTTTAAATATGGATATTTTTCTTGCAAAAATGCAACGATTTGCTACAGGAGGCCTTTATTCACCCACTGACCCATGTGAGGAAATTATTTTATTATAAATGGATGCACTTTATTGGACTTGTTTTGGACTGACGAAGAGAAACACACACCAATGACATTCTAAAGCTTGGAAGTGGCAGGATAATTTTTAACATGACTCCAACTAGATTTGTCTAAAAGAAGGAAGTCATATACACCTAGAATGGGGTGAGTAAATAATGGGCTAATTTTCATTTTTGGGTGAACAATCCCTTTAACGTCTATAGTACCACAGAGTGAGGAACTGTGATAGATTACATTTATTTATTGATTGATTTTTTGTTTATACTAATGCAGAAATTCAGAGTGATTTGTTGACTGTGGATTTCCCTGAGCAAAGAAACTGGACTGGAGTAATTTCAGAAATGGAGCATGCGACCAGTGGTGGTTCGGGTAATCTACCATATTCATCAAACAATGTCATGCTGAAATATAGAACATCTGTCTTTTACAATATTACACATTGCATCTAAGCAGTTTTGTAATATTTTACTTGTTTCAGACTTGTCAAACAAAAATGGTCCAATCAACATCAAGGTTGGAGACAGAGTCAGAGTAAAGCCGTCCGTTACGACCCCAAAACATAACTGGGGTAGAAACGTCAGTCATAAGAGTGTGGGTGTGATGAAAGGCAAGATCTGTTTTGTTTTTCCCTCATATACTCGAAATAATTTGTTATCAAGCAATTTCTCACTAAAGTACAAGTGTTACAATATGAACTTGTTTTGTTTAGACATTAAAGATGATGACAGCGTGGTTGTTGACTTCCCTGGACATGCAAACTGGAAAGGAATTCTCACTGAAATGGAGCTAGTAACTAATGATGAAGAGATTGGTAAATAAATGTTTAAGCACTTAAGTCTTTAAGTAAGTGTTTTAAGTTCAGCAGAAACACTTTTAAAAATATAGGCTACAAAAGATTCTGCAGTGAAGATTCCATGAAGGTTCTTTATGGAATCATCAATGCCAATAAGAGAACCTTTATTTTTAAGAATGAATATGACTCCAAGCAGTACATACACTTCAAAAGTTTACATACACCTTGCAGAATCTACAAAATGTTAATTATTATATCAAATTAAGACATATCTTACAAAATGCATGTTATAGTCGAATTTATAAAAATGACCACAATCAAAAGTTTACCTACACTTGATTCTTAATACTGTCTTGTTACCTGAATGATCCACAGCTGTGCTTTTTTTTTGTTTAGTGATAGTTGTTCATGAGTCACTTGTTTGTCTTGAACAGTTAAACTTCCTGCTGTTCTTAAGAAAAATCATTTAGGTCCCACAAATTCTTTGGTTTTTCAGCATTTTTTGTATTTGAACCCTTTCCAACAATAATTGTGTGATTTTGAGATCCATATTTTCAAATTGAGGACAACCGAGGGACTCATATGCAACTATTACAGAAAGTTCAAATGCTTTGAACAAAAGGAAACACGATGCATTAAGAGCCAGGGGGCTGTAGCTTCTAAAGGGCAGTACTAAATGAAAAAATATGATATTTAGGCAAAATAAGAAAATGTACACATCTTCATTCTGTTCACATGTTTACACCCCTGGCTCTTAATGCATCTTTTTTCCTTCTATAGAGTTTACTTTAACAAAACAGTTGTCTATCTATAGAATGAGGCACAAAATATTTAAAACAACCACATTTGATCCATGAGAGAATAATTTATGAGAGTCTTCCATCAAAAACTCATCTTGTACCTCCATGTGACATTTCAGGACCTTCAAGTCTGGACTCCACTATTAAGGTTGGAGACAAAGTTCGTGTGAAGCCGTCTGTTGTTACTCCAACACACAAATGGGGAGCAGTCACTCACAAAAGCATTGGTGTTGTTAAAAGTAAGAGCGCTGAGTTTCATAACTTATATTAGTCATACAAATGTCTAAAAATTCTGAATATTTAGAGTGAGAATTACAAGCATACTTTATATTAATCATCTGGTTTTTTTCTTTACATTTGCAGAAATTCAGGGTGACTCTTTGACTGTAGATTTCCCAGAGCAAAAAAACTGGACTGGTATCATTTCAGAAATGGAGATTGTGGCAAGCGCTGGTTCAGGTTGTTGACTGTATTTAAAGACATGACCATTTAAATATTTGCATACAGCTGCATTCACGCCATATCATAATTACCGTAATTTCAAGATGACAACATGTGACGTTCTACTCGGAGCTGTTCACGTCCTCAAACTCGGAATTATGCTTTTCTGTGGCAACACTATCAATGACTAAAAAGAGCCTACACTGGCCAGGTGGTACAGCGGTCATGTGGTACAAGTTGTAGCTTTCAGAAGACTCCCAGTTCACAAGTTGCAATTACGAGTTCTACGAGGACGTGAATGTTGTGAAGTTGGAATCTCGTAATTACAGAAATTCCAATATGGCATGAATGCACCTTTAGCTGCAGTTTAAATGTTGTGTTGTGCACTTAAAAATGAATGTGCTTACTGTAATATTTTACTTGTTTCAAATTTGTCAACAATAAATGCTCCAGTTCACATCAGAGAATCTTGTTGTCTGTTTAGACATTAAATGTGATGACAGTCAGTTTGTTGCCTTTCCAGAACATGTAAATTGAAAGGGAATTCTCTCTGAAATGGAGCTATTAACTAATGATGATGAGTTTCGTAATTACTAGGGCTGTCAAACGATTAATCACGATTAATCGCATACAAAATAAAAGTTTGAGTTTGCCTAAAAAATGTGTGTGTAGTGTGTGTAGTTATTATGTATATATAAATACACACAAATTAATGCATCAGTTTAAGAGAAATGTTATTTATGTACAAAATATTTTTATTTATATATAATAGAAATTATATAAAAATTATAATAAATACATATACTTGTAAATATTTCTTAAATATATACATGAATGTGTTTGTATTTATATATGCATAATAATAACACACAGTACACACACATAACTCAAACTTTTATTTTGTATGCGATTAATCGCGATTAATCGTTTGACAGCCCTAGTAATTACACATAGTATCACGGTATTTTCATTACATTTAAGTAGCAGCTATTCAACAGAAATCTCCTCTGAGACATTCGTGACGGTCCTTGCATTTCTGGATATTCAGGTCCCGAGTCCATTATTAAGATTGGAGACCAAGTTCGTGTGAAGCCGTCTGTTGTTACTCCAACACACAAATGGGGAGCAGTCACTCACAAAAGCATTGGTGTTGTTCAAAGTGAGAGCACTGTCTGAGCATGATTTCTTTACTATGCATTCCTTATGCATTGTGTTTTTCACAAGAACAAAAAACGATGAAAGATTTTTTGTAGGCTCACTCGACACCAGAGTGAGAAAAAGGACACATATAAAAAGTTAATGATTATTATGTGATTATGATATTTTTGTTTTTATTCTGCAGAAATTCATAGTTCTCTTGAGTCATTGATTGTAGATTTTCCTGAGCATAAAAAATGGACTGGCTTAATTACAGAAATGGAGCTTGTGACCGGAGCTGGTTTAGGTAATCTTAACATGCATTTTGTTTAATCTGTTTATACTTGTACGTGAAAATGCTTCCTATACTATCTTAATTCTCATATTTGTTAACAAAAATGAGTTTCAGATGACATTAAGGTTGGAGACAGAGTCAGAGTCAAATCTTCCATAATTACTCCAAAACATAACTGGGGTGGACATGTCACACACAAGAGTGTTGGTGTGGTAAAAGGCAAGTGTCCACCTGTGTATTTTTCTCAAAGAACAAACTTGAGGAGAAATAAACTAGTTTAATATATTTATCATATACACTAGCAGCCAAAAGTAAAGAAAAAAAATCTGCTCACTAAGCTGCATTTGTTTGATCAAAAATGCAGTAAATATAGTAATATTGTAAAATATTTGTACAAGTGTTTTCTATTTGAATGTATTTTAATGTACACGGTACATTTACATTTAGCATACATAGTTGCTCTTGGAAATGATCTGTTTTAAGTGGTTGTCCTCTCATCTAGATATCAAATCTGAGGATGTGATTGTGGATTTCCCAAGTCACAAAGGCTGGAAAGGTATTCTCTCCGAGATGGAGTTGGTAAACAATTCAGGTCAGTTACTTAGAGTTTTTTTTTTTCCTGAATTAGTTTTAGTTTTCCACCAACATGCAACCAAAGTATTAAGCCTATCTTTTTTTCTACAGATGCTGACGTTTCAGGATCCTCCTAGATCATGAGGATGTGACTATGGACATCTCTGCTTAACATTTGCTTTTGTGAATGAGTTTTGATCACTGAAACTTTATTTGTAGGTTTGTAATCATGTGAACATGAAAAAATTAGATACACTTACAGTTTTAGTCTTACAGCTTTCATACTGATTTTCTTCACAGCACAGCAGAGATATTTTATTACACAGAAGCTTGTGTAAATGGTTCTTTTCATTCAGGTGTTTCAAATCCATTTGCAATAGCAAACCATTTTTTGTCTTCAATTTGACTCATGTACTATTGCATCATAATCATGGTTGCTGCAGTTCGAAAGAATGTTTCTACATATATAGACATTGAACTGTATTGAATTGTACTGAAATATGTTTCAGCTGTGGGAATGAGCACATAGAATTATGCTTGTTCAATCTCACTTTAATAATAAATCTAAAATGATTAGATGAGAATTATACATTTAATAAAAATAAATTGTGAATGTTCTGTCAAAATATGACACAAATCCAAATCTTGCTGCTAAGTTAGTCTTTTGAGTTAATTAAACTGCTCTGATATATTCAACCATTGTGGCTAAAGCTTCTCATATTGGTCTACATGTGTTAATTAAAGAATCATAACAAGCTAATTATTATTACTGATGAATTAGTTGTGTTGACCATACAGTTTAGTTTGTATGCATTACTGATTTTCATGCTCGACAAAACTACATTTCCCACTAGGCTTTGTGCGCGCTCGACTATAATGCTTCCTGTTTCTGTCAGTACGTATCTCCATCTAATGGTGACACTGAAAACCAAAAAAAAAAAAAAAAAAAAAAAGAATAAATATATATATATATACGACCCTAATTTAAAGCACACCGATCTATGTTATGAGGAAAATACAAAAATAATGTATTTTTTAACCCTGCCGAACTCACATAAGCGCTTAGATTTTTACCGCTAGAGTTCTGTATATTATGACGAATCATTTCTTGCTTTCACTTTCACTCTACGATCACTTACGTTCGTGTTTGTTTAATAACACAAGTAACTTAAGATAAAGACATGGCAGAGGCTATACTCGGAGATTACGACCAGTACGGCTGCTCAATATGTTTGGAGTTGTTGAGGGATCCCGTGACAATTCCGTGCGGACATAGTTACTGCATGAGCTGTATCAGTGAGTGCTGGAATACAAATGATCAGAAAGGGATCTATAGATGTCCACAATGCAGACAGACGTTTAATTCAAAGCCACCGCTCAACAGAAGTACAGTACTTGCTGAAATAATGGAAAAACTGAGGAGCACAGAGCTGCAAGTGTCAGAGTCAAGTCTTGCTGGACCTGGAGAGGTTGCGTGTGATTTCTGTGCTGGAGAAATGATCAAAGCTGTCAAGTCTTGTCTGGAGTGTGGAGCCTCTTACTGTGAAACACATGTACAACCACACTATAATGTTCTTGCACTGAAGAAACACAAGCTGGTCAAAGCTGCAGTCATTCCAGTGTGCCCCAAACACGACAAGCTCCTTGAGGTTTACTGTCGAACCGACCAGAAATGTGTCTGCATGCACTGCTTACTGGATGACCACAAGGGTCATGACACCGTATCATCCACAATAGAGCGCAACGAGAAACAGGTGAAGATGTCCATGATGTTTTTGTCTTTGATGACCTATAACTTAACAAAATGCTACTGACATTTTTTTTTTAAGTAAGATTAAACTGTGACTGATTTGCCCTTAGATAAAACTCACAGACACTCAGACAAAAGTCAAGAATACAATCCAAATAAAAGAAAAAGAGCTGCAGAAGATGAAAATGGACATCACGTCCAATTCAGTAAGTTCTGATGTAAAACAAATAACCTTCACATTTATACAGAACAACTCTGCATTTATCATCTGACACGAGGTTAATCACTGCCTTGTTGTATCTCGTAATTGGAAACAACGTTTTGTTTTGCTTTGGTTCTCCTTAGGATTCTGCAAAGAAGATGGTGGAGAACAGTAAGAAAGTCTTCAGTGACTTAGTTAAATTTATTGAGAAAAGAAGCAATGAGGTGATTGAAAAGATTGAAGCTCAAGAAAAGGCTGATCTGGATGAAGGCACAAAGCTACAAAAGAAGCTGGGGGAGGAAATTACTGAGCTGAAGAAGAGGGAAGGAGTTCTAGAGGATCTTATACAGACAGATGACAACATTCAGTTTCTTCAGGTACACTTTGCTTTAAGCAAAGATGTTATGAGTACTTACATTATTACATGGCTTCTTGATTCGGATTGGTCTATGGTGGCTCATATTTCCTAATAGTTGCTGTCAATTATGCCAGTGCTGTATATCAGTCTGCTCATCCGGGTAACTGAAACAGGTGTTACTTTCATGTCTTTCATATCACACCATGGGCTCTCTTTTTTCATACAAACACAACTGCCATCTTTTGTCTCAGTTATGAATTGTAATGAAAATGACCATGGAAGTCTTTATTATTATTGCTTTAATATTAATGTTGAATGCTTTTCTGCAGAGTTATGAGTCTGTGTCATCTTCTTCTGGGTCTGATGGCTTCCCCAGTCGCTGTTTTAAGCCTTGCTGCTCTTATCCCGATGTAAACAAACTTGTCTGTGAACTTAAAGAGCGACTAGAGACTATTTTCAACCAGGAAATAAATGAAACTGTTCAAAAAGGTAAACCTGCTAAAGGTTATTTTTAGCGGTTGTGTTTGATTGTATCTCAGTCTGAGGGATGATATAAGTGTGTATGTTTTACCAGTTTCAGATCTGGCCATAAAAAACAATCCAGTCTGCATTAAGTTTGGAGACAAAGTCAGGGTGAAACCTTCTGTTAAAACCCCAAAATATAGTTGGGGTGGAGGTATCACACATAAGAGTGTGGGAGTGGTAAAAGGCATGTATTATTCTCATAAACACAAATGATATACATTGTGCTGCAACGCATCACAAATGAGCATGTGCAGCACACTCATTTACATGTTCTTCTTTCAGATATTAAAAGTGATCAGAGTTTGGTCATTGACTTTCCTGGATTCGCAAGCTGGAAAGGACTTCTTTCTGAAATGGAGCCAGTAACAGATGATGATGAGTGTGGTAAAAAATACAGAACAGAAACAGATTTTTTTCTCATCTAATTAGTAGCTACCCATAAAAAATAAAATGAGGAGAACATTTTTTGCTACAGAAATTTGATGCTATGCTGTTTTAACCCATCTACAGTGAGTGAGGCATGTGAGACTGCTGCATCAGTAAATCATAAAATTCTGTTCTACTCACTGTATTTCAGAATCTTCAACTCTCAGCTGTAATATTAAAATAGGAGACAAGGTCTGTGTGAAGCCATCTGTAGAAACGCCAAAATATCTGTGGGGTTCAGTCAGCCACAAAAGCGTTGGCAGTGTTATAAGTAAGGACATCATCTGCTGTCATTGATCTGACAGTTTGATACAAAACTTTCAGCTATTATTTACAATTAATCATGTATTAGGCATAAACAATATTTTTTAAGATAATGTAAAAGATTTTCTTCTTTCTAGGTGTGCAGGGTGAGACCGTGACAGTTGATTTCCCCGAGCAGAAAGGCTGGATTGGTGAAATTTCTGAAATGAAGCTTGTAGTCAGTGCTGATTTAGGTATTATAAACTCAATAATAAATCAATATAATCAGTAGTGAAGTTTATATAACAAATATTTACAATACCAGTCAAATGTTTTTGAACAGTAAGATTTTAATGTTATTTAAAGAAGTCTCTTCTGCTCATCAAGCCTTTATTTGTTTGATCCAAAATACAGCAAAAGCTGTAAAAAAGTGAAATATTTTTGCTATTTAAAATAACTGTTTTCTATTTGAACATATTTTTAGCATCATTACTTCAGTCACATGATCCTTCAGAAATCATTCTAATATTCTGATTTGCTGCTCAAAAAATATGTATTATTATTATTACGTTGAAAACAGCTGAGCAGAATTTTTTCAGGTTTTTTTGATGAATAGAAAGTTCAAAAGAACAACATTTATCTAAAATATAAGTCTTTTGTAATATTATAAATGGATTTCTATAAAATATTTCAAATGTTACTTTTTTTGCTGTATTTTGGATCACATAAATGAGCAGAAGAGTAAGCAGAAGAGACTTCTTTAAAAAACTGGTAGTGTACTTTTATACAGACATATTCTTTTTCTTTTTTTTTTTTTTAAACACATTTATAAGCATTTTTTACACTTGAATGTGTTAATTTAGGTTTGCCTAATCTAGTGTAAAGTAATAGCCTAACTCTATGCCTAACTGTTAACACCACTTCTTTAGGGTCCCCCAGTCATGCCTGCTTCAAGATAGGAAACAGTGTCAGTGTGAAATCTTCAGTGAAAGATCCAAAACATGGATGGGGATCAGTCACTCACAACAGCGTCGGTGTCATTAAAAGTAAATACACTCAGAATCTGTCGCTGATTTTACTAAATTCTAATTTATATATTGTGAGTTAGCTGAAAATGAAATTAAACACAATCATTTACACACTAAATGATTTGGGGGTTATTAATGACTTTCTGATTTTCGCCAGGAATCCAGGGTGAGTCTTTGACAGTTGATTTTCCTGAACAGACAGATTGGACTGGTGTCACTTCAGAAATGGAACTCATAAACAGTAATGTTTCAGGTAATCTGATGGATATTGGGACATTATTGAAGAAAAACCTGTAAAATCAAATATGTTGGTTGCAAATTCAGTGTTTCCTTCCATATGTAATGTTATAATTATAATTATGAATGAGTTTAAGCTATTGGATCTTTTAAAGCGGTAATATATACATATATATAGTTTCAGTTACCTGGACTTTTTTTTTTTATTTATGTTTTAGTAGTTTTGCTGTTAAGCTTTAAAACATCTATATAATCTAAAATCTACATTAATAATATTTTTTGTTTCAGTTTTAGTTTTATTTAGTACATTAAGTGAATTACGTTATATTATAGTTCATTTCTGATCAAGTTTTTTTTTTTTTTTTTTTCAAGTAACAAAAGATTTTTTTTTGTTTTAATTTACTTTAATAACCCTGTTCTATTCCTTTCTCCATGACTTTTAAATTGACACTGCAAATATTCCTTTATAATTCAGAAGTGCTGAGTTTAAGACCTGGAGTGAAGGTCCATGTTAAACCCACCATCAGCAGTCCAATATATGGCTGGGGAAATATCACCCAGCACAGCACTGGAGTGGTTAAAGGTAAGTGTTGATAGTCAGTGAGAATGAGCTGAAGAAATACAGTATTTAAGTCACAGCTAGTATTTTCTGTTTCAAATGTGCCAGTGGTGCTTTCTTGGAACATCTGAAAGGTTAATTGTAACAATGTCTTTCTTCCCAATGTCTTTAACAGCTATAGATGGAACCAAAGTGACTGTGAACTTCCCTGAACAGTCTAATTGGACTGGCATTGTCTCTGAGATGGAAGCTGTACCTTAATGATGATACACAGCATCCAGGAGCTGTTCACTACATTTACAATGTGCAAGAGTTTAAAATATATAGATTTTCGGGAATAATGAGGTTGCTGTTATGGCTGTAATGACATGACCCTTAACATAAACATAGTTATTTCATAAAGATAAAAAGGCATATTGCCACCAGCATAATATAAATGAATGTGATAACAATATATGCTAATATGTGTCTTTTGTGTTTACAATAAATGTTAATATGAATGTGCATTTAGGTTCTTTTTGTTTTGTGAAACTGCTCACAGGTAGGGCTTGGTTTCTTGGGTTGATTTAAAATTGTTGATTCTTTTATAACTTTTAATTATTATATGTATGTCAGTCTATGTCAACTCCAGTCATCAAACTCCCAGAATGTTTTAGATGATTCATCTGATTCAGCTTGTTGACATATAGAGAGACATTTAAGTAGTAAAAAATATATATATTATATAATATATATATATATATATATTTGTGAACACACAAAAAACAAATGCAAATTGTGTGATTTATTTTATTTGATAAAACCTTCTGAGAAAAATGCATTTCTTTATTTTGATGTAACAGAGAAAAACAGTGTATACACTTCAAGACTGGGCCTCTGAATCTGCCAATGAAGAGGATGCTGTTAGTGGGGTTGTGCCTGATGAAGAACATAAAGGGACAATCAGCTGTGAAATACTCATATCTGCGTTTGTATAATCCTCCCCTTAAAATAGTAGAAGCAGTTGCTGTTGCTGCCTCAGTGCCTTCCTCATTCACCTCACTAAATGCTTTGAGTATCACCTCTGAAATGAAAAGGCCATCCTGAGTGCTCATGCCTGTCAGATCAGCCTTTGTTTCCTGGAACACAGTGGCCATACCCCATCTCTTGCAGTATTTTTGATAGGGGGCTCTCAACCTCCAGCTTGAACTTTGGTAAAAAGACACTGATATCTGTCCATATGCCCCTTTTGTCTCTTCTGGTCCAGTCAAGCAATTTGTTAAGGGTCAAACACATACATGCTGAAAAATAACATACACAGCACCAAACTATTCTATGGGATCAAAAGTTTTACTGACCTTCAGAAGAGGGTCAGAGACATCCTGAGGGATGGATTTCATCAGGAAGAAGGATCAACATGCATAGCTCCTCCTGTTCATATGGTACATAACTCCAGCACCTGCAGTTCATACTCTAGGATGCATCTATATTGGAACGTTTTTGTCTGGTACATTATTTCCACAGGCTGGCTCTCATTCTGACAGTAGACAATTGACATCAAATGTAGAAATGAATAGTAGTCCTGTCCTTGGTCTTTGATCTGCCCATCACCAGAGGTATCCTATTTTACTGAATCACACACTACACTGAATGTTGACTGTTATGTCACCCTGGACTACATTTCCAATGCTCCACTTCTCTGTTTGCGCACACAGTGACAGCCAATCACACACAGTATATATATACAAACTCCCAACCATTACTCAGGGTCGAGTATTATATAGTATTTATCACTTCCCTAGTGATGGCTACATTACGGAGCCACTCTGAGTATTTCCTAGTTTTTCTAATTTCGTCTACTAGTCTAGTTAAGTCTTGTTTCTAGTCTGTTTATCCGTGTCTAGATCCTTGCCTAGTTTTTCTCGTCCTGTCTGTCTGCAGCCTGTCTTGGATTACCCTTTGTTTTGCCGTTTCGGACTCTGTTCGCCCCTCGTTTGGACTATTATCTGTCTGTTTAGATTACCCGTTTGCCTCGTCCCCTGGATTACGTTCGCAGCAGATTGACCCTCACCTGTTCCCTGCATTACTCTTTCGTCTTGCCCTGTTTGTATCTGTTTGCTGGTGTCAACCCTGCCTGTGTATGACCATGTCTCTGTTTAATAAAGCTTTGCACTAATTCAAAAACATCACTTTAGAACTAGTAACGAAGGAACGTTAAGTTGCTTCACTGAAAGCTTATTGTATTAATGTATTAAAAGCTCACCTTATTATGTGGGGTAGAGTATTATGAGTGAGAGATTGACTGAGTGAGTGTGATTACCTGCATCTGATACAGCATTCATTCTTCAGCTCAATCTCATATTCACAATAAAATATTAATTTAAATGTACGATGAGATATGCGTTATCTTTGTTGCAACG
The DNA here is from genome assembly GCA_036247105.1 of Cirrhinus mrigala. Classification (NCBI taxonomy): domain Eukaryota; kingdom Metazoa; phylum Chordata; class Actinopteri; order Cypriniformes; family Cyprinidae; genus Cirrhinus; species Cirrhinus mrigala. Next base: position 19,146,248 of record CM070026.1, on the reverse strand, counting down.
GTAACGGCTCATATGATGCGATTTCATGTTTTACCGTGTCTTTGGAGTGTTACAAGCTGTTTGTGCATATATAAGATCTGAAAAGGTGCAATGATTAAAGTCTCAAAACCAAAGATTTATTCTTTATAAAAGTTAAGACTCGCCTTCCTAAAATGGCTCATTAAAACACGTCCCCACTAGAGCCCTGCGCGGGAGTGTTTTCTTAAACCCGCACCCGCCCGCTCCCGCTAAATTTCTGACCAGGACTGCCCGCTCCCGCAACCTGCGTCTTCCACTACATCCCCCTCTTTTAGTTACAACATCTTGTTAATATTATATACAATTAAACACTGTTGCATATCTTACTTTCTCAGGGTACAAACATCTCAACATGTATAACACTGAACATTCCTGAGCTGGAAGCCAGGGTAGACTGCCTGGACATTCCTGACTCTGCTGAAGGGATTATTCTGCCCTTTTCTTGACAGCAGGTTTCCTGCACTAATATTCAACTTATAAGTCCAGTCTGTCTGGAGGACAGGAAATCCTTCCCATTGACTTCCTGCGGAGTTGGTTCTGGAAGAACTGTAAGGTGAGCTCTGTTCCTTCTCAGTGTTCCCAATTCTGTTTCTACCTGATACGATCTGGGTGTTGATGCTTCTCCCTGGACCGTTCCAGTGATCTTCGATGTCCTGATCCACACTTTCTTTCCAGGAACAATGACTGGTAGATCTTTTGCTCTGTGTCTAGATCTGAATGTTACTTCTTGTTTTTCTTTCAATACCCTGTCTTTCCTTCTGAATGATTTCAAATCAGGCCATTTCTGTGCAAGAGATTTTGGCATAGCTGGAACTGTTGATCTTATCCTTCTCCCCATCAAGAGTTCCGCAGGCGAGAATCCTTGGCTCTGTGGAGTTGATCTATATGCTAGAAGAGCTCTCTGAGGGTCGTGGTTATTATTCAGCAATTGTTTCACAGTCCGGACTGCTCGCTCTGCCTCTCCATTGCTCTGAGGATATCGTGGACTACTTGTGGCATGTTCGAAGTCGTAGTCTCGAGCAAACTCTACAAACTCGCAAGAAGCAAACTGAGGGGCATTGTCTGTCAGCAGTGTTTTAGGGATTCCGAATCTGGCAAAGATGACCTTCAACCTTTCCACTGTTGTTGCCGTTACAAGTTTTGGCAAGTTTTGGCAAGTTTGCAACCTCGATGTATCTTGAAAAGTAGTCAACCACAACCAGATAATGACCTCCTTCCCATTGAAAGATATCTGCAGCAACCCGTTGCCAAGGTCTCGCTGGTAGGGGTGTTGGCATCAATTCTTCTGTTTTTTGCTGTGAATGGAGACAGCAGATGTCACATCGCTCCACTAACTCTCGTATGTCTCTTTTTACGCCAGGCCACCACATCGATTGCTGTGCTCTTGCAATGCACTTTGTCGTGCCTTGATGACCTTGATGAAGTCTGTCGAGCATCTCCCTCTGTATGGGTTTTGGAATCAGAATCCGTTCTGCTTTTAGTAGAATCCCATCGGCTACATGGATATCTGCTCTATGAGACCAGTATGGCATGAGATGTTCCGACACTGCTTTCCGATGTTCTGGCCAGCCTTTTTGTGTATACTGTTTCAACTGTTGGCAGGTTGAATCTTCGTTCTGCATTTCCTGAATCTGCTTCAGTTTTGCACTTGTCGCCAGGATTTGCTGAACAATGAGATCCACAAAAACTGCACTCATCCTCCAATGTTTCGATTTCTGTTGATTTTTCAGGTCCGGATGGTGCTCGTGACAACGCATCTGCAGTGATCAGTTACTTTCCTGGGACGTGCATGATGTTGTACTTGAATCTGAGCAGCCTTAGTCTGAACCGAAAAATTCTTGGAGGTAAGTCATCAATCGATCTATTGCCCAACAGTGATATTAAGGGTTTGTGGTCAGTGTGCACTGTAAATTCCAATCCGAGTAAGTATGAGCCGCTCACATGCCCATGTTACTGCAAGAGCTTCTTTTTCGATTTGGGCATAACATGTCTCTGTAGCTGTAAGACTTCGAGATGTATACGACTTGCATGAGCACCCCGCCAAGGCCATAGGACGTTGCGCCAGCTGAAACTACAGTTTCACTGCTCGGACTAAACTGTGCCAGTATAGCTGGTGAGCTGAGTTCACGGGGGCAGCCATGGCCTAATGGTTAGGGAGTTGGGCTTGTAATGCGGGTTCGCGTCCCAGGTCCGACAGGGATTGAAGGTGGAGGGAATGAATAACCAGCACTCTCTCCACCCTCAATACCACGACTGAGGTGAGTCCCTTGAGCAAGGCACCGTTCCCCCAACTGCTCCCCGGGCGCCGCAGCGATAGCAATATGGCTGCTCACTGCTCCGGGTGTGTGTTCACAGTGTGTGTGCGCGTGTTTGTTCACTACTCACTACTGTGTGTGTGCACTTGGATGGGTTAAATGCAGAGCACAAATTCCGAGTATGGGTCACCGTACTTGGCCACACGTCACGTCCTTTCCTTTCCTTTCCTGTCCTTCCTTTACTATTGCAAATGCTTCTTTCTGATGTGCATCCCACGCCCAGATGCTATCATTCCTTAACAGATCTCTCAGTCGGCAGATGGGGTGAAAACTTCCCAACATAGTTAATCATTCCCATGAAGCGTCTCACCCCTTCTACGTTCTGTGGCTCAGGCATGTTGAGAATAGCCTAAATCTTGTCCTGGTCAGCTCTCTTGACACTGAATACACACTTCATTCAGCGTCAATCCTGCTTTTTCGAACTTTTTCAGTACCTCACACAGTCTCTCATCATGTTCTTTCTTGTCTTTTCCAAACACTAGGATGTCGTCTGCATGGCAAAGAACTCCAGTTGTTCCTGCAATGATCTGCGATATTCTGAGCTGAAAATGCTCCGGGGCCGAAGATATCCCAAATGGGAGACACCGGAAGCAGCATCTCCCAAAGGGTGTGATGAACGTTGCTAATAGATCGGAGTCTTTGTGCAGGGGTATTTGCCAAAACCCAGATGTGGCGTCTAATTTCGAAAAAATAGCTGCACCCTCAAGCTGGGCCAAAGTATCATCCACAGCAGGTAGTATGTGTCTTTCTCTACACACATTCTCATTCAATCTTGTAAGATCGACGCAAATCCTGATACTGCCGTTAGGTTTTGGCATGACTACTATTCCTGCACACCATTTCTTCCATTCTGCGGAGTTCCAGTCTTACTTTCTCCACACAAAGCAGCGGCACTCGTCGTGCATACGGACTGCGGCTGACAGTGCATACGGAACAGCCCCTTCTGTTAGTTTGATCTTGTAGCTGCCCTCCAATTTTCCGAGTCCTGAGAAAACTTTGGGGAACATTGCCTTATACTGCACTCTGGGTTCATGTAAGACAGCTACTTGTTGCAGTAACTGTAACTTTAGGATCGCAGGCAGTCCTAACAGTGGCATCACTAAATCCGTTACAACATATACATCTTGTCTGATACGCTTTTTATCCTTTATCATGCAAGCTTTGAATGTACCCGTGACATTCAGAGGAGTACTGTTAGGCCCCAAAATCATCTTTTTAGATTCTGTGAGTTTCCCCTGTTTTTCAGCTGAATACATAGATGCTGGAAATGCCGTAACAGCTGCACCAGTATCAATTTTAAATGTGATTGGTTCTTTATTCACCATGATTTTCTGTTGCCACATTCTTTCTTGGTTTTGGGTCTGGATCGCTCCCAAGAAAGCTGACTCATGCGAGCTGTCAACTATTGTTTCTAGTCTTTGAGCTGACCGGCATACTGCAGCAAAATGTCCTTCTGCATTTTCTGCATTCTGATTCTCTGGCTGGACATGTCTTCCATGGATGTTGAGGACTTTTCCTGCATCTCTTACAAATTTCCATCTGTTTTGTTTACTGAGCTGCATTAAAAGTACTGTGCATTCTCTAAGTTGTCCCCTCTGCTTTCTGCGATGTCAATTTTGCCTTAGACATTCTCTTTGCCATGACTGCATCGACATTCACTTCTTTCATATTGGTTGTTGAGGTTTTACTTCCTCGTTTTATCTGACTTGAGTTACCGTTTTATCCAATGTCAAATTTGGGTCTAGTTGCAATTTTTCGGAGAGTTTTGCATATCTTATGCCCACTACAATACGGTCTCTGATCATTTCCTCATGTAAATCGCCGTATTTGCAGTGTTCCGCGAGCCTATACACATCCGTGATGAAACTCTCTGCTGATTCACCAGGCTGTTGAAATCTATTGCATTTCACTCTCTCGTAGATGACGTTATGTCTGGCAGTAAAATCCTCACTCAGAGCCTTCTTGACATTTTTATAACTCTTTTTTGCTTCCTCACTCAGGGGTAACGTATTTAAAATATCGTCGCTTTTCTCCCCCATTATGTAAAGAAGCGAGTTTACCTGGTATGCGGAGTCTTTTTCTGCAAGGCCCGATGCAACTCGGAATCGTTCAAAGCGGCCCATCCACTGTGGCCATGAACTAGACTCATCGAAATTTAAACCTCCCGGAGGTGTCAACGAAAATATCTTATCCATATTTATACTGTGTTCACTCACTCTTGATTCTAGACGCACCGCTCCGTTGTTCCTTGTTTCTTTTTAATATTAGTAGGGGGAACATCAGGAAACACGCACACAGCTTAATTACCGAACAATCCTTTCATTATCCTTATCTTCTTCTAGTGATGGGTCGTACTTGAATGTGACTTGGGAAGAATGAGTCGTCTCAGGGAGTGATTCGTTCAGTCGCGCATGCGCAACATCCTATTAGGTTCTGTACTGGAATTAGTTCATCTGTTTCGAGTCTTCGGGTTTTTGGAGTCGTTTGTTCACCTTATGGGGCTGTCACGTGATAAACGATCGACTCAAACCTGAAGACTCAAAAGATGAACTAATCAATTCTTTTTCCGGCTCAGACTGCATAGGTTAAGCTTATGGGGCTGTCACGTGATGAACGGACGACTCAAACCTGAAGACTCGAGAGATGAACTAATCAATTCTTTTTCCGGCTCAGACTGCATTCGTTAAGCTTTTTGAGTTGTCACGTGATGAACGAACGACTCAAACCCGAAAACTTGTCAGATAAGAGGCGAGGTGAGCCAATCCTAGATTAAAGACCCAGGTAAACAATGAATTAATCTTTTCTGTTTCTTATAGCATTATAGTTTTGTCTTGTTTGTAGTGTGATCAACGTTTGTGTACGCAGTAGATGTGTTAGGGAGAATTTTAATTATATTTTGCCAAAATGAACGAAATGACTCGAAAAAAGATTCGTTCATTTTGCTGAACAAGACTCAAAGATCGGAGTCGGTAAAATGATCCGAACTTCCCATCACTATCTTCTTCCTAACGTTTCACTATATCTCTTATACTGAACTCGAGTGCCCTCTATTGTCCGTTGGGTTCCACTACAGTCCTTAGCTGGTTTATGCTGGTCCTGGCATATGCTGCTTTTTAAGGAATTAATTTGAAATAATTAATAATTAATTTACAATGAAATTATTCCATGTTTTGGTATTTTTGCGGTGCATTGTGGGATTGAATGAGTGCACTTGGGAACGTCCACTATGGCTTCAGACACAACTAAATGGCTGTCCCCTTAAATAGTGCCCTATTTAAGGGTATGGGGTCGATTTCGGATATGGTTCCTGTCATGTCCTGACTCGCCTTTGCTTCATGTGTCAAAAAAAGTTGTGTTGTAACAGAAAGTGGGTTAGGTTTTTGTGTGTGTGTGTGTGTGTGTGTGGGTATATATATGTTACCTAGATGTTGGTTTAGTGGCTGGGTCAGTCTCACTGACAGCTGAAACTATACCCCCCCCACACACACACAAACACACACAGTTTCCTCGCCAAACAGCAGCCCATCACTGGCTCAGATTTCAGTGACATATTCATCATGAGAAAGACATAACAGAGAATACACTTCTAAAATGTTACTTTTTATGTTACATTTTGTATTTCTGAGATGCTTGTCAAACAAGTTTAAATTAATATTGTAAACTATGGAATATGAAAACATTTGACCAGTTGTTTATATTTTATGAAACACAAAAAATACACTTTACAGAACTCTTTTTTTGTGCTTTTGTTCTGAGACAGCTTCAGTTGCACAAAGTGAATAAAAGAGGGCAAGACTCCTTGTAAAAGACAACACCCAGCCTTTATTTTGCCAGTTTTCCCTAAAACTATTGAGATGAACATATAATTGAAAGGGTCATGCTCAAAACCAAAATGTATGACTCTAAAAAGACATTTCTAGAAATGATCTGAAATAATTTCATTTGTGAACACAAAAACAAACAGAAATTGTGTCAATTATTTTGGTTTGCTAAAATATTAAAACAAAAACATGATTTCTTCTTCATTAAAACCAGAAAAAAAAACACATTTAGGATGGGCCTCTGAATTTGCCAAGGAAGAGGATGCTGTTAGTGGGGTTGTGCTTGATGAAGAACATGAAGGGATGATCTGCTGTGAAACTTTCTGACATGCGGGCACATAAAAATGTAAAGCCTGCAGTGGCTGCTGCTGCCTCAGTGCCTTTCTCATTCACCTCAACAAAAGCCTTGTGAACCACCGCTGAAATGAAGAGACCACCTTTACTGCTCATGCCTGTCAGATCAGCCTTTGCTTCCTGGAACACAGAGCTCATACCCATCTCTTGCAGTATTGCTGATAGGGAGCTCTCAACCTCCAGCTTGAACTTTGGCAAATGGACTCTGACATCCAACCATGTGGCCATTTGTTCTTTTCTGGTCCAGTCAAGCAGCTTGTCAAGGGTCAGCTCGCTCTCCAGCTGTCAAACACACAGACATACATGCTGAAAACTAACATACACAGCACCAAACTATTCTAAAACTGTGAAAAAACTATGCATTTTTTTTCTCAAGGCACTTTTGCTGACCTTCACAAGAGGGTCTGAGCCATCTTGAGATTCATCTGGAAGAAGGATGAACATGCTGAGCTCCTCCTGTTTATATGGTAACTCCAGCACCTTCAGTTTATCCTCCGGGATGGACCTAAAGGGGAATGCCTCTTCCTGGAACATCATTTCCACAGGCCGGCTCTCATTCTGATTGAAGACAAATGTCATTAAATGAAAGAATACATAATATATACAAAAATAAAAAAGACTTCAACACATCAACCTTATATTAGTTTTTTATATGTTGTTCCACCCCTGAAACAAAATGCAGACTGCACCTGGTTTATTTTAAATGCCATTTCTTTAGTGTCTTTTTCTGCAAACATATGCTTCCAGTTCCCTTTAAAGTAGATGGCATTAACCAGAACTAGTCGGGTCAACCCATTTATCACACTAGGCTGAAGAAGATCTTTAATTTTACCTGAAAACGAAAACAAAAAACAGCATTTCATTATTTATAGTGTTCTGATCATTTGCATTAATATATACAGTCGTTCACATAATTTTACATTCTGATAGATTTGATGTTACTAAGTTCTCACTCTCTGTCTGCTCTTCCACCCATTTGTTAATGAGCTGCCGTGACTCTTCAGATGCTCCAATGAAGTCCACAGCCTGAAGTTCGGCGTGGTACAGCTTCAGAGTGGAGTCCAAATACTCCTACAGAACAAAATAAAGAAAGTTTCTCAAATCACACAGAGAGTCTCATTGTTACAGAATAATTGTGGCAGAATAAACGCACAGGTAAGAAGCTGAAGGTTTTTTCTCCATAGAGGCGGTTGGCCAGTTTGAGGATGTAGGAGGCTGATGGACTGTTGATAGTTGAGGTGAGGGTCTCAAAATGAGAGTGAACATCAGAGACAGAACTGAAGGACAAAACCTGCAAAAGGAAAAACAGATGGGTGAAACTCACAAAATCTATCTAGAACATGTTCATTTTACACTTCACCCAAAAATTATATATTTATAAAAAATAGTTTTAGAACCATTAATGATTTTTGGCCTGTGGTTAATTTGCACAAAAATAATGTTTCATCTCACTCCCACTTCTAAATCTCACTCCAGTGTACTTTTTTTGGAGAATGTATTATGTAAAATGTTTAGCATTTATTAACAATGTAAGTATTACAATGTTGATTTACAATGTAAGGACATTCAAAATTAAGAATTCTTTTTTTTTTTTTTAAATTATGTTCATGCATGTCCTGTACGAAAGACTACAATAGTTAAAAGTCTGAGGAAGTAGTGAGATTAGGCCTATAAAGTATCATGATGCGGTATTATTCTGCTTGCTAAAAATGTTGCCTGTTATGCAATCGTTATCGGGCGGAAATCTCGTTTCAAAACCGCAACTTTTCAGGAAATGAAAACTTTTTTTTCTGTTTGTTTTTGTTTTTTGTATTAAACACTGTGCTGTCAACGTATTGTGGCTTATATATATATATATATGGTCAGACACTTGAATATGCTACTATGTTATAAACATTTTACCAAAAATCAAGCTCAAGTGGATTTTAACCAGCAAATGACAGAGATTTGTGTTTTGTCCGTCATTAGAATGGCCAGTAATAAGACACTCCGCTCCTCAAATTCATAGGACCCTAGCCTTTAAATCTGGGTGACCACCAGGCAATAGATCTGTTGCGGGACATAGATGTGATTTTGCGGGACAATGCGGGACACGTGTGAGACAGATACATTTACTACTGTTATGCTATGTAATTACTGATTTACATCCGTTGTCATATGCGCTGATTTACGTTTCTGAGCATGCACATGCAAGCGAGAGAAAGCTCGTCCGTTTTGTGTGAGAGTGAATCCACCTGCGAGAGAAGAGATTTATGCTTGCCATTTTGATGCACCCTCGCATTACAATAATGTGCTCTAGACATTTGTCATTAAAATAACGCCATAGAACGGCCTCAACTAGCTATTAAAATAAGAAGAAAGTCGCAACTGAAAGCTGCATCGATTTTTTTCAAAAGGTTAAAATTTATGGGGAATATCGTGTTTTTCCGTGTGCGCTCGACCATTTCCGTCGGTGGGGCTAGATCACTTGATGAGGTCCGCAAACCCTTTGCGCGGAAACTACGCCGCAAAAAGAATAACTAATACGTTTTCTTAAAAAGCAAAAGAACGCATGGACGTTTTCCTAATATGATAAGTAAAAACAGACAGACTGATGAAAATGCGGGACATTTTTTCAATATGCGAAGTGCGGGACAAGGGGTGAAAATGCTGTGCGGTACAACGCAAAGCGGGACAGGTGGTCACCCTACTTTAAATATATAGTGTTAAGTGCGTAAATAAAATGTTGTATATAATCAAACAACAATTTCTTTATTTAGCCGTACCCTTGAATTGCAAACAAACAGAGACAGCCCAACATGGGTGCGGCACTTAATTAAAGCTTGAGGTAGCTTTAGTTTTAAGCTGTTTTTATGTTTTTTATTAGTTAATTATTTGCAAAACCGCAAATATTGGCCGCCACTAAAATAGGCCATGGCCTACCATATTACCAGAAAAGATCAAGAAAATAAGCTAGCAATCCGCACTCTGTCAGGCTATTTCTGAAATGGGTGTGCACCGTCACGTTGAATAATAAGGTTTAGGCTACTCTCGGTTTGTTTGTCCATTAGATGCGCGTTAAACTTTGTTACTGTAGCAATCACAAACTCCCCTCCTCCTCCAGAGGGCCTCGCATCCCAAATTTGCACAGGGCGTCGCACCCCCTTTGCGACGGTCCTGCTCTTACCTTTGCAATTTCGTTGGCAGTGTCTCCTCGGGCCCCCAAATAGACCATGCTGAGCGCTGCGCTGATGCTCAGTGGAGAAAAGAACATGTTTTTCTCAGAGTTGTTTGCGCTCAGAGACCGATAGAGATCCAGAGCGAAGAGACTGTTAGCACGAGAGAGATCCTCCATGACGGATGACAACTCGATCGGGAATGCCTGAATGCGCAGTACAAACTGTGGCAGCTGCGGTCGTTCGGTTGCACAACACCGTTAACAAAGTTGCTTGTTAACGGAAACTTTTTTGCTGTCACTGTGTTTCTTTGTATTTTGGATAAAAATCACTCCGCCCACTGACGGTTGCACTTCCTTGTTATTTTATTCTGCATTTCGTCTGTTCTAATGAATAATTATGTAACCTACTACATAGAGGGCTCCAAAACTATGCAGCTGATTCAGATTATATACTTGTAACCTCGCATTTATGTCTATTTTACAAGTTACAAATAAAGAACCAAAGTTACTAGTAACATTTTTGCTATTTATTTCAGACATCAACAATTCCCATGATAGCACATGTACATCTCGGAGACGTCTATTTGACGTCTGCATTTACATCTGAAAACAAGATGTATTTTTTAGATTGTTTGCTCATCTATAGGACGTTTCCTATCAGATGTCAAATAGACGTCTATTAGATGTCTTTAAGATGTTTTTTATTTAGAATAACTACTATGTATTCCAGTTGCGACTACTAGTATTTTTGGTAACACTTTAGATTAGGAAATACAAATGCACTTAACTACTTTGCTGCTTGATAATAAGTAAGGTAGTTGTTGTAATAGTTATGTTAATGTATATCCACCTTTTTCTGTAAGAACGGATGCGGAATTTGAAAATTGTATGGGTCAGGCTTCAGGTCTCATTCGCAACCAGCTATTTTTAGCTGTACAAGATATTTTGCCGCTTGATATTTTAAACTGCGTGTCTTACCATATTATTTTAACGTATTATCTTAATTAGGTTTGTAGTGCAAACAGTTTTGCCGTTTACGGCATGTTATTCTTCTCGTTATTTCCATAGGTTTATTTTCTCGTTATGTCCCATAAGTTTACTTATGCGTTGAATAATAAGATGGATAGGGTAGGGTTAAGGAATCTAGAATTTGGTCATGCAGAATAAGGCTTTATAAGTTCTAATAAGCAGCTAATATACTAGTAATATGCATGCTAATAAATGACTAGTTAATAGTGAATTGTAGTAGTAGTGTGAAAATACTATAAATACTAGTATATTTTAAGTATTAAATGTTAAAATGTCTTGCTTTAGTTCTCTGTTGCAAGTCGGGCAATGTATGGTGTTGCTATGGGTGAAAACAGACTTGAATAAACACTGCTGTATTACAAGCCATCTTATCACTGACTCAGGATGCTACAGTAGGCTAAAAGCAGATTCCTTGACATTCAAAATGTACATTTCTGTAAGTGATCTGGAATATTGTAATTTGAGAAGACATTAATGTATACGGTGTCATATATTTATTTGATAAAACATTCAAAGAAACTTCATTTGAGTGTAACAGAAAAAAACACACATTTCTATAATGGACCTCTGAATCTGCCAAGGAAGAGGATGCTGTTAGTGGAGTTGTGCCTGATGAAGAACATGAAGGGGTGATCTGCAATGAAACTTTGACACGGGAAAGCACAGTCCAACTCTACCATGGCTGCAGTGGCTGCTGCTGCCTCAGTGCCTTCCTCATTCACCTCAATGAAAGCCTTATGAGCCACTGTTGAAATCAAGAGCCTACGCTGAGTGCTCATGCCTGTCAGATCAGCCTTTGTTTCCTGGAACACAGAGCTCATACCCATCTCTTGCAGTATTTCTGATAGGGAGCTCTCAACCTCCAGCTTGAACTTTGGCAAATGAACACTGATATCCATTGATGTGCCCATTTTGTCTCTTTTAGTCCAGTCAAGCAGCTTGTCAAGGGTCAGCTCGCTCTCCAGCTGTCAAACACATAAACATACATGCTGAAAAATAACATACAAAGCGCCAAACTATTATATTTTTTTGATTATGGCACTTTTGCTGACCTTCAGAAGAGGGTCAGAGCCATCCTGAGTTTCATTTGGAAGAAGGATCAACATGCTGAGCTCCTCCTGTTTATATGGTAACTCCAGCACCTGCAGTTCATACTCTGGGATGTATCTGAAGGGAAACGTTTCATTCTGGTACATCATTTGCACAGGACGGCGCTCATTCTGATGGAAGACAATTGCAAATAAGTGTAGAAATGCATAGTACATACAAAATTCAACACAATGAACTTTGTATTCATTTTGCATATGCTGTTGCACAACTGAAGCAAAATGCAGATCACACCTGGTTTATTTTAAATGGCATTTCTTCAGTGTCTCTTGTTTCAAATCTGTGCATCCAGGTCCCTTTGAAGTAGATGGCATTAACCAAAACTAGTCGGGTCAGGTCAGTTACTATACCGCGCTTAAGAAGATCTTTAATTTTATCTGAAACAAAAACAAACAGAAAAACAATATTTGATTATTTACAGCATTCTGATCATTGGCATTAAATCATAAACATTTTATACAGATCTTTTTCACAGTTTACAAACAGCTTATCAGCATAGCCTATCACACAAATCAATTTAATAATACAGTCAAACCAAAAATTATTCAGACACTTTGACCTGACCATATTTTGCTCAAGTGTTTTTTCTTTAATTGCTAGTGCGACCTTTTTACACCACAGACTGAACAAAATTAAGCACTGCTTGGTAATTGGTCAACAAAATATTGATAGTTGTGTAAATATTGTCATACTAACAGTTGTCTGAATTTTTGGTTGAATGTAATTCAATGTAATTCATTACCGTTCAATCAAAGTTACCTGACATTAGTTCTTGTCATATTACATATATACTTGTCATATTTTATTACCATTTTCTAATCTATAGTGAATAAACTCTGATAATATGAAAAATGTTGAAGTAAGGTGTCTGAATAAATTCTGGTTTGACTGTATATAATGCATCAAAATTATTCAACCCCCTTGATTCTGAAAACATTGATTAAAAAAAATCTAAATTGCTCTAAACATTCATTAACAAAATTATTCAACCTCCAGAAGTTAAATTTTTTGCAGAATCTTTTATTCTTTATAACCTCCAATAAACGCTTTTTGTAATCGCTTAGAAAATAATCCTATAAATATTACCCTGATAGCACACATACATCACGGAGACGTCTATTTGACGCCTGCATTTACATCTGGAAGTCGTATTTTTTTAGAGTGTTTGCTCAACATTGCAATATATCTATAGGATGTTTCCTATCAGATGTCAAATAGACATCTGTTAGATATCTTTAAGATGTTTATGATTTAGAATGTATGTAAAACTGACATCCTACAGACATCTGCCACATTTGTACACAGCAGATGCCTTCCAGATGAAGTGATCTTTAACAGACATCTTGCAGATGTACGTGTGCTATCTGGGTACATTACATACTATCATTATTACTTGCCACTCCACTGAACTGTTACAGACAAATCTCTGGATATTTAGAAAAGTTTACATTTGTTAATTATTACATTGGCTGGGGGATTGAATAATTTCAACTGCAATTGTATATATAATTCTAATTTATAGCTCCAATGCTAATCCAACACACCTGCCTGTTATTTTCAAGTAATTCTTTAAACTTTTTAGATTGTTCAGATGTGTTGGACAAGAGATGAACAAGAGATTGTTCATTCATTCTTTTAAACATTTCAACCACAAAATTTCACCTTCAGATTCTGATATGATATTAACTTCTCACTCTCTGTCTGCTCTTCCACCCATTTGTTAATGAGCTTTCGTGACTCCTCAGATGCTCCAATGAAGTCTACAGTCTGCAGGTCAGCATGGTACAGCTTCAGAGTGGAGTTCAAATACTCCTGCAGGACAAAATAGAGGCAAAAAAAAATAATTCATATACACCCAGTGCATTTGCATGTGAGTTACACATGTGTCCTCCTCACAAAGCATGGTTTTAGCAAAGCTCATGATGAGCATCAAAAAGTTCAGTTTTTAAAGGCAGAATGTACTCACTGGTAAGAAGCTGAAGGTTTTCTCTCCATAGAGGCGGTTTGCCAGTTTAAGAATGTAGGTGGCTGATGGTCTGTTGATAGTTGAGGTGAGGGTCTTAAAATGAGAGTGAACATCAGAGACAGAGCTAAAGGACAAAACCTGTAAAGAGGAAAAACAGATGGGTGAAAACCTCTTCAAACCACAAAACTTTTACCCAGTCACAACTGACCCAACTTGATAGGCGAGTGAGTTTGCTCGGGGCTGAAAATGAACTCTTTAGGTAGGTAGATTTCCAAAACAGGATTGGGCACCCCAGCCGTGAAGAATCACCATTACTATATTTAATGCACAACATTATTTACACAGAAACTTGAGGCTGAAATTATTATTATTACAAATGATGTGTCAGTGACAGAACGCGTCAGTTACTCATACCTTTGCCATTTCTTTGGCAGTGTCTCCTCGGGCTCCCAAGTAGACCATGCTGAGGGCTGCGCTGATACTCAGCGGGGAAAAGAATATGTTTTTCTCAGCGTTGCTCGCACTCAGAGCCCGATAGAGATCCAGAGCGAAGAGACTGTTAGCACGAGAGAGATCCTCCATGACTGATGACAGACACTGCTGCAAGTAAACGCAAACACCAGCTGTTAATGCAACTGTCTTCCCATTAGCCTTGACCATGTATGAATATATTATTTTACGTTTGTTAATTATGCCTTTTCCCTGCGATTCGCTTATCCTTTCTTTTGTTCGACAGCTGCTGGAGTGTATAAAAACAATTTCGTTATATGATATCTTGCCTGGTCTGGACACACCCACACTATAGTCTATTCAGCAGAAAGAGGAAGTCCCACAAAAAAATGTGTGTGATTACTTAAAGTCGCCAACAGAGGTCACAAAACCATCATAAATGGAACCAAAACAAACCTATTCTGGTGAAAGGCGTAACATTTACACTTATAACACTTTTAGCTACATATTAGTTTCACAGCTGTCACATCTTGGTTTAAAATTGTCCCATTCAGTCTTTGTAGGTCAAGTAGAAGGAAATGGTAAAGTAGAGTTTCATGATGTTTTTCTATTTGAGAAAACAATAATATTGGCTATAATCGGATGTAAAGAACAGCATGGTTTCCATGTCTAAAACCATGGGAAAAAAAACGTGTGAAAGCTGCTAAATCATACAGAGAAGGACTTAATGAGCAGGAAAGGGGACAATATTTTGTAAAACTAAACTTAATAAGTGGTACAGATAAGTACGAGCAGTATTAATTAAGATTAACTAATATTTCACCTACCCGTTCAGAAATGATAAGAACAAACACGAATGTTGTCAACATTCTTGACAATTCTGACCGATTAGTACAGCCCAAAACATGACAGTAACTGACCAATTTCAGCAGCAATAATCAGCTAAATATGCAAGTTTCTTTTAGTTATGTGGCATTGTTTACGTTCAGTGCTGCCAATATGGCAGAGTGATGATGCGTTGTGAAAACACACTGTTAGAAGTCCATTCCCTGACACAATATTAAATTTCAAAATTATGTGAAATAACATCATGTGTGATGACATAAAAAATGCATGTGGTATGATTATTTTATTTAATATAACATTCAAAGAAAAGCACATTTCTTTATTTTGATGTAACAGGAAAAAACATCACATTTCTAGGATGGGCCTCTTAAGGAAGAGGATGCTCTTAGTGGGGTTGTACCTGATGAAGAACATGAAGAACATCTGCTATAAAACTGAGGTTTTGGTGGAATGCCAGAGAAAGGCACAAACAAATATGCAGTGCTGCCTAAGTGCCTTACTCATTGACCTTAAAAGCCTTTTGAACAACTGCCGAAATGAAGAGTCGACCTTTACTGCTCATGCCTGTCAAATCAGCCTTTGTTTCCTGGAACACAGAGCTCATACCCATCCCTTGCAGTATTTCTCATAGGGAGCTCTCAACCTCCAGCTTGAACTTTGGCAAATGGACTCTGATAGTCATCCATGTGGCCATTTTGTCTCTTTCATTCCAGCAAGCAGCTTGTCAATGGCCAACTCCAGCTGTCAAACACATTTATTAAAAAATAACATACATAGCACCAAACTATTCCATAGGATTCAAACTATCCATTTTTTCTGCTCACTGCACTTTTGCTGACCTTTAGAAGAGGGTCAGAGCCATCCTGAGATTAATTTGGAATGAAGATCAACATGCTGAGCTCCTCCTTTTCATATAAATCTCTTGATAACAACATAGGGTAAGTCCACACTATACTCGTTGTGTGAGCGCAATAAGCCGACTCACTAGCTTAGGACTTCCGAGTTCTTTTGTACTCAACACAAAAAAGGTCAGTGAATAAAAGTCTTGAATCCAAAGTTCTTCGTTTGACTGTTTAATTATAAATCTTAAAGCATAAAAACTTAGGACATTTACTTTTCTTACAAATTAACTTGCAGTTTTGCATAGGTCAAAAGACTGTGTTGCTCAAAAGTCCAGTGGCTTCTGACTGATTCGCGGGGTTCTATTTCTTTCATACTAAATCTAACAGCCAATCAAATTACGTTATGCTACATCACTGGTTAACTGTTTATATTCCAATTTCTACGTTTCATTTGCAACACAGGCTTTATTTCAGATTTTACTAAATAAACTCAAAATATTATTACTTCCATAGAAATGGCTTCTACATATCCCGGTCCCTAATTGACTAGGCCTTAACATATCAATTATTAACTTAAATTTAAACTGAAGTCATTTACACTCCTACATTTAGCACTTTCTTAATTTCTTTTAGCAAGAACCTTCTTCGTTTCACAGGAAAGTATTTAAAGGTAAACATTAACTGGTAAGTATTAACAACTAAATACTTCTCACAGACTATTCAATTGGTAGTTTCTATTCTATTCAAGTCTTTCTCTTCTATCTTCAGTCTTCTCCCTGCAACAAACAAAGTTTAGTTATGGGTCTTTGAATGATGCTGGTCTTCGTCCGAACTTCAGCACTTCTGACAATGCCTTTGGAGTCGGGCATCACCCTCATAATTCTGCCTAACATCCAGGAGTTTCTTGGCAGGAACGAATCTGCGACGAGGACAACATCTCCAACCTTGAAACTTCTCTTTAAGCCAAGCCATTTTTGTCGTTCTTGCAGAAGCGGTAGGTATTCGTGAGTCCACCTTCGCCAGAACAGATCCGCCATATATTGTATTTGTCTCCAGCGCCGGCGGGCGTAGACATCATCCTTAGTGAACACACCAGGTGGAAAACTAGGCTGTGTTTTCAACACGAGCAGATGGTTCGGCGTCAGCGGCTCGAGGTCACTGGGGTGATCTGTGTTCATGGTTAAAGGTCTCCCATTAATGATGCTCTCAACTTCGCATAAGAGAGTGTGTAGTCCTTCATCTTCTAAGAGCTGTTGCTTCACAACAGAGTTCAGCACTTTTCTCACTGTGCGGATTTGACGTTCCCAGATACCGCCGTGGTGAGATGCAGCAGGTGGGTTAAAAATCCATTGCACACCCTTTTTCATCATGACTTCACTGATGCGAGACTGATCCAGTTTTGCCAATGCCTCACGCAGCTCTCGTTCAGTACCGACAAAGTTGGTGCCATTGTCGGAACGAATAATTGACACTTGACCTCTTCTGGCTTGAAAGCGCCGTATGGCATTAATACATGAATCAGTGTCAAGAGAATGGGCTACTTCTATATGCACTGCCCTGACAGTTAAACATGTGAAGAGCACTCCATAACGCTTAACCTTTGCACGTCCTCTTCTGACCTCGAAAGGTCCAAAATAGTCCACACCCGTGTTGGTGAAGGGTGGTTTGTCAGGGAGCAGACGGTCTTGAGGCAGATCCGCCATTTTCTGTTCTCCTGCCTTGGCATGCAGTTTTCTGCAGAGGTTGCACTCTGAAATCACTTTTCTTGCTGCTGCATTGGCTCTTGGTATCCAATACTGTTGTCGCAATATGGCTAAGACGTGGTTCCTACCTCCATGTCCACACTCTTGATGAATGTGATGGAGAATGAGGTGAGCTATTCTGTGCTGTTTATGCAGAATGGCGGGATGCTTGGCCTCTTCAGGCATCGCCGATCTGTTCAAACGTCCTCCTACTCTCAACACATCCTCTTGCAAGTATGGATCCAGTTTAAAGATAGAACTGTTCTTTTTCACACGGGAGCCTGCCAACTGCAAAGCTTGTATCTCCTCCATGTAAGTTTGTCTTTGACTGTATTTAACCAGTTCAACTTCAGCTCTGGATAGATCTTTCACGGTAAGTATTCTTTTTTCTAGGTTTTTCTTGTACATCATCATTTGTTGCTCAACTATAGATCTGCATTTCTCTGGATCATTCTCATTCTGCTGCATGTTCTCCTCAAACTCTTTTCTCTTCTCGCTCAGGTGCCTCAACGTCCTTCTCAATTGCAAAATCCAGGCTGCCGCCTTTTTTAACTTATGCCAACTGGAGTAATATTCAAAGAGCTGATTCAGTGGATCTGTGCACTCGTTTGAGTTTGTGCATGTCACTGCAGCGGATGTCTTCACCTCAACATCTTCTTCAGTCAGGGAAGGCCACTGTTCAGGTTGTTTCGGCCATTCAACTTCTTTTCGCAGGAAACTAGGCCCCTGAAACCAGCTCTTACTTTCCATAAAGCTCTGGATCTTCAAACCTCTGGAAGCCTGATCCGCTGGGTTTTGTGAGGTGTTGACATACTTCCACTGAGAAGAGGTAGTTGCTTCTCTAATGAAAGAGACACGGTTGGCTACAAATGTCTTGAAACGAAGGGCATTGTTTACAATGTACTTTAGTACTGTTGTACTATCCGTCCAGAAGACCGACTCCAACAGGGGAACTTCAAGTTCTTCTTTCAACATCCGATCAATCTTGACTGCAACCATTGCTGCTGTCAACTCCATTCTTGGGATCGTGATCTGTTTGAGTGGAGCGACTCTGGACTTTCCCATCAAGAATGATACATGTTTCTCACCCCGGTCATTTGTCAGCAAGAGATACGACACAACGCCATATCCATCTTGACTAGCGTCCGAGAAATTGTGAATTTGAGCAGCATTTGTGGGTCCAAATTCAGGGGGTTTGAAACATCTGTTCAGACGGAGTTCTGAAAGCTTGTCTAAGTCTGTCAACCACTTCATCCATGTCCGACATTCCTTTTCATGGATCTCTTCGTCCCAACCTTTTTTCTTTTGACAGAGATCTCTTAAAATGAGCTTGATGGGTAGTAGGAGTGGTGCCAAAAACCCATTGGGTCATACACCGAACTGACTACAGATAAAATACCCCGTCTTGTGCATGGCTTGTCTGGCAGATTTATTTTGTACCTGAAGCTGTCAGAACTTGTGCACCACTGCATACCTAATGCCCGCTCCACTGGTAACTCATCATGCTCTAACATGAGATCTTTGACTTTAGTTGCTCGTTCGTGGTCAGGAATGGAACCCAGCAGGGCTCTGCTGTTGCTGACCCACTTGGTTAAATGGAAACCACCACTGGCGCACAACGTCATCAGCTCCCTCACAAGAGCAATGGCTTCATCTTCTGTGGCTACTGACTTCAAACAGTCATCCACATAGAAGTTTTTGAGGACTGTCTGTGTGGCTTCTGGGGTACTCTTTGATGCTGCATCTTCCGCTGTTCTTCTTAATGCATAAGACGCACAACTAGGAGATGATGTAGCACCGAACAAATGCACACACATTCTATACTCTTCTGCTTCCACATTCAGATTACCACCTGGCCACCAGAGAAAGCGTAACATATCCGCGTCAGTGTCTGGAATCCGCACCTGGTAAAACATGGACTCTATATCTGCCATCATGGCTACAGACTCCTGTCTGAATCTCAACAATACTCCGATGAGGGTGTTAGTTAAGTCAGGCCCTTGCAACAACTGGTCATTTAGCGACACACCTTGGTAAGTTGCCGCACAGTCAAAGACGACTCTGAGTTTCCTCTTTTTTGGATGGTAAACCCCGTGGTGTGGAATGAACCATACTCTTCCATCACTGCGAATCAACTGTTCTTTTGGAATCCTTACAGCGTAGCCCTTTTTCAGTATGTTGTCCATAAAAACCTTGTACTCTTGAAAGAAACCTGCATTCCTACTGAACTTCCTCTTCAAAGAGTTAAGCCTCTGTTCAGCAATACCACGGTTGCATGGCATCTTCACCTGGTCATCCTTCAAAGGCAACTTAATGCAGAAGTGACCATCCACAAGCTGAGCTGATGTTGTCACCGTATGCATGAACTGTTTGTCATGTTGTGACTGTTCTCGCCTGTCGTCGCATCTTCTTTCTGGAAAATCCGCATTGTAGTGCTTCATCAGCATGTCTTCGACGCTTATAACCGAGATACGATTGACAAGGAAACTTTGTCTGTTGTCATCATCTAATTCCTTTTCTTGGCATCTGCTGATTGGTCCATTGACAACCCAGCCAAGAGCTGTGTTCACAGCATATGGTCCATTGTTCTGGCTATTAATAATCTCCCATGGCTCCATGGCTTTGTACGCATTGACACCGATGAGCAGACCAACTTCTGATTCAAACGTTGGGAGATGGACTCGACTCAGGTAAGACCACTTCTCCAAATCTTTTTTCTGTGGGATGTTGGCCTTTTTTGCAGGTATATCTGGCTGAGTATACACAGTGGGAAGCTGAATGTAATCTTGCTCCTCTAAGCCACATACCTCCAGATCTGTAAGTTCATAGCTATTCACTTTCTGTTCTTGTGATATAGTACGAAGCAGGAGCTCTGTCTTTCTGCCCCTTATATTCAACTTCTTCGCCAACTCTTCAGTGCAGAAAGTCGCTGTACTTCCTTGATCCAGGAAAGCATAGGTCTTGATTATCTTTGTGTCTTTCTTGTGTTTTATCTGCACAGGTACGATGGGAAGAATACACTCACTGTTCCCGGCCCCAGTATGGTCACCTTTTCTGCACCCTGCACACACAAGAGCACTTGTGACTTCACTCGTGCTTTGTGACCTGTCGTCTGCACTGTTGTTCTTTGATGAAGCATCTTCCTTAACAACATGCAGGATAGCTGGGTGCTTGAATGAACAATCTGGACAAGAGGCCTTTTTTTTACAGTCCTTGGACATATGACCTGCTGTCAGACACCCAAAACAAAGGCCGTTCCTTTTCAAGAACTGAATTCTTTCTTTCAGAGGCTGCTCCCGAATCTTGTTGCATACATTTAGTGCATGGTTACTCTGACAGTAAAGACAGGGACTTTGAAATACACTTATTGACTTGGCTGCCAAAGGTTTCTTTTCAGGTTGGCTTTTACTGACATTATTTTCGGTAGCAGACACATTCACAGCAAAGCTACTTCTTTTAGACTCACTTTTTCTAATGCTTGGTTGCCTTTTTGAGCTGTTCCGACTACTTGAAGTGGAGTCCAGGATATCCCCAAACAGCGGGTCATTGGCAACCTTTGCTTGTCGGTACACATATTCCACTAAATCAGGAAACCTGGCTCTTTTTCTTGTTCTTTCTTGAATGTCATAAGCATAACTTCTCCATCTTTCTTTCAGTTTGAATGGAAGTTTGGATAAAATGGACTTCATATTGGTAGGATTGTTCATTTCGTCCATGTAATCCACGTCATTTATTGTGTTACAACATCCAACCAAGAACAAAGCAAAAGCATTCAATCCTTTTCTGTCTTCCGGCCTTATCTGAGGCCATTCCATAGCCTTCTTGATATAAGCTGTAGCAATGGTCATTTCATCTCCATAGTGACGATCAAGCAGTTCTCTGGCTTCTTTATAAGCTCTGTCGGGTTTCATGTGCTCACAGCTCCGAATGAGATCAAGTGGCTCTCCACTCGTGAACTGTTCAAGGTAGTACAGCCGGTCCTGATGACTGTCTGTCTTACTGTCGATAGCATGTTCGAATGCCCTTATAAAAGATCTGTAAGTCAGAGGATCTCCTGTAAATGTGGATATGTCTCTTTGAGGGAGTTGAGACAAATTCTGTTGTTTAATGAGCATCTCAGTGACTTCGTTTTGACGCTGTAACACTTCGTGCAGGCTATCTGTAGAAAAATCAGTGTGATCATGAGGATTAAGATGTGGCGTGCTGCTAACAGCATCAAACCTTGACGATGACTTTCTTCTATCTGAAGCACCAACTTCAGTGGCTGACTTTGGATTGAATGTAAAGGATGTCTTACCAGCTCCATGACGCACGTGATCATCTACCTCGTGTTTTTCTTGTCTACACATCAGGGGTTCAAATCTGGGTCCTGAAGGTAGCTCTGATAAATCACGTTTAAATTCATGAAAATCTTCAAATTCTTCGTACACCTTCAGTTTGGCATCTGAAGCAGCAAGCTCAGTTTCAAGCTCCAACTGCTGTTTTCTAATTCTCAAGCGAGTTTCTTCCTGCTCTATTGCTTCTCTCTTTTTCATTGTTGCAGCTTTTGCTAACAGTGCTTCCCGTTCAGCTTTAATTCTCAGTATTGCAGAAGTAGTACTGGAAGTCCGGCTTACCACGGAGTTAGCTTTGGATACACTATCATGTGGCCTAATATCATCTTCCTCATCTTTCAGGACATCTGCAATCCATTTGTTTGTGTCTTCTATAAACTGCTGAAATTCCGAAAATCGGTTCTCATAAGCATCTTGATCCGCTTTCTTATCATCTTCATCTATTAACTCACACAATTCTTCGTTAATCCGTTCGTACTGTTTTAAGCATCTTTCGAACCGTAGCAATTCTTCATCTTTAATGAAATTAACATTGTGTTCATTTTCCTTCAATTTGGCTAAATCATTCTTCTGTTTGGTTATTTGTGCCAACTTTCCCTTTCGTTCTCCTTTGAGCCTGTGTATTTTCTCCTCTACAGCCTTTTCTGTGGGCTTTGGCGCCCTCTTTTGGTCAACACACGCAGCTGCGCTTTCATCTGCCATGTCACTTTTTAATCTTCACACAAAACTGTCACAATTCTCAGCTTCTAATCTTCTTATAAACACTCGTTTAAAAGAGTCACTGATGTGCAGGATTTATCTATGTAAAGTTCTATTACTTTCAGGATGCAATATCCAGTGAACACTTACTGTCACTTTTAGACGATGGCTAATAGAGTCATGAAGAAAATATCAGACCTGTTCCAGGGAATGTCTCATTTAGCCGACGACTCACTCTCTAGGTAAGCTACCTCTGGCTTTCTTTTGCTGCAACGTAGTTTCTGTCCGTATTGGTCTTTTGTATTTGTTAGCAGCCGCAAGCAGGTTTCCCTCACATCGGCCCGCTGGATTAGTTCGCCGACATCACGAGTGTCTTTTCTTTAGCGATCTTCTAACGCGGCTCTTCTTTCGAACTTTACTCGCTATTTTGACTATGTCGAGCAGTCTTTTGACTTGAATGTGAGCGCAATAAGCCGACTCACTAGCTTAGGACTTCCGAGTTCTTTTGTACTCAACACAAAAAAGGTCAGTGAATAAAAGTCTTGAATCCAAAGTTCTTCGTTTGACTGTTTAATTATAAATCTTAAAGCATAAAAACTTAGGACATTTACTTTTCTTACAAATTAACTTGCAGTTTTGCATAGGTCAAAAGACTGTGTTGCTCAAAAGTCCAGTGGCTTCTGACTGATTCGCGGGGTTCTATTTCTTTCATACTAAATCTAACAGCCAATCAAATTACGTTATGCTACATCACTGGTTAACTGTTTATATTCCAATTTCTACGTTTCATTTGCAACACAGGCTTTATTTCAGATTTTACTAAATAAACTCAAAATATTATTACTTCCATAGAAATGGCTTCTAC